>OX375810.1:8750000-10000000 GCA_947359405.1 Antitype chi | reverse complement strand
AGAATATTAACATACGCTGTTGTGAGGCTTGCCTACCATTTTCATGTAGGTACCTGTCCCAATAAAATTTAGTTACTGCGTCCCCAGTGGCCGGCCCCAACTGTCCAAAAATACGGCCAACATCTTTATTCCTTCAAAACTTTCAGGTATAACTTTAGTGATGATAAATTTTCCAAAAGTTATTTTTGAGATAACTCTTCAAGTTCGTGTTAAAACGTTGTTTCTTGACAGTTGTAGATAAAACCGCCAACTTGTTGTTCTGAAATCTGGGTGATTTTAATGAGTGAAAAGTGATATCTTAAGTCAGGGAAAGTGTAAAATTATTTATGTTTATTAAATCTTTCTCTGATGGCTGAATTTGTTTACCAGAAATCTAATATTTTCGCTTTTCATTGGAACTGTAGGATTTATTTTACAAGCTACAACAGCTCTAGGCGTTCTTTTTGTTTAAGTAGGGTAAGTAATATTTAATTTTCTAAATTTAAGGAGAACGTGACTCGATTAGAATTAGGTACGAAAAGTGTCCTTGTGAAGTAACACTACGCACCTAAGGGAATAGCTGCTACTAGGCTGCGTGTGTTACCTTCACTCTAAACTAATTAATACCGATAAATACATATGTAGTACCTACATAGCAGTACATTAGTCAATGTCATACCAGTGGTTCCCTTAGGTAAAGCTTAAATATGCTATCGGAGACCTAACAATTCGCTGATAGAGTAGGTACCTACGTCAAATTAATAACCTTAAAACGCGATTTCAAGGGCAGACTGAAACGGTTCATTTAATTGAAAGACTAATTATTACTTGTCGAAACAAACTAGTAAGTTCAGTTATCTTTTCATATTTGGGAATATACAAGCAATAAACAAAACACCACCATCCGACCCTTATCCAAATTTATTTGGAGTCGGTGCAACACGTCTTGGTAGTAGAGCCCACTTTCTAACCATATCATCATTCACACAGTCCATCCATCATTTCTTTGGACTTCCCCTACTCTTTAGCCATCGACATTCATACTCAAAACTTTCCGCATTCCTCTGTATCACATGCTCATTCCATGACCTTCGATTTATAAACAAAACACCAATTATCGCAAAAACGCAACAGCTTCAAAACTATTGTAAACACATGCTGCAATAAAGAACTTGTTATGTCCTATGAACAGAAATATTCAAATGCTGCATCGTCCCAACAGCTAGGTAACCCATATTTTATTCAACGCTAGGTGGCGCTCGCAATCAGAATAAAGCAACACACACACAGACAAAAGAAAATTATATGAAAAATGCAAAGTGTTTTACGTCGTGTAGTTTCTATTTCTACGTAATTCACTTCCTTTTGTTGGAAGATTTTCGAACCCGCTGCAGCAGTGATTCGCTCTTTTATTCAATACAGAAACAATAGAAATCAGACTATACAAGACTTGAACCGAGCTGAATAAGTAATTGCAGCTTTAGTTATGTATTTTGATTGTTCGGATTCTCAGTAATTTTACTTGAATTCTAATGAAAGTCAGTAAGTATTTACTCGGTGTTCATAACTTATGTTTTACTTGAGCTTTTGTTCAGGGTTACTTAAAACAATTTAAGCAACAAGGAAAACTGTAGTTCTAAGGAGGCCAATATTTATAGAGTATATATATTTAAACATGCTCTTAAAAACGGTGAACGAAAACATCGTGATAAAACCGGCCTAAAAATTCGACTCCAACCCGCACTGGGCCAGCGTGGTTGATTATGGCCCACTCCTTCTCACAGAGAGGAAACTTCTGTCCTAGCATTGGGAACATTATAGGCTGATTGTGAAGGAGGCCAATTCCCCAAAATATATAAATGTGGGCTACATAAATAATTACCACATTAAACATAAAAGAGGACTGTTTTCGATTAATATTGTGGTCACATAACCAATCAATGGTCGACAACGACTTTTCTAACGAAGGCAAAATTCCGGGATTTCCCGACTTATGTTTTCATAAATTGGACTCAAGACTCAATAGGCTCTTACTGATTATAATTACGTTTATAAATTGGTGTCAATCTTCGCACCAGGCAGCGAGTACGTAATTGAATTTCTGTAAATATAATCTTCAAGTCCTCTAGATTTGATTTTCGAGTCTTTAGAAGTAGGAGGTCAAATATTGAAATTGTAGTTGCCAGGCAGATCTCAAGTCAATATCTCAATATCTCGCTAATTATTTGAGGCAGCTCGGAAAAGAAATAGGCAGGAAGATAATAGAGAAGTCTTCACCCAGCATTGGGACTTTAATTGCTAGTAATAAATTATTATTTTAGAGCTAATCTTAGTAGTGATAATGAAACACAAAAGGTAATAGACTACTCTTCTTTATAAACTTGATGTGGGCAGGTAAAAATAAAGCATCACTTGACCTTTTAAAAAATGTGTTGATATCAAAGTAATGTGCATAACGCCAGAATTAAGTGAAAAGGGTCATTCTAAATATGCCTTAAAATATTAAACCATAATCTCTTCGATTGTCCCAATCGTGTGGAAAGCGCTAACGCTATCATTATTTTTCTTGTTGTATTATGAAATGTTGAAGCGATAAATCATCAATCAACAACTGCACGAACAATTCGGGATCATTTATCATAATTCTGCTAATAACTGCCGCATAACAATGATACCTACATTTGTAATCAAGACTCGTTTCTCGTCAGCCATTGGGTTATTTTCAACGCTTTTTGTCGCCTTGTTAGACCCAACACGTTTTCTCATTTCTTAAATATTTTATGTATGAGGGAGTATCGCTTTTTTATCCTAACACTGAGCGATGCCGATACAAAATGTATTAGAACCTTTTCATACTTTTAGCATCGGGGTAATGGATTTAAAGATTGCGGTGTACAACAAAAACCTTCGCTTAAAATGTTTTCTCAATTGAATTTTATATTACTTACGACTCCGCGGTTGAAAAGCCTTATTTTAGGAATGATAAGTACCGAGAGTGCTGCTGTACTTAAATAGATTGTATCTTATTCTAAAGCCGTATTTGTGCTTCTATAAGACAAAATAATGAGCTGTGATGACGACATTGATCTCATTCTAGTGAATGGCCAGCAAATAGGGAAAGTCAAGGAGTACGTATACTTGGGACAGACTTTGAGTATAGCGATGAACGGACAAGACCGCGAAATCAAGCGCCGTATCCAACTAGGGTGGGGTGCTTTCGGTAAGCTGTCCGACGTACTCAAGTCGAAGCGGGTGCCCATAAACCTAAAGCGTCGCATGTTTGAGCAGTGTGTCCTCCCAGTCATGACGTACGGGGCTGAAACTTGGACGCTCACCAAACACACTATCCACCAAATGCAAGTCACCCAGAGAGCTATGGAACGAGCCATGTTGGGCATCTCCCTCTACGACCGGGTGAAAAATACCGAAATACGGAGACGAACGAGACTCACAGACATAGCGGAAGTGATAGCAAAAAGAAAGTGGAAGTGGGCGGGCCATATATGCCGTAGACTGGATGGGAGATGGGGGAAAAAAGTGCTGGAGTGGAGACCACGAACAGGACGGAGGAATGTGGGAAGACAACCGACTAGGTGGACAGACGATATCATTAAAGTGGCCGGAAGAAACTGGATAGCCACGACACAAAACCGCCAAAAGTGGAGAGATTTGGATGAGACCTACACTCAGCATTGGGTGGCCAAGGGTTGAAGAAGAGAGAGAGAGAGAAGAGAAGACATTGAAATCAATTGCTACGACGTAATACCTACACACATAAAATCCAACCACCTTATGATTTTTCACATAAGAAAGGAATTAAATAAAACTAAATTTCCATGCAAAAATCCCGCCCATTGAATAATACAAAGTAGAAACCCGTTCCTGTAAAAAGAATGAATGATTGAAGTTCGTTTTCAGTGTACATATATAAAGGACAATATTCCATTAAAATTCAGGCTTTTTCATATTCGTTTCAACGCATTTCACACAGCTTTTTACAGCTTGCTTAACACGGCACAGGAGCTCTCTGTTACAATGAAATAGGTACAAACTTTGTGACATACATACATATAACTCATGCCTTCTTCCTATATGGGTAGACAGAAATTGTAGTAATTTCATGTCATACCATTAAACATGAGGAGACAACGGTAGGCTAAAATGTACCTGTAGCTATGCACTATGTAGATAGGTATATGCTATCGCTAGACGGCCAACCTAAATCCAGTAAGCTTCGTCACTCCACCACAACACAGTAATCTCGCAAGCCTACAGCGCACGCCGTACCTCTACCTACGTATTTGCTTACGGGTTATGAAAAACAAAACACTCCAAAATAATTTCAAGATTTTTAAGCGCCAAGTCGTATTGCGTAGTAGTCCAAACTGAACTCTTTTTAAACGTGCTTAATTATTTGAGGAATATGTATTAGTATTAAGTATAATTATTTAAAAAACTTAACTGACGTGTACCAAATATTTACCTATCTCTTATTCTATTCCAGAGTAAATTTCATTAAAATTGGTATTAATAAGTTTGAAATGAATATTTTTTTTCATAAAGAGATGCTCGTGATAAACTAGATATTTAATGGCTGAAGACGAATAGCAAAAGGGACGATAAAATGCATTTACTTATTACACATAGTACCTATAGATATATTTCAACCTGCAACATGCTAACATGCGTTCCAAACATTTTAATTGCATTTTTCATATTTGAACGTGGACCGTATTTTTTTTCACCTGTCAAAACCGAGTTAACGTTTGACAGAAACAAACTGCACGTACCGACGTGGCATTTTAATTCTAACGTCAAATAAAAGCTGGTATAGCAATTAATGAAAAATCTAATCTATGCGAATCACCCTTCTTTAACCTGCACTTAGCTGACGAAATCGTCCAAAAATAATAAACATTTGAATGTAGGACGTCTTATCTTATCCACAAATTCGAGCAAACCTAATTACAAAAGAGAATACGTACCGTTTCTAATTTGTACAATAACACTCGTGTTCCTAAACGATTTTAATATTGTACTGTACTAAATCGGCATGCTGCCTTACAATATTTGCTCTCTGAAATAATTTTACACGTATTTGTAATTCAACTTTATTTGGATTCAAACTTGTAACTTTACATGTGTTGGCCCGGGCTTGGAAGCGTACGGTCCTTACATAGTTCAGTGCCTTCCTCACTTTCATGATACAGCTCATTGAAGCATGTCGACGCTCGAAAACTCTAGCGTATAAGTATTTTATGTTCATTTCGTGCACTTATGTTTGATATTATTTACATCTCTGAATGGATACCTAATGTATGTGAAACACACTTTACCTTGTATGTATTACGAACAAAACATCATCTGACCTAGCTATTACGATACCTTTTGGTAAGACTGGTTGTCAGATTTGCGGGCTTCTGACCACCCGTAACGACTGTCAAAGATCTAGGAATGGCAGCTTAAACCAACGGCTTAACGTGCTTGCCGGGCTCGGAGGATAAAAATGGTCCACCCATCCACGGACCAAAAATAAAAGACTACTTATGTACCATTTCGTATTACTTCAATGTGTATGTAAACACCTACATACATACATACTCAGCCTATAACGTTCCCACTGCTGGGACACAGGCCTCCTCTCCGTGAGAGGGAGAGGGCCGTAATACACCACGCGGGCCCAGTGCGGGTTGGTAGATGTCACATGTCTTCAAATTTTTTGGTTCTAGGACATGCCGGTTTCTTCACGATGCTTTTCTTCACCGTTTGAGAGCAGTGGTGATGAAATGATTTACAGAAAATGCGCCAGGCTGGGCACCTGTTAGAATGTATTCATTGCTGTAATTGAATACCTTACAAATTTTCCTTCGCGTCGAGCGGCATCGCCACGGATGGAACCCATTTTACAATTTTCTAAAGGAAATTGACATTAATGTGCATGCTCCCTATTAAATATGAACCATTAATAAATGGTTCGTATTTGCATGCCGTTTATTACAATCGGATGCTGTAGAACTCGACTATTGGCTACGAATATTTAAGCATCGTGAACGTTATTCTTAGCTAAATGGCTTCCTATTTATAGTAGCTTATAAACTAGAATAATCTAGGTACCTACATGAACATAAGTATAAGGTATAAAGGCCGACACCGCGACGTGACTCTCGTAGAACAATTTCTATGAAACCTTCATGGAAATGTTTCTACAAGTGTCGCGTCGCCCGAAGAAGCCTTTAAGCCATTCAAAGTTATTACTTCGTCTTTATTATTTCCAAGGAGGAGGAGCCTTCCATTGATCGCAACATTCCAACGCATCCTATTCCTAGCCGTCAATAACCCACCACCTTTTAAGATTTAACCCTGCACAAGTGCATCGTCTCCGAGCACCTTTGTACTTTACCTACATGACCTGCCTCCCTTAGTTGAATTTCGCGCAGGAAACTACCACGTTAAATGCTTTACTTGTATCCAACGAGCAACTACGTAAAGAATATTCAATAAGACATTCTGTGTTCTCTTGTACCTAATTTTGTTGGTATAGAAAAGGTTTCGTAGTGAAAGTAATAATGTATTCGTTAACTAATATACCAAATTAAGTACATGGCTACAATTTAGGGTTAGAAAGAGGCCATGAGCATTAAAACCTATAAAATATAATCAGCCTATAATGTTCCCACAGTTGGGGCACAAGCCTTCTCTCTTGGAGAGGGAGTGGGCTGTAATTCACCACGCGGCGGGATGGCAGATATCACATGTCTTCGAATTTTTGGTTCTATGGCATGCCGGTTTCTTCACTATATTTTCCTTCACCGTTTTGAGAGCCTACAACTCGTAAGTTGCCGATACCACTGGGCCACCACTGTTCTCATAAAATATCGACGTGCAAATATTAAAATACAATGCGTTTCAAAAACCGTCGAATAATGTTTGAATATGGACCTCATTGTTCTATTCTGTATAAAGGTATTCACATGGGGTCGCCGACTTGTGTTCTGCATTATGTATGAGGTCAAAGCCCAAATTCGAATGTAGTCGCAGTGCGGGCTCTAAACCCATTCCGATTGGTTTTTCTGTTTCTATTATCGTAGCAATTAGAATCATGAATATATCGAATTGGAGACTTTAGCAGACTATAATGTACTAGACCCGAAACGTGTTCGGAATCTCAAAGCTAAAGCATTTGTTTCTATTAAGCCAATTAGGTAGAGTCACTTTTAAAGGGCTATGCCCGTTTTTACCGACATCCCCTAATTTTATGGGATCCCCTAAGAATGGTTAGGGGGCTGTTAGAAGGTGGTTTCTGTTCCACTAATAGTAAGGGGTCAGTTAAAGTCATCATAATTTCAGCCGAAAAACGTCCACTGCTGGACATAGGCCTCCCCCAGGCTCCTCCACTTCGATCGGTCTTGTGCTTCCCACATCCAGCGGATTCCCACGACCTTCACCAGGTCATCGGCTCACCTTGTAGGAGGCCTTCACAATCTGTCTTCCGGTACGCGGTCGCCACTCCAGAACCTTTCAGCCCCATCGGCCATCTGTTCTACGAGCAATGCGCCCTGCCCACTGGCACTTACGTTTGGCAATTCTTTGGGCTACGTCGGTTGCCTTGGTTCTCCTGCGGATCTCTTCATTCCTTATTCGATCACGTAGGGAAACTCCGAGCATAACCCTCTCCATTGCCCTTTGGGTGACTTTAATCCTTCTGATAAGGCCCATTGGTTCTACTACATTCGACGTAAATAACAGCCGTAGACCAAAAACATATCGGAAACGGCTTCGAAATTTTTGATGAAACTGGCTTTTTTCGGAGATATAGGTTATATAGATGTAGGTTGGTGTGGATGACTGAAATAAACACTCTTTACTTCTTATTAACTTATTTTATTATTTTTAAAACTTTTTACAAATTGAATACGTCTTAATAGCTCGCTCGCTTCTCTTTTCTCCCTCCCACACATACTCTCTCATTCACTCATCGCTGCGTTCACAGTCTACATATTTATTTTCTTAAAATTATGGTGCGTTCTGAATTAACATCCTACAGCCTCGTCCGGGAATAAAGGCGTATTAAAAACACCGGTGCATCGGCAACGGCCATTACGAAAAATCGCGTGCTCGTGCCGGTGGAAAATAAAGTTTAGTAGTATTTTGCGAAGACATCATGGACAAAGTCGATACCATAGAATAAAAAATTCAACCCTTGCAATATGGTATGGCGGACACCATTATTAAATTCGATGGTGAAGACATGGCGTACTCGTCTGTGAAGTGGTCACAAGACATTGAAGACAATGCCGAAATCTTCGGTTGGACGGCTCAACAAAAACTCATCATTGCCAAAAGATCGCTTACCGGAACTGCTGAGTTATGGTTACGTACGGAAAAACCATTCTAATCGTACAAAGAATTGAGGAATGCCTTGCTAAAGGAATTCCCAGATTCGTTAAACACTAAGCAAATACATGAAATAATGGCGGCTCGTAAAAAGCGTAACAATGAGAGCTATTACCAATACATGGTCACCATGAAGAAGCTTGGCAAAAGAACAAAGTTTGCCGACTACGTTTCAATCTAATACACAATAGACGGGATTACCGATTACGAGTAGAATAAAATTGGTCTGTATGGGATTACTACATATGCGGTTCTTAAGGAAAAGTTGTTCCAGTACGAAGCTATAAAGCAAAAGATGTTACGCTTCTTTTATTACCTAAACACGCCCAAAGTTAGTTTAAATTAGCAAGAAAAACTAATATTTGTTGGCTCATAACTTTTTAATGGCTTTTTATTTTAGTAAGTATTCGATTTCCATACAGACAAAATATTGTCTGAAAAAATTTAACATGGTATGGTTTTGTCTTATTATTAATAAATAATAAGACAAAACCATACCATGTTTAATTTTTTATATATATTGTCGAACAGTGGAGTAATACACTCCCGAAGTTTGTATGGAAAAATGTTGAATAGATTAACCTTAATAAACTCTTTGCAAATGCAAACAATCAAACAAATCTCACGTCACAACGTTACAAAAGAAAGAAGTGTCAAGTACAAATAAGACCACAGATAACACGCGTCGTTTCGTAATAAATACACAAAGTAAATATGCAAGAAAACATGAAATTCATTCAAAATATGAATGAAATAATGTTTATTATGGCTATTAAAACAAGATCTATAAATATCTGTATCCATGTAAGTGTGTACTTTAGAGAATTTTACAAAAAGCTATCTTGCTGCAAAGTATCGATAAGTTCATAGACGAATCAGTCACTATTATCGAGAACAAAACGTCACAGGTACTAGTTAGGTGGTAAAAATGATGGTGAAACGAAATTTTATTTAGGGGCTAGTTTGGGCAAGCTTTTAAGCTAAAGATCCTATACGTAGGTGGTAGTATAGGGGATGTCGGTGAAAACGGGCGTGTTTTTAAGTACTTTATAAGATTAAACTGTGGTTCCCGCGGTTGGTCCGTGCATACAAAGACCGCCGTTGGTCCCGGCTGTCATTCGTGGATCATCATTACGGGTCATCAGAAGCCTGAAAGTCTGGCAAACAGTATTTATAAGAGGTCTTCTATTTCTCAGTAAAGAACTGGATTGTGGAGGTCAGATACGGCTCTATGTAAAATACTGGTATTCTCTTGCATCCGGTTAGACTGGAAGCCGACCCGAACGACATTGGGTGGAAAAGGCTAGGCTAATGAAGAAATACAGTCACTTTAGAATTGTCAAGCAGTCGGTCAGTCAGAAAGATGAAGCTAGTGGCCCATTCCAAAGTGGAGTGGGCTCCTGTGCAGAAGAAAGGGAAAAAGAACTTCATGGATACTCTTTTTTTGTTCTTTGTTTCATAAAATATATCGAAAGCAACAAAGCAACAGCAAAAACTGAGCAATTTATTAATTCAATAAACAAGCAGAAAACATGTTGTTACCCAACAGAATACTTTGAGTACCAGCTTAGCAATAGACAAGAAAGAATTACAGTAATCTATCTAGTACTTATTCCCTAGAAACAGGCCACGTGGAAAAACGCCACATTGTAACCAGCTATTTGATAAAAGGCAACAATTCCGAATTGTGTCGGCACATATTGTATATCGTGGTTAGAAATTTACTAATCAACTGGAGTTATGAAACTATTTATTATTCGAGTTGGTAGTTTTTGAGCCCTAGATTAATGTTAAAGCATTTAATTTAAAATATTATTCAGTTATATGAGTGACCTTATTGGTAACGTTCTTCAAGAAGGTCAGGTGCATAGTACTCGCAATGTGCGTGTATGACCAGATGTTTGAACATAAACGAGGCAATAGGAGTCTTAGCAGATGGCGTTCTGTAATTTCTGCCCCCATGGGAAGAAGGCATGAGTGTATGTATGTATTTGTGTCTGTAGTTAGAACTGTGACCAAAAGGGCGCGAGCCGAGTGTTACCGGCCAAACCCAATTTCAGGCCAAACTAGTTTGTCCTAGGCCAAACAGACTTAATCCTACGCGTGATATGTCGCAGCCAACTAGCTTAATTAGCCGTTTAGTTAACAGCCTTTGGAAGTAACGCTCGCCGGCCGCTGCCGCGGCACCGCTCGCTGCGCTCGCTCGGCTTGCGCCCTTTTGGTCACAGTTATAACCTAACCTAACCCATTTAATCGGGGTGCCCCGGCTTAATAAACCAGCACCCTAATTGCGTAACACGCGATTAATCATAATCGGTTTCATTTTGTCAGTTCAACAATATTCATTGCGTTATTTACGTTGCTGAGCAGACACATTTTCGAACATATGAAGCAATGGTTTAGCCTTTTGTTTCAATACGAAACAAATTATGATGAATCGTGAGTTACGCAATTAGGGTGCTGTTTGTCCTAGGACAAACTAGTTTGGCCTGAAATCGGCTTTGGCCGGTAACATAATTATGTATGTATTTGTGTCTATCATTGTGTTTTTATTAAAGATATTATTCAGTTATATGAGTATTAGTATTATTATTATATTGTTATTGGTAAAGTTCTTCAGGAAGGTCAAATGCATAATACTCAGACCTGACGTGCTTGTATAACCAGATGTTTGAACAAAAGGAGTCTTATCAGGTGGCGTTCTATAATTTCTGCCCCCATGGGTAGAAGGCGTGTGTTTAAGTATGTATGTGTGTCTATTATTGTATTTTTACGTCGTTCAGAAGTTTTGAATGCCAGTCACATTAAAAGAACCTCAGCAACTTTCCTTGGAAAAGTATCTCGTACTCATTTGGGTTTTTTCTTTCTACAAGTGTTCTCCTAAACTGTAATCAAGTTATCTTTCACGAAAATTACAATTTTCGTTTGTCACTAATTTAATTTTAGGCTTGCCTTCGTTTTGTTTTTCTGTGACAAAAGAAACCGAGCAATTGTATTTTGTATAAAAAATACTTTTGGCTTAGTTTATCTCGCGCCCGCATAGACAGTGGTATGTAACTATAAGTAAAATTAACTTTATAATATCAGCAGAGCTGCACTGTGGCTGTGATTTTAAACTAAGTACATTGCTTTATTTATTTTATTTATTTATTTTATTATTTATGTACACACAGTAAAATACATACAAATACAGCATAAAAAACAATTGAGTACAAAGGTACTGCTTATTTCTATAGAAATTTCTTCCAGCAGACCTGCGAAAGGAGAAATGAAAAAGAAATGTAGACAATAGTGTGTGAGAACAAGAAGAGAAAATATGAACATGTGACGTCTTAAACTAAAATATAATATACTTACACATAGATATTATAATGCAGGAAATTAACATATACTTAAATAAATACATACTGATAAAATATATAAACAATTATTATAATACATAAACAATCAAGAGGAAAGGTAATGCTCTTTTACTCGACATTTAAATAGTGAAATGGTTTTCAAGTCACGAATGCTAGGCGGAAGTGAGTTCCACAATCTTACAGCATGGACAGAGAAAGAATAAGAATAATAACTAGTTTTATGGGGATGGGCTTTAAGGAGGGATCTAAGATGAGATCTACACGGTGCGTCGCTAGGACGAGCGTAAGAAAAACGCTTACGCAGGTAGGAAGGATAAGAAGGGTTATGTAAGATGTTGAAAAGGAGACATAAAATCCGAGTGTTCCTGCGAAGGCGGATAGGGAGCCACTTGAGTTCCTTACGAAGGTGAGAAACGTGGTCATACTTTCGAAGACCGAAAACAAAGCGAATGCACAGGTTTTGCAGGCGCTCAAGCTTGTTTAATAGCTCCTCAGTAGCATCCAAATAGCAGGCGTCGGCATAATCTATAATCGGCTGAATAAGTGTTTGTGCCAAAGAAATTTTAGTCTTCAAAGGCAGGAGACTTTGAAGGCATTTCAACGAATGAAATGAGAAATTTACCTTTCGACTGACCTCATTGACCTGAGCACGCCACGAAAGATTGGAGTCGATAACTACACCCAGATCTTTAGCGGTTTCGGTATAGTCAATACGAACACCATCGAGATATAAAGGCATCAGAGTCTTTAATTGAAACCAAGCTAAATTATTTTTTTCCTCGCCGGCTATGCGGTTGTCAAACCGCATGCGAGCAACGGGTAAACTTCGCAACATGGAGGTTATTCTTAAAAAAATACAATAAGTCATTAAAGAAATCCAAACCAAATTAGTCATGTTCAGCTATAGAAACGAATTCAAATAACCCATTAGATGCGTACAATTACCGCGATGCTTTCCCCTTGCCCTGCTCCATATCCCATTTAATTGTGATTAAGGTTAAACGCGCGGCCCTGATAATTAGGTACGTTTCGACAGCTGTTCAGACCATCAACCATGCGTATATTTTGTGTACTATATCAGCGAAAGGTTGCCTTTGAAGTCTCATTTGTATATCCTTGAAAAAAAAAATTGTTGAATCGGCTCAGTAATATCTACATTAATAGGTACCGGATATACATTGACTTTGATTTTTTGCTCGTTTTAATTCAAATAAATCATAGAAAACTCTTGACACAGAGAGATTACTCAAGATTTAAATGGCTTAAATACTTCCGTCTCCAAGGTTTCTTACAGAAACGTGTTCAGTTATTTTTGTTAAGAAAATCAAACAAATTTCAAAAATTGTTTAAGCTATGTATTAAAACCAAAACGTCTTTATGTAAAATAATATATCATAAATTATGAAAAACTTCTTTATTTCAATCAACAAAAGATTTTCATAATCTGATTAATGATGAAAAATAATTCTCCACATTCATCCAGAAATTTAAATCGGAACATATAACATCTGTATTCAACGGAATCTATGACATCATTAACACTTATAAGATGTACAATCGCGTTCGATAATTTCAGCTGTTTCTGTGTCTAGTTAATAAATCACTAGAAAGCGATGCGAAGCGCACACGTCATTTCTAAAGCAGTGGTTACACGGCCATTTTTTGCCAATTACAACCCGTCAACAGTTTCAGGAGACACCTAATGAAATGATTGGTGGATTATTTAAGTTCATTTCAAAATCATGCTTCAATTATTGCAACAAAGCTACCACGAATTGCTTCATATATTCTGTACTGCTAATAAATGTATAGCTTAGTTTAATAAGTAAGGTGCTCCATATCGCTCAGTATGGTGTGGCAGTATTTCAGGCAAAAATAGTTACATATCTTACATTATATTAGCTAACAGATAACATTTGAGTGAATTGCAGTTGTGATGTCATTATTGACCAATATTGCTCAAATTTTTTCAATCGCCCGTGTAAGCGTACCTTTATGAAGACGTGGCCGCGAGGTGCCGGTACCACACGCCCGTCATAATTAACCTTGTCTACGGAACGCTCTTGATCTTGACAGTACAGTCGCCATCACGATAAATAAAATCACTAGAAGAGCTTTCTTGAAAACGTTTTTACGTGTTCATAAAAACTGTTGACAGTTAACTTGATAAGCTATAGAACAGTCAAGTTAAGCTGGTAATTCTTGAATGTTCTTTTCTTTTTACCAAGTGGAATGTTTGTCGAGTAAGGACGAGCAGCACACGCGTGAGAACATTACAGTTACTGTAAAAGAAATACTAAATGTACTACAAATAAAAATACAATGTAGACCTCAGTTGTTACCCTCTGGTAACGACTGAACTGATTTGTTACTTGTGCAAACAAGTCGTCAAGAATTTGTTGTACACCACAAATCTTGCTGTAAGATATTTAATATTCATTCCAGGTTATAATAAATCACTGTTCGCACAAACTTATTCTGCTAACACCTTCCAGCAGCGAATTTAATGGTAGAATGATTGCGTAGCCATGTGACACCGCTAATACGATTGGCTTCAGTACTACGATACGGGGACGAACGCCAGCCGTTGGCAATGTCCCAGATTGAGACCAGATGACAGACGAACGGGCATTCATGCATTGTAAAATGTTCGCGACATTGAATAGTTGAGCTTTATTTACCTAGATACTATTTAGGTGCTGTGACCAGACATTTAGGCCGCGCCCTGATGTGTAGCGGCAAATATTGTTTTGCTGAATGTAAACTTATTCCGGGCCGTTTAGGCGCTTAGCAGACGATGGACAATAGATATGCGAACAATATTACCGCGACGACAGAACGTATGGAAATCCCAGCTGTCTGTCTGTCATTTGTGTAGCTTAACGGAATGTTACCAGACGTTTTGACAGCTGTTATTGTGACAATGTTCTAATAGATACTATTTGCTTGTGAGACAACTAACATCACTTATTTTAAGGTCTTTATTAAATAACTAGCTGACCCGTGCCCACTTCGTTGGGCGGTAAACATTTTTATATCACTCAATAGATTACGACACGGTTGCGGTTCTAAACCTATGTCGTATTATCTTTTTAACCATTCTTCCAAATTAGATGCAGTAAAAGGGAATAAATAGTCTTTTGTTTTAAACACTTGAGACGATAAATTTACTTATTTTAATAAGAATTCATAATTGTGCATAATATGACCAATTAACATGGCCTAACGATTAAAATGTTTTTTTTTTAATATATAAAAACTACTTTTTGTGACTTAAATATAAAAGTTAGACATAATATGTCTAAAGTCATCGACAGCATATTATGCTGTCGATGACTTTTTTGTAGGCATGTAAGCTATGACACTCACAAATAACGTGGTTTTCTATTGGTAAAAGATTTTTCAAAATCGGTTCCGGAGATCCAAAGATTACCCCCTACAAACTCACACCTCACAAACTCACAAACTCTTACCTCTTTATAATATTCTAGTATAGATATACGAGTATATTTAATCCGTTAAGTCGTATACGTGTGCGTTACTGCAAAGATTTCCACCCGTTCTATCGCCGCGAAGAAATTTTCCATCGTCTGCTTAGCGCGTTACGGCCCGTTCACACATGGGAGTCCGTTTTACTGGTACGTTTTTAACGGATACGTCATAAATTTATGCCCTGTTCACACATAGGCACCGTATAACGTTCAACGGATCCGTCATTACTGGATGCGATGTTTGAACAGAAAACTCGCAGTATACCGCCCTACACCCCGCACACACTGCCCGCCACGCACACAGTATCTATCCGTTAAAATTCTTTTTTTTACTGTTCCGTCGTCCAGTATTCGATGACAAAACGGAATGTAATTTTTTTACGGAACGATATTTTTTACTGTAACAGAATACTGTGCCATATGTGAAGTCGCTCATACAACTACCTACGCCATCGACGAAAAAAAAACGTACACGATAAAACGGAACAGTAAAACGGAGACATGTCTTTGTGTGAACCAGCCGTTACATTACACATAGTCCTTCCGTGTAGCGCTTGGTCACTTTTCTTCTGTACATAATGAAAGAGTAGGGCTGCCTCGTAGGTCTTGTGGTTGCAAGCGCTACTGCCGAGCAGTAGCGCGATTCCATTCGATTCCCAAGGCGGGCAAAGTGTTATAAGGATTATCCATCAGGAATTTTTCAGTAGCAATATTGAGTCTGGATTTGTGGCAGGTTGAATAGGCTCGCCCCTATTACATATGGGTCTTAAACGTAATTTGGCTAAATGTGGAAACTACAAGTACGCCTCTACCTAACCCTTCAGGGAGTTCAAGCGTGATGATGTTATGTGCAATGAGAGAGCAGCCTAACGTTACTGGCCTGAAAACTAGCAATACAAACATTTCGTAATAATTTATAAAGTATGTTTTGACATGTTGTAGAAGCATTCTGTTTTTAATTGTAGACTTGTAGTGATTCTGTGAGTCTGATACGGAACAAACGTCGTTAGTATGTTTGAATAATAGCAGCAGCTATTTGTATATCGAGGACAAAGCGAAGAATGTTATATGAGTCCAGAAATATACAAGTGATAACTGATATTTTTATTTATTGTTACCCATAGATTATCTAATATAATACTTAGTATGAATCATTACAATCTCTTCAACTGTAAGTGTTAAACATCTGGATTCCGGATAGGCATGTCCTCGGCATTCGCTTAGAACGGTTTTCAGGAATTCCCTGAGGTGGTTTGTATGTAAACGGGGCTACGTACGACAGCTAGACAGTTAATATCGTAATTCTTGTTTGGATGGCTCGTAAGTAAGTTTGTATAGGAGGCCTAAAATAGCAAACATATGGGACGTTCATTTTCTTAAGGCGAAGTTCAACATGACACCAAATGGTACCATGCGATGTCACGCACGCCAATAAGGTATCGAGTTTAAATATCAAATAGACGGGTCGGTAACGACGCCTTAAAAAACCGAATGATTATGACGGTGACGGAGCAATGGAAAAGTTATGATAAATTAACATCTTAGCATTACATTTACTCTATAATGTTCCCATTGCTGGGACACAGGCCTCCTCTCGGTGAGTTGGGAGTGGGCCGTTAACCACCACGCGGGCTCAGTGAGGGTTGGCAGATATCACATGTCTTCGATTTTTTTTTGGTTCTAGGCCAAGATGTTTCTCTTCACCGTGTTGAGAGCGGTGGTGATGAACTAATGTACCTACATAAAGTAAAGCGCTTGTCTGGGTTTTAACTTAAGACTTACAAGTCATAAGTCGCGGACGTTCCCACTGGGCCACCACTGCTCTCCCAGTTTAGCATACCTTATCTTTACAAAAATATTTAATAATTTAACAACTTACTTATCTTTAAAAAAATATTTAATAAATTTACAACTTACTTATCTTTATAAAAATATTTAATAAATTAACAACTTACTTATCTTTAAAAAAATATTTAATAAATTTACAACTTACATATCTTTATAAAAATATTTAATAAATTAACAACTTACTTATCTTTAAAAAAATATTTAATAAATTAACAACTTACTTATCTTTATAAAAATATTTAGTAAATTAACAACTTACTTATCTTTAAAAAAATATTTAATAAATTAACAACTTACTTATCTTTAAAAAAAGCCTTACTAATACACTCGAGAGCAATGAATCCGGGTCACTTAAAGAATGTTAAAAATCTCGGAAACTAAAAATGATAGGTTAATGCAATAAATTGTATTTAATAGACAATGTAATACTCCTTAAATGAAAGTAAAAAAAATATGAGTCACCATACATTTTATTAACACAAAATTACATAAAGAAAAAAACTGCTGATCTCTCCTTAAAACAAAAATAGGAAACATGAATTTTTTGAACTTTATTACGATTTTCTTGAATTTTAATACTTCGTATTGCCTCCTCGTGCTTCCATTACTGCGTTTACGTGGTTTGGCATGCTGTACACCAAGTTCCTTATACGATTTTGGGGAATATTCTCCCATTCCTCTGTGAGAGCAATTTTGAGCTCACGAAGCGTGATTGGGGGAGGGTTTCGTTGTTTTACGCATCTGCCTAGCTCGTCCCAAGCATGCTCGATCGGGTTGATATCCGGGCTGCGCGCTGGCCACTCCATACGAGTAATGTTCATCTCTTGAAGGTAGTCATTCACAATCCTACCTGTATGAGGTCGGGCATTGTCATGCATAAATATAGCATCCTCACCTAAATTGACCATAAATGGACCAACGTGATCATTGAGGATTTCTTCCACATATCTTACGCTAGTTAAAGAGCCGTTTTCTATGATCACCAGCTCTGTGCGACTTTCAGAAGAAATTCCGGCCCACACAAGTACCCACCACCGTAGGCTACTTTTTCTTCGATGCATGCTTGCTTGAATCTTTCCCCTGGTCTTCGATACACTCTGTGTCTTCCATCGTGCTTGTAGAGCATAAATTTTGATTCGTCGGAGAACATAACTTTTGACCAATCTTCAATACCCCAATTTACGTGGCTCTGGGCATATCTTAGTCTTGAAATACGATGCCCACGCTCCAGTTTAGGGCCGTTTGCAGGTCTAAGGGGTTTTAAGTTAGATTCAGCAAGCCGACGTCTTACTGTCCATGCACTTGGGTTACTTCCTCCGAGGCGTCGAAACTGATTTGTGAGTTCAGTTCCTGTGAGAAAGCGATTTCGAAGCATGGTGTTCACCAAGTATCGGTCTTCTCGTGCTGTGGTACACCTGGTTCTGCCCGTTCCTGGTCTGCGTAGGTTAGAACCAGTTTCTTCGTAACGTCGGAGAACTCTTTGTACTGTTGACAGCGACACACCGACAGTCCTGGCTGTATCGCGCTGACTCCGGCCGGTTTCCAGCATTGTAAGTATTCTGGTGCATTCTTCAGGCGTAAGCGACATAATTTCAGCTTGAATAATGAATATAGAGCACTATCAACATGGTTTATGTACCCACATAAATGACAGATTACAAACAAAAGCAAAACCAAATGCTGTAATTTCGTAGTTCCATCTTCGAAAGTGGCCCTTTTTCAAATTAGATTTTTTTATGATATAACTTTACAATAACTATGAAGTTTTAATACCTTCATTTAAGGAGTATTACATTGTCTATTAAATACAATTTATTGCATTAACCTAGCATTTTTAGTTTCCGAGATTTTTAGGATTCTTTAAGTGACCCGGATTCATTGCTCTCGAGTGTATTATAAATGCGAAAGTAAACTCTTTCTTTCTGTCTGTCACGCTTTCACACCAAAACGACTAAACCGATTTAAGTGAAATTTGGTACACAGGTAGTCTACAGCCTGGGAAAAGACATAGGCTACTTTTTAATGCAAAAAAAGGGTTGTAAGGGGTTGAAAGGGGGGGATGAAAAGTTGTATGGAAGTATCGTAATTTTTAAAGCTAGAAGCTTTAAACTATTTTTTTAGGCTGTTGATTCGATATAAATAAATATGACATTCAAAGTTTGTGAAAGTTTTACCCTGAAGGGTGTAAAATAACAATAGGGAATAGGGGGTGAAAGTTTGTATGGAAATATGTAAGGTTTATATGAATGTTTTATAAGTTTACCACAAGAGACAAAGACCCAAAGACACTATTCCAGGCGGACGAAGTCGCGGGCACAGCTAGTATTTAATAAATTAACAACTTACTAATCTTAATAAAATATTTAGTAAATTAACAACTGACTCGTAATGGCTATTTGTGTTTTGAAAATTGCTTTTGTTACAGGCAATTGAGTCTGAATAGGCAGATATTTATAGCCTAAGACATGTCATTTCCGATATTATTGCATACTAAGTAAAAAAGGTGACACTTTTTTTTGAAGCCGATGCAGCATTCTATATTTTGGTGTCGCTTGTCTCGTCAGATAGCTTTGGTATTCCTTCGATAGCTCATAGTTGTGCTGCTACTTGTAGGCTGTCCACAAAAGTATCAGATATATTTTACATTAATAAATGAATCATGAAATCAGAAAGCCAATTCTCGTAATTAAAAACGTTCAAAATCTAGTCGCAGTGTCATCTCGGCGACAAGCAAATGTCAAAAACTTGTCAAAAATGTATGGAAACTCGAGGTATTTTTGACAGATTGAGACTGAGATTAGACTGTGAACGTTCTTAAAATTACGAGAATTGCCCCTCAGATATTTTTGCCGAGCCGTCCATAGTAATATATTAATGCTCGTAACTGTTTCTGCTTTAGATTTACATTTGCTTAGCTTTTTCCCTAATATGTTGAGCTGGGGTCGGGTTCCAGCCTAACTAGATTACCAGTGTTTTACATGAAATTACTACCTATCTGACCTCCACAACCCGGTTACTGGATAATACGATACCCTTTGGTAAGACTGGTTGTCATACTTTCGGGTTTCTAACGACGCGTAATGACTGCTAAAGATCCACGAATGACAGTCAGCACCAACGGTTAACGTGCTGTCCGAGCCACGGAGTGGTCTTGGTGTGTAAAGATGGTCACCCATCCACGGAACAATTGCAAGAGAGACTTTACCTTTAGATACATACCAATTAAACCGTAGCTTTTTTACCAACTATTTTAAGACAGGTTTGACTTTTTATGACAAAAACAAACAACATTATCAGTAAATTGCTTTCGACAATTTAAACCTTTCGACAAATATCAGCTATAAGCCGATATAATTAATCTGCCAAATGTCAGTCACGCAATTAATTATAACCGGTATAACAATAATGGATATCACGAAACAAGGAATTAACAAATAGGAAATTAAGCCCTGAAATAATTTCCGACAATATTAATTATTTTCTACTTTGTGATAGGATGTTAGTCAATCGAGTACCTACCTATAAAATCTATAAATTATCCTACCGATAAAATATTTTACTATTAGATATTAATGAAAATGTTTGTGATGTTTAACTGAATGTATAATATTGTATTGCAACAAGTGTAATCTATGGGCGGAGCGGGAGAGCATGTCAGACTTTTACTGACTAAAACCCATACGTGTTCCTTCAGTTGCCTGTATGCCAGGGCCACGGTAACTCTTTCGAATAAATCCGCGACCCTGGCAGGCATCGGCCCTATCGGACCCCTTCCAAGGGCCGATGCCTGCTGGATGCCTGCTGTTGCTGACATCTCTTAGAGGCGCGCGTGGAACACAACGCGCCATCGACCCGGGCCTGGTCATTATCGGATGACGAGCTTGGACAGGAAACCTACCCGTGTGTCCGTGGGTTTGAGTTCCCTTATGGATACGTCCGGGGGGAAGGCCAATCTCCGGGACGGAGCTCCCTGGGGTTCGAGCAATAACTCCCCATTAGGTACTGTGTGCCTAAAGCGTGTCCTTGCCCGTTTGCCAACATCTTGTCGAAGATACACTCTAACGTGTGACCCTCTGCGCCCTAAGCAGAGGCGCACAGCGGCGGAGTTAGAGCGGGCTCGGTGTACACTTACCCTGCCGCCAGCCAGGCAGGAAGGAGTCTTCTCCTTCTGCCACCGTTAGCCTCGTAGCCCTGAAGATTGTCACGGTCATGTCTCTGACTTTTGACGGGGGTCGAGGGTCTTGGCTTAATCGCCTGGGCCGCGAGGAACAAAACCTCTGTAAAAAAATTACCCCAAACCTCCAAACGCGGCGGTGCACCGTGAGGGAGGTTGATAGCTTGACTAATGGGTAGATAAATTAGTCCCTAGTGCGAACCACTCGTTTTTGAGAAATAACCTGTTTTTACTCGTGGTAACAGCAATGGAAAATATTACAAAAAATTAAAAAAACTCTTTGCCCGACCTGGGAATCGATACGGGGACCTGGTGCTCAGCTCACTAGACCAGCAAAAGATAAAAACAAAATAATAATTTCAGACCGTCGATATTATAGATAATAATCATTAATACCTATCTATCTTCCTAATTTTTTACCAATCAATTAACTGAAGAAAGAGGGAACAAACAAACAGGAGAAAACAAAAAAATCGAGTTGACAGCTCTTCTTAGACTATAGTTTTTTTTTCATGTAAAAACAAATGTAGTTTCACGACTACGACACAACCAACGAAGGGTCATATTTTTTACTAGCGACGTATGTATGTTAACTAGTCGTCATATTTAGATAAACGAGGTATCAATAGAGCGTCACTGATGTTCCGCGGGTATATATGAAAAATCCGGAATAACACGTAATCTGTTAGATGTATGTTTTAATTTCATTACGTGGGACTCCGAATTTTTTATTTGGCTGTCTGTGATACCATGCTTATACCTTTTTAGTCGACGCCTTTGTCGTAGATGAGTTTTTGTTTGATTTTTTTGTCTGTAAAAAATTCTAAAGAGGCTACTTTTTAGAATTTTCTACTATAGAAATCCTTACTTTCCACCCTTCAGAGTTTTCTATTTGCTAAGCTTTACCTTGAAATAATAAATGTTGCAACTAAGAGTTAATTCGTCCCCTGGGCAGCGTAATAGCTAAGTTTTGGAAGATATTCAAACTTTGCACTCATTTAGATCAATTCGTAAAAAGTAAAGTTCGTCCGCAACAGTGTTCAAGTAATTACTTAACTTTTAAACTTTGTCTGGCATTACAAGCTGAGTGCTAAGTTAAATAATTAAAATGACCTGCATATCATTTTGATTATGGAACGACTTTATTAAACAGTCTTAATAGTTAAATATGGGGCTCGTGGGTAAGAGCCACATGGGTCGATAGATCAGGTTAAGCTACGCTTGCCGCAGTTGGTCCGTGGATGGGTGACCATCTTTATATACCAAGACCCCTCCGTGCCTCGGAGTCAACGGCTTAACGTGCTTGTTAAGCCGTTGGTTCCGGCTGTCATTCGTAGATCTTACTTACGTTACTTGTCGTCAGAAGCCCGAAACTCTGACAACCAGTCTTACCAAGGTTGTGAAGGTCAGATAGGCAGTCGCTCCATGTAAAATACTGGTATTCAGCTGCATCCGGTTAGACTGGAAGCTAACCCCAACATACATAGTGTTGGGGCTTCAGTGGACTTCAATGAAACTCCCGTATCGAGGTATGGTTGTTTTAATTAGGTTTAACTATGATTTACATAAAATTTATAAGGAGCGTACAAGTTCGCGACAATGGTGAAAATTGCGACTGAAGATATAATAATAGGTCTTTACCTATGAAATTGCCGTTTTGTATGAAAAAATTTAAACGATTTTTTTTCATGTATTTTTTATTTGTATTAATCGAAGTAATCACCCATGCAATCAATGCATCTTTGCCATCGCAGTGGCAGTTTATTGATGCCCTTCTTAAAGAAATCAGCTGGACGGGAGGCAACAAATTCTTCAAAGGCATTTTGTACTGCCTCTCGGGTATTGAATTTTTTTCCCGCCAAGAAGTTATCCAAATTCTGTAAAAAGTAGTAGTCTGTAGGCGCAAGCTCTGGTGAGTAGGGCGGATGACGGAGAGCTTCCAACCCCAGTTCTTGCAACTTGGAGACCGTCTGCTGTGCAGTATGAGGTCGCGCGTTGTCGTGCAGGAGCAGCGGAGACGAGCGATTGACCAATGCTGGTTGGAGATGTGCCAGCTTCTCCATCATTGTGTTCAGTTTTCACAGTACACATCTGCAGTAATGCTCACCCCGTTTGGTAAGAAGCTGTGATGAATCACACCGGCGCTAGACCACCAAACAGTGACCATCACTTTTCTAGAGGTAAGTTTTCGTTTAGGGCATTGTTTAGGTGCTGAACCAGGATCCAACCAACTTGCTGAGCGCTTGCGGTTATCAAACAGAATCCATTTTTCATCGCAGGTAACAATGCGGTTCAAAATTCCTTCATTTGTGTGTCTGTTGAGCAGTGCAAGGCACGTCTCGACGCGTACTTCGCGCTGACGATCATTGAGTTCGTGGGGCACCCATTTGTCAAGCTTTTTTACCTTGCCAATTTGACGCAAATGGACCAATATTGTTTTGACGCTAACGTCGAAAGCTGCTGCTAATTCAGCCGTAGATTGTGTATCATCAGCTTCCACAATCGCCTTTAATTCGTCATTGTCGACCAAAGTCTTCGGACGACCGCGAGGTTCATTTTTCAGGTCGAAATTTCCAGAACGGAAGCGAGCAAACCAATAACAGGTGGTGCGTTGGTTTGTAGTGTTAGCTCCGTAAACGTCGTTGATGTTGCGTGCCGCTTGTGCCGCGTTGCTGCCACGACGGTACTCATATTCCATAATTACTCGAATTTTTAACGTATCCATGATGACGAAAAAGATTGAAATGCGATGAAAATGTAACACTAATCAATAAACAAATGACTACTTTTGGAAAAAAAAATCCATGTTTTTAAAATAAAATTAATTTGAAATTAGAATTCTTACCCAAACAAAAATTATTTTGATTTGAAATGGCCAGTACTGCAAAACGGCAATTTCATAGGTAAAGACCTAATATTTATGACGGTATTTGTATAATAAAATCCATACGGCGCCTGACACTTTTAAAATAGCATAATGCGACACACACACAACACTTAACATCTTCAGAAGTAACGTGCAGGCGTAAACACATAGTAAAGTTGGGAAAAAGCTAGGCAGATGATGATGAATAGGTAAATATGTACTAATTATTGTACAGTCAAGGAAATAAAGTAAATCGACACCCTTCATCAATTGCCGTATTTATAGCCCTTTCACCATATTGTCAAATAATGACCATTGTGATTTCAATATACGGACAATTGAAGTTGATAGTCAATTTGCTAAAAAAAAAAAATACAAAAAAAGCGTGCTGACTTGTCTTAGAATCTTTACCCTTCACATTATTTTTCTAGCAATTAGCAGCTAATAAACAAAAACACAATGTTAAAAAAAAAAAACAATTTTCTTCAGAACCATTGATGACGTAGGAGTACAGACACGCCCACATTATTTTTCAGTATCGAGTTTATTTTCTATATAAATGTAAAACCTATGTAGACGTCAAAAGCCATGTTGCGTTTTCATTTTATTTTCAAATAAATTGGAAATTACGAAAATAAGTACAACGTCTAGAGGACGTCGCATAAAAAATAAATACACAAGAAACACTTCACACAATTTATTTAAATGAACTGACATTGAGAAAATGTTATAAAATAAGTAGTTTCTTTGATGTAGAAGAGTAGGATCATTATTTAGGTAGGCACAGGCGTGAGTGAAAACAGAATTGTAAAATTCTAATTTTTTTACTATGTACTGTCAGTGAAATGATTTGTTAAGCACATTTAAACGCTACATCAATTTGCCGTGTTATTGACATTTCATAAAACTGTCAGAAAATTACCAATTTAAGTAGTCACTTTGCTTGGCAATTTATTTCCCTGACTTTACAATCAACTGAATTCTACAAAAATCAGCCTAATTAATCTAATTATCAAGTAACACGAAGCTAGTTTTTCAAACTAAGATATCAAGATTGTGCTAGTGGTTCTGCAAGCTAGTTAAGCTAGTCACTCGTAGTCTCGTGTATACAGAATTATAGTATTTTTTTGGCTAGTCACCTAGTGAGAAACATAGTTATATTACGGCCCACTCCCTCTCACAGAGTGTCCCAGCAGTGGGAATATTTTAGGCTGATTATGATGAGACAGATAGTAAGCTAGTTTAATAAGTTGGGTTCTATTTTAGAGCTTCTAGCGCCTCATCATATCATATCATCATATCAGCCGAAAGACGTCCACTGCTGGACATAAGCCTCCCCCAAAAGGGGGGATTTGCCATAATCGTCACGCTTGGCAGGCGGGTGGCGATCGCAGTATGGTGGTATAGAGAACGCTGCTGCCCATTCTCTAGTAAGTTCCTTAGTCGCCTTCTACGACACCCACGGGAAGAAATGGGATGGTGCTATTCTTTTACGTCCGGCACCACACGGAACTCCGTCTCGCCTCCCTCCACTGATATTACTATCGTGGCGTTTGTACTAGCTTCATGTGACCTAGTATCCAGCGACCATACCTAGTATCCAATCGGATCATTTTACACCACGGGCTTAGCTGCTGCAATGCCACTGGTAAAATTGTCTAGCATTGTGTAAACAGCTCTAGCATATGCTAAGCCAGGATAGCACTTGCTTGCTATGCTAGCTTCAAAAACTAGCCTCGTATAAGCTCGTGGTTCGGGCATAAACGAGCTATCAACGTCTATGTGACTACACATAAATCCTTTTCAATATCAGATCCTGCATTTTCCTTTGTAGAAAGCATCACAATAACAAACTTCAATGGTGGACGGAGGTAAGAAATAGGCTATGAAAACAAAGTCAGCTACACAGTGCGCTCAGAGTAATAGTGTCGCAAAGGTGGTTGATGCCTTGAGGGATTTAAAGGACAAAAATAACATTGTATGTGTATTTCGTTCTACGAGTGCGAGTTCTATGAATGCGACGCGATACAAAACTGAAGTCGAAATTTACGCGGACGTAATAATACCGCGGCCAGATTTTTTGCGCACTTGATCTTCAACTCACTGCTTTGGGCCGAGAGTTCAAAATCGAACAGTATAGTTTCGCCGCGCTGAGGATGCACTCTGTTTGATTCTCAATGCTCTGTTCAACATCGACAATGATAATCCAGTGCGCAATAAATTCCATCCACGATATTTTTACGTCCATGTGAACATCGACTAAGACCCGACCCGTCCACAACGCCACTCAAAAGCAACCAGATACAAACTCAAATCGGCAATGAATAGCCAGAATGCATGCAATGAATAGTCAAAGCACTGGTATTTCAATGGCGGTCCGTGCATTTCGCAATCAATCACAATCTAGTTACTTTTGAGTAGCACAGCAAGGCATTGATAATCCGTAGGAACCGAACCTACTACATTAGTTACTACGTAAGGTAATTAAATTCGTAACAATAGATTTTAACAATATGCAAATCTGTCTCAAATGCGGCTGATGACCATTCTGAATCTTCTGGCCTTATAGGACCACATATATACCATTCAACAAAACACAATACCACAATTAAACAGAAAAAGAAAAGAAAGAAAATACGTTTATTTGCGGTAAACAATACGCAGAGAAAGAACACAAAGATAAAAAGAACAAGTGTGGGGAAAATATGCGTCACATCCACGAAAAACGGTCATCGCTCAGCATAATGCTACGACCTTATACAAAACAGAGCCCCAGCGCTGGTTTTCAGCAACAGCTAGCGTTGACGTAATAACGTCAACCGGTACAGCATACGATATGATAAAAAAAAAAACAAATTATGACGCAATTTAAATGCACAATATTTACAAATATTCAAAAAAAATAATCTAGTTGTAAATGTTTTCATTGTGTTACAAAAATGCGTTAATTACAGTTTTAAGGACATTTCGGCCGTTACAGCATTAAAAAAAATTGTAGCATCAAGCAGCATTTTGTGGGATAATTCTCTCTCGAAGAACACTGAATCGAAAACAGCTTACCGTCAACATTCCCTGTACAGAGGATGAATATTTTGTTTATAAAACGCTAAACTTTATGTGGTAGAACAGTACTGGGTAGATTCGTACTTCTGTACTATGATAATATATCGTCAGGGTTTGTAATAGTGACAACAATACAAAAAAACTCAAAGCATTTATTTCAATTAAACCATTTACAGGCACTTTTGAATTGTCAAAAAGTCGACCAGTTGGATAGTTAAACTAGTTGCCCATTCCAAAACGTAGATCTCTATGGAGAAGAACGGGCAAGAAACTACAAGGACACTCTTTTTAATCATGTTAGGTATTAGAAAATCTTGGGAACATTATTCTTGTTGCTTCTATATGTGAGAACAATGTAAAAACAATTGTAAATATAAGATTTAAAATAAGCCGACCAGTCTCAACCGACGGCGCCCGTTCACGAACTTGACGCGTACCCTATTTCTATAAATCTCTAAAGTACCCTATTTCTTATTGTCACATGACAAAAAGCAACCCCGTACGATTTTGTTTTTCACGTTCTGCTTTCTAAGGAAATGTGGTGAATCCAAACGAAAATAATAGCGTAAAAAACTGTTCTATTTCACGATGACGACTATTTTAACTTTATTATTGTTAGTCTATGTTGTACCACCCCAGGCATTTTTTCAGGCCTTTTTTCCTTTCCACTTCTCTTTGTCTTGAGCTAGTGAGGGCCAAAAAAAAAACGTTTTATTTCGGATTGATAAATAATCCATAAATAGTAGAGTAAAACTTATGAAACTAGTGTTAGTACATTATATTTACTATACTTATATCGTAATGTGGGTATTAAACCAGTGCTGGACATACCGCGTGTCCAGCTTAAATTAACTTAATGCAGCATTGCATATGTAGGCGGGCACACCCTTTTTTCCTGGAGGCTTTTATGTGATTATTATGTTTACGTTTATTGTTTTTATATACTGACATATCGCAAATAATTTAATTTTATGTTTTGTGTTTAGTAATGTTAATTACTTACTTATTGTACAGAATCAAGTTCTTCTAACATAACAGACAGCTATGCTTCTGGGGAGTTTGTTGCGCCACTTCTTCTTCTCAGCTAAAGCACTAAGAAGTGGTGAAGGGCGGGCGTTTTGGGGAGACTGTCTTAAGTAATTTTGACGTTCAAGTAGTGTTGACTCTCAGCCTAGTGATTTCGATTTTGAACAGCTAGGAATCCCAATCCAATCAATCCAGCCACCGAATCCTGTCTGTAGGCGACAAGCTCATCCCGCCATCTTCTCTTGGATCTGCCTTGATATCTCCGGACATTTTCTCGGACCCACATGTTGGTAGATTTGGCCCATGACTAGTTCGTTGGGTGGCAAAAGTGGGCCCAGTCCCACCTAGGCTTTTCCGCTTTTTGGGCGATTTATGTTTTGAAGCGAGTAGCCATGTGTTCCCAACGTCTGACTCCAAAAATGCTGCGCTCCATTGCTCGCTGGCAAACCCCAAGCTTGAATCACCGCTGACTGTCAAAGACCAGTTTTAAGCTCCTTATGTATAGCGAGTGCGAGTATGCACATGGCCATGAATTTACGTTTAGGGCAAATTGGGAGGTCTCCTTTTATGAGGTTTTTCATCGACCAATAGCTGTTCTAGGGGTTTTCGGTGACTATGCCTTTTAATTTTATCCGACGTTTCAACATAGGTAAGTCGTATTGCATAACTACAGCGAACGTTTCTTGCTGTATCGCGTAGAATTTTCCGCTCTCGTATAACACTGAGTCGAAAACAGCTTTCAGGCAGTATTCCCTGCACAAAGGATAGTGTTTTGTTTATAAAAATACTCGACTTTATGTAGTAATAAACAGTACAGTATTAATTTATCTACGGTTATCCTGTCATGTATCGTCAGAGTTAGCTATAGTGGCTGCGATACACATTATATTAACATCGTAAGCTTCGCGTTTCGTTTATCTCTAAAGTACCCCATTGCTTATTCACATACAAAGTCTATTGTTAACTTTGATCTAGCTCTTAGGATTTAGCAGCTTAACGTCCTCAAATAACAGTATACATAGTATCGGGATTCACGTAAAAGATAAGATGACTCGAGACTCGAGACATGACTCGTTCATGAGTTTCAATTGAAATTGCCAGAAAATCACAAATCAAATCAAAAGCCAAATATCTTGACAACCTGTCTTAACAAGGGGTATCGGTTTACCCGTTACAGGGTTGTGGAGGTCAAATAGGCAAATGATTCACGTAAAATACTAGTATTCAGCTGCAACCGATTAGGCTGAAAACCGACCCCAAGACAGTTGTTTACCGGTTAGGCAGAAAGATTTTTACATCTAAAGTAATATTGAAAGGAGAAAAGACTTGATTTTTTGTATATTTGTTTGTAACGCTTCCACGCTAAAATGGCAAAACCAATTTGGCACAAAGTTTTTTTTTTTGGGTGGGAAATCATCAAATAACTTCTCCTGCTCTGGTTGGAGCAGGAGGGCGTGTCAGACTTTTACTGACTAAAACCCACCCGTGTTCCCTCAGTTGCCTGTGTGCCAGGGGCCGCCATATCTCTTTCGAACAGCCCGCACCCCTGGCAGGCATCGGCCCTAGCCGGCCCCATCAGTTGCTGCTGACATCTCTTTGAGGCTCGCGTGGCACACAACGCGCCGTCGACCCGAGCTTGGTCCTTACCGGACAGCGAGCTACCCATTACTCGCCGTATTTGGCACATGGTTAGACCATGGTCTAGGACACAAGATACTATTTATTCCAATATACCCATAGTATCGCGACTTCTACGGGTAGAACCGCGGGGCGTAGTCAATTATATCAGTCTAGATAAAACGAAATTAAGTACACGCGCTCATTCGTTTTTATTGCTAATAGGTATTAGTAAAAGCAAGCAACGAGCGTATCGAACCGAGATTTGGAATAAACGTTACTGATTTGTCAAAGTAATTGAATCCTATCAGAAAGAGAATTGGAAATTCGTACTACGAATAGTAATTGGTCTGGTCCCATAAGTCTGTAGATAGATACTACATTATTTCGTAGGATTTTTTTTTATATACGCCTATCCTACATAAACCTCCCACTACTTACCACCCTAGGGAAAGTTGACTCTCGGAAAGGCCTCCGGCATTATGTCCGCCTTTGTTCGATTTTTTTTTACATGTGCTTATAGTTTGAATAAATAAATAATTTCATTGGTGAATAAAAAATACGCCTTACCTACTTAACTCTACCTTTACTGATCACCCTAGGGAAGATGTCAAAGAATTATTAATATATTATAACTATCTTGGACATTTTTTTCAGTACCAAAGTGAGCAATATAAACGAGAATACGCATTCAAAATAACCCAAAAAGAAACTTTTAGCCGTAAACTGCTATAAAATTCCATTTCATAAGCAATATTTTCCTTTATAACACACTGAGGGATAAAAATATATTCAGTTTGTGAAATTGAAAGTTTTCTCTCACCAACGTTAAAGGGATTATTATGTGTTGGATAATATTTGGCATAGAGGGATCGACAGTCGAGAGGTAACTCCGGATTACTAACAGTGATAGCTATGGACTGTTGGTGCCGGATAAAGGCTCTCATCTCATTATATCGGGCAAACGAACAGCAGTACCCACTCTGAATAATTAGTGAAATCTCACCTAACGAATTTCAGACCGGAGTTGAAATAATTTACGCTTTCCTATACAAACAATGGAGTTTATTTCCTGGAATCTTTTAAATACTAATAGCATCAACGTCGGTTTATGTTTACTTTTTGTAACGGAGACAAAGGGAATGGAAATAGCATTGTTTTTAATATATTTCTTTAGGTTTAGCTCTTACTATTACATATTAATTCCATTTAACTAGAAAGGTAAAAGTGGACTTTAAATATCTTTCTCTATTATCTAATTCTTTGAAGTAAGAAATGGATTTTAGAATAAAATCGTACTATCGGATTTCATGGAATTATCGTACTATCTTAAAACATTAACCTTTTTTCAAAAATTATTACTAAAACTGATAATATTTTTAATTATCTGATTTTATTAAGAGGAAGCAATTTTCTTACACCCGGAATCTGCTATCTAAAATATGCTTTAAATACATTACAGAACGTGTTCGTAATAACATCGTTAAAAGGGTCTCCGGGAAATTGATTTAGCTAAGTGCCGATTTCTTTCAATAAGTCAAGAGATATTTGAGTTTGATAGAAAGAGGCTTTTGGTCTCCGCCACAAAAAGGGGTCGTTACAGGCTGTAATACATGGGAAAATTATTCAGAGTGAGAAATACAGTGAACTGGGGCACCAAGGATCAAATAAAATGGGGATAAAACATTTACTTATAAACAATAAATACTTTTTCTCTCTGTCAACGAAGTAAAATGTTCCTTTATTCTGTGATTAATTTTCTCCAAGAACGAATTAATTGTTCTTTAACTTTTATTAGTTTTAAATTGGTAGAACTAATTAATCATTTATTTTATAGATATTTAATGTGAGGTTTATTTACCGACACAGTAAGGTCGAAATTGTAGAAGTTTAGGTCATTAGTTGGACGAAAATGGTGTCATTAACACCAAACTGTCAAACGACAGCTACTACTAAGTTGTTATTGAATGACCTGCAATTATGTGCCAAAAGGGGTAGGAAATTTCATTTTTATTACTTACTTTTCACTATGATAGGCCTCCCAATCATTTAATAACATTAATATGTCGTTTAAAAGATAAAATACTAGTATTTGTAGATTTTTTTTTTTTTTTGGGCTTTGGCTTCGCACGGTTTGTGCATTTAGCCAGTGTCAAGTAATTTTTCTTTTCGATCAAGTAAATGGCCCGATATCGGGCACGAAGTTACATAAAAGTCATAGTCGTCTTTAGTCAGTCAAGTCAAAGTTATTGTAAAGCGGTAGCAACTTTACAACAACCTAACATGAGTTTTTGGGGGAACACGAAAAGTCCACGTTAGTCACTTATTTTCACCTTCACTACACTTGTGCACACACATGTAACTAAATTGAATAATTCACTACCAAAATTATACAATTTAATTCGCTATTTCACTAAATTTTATGAAAATGAAAATTCGTGCGACATGTTCCAACCCGATCCCGCCAAAAACTCTCGTCAGATCTATTTGTAGATTATTTGCAAACGAACCGACATTACTTCACTTGACATTGACAATTACGTAGTGCCTATAATACCACAGAAGTCTTTTGTTGCAACACTCATAGGAAACAGGTAGAAATAAGTTCTACTTATATTTGGATAACGTATAAACAAGTTTCCTCTACTCTAAAGCGTGTTAAAAGGACCACTTTATTTTTAACTCAGGGAAAAAAGAGTAAAAAAGCAGTTTGCGAGCATTTAATTGCGTCATTTAGCAGCGACATTCGCGGAAAAGATAATTGCGTAAGTGCATCTTTAAAATAAATGGATACACCATTTAATGTAGAGCTTTACTTTACATTCTTAACCTGAGCTACTTTAATTGCACGATTAACGGTTTACTATAGACTACGGATCGAAGGTTAAATTCCTTCATGAAACAATAATGTATTATGTCATAAGGCGAGTTCTAAATCCTTGCGTTGTGCATGTTAACCGGTAACCCGCATTACAGAAAACTGCATTCAAGCAACCTTAGCAAGATCTATAAAATAACAAAAACTTATATTTCAAACCTATCATCTGCTTAGCCTTTTTAAGCAACTTTGGGAAACATGTCAGCATCCAGTCTAACCGGCACCCTAATTGCGTAACACGCGATTAATCATAATCGGTTTCATTTTGACAGTTCAATAATATTCATTGCGTTATTTACGTTGTTGGGCAGGCACATTTTCGAACATATGAAGCAATGGTTTAGCCATCTGTTTCAAAACGAAACAAATTATGATGAATCGTGAGTTACGCAATTAGGGTGCTGGTTAGCTGAATACCAGTATTTTACGTAAAGCGGGGTCCATCTAACCTCCACAACTCAATTACTGAGTAATACGGTAATTAAAACCCACGATCACAATATACTTAACCCTAAAATAAAAACTGGACTCCTAAAAATAAAGTTACTTTTTATTTTGTTATCTGTGACAAAGGATCTGAGAATAATTTCAGTTATCTGATGCTGCATCACTCAGTGTGCTGCTGGTTGAAAGATGCTATTTTCTCTCGGGACACATTTATTTCGTTTCAGGAAAACCGAAAAAGAAACCTCTTAATTTCGTTAATTTAGCCATGAGCGTTATCTATATGGATGAACGTTGGCGCAAGTTTTTTGATGAAATTTTCTATTTAGGGTTTTCCAGAATCGTTTAGCTAAAATCCTTATTAGAATACCTAAGTTCAGAGAACCTATTTGTTAATTTAACCATTCATGTACGGTAACCAAAAGAAATATGTAACAGGGTCGTCGGCTATTGTTGAAGTTTAATAAGAACCCGATGGATATTTTCGAATAAAATTTAATTTAATTAGAAAACATACATCACTTTCTTTTCTTTTAGTGGCTGTACACATATAGAAACAGACATGAAGGTAAGAACTGAAAAATACGTACAAAAGTGATGCTAGTGGCGGTAAATAGTGCGATAATAAATAATAATCCTTTTATCCACAATTATTATTATTGGATAACCATAACCATTCGGGGAAGATAGGCGTGATGTTATGTAGTGTGTTAATATTTTTTTAAATGTTTTATATCCACGTGTAACTTTGATTAATTACCTACAGAAACTCTGTACTACTTTTTTGATTAATTACCTATAGAAACTCTGTACTACTTTTTTTATTAATTACCTATAGAAACTCTGTAGGTACGTACTACTTTTTCTGACAGCCAGTCTTACCAAGGGGTATCGTACCTATTACCCAATAACTGAGTTGTGGAGGTCAGATAGCTCCATATAAAATACTGGTATTCATCTATATCAGGTTAGACTGGAAGCCGACCCCAAGATAGTTAGGCAGAAGATTATGATGACTCTATCTACTTTTCCGTCTATCTCTGTCCGCTTATGGCCCTTTTGTTCCTCGATAGGAACTCAATTCACAATCACCCAAAATACCCTCGTAATCGTAAAATAAACAACCATCATCCAAGCGGTAGTGCGGTGGCAAAGGGTTATTTGAACTAGCTGTTCCGTGCTCCACAAATACCTGTTGCAAAAGGAACAATGTATTGATTTCTTTCGTAAATACTATTGTGGGAACTTAACAGCAGTTTAATGCCGCTTAATTTGCTCCTGACACTGTTCCATTACGTTGATTTATTTAAGGCTACATCGATTGGTCTTACATAGGTAGATATCGGATTTAAAACGACATATTTGTTAGATACAGAGACTAGAACCGATCGAGACGTGCCTAGTACGTAGGTACTAATTATTTCTGCAGACCTACGAAATGTGCCTTTTTTGTTTTCGAGAGGAAACCTTTAAGGTGGAAGCGCCAAGGTAGCCCGCGAAATTCAAATTTTGTTACGTTTTTTGCAATTTCCAGGTCACTGTCAGGTTGTATGGTGATCTAAATATGATTCGCGACCGTATCAAATAAGGCTTTTCAGAATCATAATCATTAGAATCAGCAATACATCTCTATAAGTTCATATTACTCTAAATAATGACTATTTCATGAAATTATGACATTTGAGGGCAATTCAAACTTATGGAGTTTTATTGCTGATTCTAATGATTATGATTCTGAAAAGCCTTATTTGATACGGTCGCGAATCATATTTAGATCACCATACAACCTGATACTGACCTGCAAATTGCAAAAAACGTAACAAAATTTGAATTTCGCGGGCTACCCTGGCGCTTCCACCTTAAAGGCACCTGGGCTTTAAGGAAAAGACCCGGGTGTGTGGAATTTTTACCTCATCAAAACCAAACTGGGGTTACCATCTGCACATGTAACCTCTCAAAAGACCTATCCAAAACCCCTTCTGTGCAACGCCTATTAGAACACATCCCTGTTGAGACTGTAAAGGGGTCTCCCCTAAACCCGAAACGAAATGTTGGTACCAAGTGTAAGTTCATGAGTTGAACAAGATCCTACTCTGTTTTACATGTTGCTTAGTACGTATAGGCACTTACGTATATTCTTCCCTTCCCAACGTATAAACAATTTTGTTGAATAAAGTAACAGATTAATCCATGCGATGTATGTCTGAAATTTATTCACTCGGAAACTTATCGAGGATGCTTGAATAGTTCCGAACACGTACCTACTCCAATCGTTGGCTATAGAAAGCCATAAATAATATATACGATCACTTGAAAAGATCTAGATACACGGCAGCGTGTCAAGTGAAGTTCAAGCCAACAGAACTGGCGAGCAGCACCGTGTGTAATATTACACGAACCATTTGCAGCCACTTTTGACCCCCTCATCACTCAAAAACTATTTTACATAAACATGTCAAATTTGGCTCATAATAGCGGCGGCCGTGGAGCAGCGTACGGGGAGCGAAGCAGACACCTCAAATGAAACGGTTACTTAGATATTAACATCCAAAAATCGTAATTTGACCAAGTCAGACCTCTAAGGCTTCAATATATATTATCCTAAGTTATAATAAGAAGAAATTATATTTTAAGTTGTTATAAAATATTTTATGTTGTTATAAATAAATTTCAGGACTGACCATTGAACTTGGCACCCATTTAGATCTCACTTCTTTTGTCGTTGATGTCAACAACCAAGGCATAATCATGATATTGAACTTGCCTCTCATTTCACATTTTTGTTTTTGATGAGTAATTATTTCATCAGTTGGGTGAAAAAGGATACTTAATTATGTCAAAGATGAACATTTAGTATGGAAAATCGGCTTCCCCCGTAAATTGACCTAAAGTGACATTGAAGTTGATATTGTCAGATTATCAATGGTAACAACTTGGCGATCACAGAGTAATATTGAAAACCTTACCAATCTCGTCAACGTCACTGTCAATCTTCGACATGCTCATTCAATGTTAGACAGATTTTCGACATTCTCAAGTTTGTAGACTAAACTAATCTATTTGTGGACCAGACCAAACTGGAAAATAGAAACTAGATATGTTCAAACTTTGAACTATAATCTGCTCGTATTTGTGTACCTATCAATAACAGACTAAGGCTGGGTGCAGAGTGAGAGAAGACTTTAACTCTTAGCGCCTGATCAAGTTACGGTTAAGTCAAAGTCAAATCATGATTTCAAATAGCCATATAAAAAGTACTTTTGAACGCCAAAATAAACAAAAAAAATATTGATTTTAGTTTCCCCTTCCAAAACGTAGTCCGGTAGTAGAAGAATGGGCAAGAACTCCACAGTTACTTACTCATTTTAAATGTTTTGTATACACTAATTATATGTGATAAGATGAGGAATACTCATGTTTTACTCAAAGCATCGCGACTCACAACACTGTGGTCTTGCAATGATCCGTCAGCAGCTTAACCAGTGAACCAATAAGACCGCCGTAAAGCTCGGTAAAGCAATGATAATGCGCATACTCGCAATAAAACAAGTTCTCTAGAAAATCTGTTTTGACAAAGGACACAACGTTTCGATGATATTCTCGTAGCATGTATGTATATTTCCTTTTTCTTTTTTATATTCCTTTTTAGTATATTCTATCACATTTATATTATTTTTCTATTAGTTCGCTGTACCAGTACAGTTACCTAATAATTGTTTGATGCACCGGGCGACGTCATTACGTCAAAACCGGCTGTCGCTGAAAACCAGCGCTGGGGCTCTGTCTTGCATAGGGTCGCAGCATAATGCTGAGTGATAGCCGTTTTGCGTGGATGTGACGGATGTTTCCCTCAACCTTTTCTTATTTTATTTTTTTGTGTTCCTTTTCTTTTTGCGTCATGTTTACCGCAAATAAACGTTTTTTCTTTCTTTTTCTTTATAATCATTATTTTGCATTTATCCCAATTTAAATGGGTCGGCGCTACATGTCTCGTTCTGCCATACTTCTCTATTATTTGTCATCATGGTAATGACCTCACCGTTCTAGCCATCACATTTTTCACACAGTCCATCATTTCTTTGGTCTTCCCCTACTTTTATAGCCTGAAATTCACATTCAGCCTGAAAACTTTCACAACGTTTCTATCTATGGTAGACAAAAGAGTTTTGACCCGGGTGTGCACTCTGCCTAATCTATTCGTGTACCTATCAATTCCAGAGTTACACGAACTAACAGAGTAACACAAACTCAGACTCGTAGCGTGAAGGCAAATACTCTCATGTGAGATTCCCATTCTCGACTGAAGACTGATCGGATTTAAAGGCAGCGTATGTTGTATTATGGAACCTAGTTTATACAGCGGAAGTGGGCCACTGTATGATATGTAAAATCAGTGATTCTATACTTTACTCAAGTTTAATGCTGTATAAACTGGGAACTAATATTATCGCAGTTTTCTGTATGGTTTATCTTTCATCGCATTTCAGAGATAATAGGAAACTGCAGCTACTTTAAGTATTAAAGTTTCTTAAGTAGTTGCATGTTTGTACTTGAGTTTTCAATTTTCTTATAATTTTTATCTCAGGTATACATGGTAGGTACATTTCTCTCAAATTGCCGAGTCAGATTTTGATTTTGATTTTGATCGCTATTGGTCATTATACCGCTTTCCACACTAATTTACCCAGTCTCCTTTGACAGTTTTCGTGTGGAAAATAACGTCAAACGGACACATTATTCCTCATTTAAAAATTATCTGATCATTGAAAAATCGTCCTTTAGTAGACAAATATTATTCAGGGTATTTATTCGAAAGTCACAAGAAACCAAACACTTCTTGAACCGTTTATCCCGTTAGTATAACGACCGAGAGAAGTTAATAGGGCCACAGCCGTTGAGAACTTAATAAGACCAATTAATTATAGCCGTTAGACGTAATATGGCCGGCCGACTGGCCATTTTCACCTCAACACTGAACTTTATATTTGAATTGCTTGAGTAAAGCTAGATAGCTGGAACAGGCTATTATTTTCCGTCGCACTTTAACCCTTTGTAACGTTGAATTTGTAATGTATTTGTAACTTGTAATTACTGTAATCGTTCTGAAACAATGGTCATAGTCATCAAAGGTACAGATCCATTTTGTAACAGGACATTCTTGAAACTTAGTTCATTAAAAGCGTTTATTAATGATCCATTGTATTCTCGTCTACGGTAAAGTCAGCTTCACTTGATGAAGAAATGAGTCTTAACTTTTTTTCTGCGCCTCTTTTAAGGAAAACTTGTCTGAACGGTTCCATTCCACAAGTAACCTCCTGTTCTTTATTAGTTACCTAAAGTTTTATTTATAGACTTCCGATGTAAAAGCGAGATCTGACAGTAGGCATTTACTCGACGTGAATTCACCAGAGAGACTCTCACAGATCTTATCTCCCGTGCGGATACGGAATACTAAATCTATTTTGTCTCCCTATTTTAGGCTTGCTGTTTCGGTATATCAACAATAACGATTATTTTGTTTTTGTGTTCGTGTTTCCTATAGTTTTAATTTCATAATTAATTTAGTTTTTTGTGCCGACGACGACTTATTTTGATAAACCACTTTACAGCACGTAAACTGTAAATTAAGTGTGAATAAGTTAGTATTTTTTTTATTAATTTACTTTTCGGGCTCAGCTAATTAATTTTCATAAATGGTACCTGTATCTTCATGTATAAGTGCCTGTAAAACCGAAAAATTTGAACTAAAATGATCTTATGAAACAGAAAAATAGATTCATAGATTATTCTGCTTCCTATATTAAAACCCATAAAATATTTCATTAAACTCCTATACTTAGTTAATTATTTACAAAGTCTTTCCATTTTCTTTATCGCTGAAAGCCGTTTTTCCTTATGCCCCACATGTGTAAGACGAATTGTCTATATCAATCTGCTATCTTATTTACTTTCGTAGCGGGAGTGATTGTGTGTCTCGGGAGACCAAACAACTTTGATAGCTGTTTGTGCTCGTAAAGTATAGAAATGATAATAAAAAGAAATAGTTTTACGGAGAAACGTTACTTATATAAATTACGTTTGCCTACATAACTAGTAAATACCCTTCAATTTTGTATTTATTGCGAGTATTGTCAGTTTACTTAAGTTTTCCGAGTAAAATAGATTACATACCTACGTAGTTACTTTTGTTTTTATTTAATCTGAGGCGCAGGTGTCCGTAATTGGTCTTTGCAAGCAATTAGTATGATAAACTGCAAAGTAAGTACTTAAGTTTGTACATAAGCCTCTGGAATCCCCGTAATAAATATTGCTGGTATTCAAGTATTTTACACAGTATTAAAGCTTTCTTAGAGAACAGTTTAAGAGAACAGGGGCATATAATAATTGAGTATCAACCCTGACATTTTAACAATAGTTCTCCAAATCGAGCCATGTCAGCCAGGGCGCCTAGGGTGCCCCAGCGGAGACTTATCATCGATGCGGGAGAAATAAGAGTGCACAAGCGTGTGCGCAGACACAGGTGCACTTACTCTTCCTTCACTTTCCTATGAGAGTCGCCGTCCCATTGGACTATTCCAATGGGACGGCAATCCAACACTACTCAAGAGAGATCAGGCGCAAGACCAACAGCTTAACATGCTTTTCGAGACACGGGGGTTACACACCACCAACTTCGAAACTCCGGGCTATGACTGAAAAATTCCTAATGGAAAAATCTAATTACACTTTGCCGTACCTGGGAATCAAACCCAGGACCCAACGCACAGCCGTTGCGCTTGCGACAGACTAACGGGGCAGCATTAACATAGAATATCAAAGGAGGTTAACCTCAGCGGTCCGTACATGTCTGATTCAACAATAGTCCGGTAAACTAATATACCAACACAATACCGCTTTACAAGCTTCCATGTTTCCTTACAACTGTACACAGGATTGCCTGAACTAAGCTCTGAATTTCAATTCACACGTCACATTTGCTCGATTGAGCAGTAGCTCCGTGAACAATGGCGATCCATTGTGTGCTTACCAATGCATACGTATGTATCCAGCTTTGATATACCTAATCTTGCAGTAGATACTTAATGAATTTGATTATACTATACATCTGTGAAACTGAATATGTGAACTTATAAGATACTTTTGATAGACTACGCTGCAATATTTTTTTACTAAAAGATAAATTTCCATCCAGGAAAAAAAGTCCTTAGCTGGGTTTTACAGACTTATTAACAGATCACGATTGTAGTATAAAGAACTTTCATAAAATTGGGAAACTTACCTGCTAGTTAAATTAGAAAACTTTTTTTTAATGTCTGTTCATTGAGGCCATTCTTCTTTTACATAGCAAATTGACACCGTACGTCAAGTTGTCGTGCTTTGAGCCAGTACATTTAACTGTCAAAGAATTCAGTTGGGATTTGCAAATACGGACAATGTAAATTGGCAGTCAATTTTCTGAACAATTAATTGCTTTTACAGGATTTTCTTATTAGTTGTGGAGTAAATAAAAAAAACAAGTCGGGGGCGCCCCAGCAGGAACGAAGTTCCTTACGCTTATTCTTCAACCCCAAATGCAACGTCGTTTACTCTATCTTTAAAATACTTAACCTTTATTTTATATTCACTGTCGGCTATAGCACCATCGAAAGGCATGAAACGATACTCATGATGAATTAAAAAAGAATCCATCTTTGATTTTCATTTTGATCTCACTATCGACTTTAGCACCCTCGAAAACCATGAAAACTAGCTCTCTAAAGAAAGACAGCAAAAAAATCGCTTAACGCTTGTTATTTATGTGACAATTTCTACCAGTTTACTCCTACCGCAAGCCGCGTCAAAGAACTTCGTTCCAAAAAGACTTCAAAAAGTAATTTCAGTGATAAAATCTTTGATATGACGTCTCTCGCTAGATCAGCCTGGTTTGTCCGGATACTATGCGGAAATCAAACAAGAGAGCTCTACAAAGTAAATTTCATTTCGCATTTCACCGTTGACGAACGTTTGGTCAACTTGTACGTTTCAATATTTCATATTGCATTAAGTTACTGAAGCTGTACAGTACCCAGTATTTTACAATTGTTTTCGATGATTCAATTTAAGAGTTATTGGTGCGTTATTGTATTTACAGAGGCATGCACACAAATTTACAGAGGCGGACTTAATGCCATAGGCATTTTCTACCAGTCCGCCTTTGGGTGATGCAGAGACTAACAGTGGTAGGTGTTCCCACTGCTGGGACACAGGCCTCCTGTCGTTGAGAAGGCCGTAATCCACCATGCAGGCCTAGTGTGGGTTGGTAGAACATGTCTTCGATTTTTTTGTTCTAGGACATGCCAGCTTCCTCACGATATTTTTACTCACGATAGTAATTTCAGTGATTAAATCTTTGATATAACGTCTCTCACTAGGTCAACCTGGTTTGTCCGGATACTTCGCAAAATCAAACAAGAGAGCGGAAAGAACTCTACAAAATAAATTGGATTTTGTACCTATTTCGCCATTGACGAACACTTGGTGAACTTGTACGATTCCGTATTTAAAAGAAAGAAAATGACGACTGACGCAGAGAAAGAAAACAAACACAAAAAAAAATACTAATACGAGTATGCGTCACATCCGGTTTATTACGAGTTATATTCATGTCTTTTTTTTCAGCAGTGGATAAGTTTTTCCGTTAAAAAAATACAATTCGGTTTAAAATAAAAGCTACCGTAAAATCTGGGTAAATACATATGTATTGATATGTATTTTCGTCATGGCAAAAACTAAACGTTTTGATAAAATATTTGTAATAGGCATTTTTATTACCATGTATATTTTGCGAAACTATTCGACTAGCATGGAAGTTAAAACCGCAAAACTATGATAAAAAGACAACAGAACCTTTAATATCAAAAACTTTTACCTGCATAATATTTAAACTACACTAACAACATTCATAAACATCTATTCCACCATTCATGTCCTTATTTCCGCCAGTAGGTAGCTTAAAACTATGTGTACATAGTTAATAACTGTTAGGCTATTCGCCATTGTTGCTTCGATTACAGTTCGTGGGTGGTGCTAGGCGAAATTAATTTGCGGTCCCCCAGTATTTTGATGTAATCGCTCGTTCGAGCGTTCGTTAGTTTAAGCCGGTCATATCTAGAACGAATGTTAGGTGAGGAGTGTTCCAGGAACTAGCTTTATTCGTCCAGGGTCGACTACCGTACCGTACTCGTCCTCTAAATATAACGGGTGAATTGTGAGTGTACTGAATACTTAAAAAATTATATACTAACGGAAGTTAGCAGAGCATATTTTCATTCGACCTTTTTTCAGGCATAAACGCTTGTAGGTACATTGTTTTTACCGACTTCAAAAAGGAGGAGGTTTTCAATTCGACATGTTTTTTTTATGTTCGCATAACTCCATCATATACAGACGGATTTGCAAAAAATATTTTTTGTTCGAAAAGGTTCCATTTAAATTTCATATAGATTTGAGTTTCGGAGACAAACAACGGAACTCTTCAAAAAATTACAGCAAATCAACAACGATTGCTGCTATCGCATAAGTAGGTATGCATTGTTTTGACCCCAAGGATGATGAGTTTTCAAATTGGTGTGGGGTAAGAACTATAACTAAAAAGTGAAAAATAAAAACTTTTCCGTGTAGGTATAAGGAACACTCGAACTCACCTGCATGCGAATAGGACTAATTTTTTTTTGCACTGCTGGGAAATTATTTGCCAAGTTCACTTGCATATACATTTGCCTGACTTTTCAAAGAACAAAGCGTAATATAATGAAAGTCTTCCAACGAAATACAGATTACATTGTAAAAAAAATACTTATTTCCAATTCAAACAACAATTGAATTTATGTTACATTTAATTCACGTTCGTGCTATTGCGTGCCCATTATTGCTTGAAAAATCACTGCAAAGAACTGTGAGGGAATTGAGTCATGATTATAATCACTATGCTCGGTGGTTAGATTGGTTATCGCAATAATAACATTGTCAAGCGCCAGTTATTGCCGAACAAGCCATATTCCCGATTGGATTTCCCATCGGCAAACTTTCACAAAAACCTTTATTCCCCATTTAAAAATCGAACAAATTTTCACACAAACTTTAAAAACCCTTTAACGGATGATTTTTCAAAAATCCTTTAGTGCTCACCTCCATCATATAAGGAACTCTTGTGCAAAATTTCTGGCTTCTAGACCCAGCGGTTTAAGCTGTGGTTTAGCGATTAGTGAATTTACGATTATTGCTAAGTAAAAGGATAAGGAATACATTATTTTCAGGACTTAAACGCGTTACTAATTGAAAACCTACCTACGACAAACGGATAACTGATTTATCATTCAAGAGGCACTGCGAAGCCACCATAGCACTAGATCAATAACGAGCTATGTAAACGATTTCACGGTGATATGAATATTTGTTCAACGTACTATCGCACGGCAGCACATACGACAGACACGACATACGGCAGTATGCCGTGTCTGTCTGCGGCGGGTTGAATGACCGTCACCGTTTATAAAATAAGTTTTATATCGATTGCTCGTAATAACGGCCAGTACCGCGATTTACAACAGTAATTAATGAAATTATCATAAAATCATACGAAGGAATTGTTTTATTTAAAGTCACTTTTCACTTAAGCAAATTGGTGTTTGAGATTTACAGATTATTTGGTATTTTATGGTTTTGATTTTTATCTTTGGTACTGAAACTATTGATGAAAATGGTAAATATCATTTCACCTATAGGTATTTACATTATAGGGTTTATTGTACCTACTTCCTGGCCATGTAATCTGCACTTTACCTTTGTATAATGTAGCTCATACGGCTAGTAAGTACTACTGTCTGAATTTGTTTCGGCATTTCTTAGGTCAAAGTCAAAGCATTTATTTCAAATAGGCACTTAAAAGGCACTTTTGAACGTCAATATTTACGTTAAAATAGAATTGATTCTAGTCGCCCCGGAAATAATCAGTCACCTAGGAAATGCTGAAATGCTGACACCATCTACTTTTTAAATATTGACGCGCAAAAGTATCTTGTCAGATCTACTTACAGAAATAACATCATTTAATTTCATATGTACCTACTTTGAAAATAGTCAATCCTTTTATTAATTTAGGTCTACAATAATTGAATTAATAAAACGTCCATTCCAATTTGACATCAAAGAAGCTCAGTCTGTAGACTTTGCATCCCTGTCATCAACATAAATCTTTGTAATACACTCGAGAGCAATGAATCCGGGTCACTTAAAGAATGTTAAAAATCTCGGAAACTAAAAATGATAGGTTAATGCAATAAATTGTATTTAATAGACAATGTAATACTCCTTAAATGAAAGTAAAAAAAATATGAGTCACCATACATTTTATTAACACAAAATTACATAAAGAAAAAAACTGCTGATCTCTCCTTAAAACAAAAATAGGAAACATGAAATTTTTGAACTTTATTACGATTTTCTTGAATTTTAATACTTCGTATTGCCTCCTCGTGCTTCCATTACTGCGTTTACGCGGTTTGGCATGCTGTACACCAAGTTCCTTATACGATTTTGGGGAATATTCTCCCATTCCTCTGTGAGAGCAATTTTGAGCTCACGAAGCGTGATTGGGGGAGGGTTTCGTTGTTTTACGCATCTGCCTAGCTCGTCCCAAGCATGCTCGATCGGGTTGATATCCGGGCTGCGCGCTGGCCACTCCATACGAGTAATGTTCATCTCTTGAAGGTAGTCATTCACAATCCTACCTGTATGAGGTCGGGCATTGTCATGCATAAATATAGCATCCTCACCTAAATTGACCATAAATGGACCAACGTGATCATTGAGGATTTCTTCCACATATCTTACGCTAGTTAAAGAGCCGTTTTCTATGATCACCAGCTCTGTGCGACTTTCAGAAGAAATTCCGGCCCACACAAGTACAGACCCACCACCGTAGGCTACTTTTTCTTCGATGCATGCTTGCTTGAATCTTTCCCCTGGTCTTCGATACACTCTGTGTCTTCCATCGTGCTTGTAGAGCATAAATTTTGATTCGTCGGAGAACATAACTTTTGACCAATCTTCAATACTCCAATTTACGTGGCTCTGGGCATATCTTAGTCTTGAAATACGATGCCCACGCTCCAGTTTAGGGCCGTTTGCAGGTCTAAGGGGTTTTAAGTTAGATTCAGCAAGCCGACGTCTTACTGTCCATGCACTTGGGTTACTTCCTCCGAGGCGTCGAAACTGATTTGTGAGTTCAGTTCCTGTGAGAAAGCGATTTCGAAGCATGGTGTTCACCAAGTATCGGTCTTCTCGTGCTGTGGTACACCTGGTTCTGCCCGTTCCTGGTCTGCGTAGGTTAGAACCAGTTTCTTCGTAACGTCGGAGAACTCTTTGTACTGTTGACAGCGACACACCGACAGTCCTGGCTGTATCGCGCTGACTCCGGCCGGTTTCCAGCATTGTAAGTATTCTGGTGCATTCTTCAGGCGTAAGCGACATAATTTCAGCTTGAATAATGAATATAGAGCACTATCAACATGGTTTATGTACCCACATAAATGACAGATTACAAACAAAAGCAAAACCAAATGCTGTAATTTCGTAGTTCCATCTTCGAAAGTGGCCCTTTTTCAAATTAGATTTTTTTATGATATAACTTTACAATAACTATGAAGTTTTAATACCTTCATTTAAGGAGTATTACATTGTCTATTAAATACAATTTATTGCATTAACCTAGCATTTTTAGTTTCCGAGATTTTTAGGATTCTTTAAGTGACCCGGATTCATTGCTCTCGAGTGTAGTAGACTAAGTAATGTCTATTTATGCTGAAAATAGTCAAACGCTTTTGATTTAGCCTGAAATGCCTAAAATAACACACCTTTATTTCACGTTTTTTAAAATCATTTTTGAAAAATAAATATTCCATTAAAATCATCCCATTTTGTGAATTTGCTGGTTTAATACCGTATGTATGAATGTTTAACGTAAATAGAACACAAATCGGTCACGAATGGAGCTTGAATAATATAGGTAATACATTTAGCCATTGCCATGTGTTACCTACGCTTTCGTGGCAGAAAAGAAATCTCGTATACAAATTGGTGTGCAAATCGACAAAGACTTATTTGAATGTAAGCAAAGTTTTCAACAAAAGTACCGTTTGTCAGTGTGAGTTATTATGTATTCAAATTTCAAATAGGAAATTGATTCTGTCTATCCTAAATACAATACTTAGTGGTCTATTTAGGATAGCAGCGATTCGTTCTACGTTTACCATACGTAAGTAGGTATACTATGTACCTAATTAATAATGCATGCACCAACGTCTTTGGAACTTAAGCTCACTTTTGCACATAAGCAGTCCTTGTTATGTTATAAAAAATTGTAATGTAATTTATGTGTACAATAAAGAATTCGAATTTTCAGTAACTCTTGAAAAGGCCCGTAACTACTCCGGTAAAGAAATACGAGATGTTTTCCATTGAACCATTCAGAAAACTGCATTTTAATTTCCCATAAAATCATTTCTTCTTTAATAAAACAAAAGTACGTATTTGAAAAATCAAATATGAATTCTGTAAAAATCAAACTTCAATTTTGTTAAAACTGAACGTTTACGGCAAAGATTTAGTATTATCAAAATCGCTTTGTGGTAGTTTCGCCCGAAGCCATAGCGAGTCGCCTAGTTCCTACGGAAATGGGACGGTAGACGCAATCTCGCGCTTTTTAAGAACCACCAGAGTCTTTTTCCTTTTTAAATTGCTCGGCTCAACACTACAGGCTCAACTACGACTCAAACGTACCTACGTACAATCTGATCTTTGAGTCAAAGCGCACGTTTGAAGTTTATTTGATATATTTATTTAATGTTGATAAATGTACGGCCTTTGAAAGGATTGACCATGTTTATGCTCTTCATGGATTTTTTTCATGGATCTTTTATCAAGTCGCACTGGGCCTGCGTGGTAGGCCCACTCCCTCTAATCGAGAGGCAGCTTGAGTCCCAGCAGTGGTAACATTATATGCTGATTATGGATGGATGGATCTTTAAACTAAAGGCTGATTTTTCAACGTCAGATATCTTTATCTGAGCAGTAATAATGAATTTTAACAATTACATAGTATAAAAACTATCAAAAATGTCAAAAATCAGCCCTAATTGAAATAAATTGAATTAAAATATAAGCTTCGTCTAAGTCATAAAGTATTTTGTCTTATTAGCTACTTTTATGCAATAAAGTTATGAAAAAGGTCCACTGCAAGTACGAGTACATGTAATAAAGTGCGCAAGAAATTCAAAAAAGTGCCAATTGCCTAATACATATTTCTGGAATTGACGATTCGCTCGATTGTGCGAGTAAATTCGTGCGAATCGAAAAATTAGCCAATCTTTTAAAAGTGCCTTCTAAAAGGTACACACAAACAAGTATATTTGTATCCTCCTCCCTATAATTTATAGCTTTTGAATACGATTAAACATTCCCAACTCTATTCAGGTGGAAGAGATTCTCCGAAGTAGTTAGTAACCTAACAGAGGGAGTTGAAGTGTCCAAAATTGCGCTCAGTCTAAGTTGCCTGCATAATTAAAGCATTAATATTGAGGCAGAAATGGAACAAGTTGTTATACCAAGATTTAGCGCCATTATAAACAGGAGTTTGAAGATTACCTCCTGACTTCTGTATCTTGGAAGTTCTGGAGTCTAACGGTATAAGAGGATAAGCAGTAGTATAGTATTCCTCTCCAATTGCACGCCATTCAGCTCGATTCTCGTCCACTCTCATCCAGTTGCTACCAGTCACCCTTCGAAGATCGTCGCTCCACCTAGGCTTTACGTTTACCAATTCGAGGTTTCCACTCAAGAACACGTCTACCCCAACGGTCATTGGATCAATGGCTAATGTGGCTAGCCCATTGCCACTTCAGCTTGCTAATTCTGTGAGCTATGTCGACTACTTTGGTTCACTCTTTCGAATTCGATTCCCATACATGGTGATTAGAACTACTATCCTTATCGCCGTTCTAATAATGGCCCAATTTCAGATAGGATAACAGCAACTTATCGTTCTAATCCAGCTGTTTTAACTAACCCAAATGTTTACCGACACCCAAAGCAAGTTCGTAAATGTAATTTCTACGGCGTATTTTTCAATTTTCCATGAGTAACAAAAGGGATTTCAATCTTAATCCTCAATTAAGTCACCCTTCCATGTAAAGGGTTTCACGTGGTGTGAGGACGTACTGGAGCCGTCGCTGTAATTACACTGTACCGACACATTATAATATATATAACATAACACCACGCCGGTAATCCCCGATGGGATACGGCTGAGGTGTACCTCTATAGTACATTTGGTTTTCTTGGAAGTCTTTAAATAGACTCCGGACTCAGGTACGCCGAAGTAAAGAGAACATGCTCAGGTGGAGAGTCACAGATTGCTCCTCCCTGGAGTTAATGTGATGCTATCCCACAAACAATGCGGCACTTAATATCTTGTCCAGCGTGTCCTGCGGTCTGCACGGTACAGGAGCTGATGGACGCTACTGAAAAATCCAAAATCGTAGCCAAATTCTGGGCTGACTGTATTTAGACTGCTATCGACGCGCCAAGAAGAAGTGCCCCACATTTCTCCAATCCCATGTAACAGGAGGCGAGCCCATATTACCATCAGCCGGGCACAAATCCAGACTCCGGACTGCTAATGAGCAATGTGTGATGGAAAAAGTAAAAATAAATCATGAGATGCGTTAAAAAAAATGGTTTATTATTCCAACATGTGAAACTTATCAACTGGTTACTGGAACCTCTTTTTAAGCAGATACGCCTGTGTTAGAAGACTCCGCTCTTCCATAACTTAATAAGTGTCTTGTACGTGTTTTATAGTAATGTAGATAAAGAAAATAAAATATAAAAGAAGAGAATTAAAGCTAATCAAGCAGCGAGCACGCATGTTCTATTCCCTGACTTTACCTACATTGCTTGTTTCTTAACTGGATGCAGTCTGCGAGAGGCCTTCATCCCCCGCGGAGGACTACGATAAGCTGAGCTGACCTACAATGTAGGCGTAATCACGATCAACTTTTGAAATGAGGACCTATACCTATCTAGACTAGGTCCCCACGCGACAATTGATGGTAAAGTAATTAAGGTCGGTCTAATCATGCTTGCTCAATTTAATTAAAAAGTACGCCTTGACGTCCTACCATATGACAAGTGACGACCTATAAATACATTTTTATTATTATTCCATTGAACTTTAACTTTTGCTATGACCTCAAAATTATGAAATAGTACGTTTTTCATAGATAAATGTCTAATGTAGTTATAGGTACAATTACGTCAATTACGAATTTAATATAACTGTCAAAGAATGACAGCTGTTATGATTGGAAATCGTTACGGGTTATATACGCTGGAAGGTAATCTATAAAAAAAATATTTTTCTTTACTTTACGTTTTTATTTCAACGCTACAATTAAATATTGCTCTTAAGTTTGTAGGTACCTACTTAATAAGTATAATAATAAAGAAATATACCTTTCTTTATTTGATATGATGGGGCAAGTCAAGATCAAATCAACGGTTTACCCCATTAAATCAATGTAGACAAGACTATAGAACCTAATGTAATATTCAGTGGGTGTTGGTCTTCAATTATATTTATGCTTAAGTCAATAATAATGTAAAACTATTTCAAAAGGTCCAAAATCGAATTACACAGTATAAAATAATACTGTTAACAACTGTTTCACGCAATAAAAATATTGTTCACAACAAATAAAACATTATGAACATGTAAATATCGGTTTCCGGTTACAATCTCTCCGTTAACATGAAAAGAAAATTATTGGCATAGTTATCTATTATTTTATTTACCCTAAAATATGGCTTTACCCACAGATAATGACCTATCCAATTTTGTCCACTGGTTTTCATCGCTGGAATTCAGATGTTTTTCCTTTAATAGGAACATTTTAAGGATCTATAAACAGACCCTGAAAGTATTTATAAAATTAAATAGTTCCTTCACCTCTTCCTCATTACCTATTTTGAAGAACTTAGAAGTCATTGACCTCATTACGTGTTACTCTTCCTTAAAAGAAAACACTCTCCGAAATTACCTCCAAGTTTCAAAAGGAGCGCCTTTAAAAGAGGTCAAAACTCGCAAGATTCATATTTTGCCTTGCATAACCATGCTTGAAAATGGGGTCAATTAGTGTAGCATATAATATGTAGATAGATCACAAGCATGGCGCTATCAGGCAGGCACACACGTCGGCACATGCTTAATTGGATGACTCCTGCATAAGTGATACTAGGGGGTACGTAGTTTAGATACTAGACGACGCGATGTCGACGTTACGAAGCCTCTCTCATACACTACCGCTCTCATGTAATTATACGGAAAGCTTTACTACTTTACAATTCACTATGCAAGAAAACTGGAGAACACCAACTGTTATAATGTTATTTTATCAAAGGAAAATACTCGTTTTTCAGAAACCCTTGAACCCCATTTTCATATTGCAAAAAATACAGCGCTTACCCAGCTTCAAATCCCTAGACACCGCTATAAATATGAAGCTAATATCTTTACAGAAACATTATGTCAGCTTGGAACCACAGGGGCCTTACTGAAACCAGCTTTATTTTTCGTAAATGTAATAAGTTTTCGTATAACAATGTGAACATGAAAATAAACACGCAATTTACTTTTAGAACTTACACGAATTTTGTTGGTGTTATTTTTCATCACACATGACATAATTGAGTTCATGCAACTGAGGTAATTAAAAGGCGATTAGGTGTTACAAAGTTATTCCTTTGAAATATGAATTATAGGTTCTCGTACGTTAACCTAGAACCTAACAATCCGATGCAAATCAATATTATTTGCAAAGTTTTACTTATTTGTTTGTGATTACAGAAAAAACATAAGACGTAAAACAGCCGAGCCATTAAATATTTAGGTTTTAATGAAAAAAAACTAGTCGACTGCAAAAATGTATCGTCAAAATGAAAAATTCGTAGGCACCTTTACTAAGCCCAATTTCTGGCAAGGAAGTTAAACCATTTTTGCACAAATAACCCCGTAATTTGTTGGGCAACTGCTGAAAAGTTTTAAATTTCGTCAAACCCCTCTGAAACGAAGAATGGATATTAATTTATTAATAGTAGCAAGTTGCGCGTACCGAATTGTGTTAATAACTAAATAAATTATTGAAATGTTCAATGACATCATTGCTCCATTTTAATGAACTTTGGGACCTTTAATATGCCAATTCCATTACGAATGTTCAACTAAACGTCGCTAATGTGTAATTTTAATGTCGGACGTTTGCTTTTGGTAAAATATGTTATGAAATTCTCTAATGTAATCGACTTGTAGAGATGATTTGGCTTCAATAAAATAAATTTCTGCTCCAATTTGATTTAGCAATTCAGGCAAACTAGAAAGTTAACTCAATTTGCATAACGGACTACATTTTCGAATAAAAACTTTATATTTAATCCGAATACAATTCCCAGTTACAAATTGTGACTAGCGCAGAAGTCGTGTGGGGGCTGACTTAATTCCATTAAAAGCGATTGCAATAACACGTCATGTCTGTATGACCCAGTTAACAAGTTAGATATTTCAATTTCTATATAAAACTGTAAGTCCCCACAGAAATAAAGCCGATTAGATAAATTATAATGAAAAGGTTAATCTCAGCCAGGTTTATTAACAGAATTTTACGTTTCGGGAAAAGTTCAAGATTTCTCTACACTGAAATCGCGTGAGAAACGAGTTTAAAATATGTCTTTAGTACAAAAATATTGATCATTATACAATTATGATCAAATGCACCTCTTAAGTGAAGTTCGATCGATATAATATGAGTGGTTTCATTTGAAGATATAAATACCCAACCCACCCAAAACCCAGTTCATTTTTACTATAACACGAGAGGACTTGAACTCAAGTCGCAACTCTAAAAGAATGAGCTGTCACCGTCTAGCATAGTGTAGGGTAGACGAGTCGATACTTTAATTGATTATTATTTAATAAATAATAGTTTAAAAAAACTAAAAAACGCGCTATAAAAACCAAACTAAAAAAGGGGAAAATAATTTAATTCAATTAAAAGCGTGGGGTGCTTTTTGAGGTATTTTTATAATCAATTAATGTCAAGCACCCCACGCTTTTTAATTGAATTAAATTATTTTCTCCTTTTGTTAGTTTGGTTTTTAAAGCGTGTTTTTTAGTTTTTTTTAACTATTATTTATTTTCAATTTTTTAGTTCTGCTAACTACAAAAACGTGTTTTTTTTCTCATTTTTTTTAAAATGATTGAATTGTCATCTGTCCTCGACAAGTTTACAAAGTTGCAATGAAATCTGACCGTTTAAAGTGGGTCAAAATCGCGCTCAAAGGAGTCGGTTACATACAAACATACAAACAAACATGCAAGTGAAGCTAATATAAAGCGTGTAAAAAGAAATCGATTTGATAATCTAATTATAAATAACTTTTAAAAGCGTGCGACTATTGCCTTGTAGGTCAAAGGACTGCCTGTTTATTTATATCGAAAATAAAACCACGAAATATTATTAAAGGTATGTAGGTAGGTAGCATTTGTTATGCATTCATATTTGCTTTGGTACGTTTATTTACCTTCATTTGGCGGTTCAATGTAAATTCAACCAATCTTACCAAAGGATAGTGTTACGCAGTAGGTAACTGGGTTGTGGAGGATAATTAGGCAGTCGATGTAAAATACTGGTATTCAGCTGCATCTGGTTAGACTGGAAACTGACTCCAACATAGTTAGGAAAAGGCTTAGGATAGGAGATGATGATGATATTTTAAAATTCCCTTTGACAGTTCAATGTAAATTTTAACAGCTACTGGAAAGCGCATATCGAATGAACTGAAATTATTATGTTAAGTACCTATATTCATATTATAGAGTGTACAAACAAGCTGTCATAATTAAACTACTGTTTAATTATGCAAACGCAACGTTTCATTTGACTTGACAGTTGACAAAATACTGAATGATGGGTTTGTTATAATTAATTAATTACAAACAATTAGAGGATGTGGTTCATGGAAATGTTATGTACTAAATAGTCGATTAATTGATTTACCTAATAATACGTGTCATTGGCTAAATAAATCATAAAACAGAAAATTAATTGAATAGATAAACAGGTACCTGTGTCCTTTCCGCTGGTATAACTTTTGTGCACAAATAATTCTCCGTTATAAGCAATACAATTTAAAATATACAGCAAAGAAAAAAATCCCATTAAATGAGTAAAACAAATTTGTCAATACGCGGCAATATTTTTACTCCAAAGAACCATCAATCAAGTAAAAAATCGTTTCGTTGAATAAACGACGCGCGCTTCCGATATTATGATCGAATTTTAATTGGTAAAAAACCTTACACCGGGAACGAGAGTTGGGAAAATGTAGGGTACTTGAAGAAAACGTTGATCTTAGAATTTTTAATGTTTCTGTTGTTAACTCAAAACGCTGCATGCCAGATACCAAGTTATTCCCCTTTATTTATTGATAAGTGACAGTTTAACCATACATTTTTTTACGTTTAAACATCTCTTAAACTGTTTCGCATTAGGCGGGAGGAAACACCCGGGTGTTTTCATTGCGAAGATCGCCCTGAGGACACAGTGGAGCATACGGTGGAGGTCTGCCCGGCTTGAACGGAGCACCGCCGTGTCCTCGTGGAGGTGATCCGCGGCGGCGATCTCTCGCGTCTGGTGTAAGCAAGCAGTAATGCTCGCGAAAAGAGAGGTGGCGCACGTGAGGGAGAGGTGGTATATGCGCCCTCACGGCCGTAGTCACCGCGAGAGACACCCTGGGCGTCGGGAATCCCAGGCTGATTCCCGGCCACCGTAGGCGCGGGCTTGCGGACGGCGAGTAATGGGTAGCTCGCTGTACGGTAATGACCAAGCCCGGGTCGACGGCGCGTTGTGTTCCACGCGCGCCTCAAAGAGATGTCAGCACCAACTGGTGGGGACCGCAAGGGTTGATGCCTGCCAGGGAAAGAGATACCGCGGCCCCTGGCACACAGGCAACTGAGGGAACAAGGGTGGGTTTTAGTCAGTAAAGTTAAAGTCTGGCACGCCCTCCTGCTCCACCCAGAGCGGGCAAAGTTATTTAATGATTTCCCACCCAAAAAAAAACCTCTCTTAACCTTAATCAACGTTTATTAATATGATAAAATCGTCATTTGTGAAGTTACTTGAATCTAAAACTTTTTAGTTTTTATAACGTCGTTTTAATTTGTTTCATTTGATCATACCTACTTACGTATACTTATCATATCATATTACTCGCACCCGTCCGACTGCCTCGTTGATATAGGGTTGCAAACGCAATGAACATGAGGTTTTGGGTGCAATTCCCAGTTCGAGCAAAGTGTTATTGGGTTTTTATATCTTGAATTTCTTAGTAGTAATCCGGAGTCTGGATTTGTACCGGATTGATGACAATAGACTCGCCCGCTATTACATGGAGCTTAAACTTAACTGGCGAAATGTGGGTGTACCTCTGCCCAACCCTACGAGGAAACAAGTCATGATGTTTTGTTATGTATATTAGTCACAAAGTACAGTCCCGGACGTTAATTGATAAGCCACTTTTAAACTTTCCTATTTTGCAGTTTTATACATTCACGAGATTACACGATTAAACACGAACTTAAACCGCATGCTCGTAAACAAGATGACAAATTACTAATAGGAAATAGTCTAGTCCATAGAGGTTGAAGTTTGACTAATAAATTGTCAATGATAAATAAGTTTATCCAATCTATTTGATACGACCTCCTTTGAATTAGAGCTCATTAAATACTCGTTATTTCTGAAAACCTATCCGAAGATAGTGACAGTTGAAATGTCAGAGACGATAATTTCGAATTTTGGTGAATCGTAGCCGTAGCTATTTATGTTTCTAAGCAACAGTTATCAAAATTGTCATGAACGGTATGTTGGACGCTACGCGTTGGACGCTACGCGTTCGGATAAAATCGTGGGTGCGAATTTTTCCGATGTCGAAATGACTAATCATAACGTTACTATCGCTAAGCTAAAACAATTGTCGCTAGGTTACGGTTGCTAGCCCTGCAATTGGTTGATTTTGGGTCGTCACTCTGGACTATGTACGAGTATAACCGACTAAACCCGATTTGCATTACACGGCTAAAATAGGAACTGTGGCAAGTGGCTTATCAATTAAAGTCCGTGACTGTACCTAAAACCAGTAGTGGCAAGTTAAAAAAGCGATACAAAGTTAATGTTGACATCGTGCTCACCGCAGTAGAGGAAACTTCACTCGCTCCGCTCCTCGCTCCGTCAGTTGTGGCGAAACTCCATTAAGATACCGAACTCAAATACATTCAGCTCGTTAAATATTTCATCTCATATTTTACAAGCCAAATACTGAAACGAAATGTATCGTGAAAAGTGACTTTGACACTTCAACACAAAACAGGTCCGCCATTTTTAACATTCGCGCGGGAGATTACTTACCTATCAACATTGTTTCACGTTGAAACGAACACATAAATATTCCTTTCTATTAAATATATTTGAAGCCATGAGAGAGGAATTATTTATTTATTTACCTTTTAAAATACTCTCGTCATTGATATGATATCTGATTGTGTGAGTTTTGGTCCTAAACAAATATTCCTGGCTACACACGAATGTTGAATCTTGTAAGTACGAATATTGCGTGGCTAACTAATTAAATAAAAGCATTAATATCACTCAAGAGTATTTAAATAACACCTCGTACTCCCATATAATATTCTTTGTTCACAAAGAATAGGACCCAAGAGCCCGATTCTTCAAAGCTTTTGTCATATGAATACGTTTTCTACACATTTTCTTTTCCTACATGGCAGGTAAAAGTACCTTTAGAAATGAAAGAGAACCGCTTTGTATTAATAACACTAAAGCAATATAGAAACAGCTTTTAAAACCATCACGCACACTGCCATTTACATTTCAGGTATGACACGCAAATTAACCGAAGTGAAAATCGCTTTATTGCAAACAATAGCACTTACGGATACATGAAACAATTATCGGCATGTCTAACATCAAATCTTGGGTCCACTTAAGGGTTTGGAAGTTCCATTTCGTCGGCAGTTACGAAGTAGGACTTAATTTAGTTCCTCGGGGTATATTCTCGACATGCCCTTTTAGCGGTAGACGGCGGTGATTAGTTTCAGGGGCTCTTAGCCGACGTGTCGTCCTGTGAACCCTATGGCTGTCAAACGTTATAGATGACCTCCATAATAGTTGGAAATTGAGTTGTGTGATCCCTGCTAATAGCTTGTTAATGGAAGAGCTGTAACAAGTAACAGTTTACCAAACAAATGTTTGTTAAACACAAGAAAAAACAAACTTTAAGCAACCTGGAGAGCTGAGGTGCAGTAAAGTTTAATCAGATTGACACTGATTTGTTGCAAAGCGTTTCCAAGTGGAAGAACTTTCAGTTTGATTTAAATATAAGCGTTTCCGAAGTTCTAAAAGAAATTAAGACTCTTTTCTTGGGGTGAATAATAAAAAACCTCTTATAACCAGTGAACAAATCCTTTAACGTGATGAATATTCATTGGCGCAAAGTGGGGAAGCTCTGCAATAGAACAACACAGACTTGTCTAGATTTTTTTTTATTTGCCTTTGAAAATTAAGTTCTATTTACGTCAGTCAAACAGTCGAGAGTGTAAAAAGTGGACCTCCGTCTAAATGGCGGACAGTTGAGAAGACAAATGGACATTAAAGTGTTCCTAGGAAAGATAAAATTGGTTACGAAACTAGTATTGCTATCGTTAACTGTAAACTTCATGACATGTAGTGAAAGACTAGAGTAAATTGGAATTTAATATTAACAGTTGTTTGTGAAGCCTTTTTCGGAAAGTGGATTATAACATCTAAGAATGCTTAAGGTTAGGTTTTAATATTTTATTGGTTACTGGTCAACTACTACTGGATTGGTACATTTCCGTATTACCGACCAAACCGAGATGGGTAATTTTGGGTGCCATATTACACATCCACCGGCTGTCATTCGTAGATCTTAGACAGTCGTTACGGGTCGTCAGAAACCCGAAAGTCTAACAACCAGTCTTACCAAGTGGTAACGTCTTACCCAGTAACTAGGTTGTAGAGGTCAGATAGGCGCTCATTCCATAAATACTGGTATTCAGCTGCATTCAGTTAGGCTGGAAGCTGACCCCAACGTAGTTGGGAAAAGATTAGGCAGATGACGATGACATTGTTAGCGACACCATAAATCACCGTTTCCTCTTTAATTAAATCGGGAATCAAAAAGAGAAACGCAAATCCAATTATATAAAGAGATGTACTCAAAGAAGAATTTGCAATTCGTGTTAACAGATTAGCAGCTGTTTTCTTTTCTCTGTAAGAACCCGAGGCGACAAGAGACTTAACTGTTGTTCGTGTCAATACTGGCACTGTTGTTCGTGGGACAATAAAGTTGCCGAGTGGAATGTGTGTACAGTCAAGTAAGGAAGAAGCTTATACAATCAAAGTTGTATGTAAGAATTTTAATAGAAAATTTTAAGACTGTGATTTTACAACAGATACAGATTTTACAGTTTCAGAATAGTTTGTGGCTAAATAAAAATGGCTGCACGGGTCGATCGAAGGTTAAGCTACGCCTGCCGCGGTCTGATTCTGGATGGGTGGCCATCCATAATATTGAGAGTCCTCCGTGCCTCGGACAGCACGTTAAACCGTTGGTCCCACCTGTTATTTGTACATCCTTGACAGTCTTTACGGGTAGTTAATCAGAAGCCCGGAAGTCTGACAACCAGTCTTACCAAGGGGTATCGTTATTACCCAGTAAGTGGATGGTGGAGGTTAGACAGCCAGTCGCTCCATGTAAAATACTGGTATTCAGCTTCATCCGGTTACACACGAAGCCAACCCTAAGATAGACGGACGGCGAGTAATGGGTAGCTCGCTGTCCGGTAAGGACCAAGCCCGGGTCGACGGCGACTTGTGTTCCACGCACGCCTCAAAGAGATGCCAGCACTAGCTGGTGGGGTCCGCAAGGGCCGATGCCTGCCAGGGGTGCGGGTTGTTCGAAAGAGAAACCGCGGCCCCTGGCACACAGGCAACTGAGGGAACACGGGTGGGTTTTAGTCAGTAAAAGTCTGACACGCCCTCCCGCTCCACCCAGAGCGGGAGAAGTTATTTGATGATTTCCCACCCAAAAAAAAAAACCCTAAGATAGAACTTGGCAAAAGGCAGATTGATTGCTTGTGTTTTTTAAGGGTACGGTAGGGCCGGGGCGTTACTCCGCTGCCGCGAGAAATCGAGGTGCAGCGGACAGAGCTCCGGCGGGATCTCATGGCGACATGGAGAGTGCGATTGTCGCAACCTAGTGCTGGGCACGCCACGATAGCGGCGGTAAGTTCCCTCTTTGAGGAGTGGCTTGAGAGGCGGCATGGCGTCCTCACCTTCCGCCTGACGCAGGTCCTAACCGGACACGGTTGTTTCGGGAGGTTCCTGTTTCGAATAAGGCGGGAGGAAACGCCCGGGTGTTTCCATTGTGAAGATCGCCCTGAGGACACGGTGGAGCATACGGTGGCGGTCTGCCCGGCTTGGGCGGAGCACCACCGTGTCCTCGTGGAGGCGATCGGTGGCGGCGATCTCTCGCGTCCGGCCCTGGTTCAGGCCATGGTACGGAGCGAGAGTGAATGGTTAGCCGTCACCTCCTTCTGCGAAGCAGTACCTAATGCTCGCGAAGAGGGAGGCGGCGCACGTGAGGGAGAGGCAGTATATGCGCCCTCACGGCCGTAGTCGCCGCGGGAGAAGCCCTGGGCGTCGGGAATCCCAGGCTGATTCCCGGCCACCGTAGGCGCGGGCTTGCGGACGGCGAGTAATGGGTAGCTCGCTGTCCGGTAAGGACCAAGCCCGGGCCGACGGCGCGTTGTGTTCCACGCGCGCCTCAAAGAGACGTCAGCACCAAATGGGGGGGTCCGCAAGGGCCGATGCCTGCCAGGGGTGCGGGTTGTTCGAAAGAGATACCGCGGCCCCTGGCACACAGGCAACTGAGGGAACACGGGTGGATTTTAGTCAGTAAAAGTCTGACACGCCCTCCTGCTCCACCCAGAGCGGGAGAAGTTATTTGATGATTTCCCACCCCAAAAAAAAAAAAGTGTACGATTTACCTTTTTAGGAATGGGACCCTAAAAAGAATGAAACTAATGTTCTACGTACAATCTATAGGCTATGGGGTGCCTGTCTGCACCCCTCCACAAACATTTGTCGACGATTTATAAATGACACTTCGCTAATAAGAGAGGATAAAATAGGATTTTGGTTAGCCAAGCGGTAAATGGGTTTTTGAATTTCGGAATCCACTTACTGTGGAAAGCCGTATTTAAAACCTAATTTTCTTATTTTTGTTAATTTCATTTTATTATTGTTTCACTGAATTTTCGTTCTACTTACAGCCTCTATCTGTGAACTGGATATTTAAAAAATAAAAAATGTTTATTTCATAACCATATTTAAATAACACCTTAGTGATTGGAGCCTCCTTTTAAGCAAAAAATGCCAGTATAGGAGACTCCGTTCTTCCAAAGCAACGTGGAATTATATTATTAAAAAAATATTAATTTTCAAATCCGTCGTTACATGACGGAGTTGTGCCCCGAACATACATAAAAAATATATAAAAACATGTCGAATTGATAACCTCCTTCTTTTTTAAGTCGGTTAATAAAATAAGAATATTCGGGTGCCTATGTGGGCTTGTGTGTGTTTTGTGCGTATGTGGGTGGGTAAGTGTGTGTGTTGAGAGAAACGAGTGAGTTAATTTATGTTTGGCAATAGCGCCTCAGTATCTTTGTACCGAAATGGTTTTATCCAATTCGTTAGGATTTTCTTAGGTTATGTTAATGGGATTGCCTAAATTATTTAACATCAAATAAAACCACAACTGTCCTCAAACAAATCTTGATTGTTAGGACTAAAAATGTAGAGAAGACATTCTGAAGCAATTTGTCAAGTCAACAAACATTTACCTTCCAAATTATCGTTAGCCATGAAAAGGGCTTTGGGCTGACTAAGGAATAACACAATGCCTAGCCTTGAAGAACTCGAAGCAACAAAAGATAATTGAAACTAATCTTTGAGCGATGCCTCGCTTTTTCCAATAATTCCAAGTGTTGAGCGGGGTTCACAATATCCACTCCAGCACGTCTGTGACTGACTGAGGGCCCTTCATGTCATGTCGTTATCCGCTGTGTCATGTAAACTAAGCTTTAAAAAAATTATCTAAAGCAAAATAAAAGGCGAAGTTAGGTCAACTGCACAGTGGAACTTTTCGACAAAGTTGTGTTACTTTTTCCCTGATTTATCTTTGTAAATGTAATGTTTTGTATTTTATGTAAACTTCACGAGTCCAAAATTACGTTAGTTGTTCATGTTTACATTACAAAAACCTTTTGGTTAATGTTTTGAAACATTATTTTAGATGGATGATGCAATATTTCAGTTACATATGTGATCTTTAGATTGGTTTGGATAGTTTAACTGTTCGTAATATATAAAATCCAAGGATGTTAAAAATTTCATCATCTGCCCAGCCTTTCCCTGATTATGTAGGGGTCGGCTTCCAGTCGAAAACGAACGAAACGAATTCAGCTAAAAAGCAGTATTTTACATGGAGCGACTGGACGTTAAAAATTTATTTCATGCGTTAATTCAAATAACCTGCCATAGACTACATATTAATCATAACATAAAACCCGGATTATAAAATTAAATAAAACTCAATGATGCCCATTTAACATTATAATCAATAACCCTTCAATATGCGATGAAACAAAGGCCTTTAAACTCCGCCGCTCCCGGTGGCGAGCTTTTACCTAGGCTCGATCTAATTTGGTGGATTTGAAATTCAAATTAAAACTATGTAATTGCTGGGCTCGTTGCCCACTGTGCAAAAAAGAAAACGTTTTTAAGTATGTTTTATTTTATAAACCAATTTTGATAATTGGATAAGGATATATAGAATACATATAAAACAATATTATTAAAGCTTTGGAAAAAAATATTAGGTATCTAAAATTATGTTTCAATTTTTTTTTGAGGCCAAAACTTTGACATACATATTCGGATAAAGGGGATTACCCAATGATAAAAAAAAAATGTAATATCATAATATTTTTGCATAAAGTATGTGCCCTAAATCCTGCATATGAAAAGCCTGTGACCCGGTTTCCCGCGGCTATGGCTGCTATCTCTCCACTTAGCGAACGTCAACTCAGACCACGTCAAGAGACAAGTCGCTGCATTTATTGGCTATCGGATTTTGATAAAAGTTTTACATTGTGTTACCGCCTTTATTTTGAATTTTTGAATATGGAAGCTTCGCCAGGGTTGCCAACTCGTTTTTATTTTTCTCGAGTCTAAAAATGTATACAGTGTTTTGTTTAGCTTTTAGTTTTAGGAAAGTGTGAGGTTTTATTTATCCAAATTAACGTGCTACACGAAAACTTTATTTAGGGATCTCTCTTTAAAATAAGTTTTCCAGTGGCAATTTTGGTCTACTCTTAAATTTCTAATATTTGGCAACACCATCTAAAAGCAATTAGTCCCTTGTCATAAACAACTAATAGCCCTAATAGATATAACTTGTTTGTGCTAGTTTGATGAAAATTTCAATATATTATGTACATACATGAGATTTCTTGTTTCCTATTCGAATATTCCAACTGATTTCTATTTAGATATTGTATTCTAAAAATGTATTCAGATCACATGCAAAAGTGAGGAACTAAAATAATAATAAGGATACCATTTCAACATGGTTTAAAACAAACGTTATTTTCAACATCGAAATCGTGATTCGGCAAGACTTTTACGAATAAAAAGTTTTTTTTTTTGCTTTAATTTTTAGTCATTTATCTGTTCTTGACAAGTTCAGGCTCATTATCCTTCATCGCAATAATTTTCAAGATCTTTAAACAATGACAAACTGTTTTCTACCTCGTAAAATTAAACCAACAGATAGGCCAATTTCTTTTTTCAATAATTACTTACAAATTGTTACAAAACCAATTTGTAGTATCGTTTCAATTTTAATTTTACTAAAATCGTTACTGCTTTCAAAAGGTTTCATTAAAACAAACACGCTGTATGAAACAATCATAGACTATAGACGTGCGGTTGAAGCTTTTAACCTTATTGATGTTTCATTTGCAGGCGGTAACAGTTTCACATACACATGCATGAGGCTGAAATAATTACCTTCCATAGTGGTCTAGCCGGTAATGAGGAAATTTAATTTAAACAAAGCGAGTTTAATTTTACATAATTATACAGACTATTAAATTCTTGGTATATAATAAAATCTATAAACTTTATTGCTTTTATTGAACAACAGCATTGACTTTCCAATTAGTTTGCTCTTGATACCTTCCGGATTTTTTGCTCTCATGGTAAATGACGTCACAATTCACTACACAACTGAAACGGTTGCATGCACTTTCATACGGGCAATTTGATTAGTTCTGCTGACAGCTAAAGTGGTTCAGAGTTACTGGGACGGATATTATTATTCTTGTAAAGATAAGTTACTCGATCGTATGAAATTATTGTTTCTTAGAATTAAAATCGACATCCATGACGATAAATTTCAAATATTTTGCGCCATCTTGGATTTTCATTTGAATCTCGCTATCAGCTTTGGCACCCTCGGAAACTATGAAAACAGATAGAGTCTCTCTCTCTCTCTATTTATTGTGTATCCTAAAAAGACGCATGAAGAGATGACGCTTTCACTACAGTTTTACTCATATCGCAAGCTGCACTTAAGAACTTCGTTCCAACCTTTACCTTTTGAATATTTTACTGAACTGATATTTCTTCTCGGAATGGTCGATGGTTAGCACGAGAAAAAGAACACGAATGCAAACAAAAACAAGATCTTGACAACTTATCTTTATGTAATACAAACTACAAAACAAATTAAAGTACTCTAATCAACCATCAAGTTCGAAATAGACCACAACAATAAATTACTTGTCGATATTGCACAATAGGATTACAACAATGGGCTAGTTTCGTAAGCCGTCGATATGCCAGCCAACTGAATTCCGTCATATAGCACACACGACGGTTCCAAGAAGATCGATGACTTGTTGAGTATATGGATAGGTACCGCAGCACCAATGGTACGATATCTATGGGAAGTAAATTACTTTGTCACCCAATGATATATCACTATTGATCACCACAGTTATGACGTAATTCTAATGTCAAGTAAATTTTGCACGCCAACTCTGTTGTGTTGTTCTAAAGATCCTTTCTAAGCTCTAAAGGTGTCGAGATATGAATCCTGGATGATTCGTGGTGTCAATTTTCAAACCGAATGAGTTCGTTTTCGATTCGTGCTAAGTTCCAGGCGTAGATATCTAGATAATAACTAAGAACACATCGGCTTACGAAACATCGTATCCAATAGGTACTTAACTACATGGTCAAAGGATTTGGGGTTTAGCCCTCTCACCCCCTGTATATGTGTGCTGACAGATCTTTGACTGCACTTATTAGTGAATTGGCAACTTGATAACAGTAATATAGAGTAGTTAAAGGAAGGAAGATAAGTATATACGTTGTCTAGTTTAGCTTTTAGAGTGATTAAACGCACGTCAAAGGCTCATAGAAATTCTGGCCGGCCAGATAGATAACCACTGTGCAGTTATATCACCCGGATTTACCTTGTTTACTATTCCGCCTATGGCAAAAGCCAGAATCCAACCATACCACAAACCTACCCAACTCTTTGTAACTTTGTCGAACTGCAATGCTGATTTCGAATAACTATGTATGTGTTTCTACAGCATTGTTATCAATCTATAAACTTATACAGCTGAAATGACACAGATCCCACTATAACGAACGCTCAATATCCCGCTTGGCAAACGCATAAGTGACCGAATTTGGCAGACAAGAGGACGCCCGCCGGCGTCTTTTCTCTTGACCTTTTACATTTCTAAAGTATGGAATTTCTCGATTCTAAATGATGACTTTCTTTTCCAGAGCAACATGCCCATCATCACTCTTCCACACGTGGGAGACGTTACTACAGGAGGTGGAAGCAGACGTAATAGGGTTCAACAATGCAGCACAGTCGCTGGAGAGGCTGGTGGCGACACCACTCATAGAGAAGACCTTCCACATGAAGGTGCAAGCTCGAAAGCTGTTCGCCCATCGGGAGGGATGCGAAGTGATCCTCGGGAAGGCTGACGATCAATTGACCAAGGTATTAACGATATTCAACAGTGTTTTTTGGAAGTATGTAAGCAAGAGGTTGAGATATACCTATGAACACTTTTTTTTTGGATGGCAAATCATCAAATAAGTTCTCCCGCTCTGGGCGTAGCGGGAGGGTGTGTCAGACTTTTACTGACTAAAATCCACCCGTGTTCCTTCAGTTGCCTGTGCCAGGGCCACGGTAACTCTTTCGAACAAATCGCGATCCTGGCAGGCATCGGCCCTAGCGGACCCCTTCAATTATTGCTGACGGATATATGAACCCTTCCGGGCATTTTGCTTTTAAAACATTTTTATATTCCAATTCCTTTTATGTTTACGATATATATTATTATCCTTAAAGTAGTTTCATAGGTAGGGTACATTTGTAGACGAATATCAAAGTTCCCCACTTTATAAACAAACAAACAACGTAACAATAAGGTGCAGCCCCTTTGAATGACTAATAACAATATTTTACGAACTTTCAACAAAGTCACGTTTAGGCACTTAAACAATTTATGTATTGATATGGGTCCAGTAGATAAAACTACTGACCTAATTTCATAGACCCCATACTTTACCGGTAATTATAAAAGCAAACTTAGCGAGTCACGCTAATTAATAAATTAATTAAGGAAAATAACACCAACGTACCACCTAATATCTCTGAAAGGGTAGGCAGACTGAGAACACGGAGTTCCCACGAGCATCGAGGCCGTAAAAGCTCCTAACCTGATAATGTATAGTGCTTTTATCGAACTATCGGCTCTTATCGGACGCATTATGAACATAGATAAATATTTTGAACCAAACTTTTTTATGAAAACAATGATCAACTATCAACAGATTTAAGTCAGCTTTCTTTTTTGCTGGAAGGTAATCACTGGTGCAATGCATTCGTGATAAGTCTGATGTGAATGAAATCTGACTATCCAAGATTGTGATGTGATACTTACGATGTTCGACGTCCAGGAGATAAGGAACTCCTTAATAATACTGGACTATATGCGCACTCATATGTTGATGATAGAGTAGATTAATTACACACTATCGATGGCTTTCCACAAAATCCCGAAAATTTATCTAGAGCGTGATGACATGTGCCCAACATAAACCGAAATACACGAGCAAAAAATATAAAAAAGCACATTCGCTTGACAGAACATTGATTTTATCTTAGCCTCTAAAAACTATAGCGTGGAAATAGTAGCGAATCTATCCGGAAATACCAAAAGAAATTGGATTTAAGCATCCGTCCAATCCCGAAGCGAAGTGTGAGTGTTCGAATCTATTTGACGCTCCCAAAAGGACACCGATATGTGTTAAAACGAAATTACTTAGCCATTCCCCTTTTAATAATTTTGGGGGATTAATTTCTTCCAATGTCGTTTAGAAAACTCTAGGGTCTGTCTCAAAGTACTATTACGTTGCACACAACTATGAAGGCTTTAAAAAAACGAATCCATCGAATACACTTGTCTTCTTTCTTGTTTAAAAGTCTAAATGTGACGATCCTGTACATTTATAAAGAAAACTAATGCTGTAAGTGTCTATAAATAATTCAAGGCTGAAGTTTCCGTGCACAACTAACTTCTAAATAATGCATTTGAATATATCTTTGAGATCGGGACGAGGTGCTATTAATCTTTTACAACTTTAACTCAAACGTAGTAACAACGATATCTCTACAAAATACTCTGACTTTAGGTACATCTTTTGCAAAGCTAAAACCATATTTACGACCGACATTTTTTAGAACTACTAATGTTATACTAATGTTGTTGAAACGACAGTCAAAGACGTAATGGGACATAAAATCAATGCTAAACTCTTTACATAATTTGAAGTCGGTAAACCGCGCGCTTCCACCATTTTCTTATTTTATTTTCCCATTGTACACAAATAATCTCAGCGATTTGAACTTTTTCTTTTGACGACTTGGTGTCTACATCGCTTTATAGGTATATTAACAATTTTTTCACTTCTCATGCTCTAAAAAGACATCATTATAGCCCTACGAAGCGGGACTAAAGTGACCACTTTAGTCCCTAGGGAGTAAAAAGTAATTTGTTTTTTAATTTCCTTCATGTGACATAGACAAACTCAAACAGCCAGTAAATATACTATTATCTGTGGAGTGTGGACTATCTTCATTGCGAAAATGTTGATTTAGTTCCATGGTTTTTGCCAAGGTGGCGCCATGTGTTTTAAATTGTTAATCTGTTACTGGTTTAGAAGAAAAAAAAGACCGCGAAAATTTCAGAATTTTTGTCGAGTGTTTTGTTCGGCTTTAAATAAATTTATTAAGAATGTCCAGTGACAAATATTATGTTCCTATAAATTATGTTCCTTGGTGAAGAGTTTGACGTCAAGCAAAGAGCAAAAGACATACCTAATAGATATTGTGATTTTTATTTTATTAACCGACTTCAAAAAGTCGAAGTCGAAGTCGACGTCGGAAACTTTTTTAATTTTTTTTTATGCATGTTCCCCGATTACTCGAAGATGGCTGGACCGATTTGGATTTTTTTTTGTTTGAAAGGGTATACTTCCCAGGTGGTCCCATGATCATCAAGTCAGGATCTGATGATGGGATCCTGGAGACATAGAGAGAACTCTTCAAATTTTATAGGCACGCGAAGCGATTTAGGTATTTTTTGGAAGAGTACTTTCTCGGAGTGGTCTCATTTCAATTTGGTGAAGATCTGATGAAGAACTTTGGAGATAGGCAACGGAACTCCTCAATAAATGATAGCAAATGGACTGGGATTGCTGAAATCTCATGTCTGTCTATTGTTTACACCAGTTCATAACATAACATCATGCCGGTATGCTGTGAAGGGGTAAGCACATGTGAACCAAAAAAAAAAAAAATGTGTAAAATAAAATCGTTTTCCAAAAAAAAAACAACCGACTTCCAAAAAAACACTACAAAGTGAAAAATAACTTTAATTTCGGAAGGCGGTGACAACAAATTCAAATTCAGCTCCAAAAACACCGACTTCCGAAATTAAAGTTATTTTTCACTGTGTACTGTTTTTTTGTTAAGTAATATTTATTAGGTAAGTACATGTTTTTGTACTAAATTGACTATTTTTCTCGCACTCGAAGTGAAAAGTACAGTTTGCACCTCGAGACTAAACGCCAACTTAATATACCCTCGGTTTCATTGACTCCCTCGCACGCTCGGGAGTCAAACCACCTCGGGTATATTATGGCTTCGTTTAGTCCCTCGTTATAAAATATACTATTATGTCATTCACAGTTTTATTCTTTCGCCTGCCTAGGTTATTTTATTTTCCCATTCGAAAAGTACACAAATAATCTCAGCGATTAGATTTAGAACTTTTTTCTTTTGACGACTTTATGTCTACTTCGCTTTATATTCCTGTATTAACAATTTTTATGTCATTCACAGTTTTATTCTTTCGCCTGCTTAGGTTATTTAAACAACAAACCACCTAATTTAATAGTTCACATAACTTTTAGCTTTGCTTTAGACCACAATGTAGTTTTAATAACGTCAGCTTCATCATTAGCAGAAGTTCGCGCTTCATTGTTCGATAATAATGCACTCACCATACTCATTTCAATTTATTCAGCCAGCGACAATCGCTTTTATTATCACCTACCTACGTTCCGAGTTCTGATGGCATTAATCGACAGAGAAAGCCACGACCCGTTTATCGCATCCCGTAGTAGTTCAGGTGGCGCTATGCAAAAAAACGCCATCGAGATATTAATTGCGATCGCATGTGATCTTTGTACGCTTCGCCGGGAGCACAGTGGAAGCCAATCAGCCGTGCGGTCGGACGACCCGCTATAGTTTCGTCGAGTATCTATAAAGTTGATCGCTGTACTAAATGCAGATACGTTTGTAGGTACCAACAAACCTACGTTTAATCTAGTCCAAAAGTATGTAATGAAAGTGTATACAAATCCAGCACCCTAATTGCGTAACACACTAGAAATAAGGATCAGATTAATTTTGAAGGATATTGCTAATCGATTGCTTCCTTTGTTCATAAAATGTGTCTGCTATGCAGCTTAAATTACGCAATAAATGTTGTTGAACTGTCAACATGAAAACCGTTCCTACTGTAGTGTGTAACGCAATTTCAATTCAGGTTAAATTCTTACGCAATCACTCACTAAACAGATTCATCTATATTTGGAAGGTTTCAACTCTTTGTCTCACCAATGTTACCAACAATTTATTTTTGTTTAATAAACAAGATTATTGAATTATAATTGAAATTTCACTAAAATGAATAAGTAACACTTTCATCTGTATAAGGTTTCAACTTTATATTTCATCAGATTTCAATAATTATTGTTTGATTATCATAATTGAGGTTTAAAATTATCGCTAAAAATTGAGGATATAAAATAAGGTAAAATATTGAAAAAAATGTGCTTGTTAATTATACTGTACATTTTTATTTTTATGGAATAGGGGTTTAACATTTTGGTGCATGTTTTTTGACTACAAGGCCTAGCATCTCAAAAAAGGCATACAAGATTACAGTGAAATTTTCTGGACACAAAATATTGCAACGTTCTATATATTTTTATGTATTTTTGAGTGTCAAGGCGTAACGCTTATGAGTTTTTACATGGAATTTACTTTATAACATGGAGAATTACGTATCAAAGCTTAAACAAAGCAGTTTTATTTTTAATAATATTTTTCTTTAGCAAATACCGCAATTCGTGTTGGCACTTACATTGTTTTATTCGAAGCGCATACATATTATCGCCTTCCCTTCTTTTTTGTCTATCAAAAGTAATGTCACTCTCATTCGTTCATAATTTAATCTTCCGCACCCTAATTGCGTAACTCACGATTAATCATAATCTGTTTCGTTTTGAAACATAGTGCCAAACCATTGCTTCATATGTTCTTCAATGTGTCTGCTCAACAACGTTAATAACGCAATGAACATTGTTGAACTGTCAAAATGAAACGGATTATGATTAATCTTGTGTTACGCAATTAGGGTACAGGTGGGACTCGTCGACGATGAATCTATGTAATTTTTTGCTAATCGATGACATCAAAAATACGTGATTTATTTTACGTAAAGATCGCATCGATTTATATTTGTGTTAACCTGAAAAGTTAGTAATTTAGCAAGTTAAAGTATTTAATTAATACAGTTAATAAGTCTTTAAACTGTTGTGAATTCTTGTGACGGCGCACAAGATAATATTCATTTTATGTTATTATTTCGTGACGACTTTTATATTACCTACTTATAAAAAAGGGAAGAAATTTAATATAATTAATGATTATTGTATTTTCAAAGTAGGGTTTGTCAACAAAAAAAGTCTATAAGAATTTAAGGTGCTCAAATATTTAAAGTCGAGCACTCCATTTTTAATTGGCATTACAAATTGGCATAATATATAATTACCTATAGGATAAAGATACGCTTTCTGATCCATAAATTAAAATTTTCTTTACAGTATTTTAGACCAGACCATTTAATATAGATAATTTTCCGTCGCAAAGTCAATAGCTAGTCAATTCGCTGAGGGATTAAATAAGTCAATAAATAAAGCCAAGCCACGCTCGTTACATTTTTACGAAGCGAAACTAATTTAAAGTGTCATAAATACAGAAATAGATACACAATGTCGGTATTATTGTTTGGCCGTTTTGAAACAACTCAAGCATTGTTAATTTCCGTGTGAGAATGTATTGCGGAGCCAAATTTTCGTAGTGAACATCATGGAATACGACATTTTAATAACAGCGTTTAACTTGGGCGTTCACAGTACGACTGTTCAACGCCATCGTGAACATTTTAATGTGATGGCAACAATAAGCGGCTTAAGGTGAATGCGCAGTGCACTTTTCCAAAAGAAATTTGTTCTGGAAGAAATCTAACTTAGAAAGATGTATTATTGATTCTAATGATTATAAATCTGTAAATACGTACATGTTATAGTCGCAAATCATATTTTGATTAAGTAACAAGCTGACACTCACCTGAAAATTGCTAAAAACGTAACAAAATTTGAATTTCGCGCTCTACCACTGCGCATTCACCATAACTTCACACAGCGCAGCGTCAAGTTGAAAATGAAACAATCAGCTAATGAAAACTTAAAACTGATGAATACTGCTTCATATTGTAAATCAGTTGTATGAATTATTCTGATTGAAAAATCTACTGACCCTTTTTCCCAACTACATCGAGGTTGGATTCTAGTCTAACCGGATGCAGCTGAATATCATTTTACATGGAACGACTTACCTACTATCTAACTACCACGACACAGTTACTTACTGGGCAACACATGACATTACCCCTTGATAAAAGTAGTTTTCAGAGTTTTGGACTTCCGACTACACATGACGACTGTAAAAGATCTACGAATGACAGCCGGGATCAACGGCTTAACGTGGCCGAGGCACGGATTATCTTGATATTTAATGGATGGTCATCCATCGACAAACTGACAGTGGCAAGCGAAGCTATACTAGCTAGCCTTATCGATCGATCAATGCGAGCAGCTGTTTTTATGTAGCCACGAGCCACTGAAATATTCTGATGTAACAATAAAGAAAATCAAAACTATAAAACGAACATGAATCTATCAGAAAATATTGAAAGATGCAGATTGCTATTGTGATCTTCGGTTCTGGATGCATCGGAACGCAATATGCTGCACCACGAAGTAAATAAACAGTACCGTTTGTTACGTAGTACCTGCACTGAAGATTGTTTACTTAAATTTGTTACCGTTGTAATATCAACTTTGAAGTCATTTTACATCACGTAACGTGAGGTGATCGAATCAGGAATGAAGAGCTCCGCAGGAGAACCAAGGCAACCGACATAGCCCGAAGAATTGCCAAACTTAAGTGGCAGTAGGCAGGGCACAATGCTCGCAGAACAGATGGCCGATGGGACCGAAAGGTTCTGGAGTGGCGACCGCGTACTGGAAGACCAATGGGAAGATCTCCCACAAGGTGGACCGATGACCTTGTGAAGGCAAACAGGGAATCCACTGGATGTGGGAAGCACAAGACCGGTCGAAGTGGAGGAGCCTGGGGGAGGCCTATGTCCAGCAGTGGACGTCTTTTGGCTGAAATGATGATGATGATGATGAACGTGAGGAAACCTAGACTTATCCTACTAACATAATTATAGGTACACGCCCGCACATCAAGCTACCCCAAACTGTCAAATTTTCCCAATTGAACATGAACTGAGAACTGAAAAATGAGTCATAAAGTTGAAAATCTATCAAAGAAATTTGACAGATTGGGGTAGCTTGATGTGCTGGCGTCTGTACTATAACTTACATACATACATAATGTGATATACTATACTGTACTAATATTATAAACGTGTAGGTATGTTTTTTTTTTTTTTTTTTTTTTTTTTTTTTTTTTTTTTTTTTTTTTTTTTTTTTTTTTTTTTTTTTTTTTTTTTTTTTTTGCGTGGGAAATCATCAAATAACTTCTCCCGCACTGGGTGGAGCGGGAGGGCGTGTCAGACTTTTACTGACTAAAACCCACCTGTGTTCCCTCAGTTGCCTGTGTGCTAGGGGCCGCGGTATCTCTTTCGAACAACCCGCACCCCTAGCAGGCATCGGCCCTTAAGGACCCCCCCATTTGGTGCTGACATCTCTTTGAGGCGCGCGTGGAACACAACGCGCCGTCGACCCGGGCTTGGTCCTTACCGGACAGCGAGCTACCCATTACTCGCCGTCCGCAAGCCCGCGCCTACGGTGGCCGGGAATCAGCCTGGGATTCCCGACGCCCAGGGCGTCTCCCGCGGCGACTACGGCCGTGAGGGCGCATATACTGCCTCTCCCTCACGTGCGCCGCCTCCCTCTTCGCGAGCATTACTGCTTCGCAGAAGGAGGTGACGGCTAACCATTCACTCTCGCTCCGTACCATGGCCTGAACCAGGGCCGGACGCGAGAGATCGCCGCCGCCGATCGCCTCCTCGAGGACACGGCGGTGCTCCGCCCAAGCCGGGCAGACCGCCACCGTATGCTCCACCGTGTCCTCAGGGCGATCTTCGCAATGGAAACACCCGGGCGTTTCCTCCCGCCTTATGCGAAACAGGAACCTCCCGAAACAACCGTGTCCGGTCAGGACCTGCGTCAGGCGGAAGGTGAGGACGCCATGCCGCCTCTCAAGCCACTCCTCAAAGAGGGGACTTACCGCCGCTATCGTGGCGTGCCCAGCACTGGGTTGCGACAATCGCACTCTCCATGTCGCCATGAGATCCCGCCGGAGCTCTGTCCGCTGCACCTCGATTTCTCGCGGCAGCGGAGTAACGCCCCGGCGTTTGGCCTCCTCGCGCCACTCCCAGATGTGCGCGAGGACCTTTGCCTCCAGATCCCATGGCGGTAATCCGGCAAGGAGGCCCGCCGCCTCACCTGAGATCGTGCGGTATCCCCGGATCATCCTGATCGCCATGACCCTATGGGACGCCTTCAGCCTTCGGGCTGGCTGGCGCCTCAATGTAGGCGCCCACACCGGCGCCCCGTATAGGGCCATGGACCGCACGACCCCCGCGTAGAGCCTCCGGCAGGAGGCGTTTGGCCCCCCTAGATTGGGCAAGAGCCGCTTCAAGGCAGCCCCGGCCCGCTCCAGTCTGGGGGCCAAACGTCGGAAATGCTCCGCGAAGTTCCACCGGCTGTCGAGGACGAGTCCCAAGTACTTCATCGTCGACTCGACGCCGATGCGAACCCCTCCTGCCGTTATCTGGGAACCCGCCGGTGGCGCATTCCGAGGACCATGAAAACACATGGCCTCGGACTTGTGCAAGGCCACCTCGAGTCCCAGTTGCCGGATCCTATCGACGATTGTCGCAACCCCGTCTGCCGCTAAGTCGGCCGCCGCCTGGTACGACCTCCCTTGCGCCAGGACCAGCGTGTCGTCAGCGTAGCAGACTACGCTGACGCCGCTAGGGAGGTCGGCGCGCAGCACCCAGTCGTATCCGATGTCCCACAGATGCGGCCCCAGAACCGATCCCTGTGGGACACCGCACGACATCTCTCGCCGGTTCCACTCTCCTTGGTGACCGGGGTAGATGACGGTCCTGTCCGTCAAATAGGCCTCAACCACACGACAGAGGTAGGTCGGCATCCGGTGATACCGGAGTGCCTCCCTTATGCAACTCCAGGGCAGGGTGTTGAAGGCATTGGCGATGTCTAGAGACACCGCCAAGACGACCCCACCCCGGGCCACAGCATCCCCCGTCGTGAGGGCTCGCACGCGCATGATGGCGTCCACCGTGGAGCGCCCCCTGCGGAAACCGAACTGGCTCTCCGCCAAATCCGGCCCCACCCGCACCAGCCGCCCGACGAGGCGGTCTGCAATTACTCTTTCAAAGAGCTTGCCCACCTCGTCGAGCAGCACGATGGGCCGGTAAGCGGACGGAGAGTCCGCGGGGCGCCCCGCCTTCTTAATGAGGACCAGTTTCCCCGTCTTCCAACGAAGTGGGAACCGGCCCTCCTCCAAGCATGCGCTTAGGAGCCCTCTTAGTCGAGGCCCGAGAGCCTCCAAGGCCAGGACCTAGGCTTTCCCAGGCAAGCCGTCGGGTCCTGGGGCGGTACTCTTGGCATTCAGCCTACGTACCGCCACTCTCAACTCTACCTCGGTCACCTCTGGAGCATCGTCGTCGTCGTCAGTGTGGTCCGCATCGGGCACCGCAGCAGGCGGAGCCATGGGCGGGGGAGCGTGCTCCCCTCGCAAAGGGAACAGTGCGCTCACCACGTCCTGCACGAGTTGAGGCCGGAGACTCTGCGTCAGCGGGGGAGCCCACGGGCGGATTTTGTTCCGCACCGTTTTGTATGGGCGTCCCCCCGGATCTCTGTTTAGAGTCTCCAGCGACTCCTCGCGGGCCAGCATTCTGGCCCGCAGGATCTCCGCTCGGAGGGCGGTCTTCGCCGCTCTGTACCCCTCGTACAGCTCCGCCTGAATGGCTTCCGTATCCGGAGGTCGGACACGGAGCCTGCGGTGCCTGGTGTACCGGTGCCGCGCAACAACGCACGCCTCGCGCAGAGCTGTGAGCTCCGGCGACCACCAGTACACCTGGCGTGAAGCGCGTCCCGGCTGGACCCGGGGCATTGCCACGTCGCAAACCTCGGACATGGCCTCCCGGAACCACTCTACCTCGTCGTTGATGTCGGCAGGCCTGTCCGGTGATGACACCCAGGCCTGCACGATCGAGGCTTCCAGGAGGAGCTCCCGGTCCAGCCGCTTCAGCGCCCACCGCGGACCACACGGGGCCCGTTGGACCGGCGCGCTCGAGGTCTGGGCGGAGACGTCAAACCGGATGTACCGGTGGTCGGAATACGTCTCCACCCCCTCCATGACGCGCCAGTCAACGACACGTGGCGACAGAGCGGGGCTGGCGAACGAAATGTCCACCACTGACTCACCCCGCATCCGCACACACGTGGCGACAGAACCCCGGTTCAGGACGACCAGGCCTGTCTCCAGAGCCCAGTCCTCCACCATCCTGCCCCGCACGTCCGTCAGACGGGAACCCCAAGCCAAGTTCTTGGCATTGAAGTCCCCGAGGACGAGCACGGGGAGGGAACGAAACCCGACGACGACGTCTCTCAACTCCGTTAGGGAGTTGTGGAACTCGGCGAGAGTTCGGCTCGGGGAGAAGTACACTCCTACAACGACAATCTCCCCGAACCGGGCTGCTGCGCAACCCCTTCCCCTCTTGACACCCTCGAGGGTCGGGGTACCGGCGGCGGCCGACGAAATGAGGGTCACTGAGCCGCTCAGGTCCTCCACCCAGTCATCCCTGGGCGGGACAAAGTACGGCTCAGCGACCACGGCGATGTTAATCGACCACTGCGCCATGCTCTGGAGCAACAGGTCCTGAGCGGCGGCGCAGTGGTTGATGTTCGCCTGGAGGAGGCGAAATGGGGCCATTAATGGCAGTCCATTTCAACCCCCTCCGGGGCCCCCTGTGAAGGCCCTGCCGTGCTGGGAACGGCGGCGGCGACGACGGTGGAGGCGACAGCGGCGGCGGCGGTGGCGGCAGCTGCGGCGGTGACGGCGGTGGCGGAGGGCTTGCCCCTGCCTCGGCCCCTGGCTTCGGCGGGTGGAGCGCAGGCATTGCTCCCAGCCCGGTGTTCGGCCGGCTTGCCAGCTGCCGCACATAGGTAGCAGTGCGGCGTGGCATTGCACGAGCCGGCCTTGTGACCGGGCTGACCGCAGCGGAAGCAATGAGCGCTGCGATCCACCTCCGAGGTGCATTGCACTCCCACGTGGTGACCCACCTGGCAGCGGAAGCACCTCAGAGGTCTGGGTTCCAGCAGCTTCACCTGCGCGGACACCCAACCCACCAGGAGCCTTCGACCCTCCTCGGTGATCTTTCGGGCCGCCGACACGGGGCAGCTCACCGTGATGGTTCGCATCCCCGTGTTGTCAGGACGAATGGTGCCCGCCTTCACCTGCTCGGCGGAGCACTCCCCAGTCCTGACGATGGCGGCCACCACCTCGCCCTCCGTCACCGAATCGTCCAGGCCCAAGATGCGCATTTCAGCGCACCTGGTGGGCCTGGACACTCGGGCCTCGTCCGCACTTAAGGACGCCCTTAGCTTTTCGGCCAGAGCGTCAGCGGTCGGGCCACTGGCCGCACCGGGGACCTCCAGCATCCGGGCCCCAGTCGCAGTTACCTTCACCCGGATGCCGTTGGCTACCCCTAGGTCCACCAGGTTCACCGCCGCCTTTGCCTTGGTGAGCAGGTCGCGGTAGGACACGCCCTTTTTCTCCGCTTCCGGCTGTAGTGTGATCACTACAGCTGCGGATTTCGGGGCGCGTAACCTAGCCGCGGCGCTTCGCTTTTTGGCCCGCTGCCGCCTCTCCTTCTTTTTGGCCGCCCTTGCAGCCTTTCCTGCCTTCTTCTTCTCCCCGGCCACCTGCCACTCGGCGTCGGCCGGAGGAGATTTGGGCGGGGCCAACTGTGCTGGCACCACGACTGGGGCCGTCGCCGCCTGCGCCGCCACCCCGCCCTTCTTGGGCTTGGTCTGCACCGGTTTCGCCGGGGTCCGCCCCGACTGCCGTGCCGACTTGGCCGTAGCTGAAGTGGCGGTGGCATACGTGGCCCCCTTCTGTTGCTGGTCCGAGGCCGGCCGACTCGCCGTTAGGGGGGGGCGCAGGACTATGGCCTCTAGGGTGGAAAACCTGCTCTGGAAGGCAGCCAGCTCCTGCCGCACCAGAGTCAGTACCCGGTCCTCCTCAGGAACGGGTCCGCCCTGCTCACGCCGCGCCCCCTTCTGGGGCACCACCTTGGGGCCAGCTCCTCGGAGCCCAGCCAGGTCCGCTCGGAGCTCCTCGTTCTCCTTTCGGATGTGTAGGTATGTTTAGGTGTTTGATATATTATAAATGATTTTATATATTTTTTTTAATCATTTGCATGTTTCTTTCTCAATCACGCAAAAACGGCTAAACGGATTTGGATGAAAAGAATTGGCACGGGTTTATGACCTGGATTAACACATAGAGTTATTTTTTACCCGGTACGTTCCCGTAGGACAATTTCCGACCCGCACGCGGGCGAAGCCGCGGGCAAAACCTAGTAGTTAATAAAGTATGAAAACGCCAACACGTCAATAGAGGATAAATGTTTGTGGCTTCTCTGTATGAGAAGAGGCTTTGTCCTGTATTGGGATATTAATTTAATAGGCTGGTATTATTGTTGTTTAATTTTATTTCGTGTAGGTACTGTACCGCTTCATACGTACCAGCCCACTCAGAAAGTATTGCGAAAAAAAGTTTCTATATATGAGAGTCTGGTCAGTTATAATCTATTTTGAAAATATTATTATTTGTAAGTAAAAATAGGTACGTTCCAATTTCAAAATTTTCCTCCACATTGTTTGCGAGTTAATTTAAATTATCGTGTCTCATTAAAAACGGGATCTGCGCCGGGAACATTTTCGCGCTATGATTTTTTACGATTTCAAGTGTCGCCTGAAACCGGACGAATTGTACGATAGATTTCAAATGGCATTCATGAATGAAGGCCCTTCTAAGGCAACCGTGTATCGTTGGTATAACGAATTCAACCTAACCTTGGGTGATGAAGAAAGAAGTGGTCACCCTTGACGGCTGCTTCGGAAGAAAACGTGCTAGCAGAGAAAATTTTTATCAATGACTGAATCTGAATGAGTGAATCTAACGAAGAAATTCGATACATTTTACAGTTTTATTACAAAAAAAAGAAAGAAATATTCACATCAAAGAGAAAAGAAAATAGTAAAACCTGAAAGCAACAAAAATATACAAACATTTCTTAATTAACTTAAAAGATAGGTAGATCTTTCAATTAATTAATTTTCTATGCTATCTTTTTACCTAGTGGCTGTGTGTAAAAAAAACTGAGCTCTCTCCTTTGCCAGTGTAATTAATATTTTTCCCTAAGCATTCATTCTACCTCTATAAGCAATATTAATTAGGTACTTATGATTACGTCTTCATAATATAAGTAGTATGACTCTGCAAATTGTTTTATGCCCCTATTACATGGGACTTAAACATAACTGGCGAATGTGGTACTAGTGGTACCATAGGTGCACCTTTGCCTAGCCCATCGGGGAATACAGGCGTGATGTTATGTAATGTTTAATCACATAACATAATACATGACGGCACATAAAGATAAACTATTTACTTACATACCGTGTTGTCCTAAATCGTCAGTATACAAGAAAATGCTAGCGCAGTTACATAAAAAAGGAAGGTATAACCGCGGACACTAGCGGTGAATCACTTTTCACCCTTATGCCCAAGCAATAAAGTTGAAAAGTGGTCGACCGCCAGTGTCCGCGATGGTACATCAAATTGGCCGTTTCGCCGTCTACTTTAGTCACTTACGTGAAATATTCAGAGCGAGTTGCTTCGAAGCATGGCATCGTTTATGAAAATAGTTGGCAGTGCAGATTTTATTTATTTTTGTATGGGAAATATGAGGTTATTGATTTTCTTCTTTATAACTATCCGCTTTGACTCCGGCAGCAATCATGCGCCCTGCGTTCAATTTTCAGGTTTTAGCCATTCGACAAATCTGCCAGGGGTGCAGGTTATTCGAAAGAGATACCGCGGCCCCTGGCACACAGGCAACTGAGGCAACACGGGTGGGTTTTAGTCAGTAAAAGTCTGACACTGCTCCACCCAGAGCGGGAGAAGTTATTAGATGATTTCTTACCCAAAAAAAAAATAAGCCATTTGACATATTGCTGTAGATGTGTGGTCATTGATCAGTGATCACTCATGAAGTCAAGACTAAGTGGACGACCGGCCAATTACTTGAACAAGATTAACAGAATTCTCGAATGCAGTGACCGCAAAGAGTCATCCATCAATTTTAGAGGGTTGTGGTTAGGGGGACCTACTTCTACCAACATCATCATCTGAACTCAAATACCTACTTAAATAAGTAATTTTTTTTCCAAATTTCAGAGTCGTCAAGACTACAGAGGGGCTTTCCTGAACTACTGCAACAACCCGACGCCGGCCACTTTAGCCACGTACTACGACTCGCACAACACGTACGTGCAACAGCTGACGGCCACCAACGCGGTGCTGGACCAGTATCATAAGCATACACTGCCTACTATACTGCAGGTAAGCTTAGAGCATAGACAAGACCGGATAGTTTTCTTCTTAACGTATCGATGACAAAAGTTCAAACATATTTGGCCCAAATTTCAGCTGTGCGAACTCCGCTAACTGACTCAGTCATAAGATCATCAAATGCACAGGTGACAGGGCATGCAGCGTAAGATGGAAGGTGGACCATTGTCTGTGCGGAGCATTTGGGGTGCATACGCACTTCATATCTGAGCCATCCATGTGGATATTGTCTTTGCTCCGGCCGACTTAGGTTCGACTTCTATTTTGAAATTTCCAAGTCAGCCACGGTAACGCGTGCCCAGGCGGAAGGTTCTCAGATGGTTCGTTTTTAATGAAGACCTGACTTTATTTTATCTTATGAGGCCAAAAAGTCTGTATTTTTAGTTAGTTTTAAAAACATATGTGGCAACCGTGGGTTGTCTAGCCGGGTTTTCTCCGTTATATCAGCCGAATAGCATTAAGAACTCCGTGTCCACTGGATATTATAAACTTGTTCGATTATCCTCTTCTCAGTTCAATTCTAGGACATTCTAATCCACCTCAAAGATCGTCACTATACCAGTAACTGAGCCTTCATCATAGAAATCGAGAAAAAGGAAACGAGCTTAAATTCTGACTTTCTTATGAAGCTTGTAGAAAACTAGTTTATTAGAACAAAGCTTTTGAATCTTTGAAAGCTTTCGTAGACGAGTAGACATTGTCTTCTTCTGAGAACTAGGGCTACCCTTGTGTATGCAAACTTTCGGGGGTTATATAAAGTAAACACTCCTTAAGTAGCTAGTACTTTGTTTCTGAATAAACACCTTACGTCTGTCCAAAGAACAAGTTCTATATTTATATAGTACTGTTTTTGTTTGTCAAAGACTTTCAAGATCTTATGCTTGTGTAACATTATTTTGGTTACGCAGTATTAGATATTATTCATTTTGTTATTATCTAAAACACTCTATATTTGTTTTTGAACGAAATGTTTACCATTCGCTGCGCTGATCATACTAAAAATCGACCTATAATAAAGTGATATCAATTTCCATAAATTATTATGTCAAATGCTTCTCGGCAAATAGAGGCAATAATATTTATACCTTTATTGGAGGATACAGCCTTTTTATGCTGCTATAAACATTTCAATCACTTAACGTATTACTTAGTATTTAAGTAATAAAACTTTACATTTCAGAGGAACATTATTTTAAGTACTGATGTAATAACTTTAAGGATAGTCCAATTTTATTAATGGCTAACTTCAATAACAGCACTCAATAATACAAAGTATACTCATATGCTCGTACAGGGTGGCAAATTGATGCGCAACCTGTTAGTTCACCATGGATTTAGTACCTGATTTCCCCTGCGTTAAAAATTTTCTTCGATTGTTTGTAAAATATTTGCTGTTCCATACATTTTCACCGCGTAGACTATGAAAAACCAGATCTTAATTTTTTTATATGTGACAAAAAAATCTTCACACAGAATTCTACACCCTATTAGGATCATGTTCTGAATTCATGGTTTCAGTTTGCGCGTCGATGTTCCGAGATGCCAGCCTGAATAAGAGCCGTTCCCATCCAACTTGACTTCGCGAAATTCTTCAGGACAAAACAATACACTACTAGTCAAACTAGGGTTGAAGTTACGAATTCGATGTTCGAAACCTGTTTGAAATACGAAAATCTGCGCTACCACAAAATTGCCTGATGAAATTGGGAAATCGAAAAAGAAGCAGGTCGAATCCCAAGACAATTGGTATTGACATGTGACAGCGAATGGGTCGGTATTCGTACGTAGATCGAATTCACGGTGTTGACAGCCCTGCACGGCACCCGGAGTTGAAGGAGCTTCGTGCTCCAAACAGACTCGAACTAACTCCAGCTTTAATTAAACTGACGCTCACGTTGCTTCAGATGTCAGAAGCCGATTTTATTGTTGAATATATTAATTTATTCCTCTTTAGTGTTGTGTAGGATTCAGGCAGCAAAAAGTATTTAAACAGCCCGACATGACGTAAGCTTTTCGACTTCAAATAAAAATCACTTAAAGAAATGAATTACGTAGGTACCTAATCGTATTACTTATCAGTTTATTTATTTACTGTTTCTATTTTATTTCAGGAATTGGAAGAGATACTGACGGACGTGACCTCGGCAGTCAGTGAGGCTATTTGTCAAGAAGGAGAAATTGTTACGGATAAGGTAAACACTGTTTTTTCGTTGATCGATTGCCCAGCGAAGAAAACGTAGAAAGTCTTTGGTGAAGTAAATTTCTTACAGTCTTTGTTGAAAACGAAAAGTTTCTTAACTTTTTTATCGGTCGCGACAATTGTGAAACTCTCTTTTTAATAACTTTTACGTAACAGGGAGTGTAACCTTTGAATGTAAACTTTTATGACGGAGTTGAAAACTGAAGCCTAAATAGTACTTAAGCGATATTTTCTTTCACTCATATTTCACAAAATTATTAAATGTTCTAAAAGACTTGTCAGCTCTTACAACGATCAAAAGTTATTACATTTTGTTATAGTATCTACCGGCAAATAAAAACAACATTGAAACCATCTTACATTTCCAAATTACCCTTTTTATGTCCTAACGATAACCCAAATGCCCAAAAACTTAAGTAGGTAAATGCTCCGTCATGTCAAAATGACAGTTTGAGAGTCATCCATCTTGTGTCCGTATTAGTTGCCACTTCAACTCGGCCTAACTGATGAACTTGGACAGTTATTATATGGATCCATTATATAACTTCCGAAGATAAAGTGGATTGGCCTGTATCTTTTATCCCTCAAGGGGAAGGGGAAGGTCGTACGAAAACTCTTGAGATTTAAGGGATTAAAGGTTATAGCGCATAAAGTATTGATAGTTTTTAGGACTGTATTGCAAGTTGAATCATTGAGGTTTGACGAATTGTACCACGACTCCGGAAGCTATTATTTAAAAGGGATTTCATCTACCAACATCAATTTATTAGTGGCAAAACCAATAGTTCTCAAAACTATGGCAAAAGTGTAACAGAAAAAATGGTAACTGTTGCTGATTTTCCCCAGTAATTTTTTTTCATGTGTGTTTACTACGTATTATCCAGTTTTACTCATATGGATTATAATCCATGGTATCTCAACCTATATTTGTAATATTATAAATACGAAAGTGAGTTTTGTTTGACAGCACGGTTGGCGCAGTGGTTAAGCGATTGACTGCTACGCTGCGTGTCGCGGGTTCGATCCCCGCACGGAACAAATATTTGTATGACCTACAAGTAGTTGTTCCGGGTCTGGCTTTTTGTGTATGTGAGTTTAAATGTTTGTAAACGCACCCACAATACAGGAGAAATTCCTAGTGTGGGGCAACGTTTATAAAAAAATAATTAAAAAAAGTTTGTTCACGCCTTCACGCTAAAATGACTGAACGGATTTTGATGACCACGAAGATATACCTACCATGACCGGTTAGTACGTTCCCGTAGGATAACTTCCGACCTTTGCACGGGCGGAGCCGCGGGCTCAAGCTACTTTATCATAAACAAAAAAATAACGTCGGTGCTAAGATTACTTAGGAGATAAAATAACAATAGGTACCTAATTCTCAAAAGCATAACTTTTATTCATCGTAACAAAGAATACTACAACTATTACGAATATTCAGCACGCTAAACCAAACAATAAAGGGAATTCTCGTTAACGTCTCGTTTATTGAGCATTGTGGCTCCTAACAGGCACTTCTTATTCAAATAAGGCAATTAAAATATCCTGTTTACACAATACGGCACTGATATTATATCGGGATTTGCACAACAGTTGTTCCCGACTTGCAAATTATTCGGTGTGTTCAGCTGCCTAACTTTTGATCTTTGTTAGTTGGGAACCGATATCTGAAATGTACTAAGTAGAAGCAGCACCTACCTTCTGTAATGTATACCTACAGAATTATATTTATGTGAATATATTGGTATTTTATATTCACATAAATAAGAATGTGTGACTTTCAATGTAGGCGTCGTAAATCACGCTGGAGATATGACTTATATTTTTCCATTTCCAGGCATGGTCACCGTTCAAATGGCGTTTGTCGTTAGGAAAGGTTAAATCGACATTTGTTTTAATTTTGTTCAGAGGTAAAGGGTCTTCTCGATAATCCCACTTAGACTGGTTACTAACAAAAACTGCAGTATTTGATTGCACTATTTTATAGCCCGAGGTTCCTTTAGAAATCTAGAGAGATACGGAAACATCAAAATGGACAATGAAACTGCAATGCGTTTCATAAAAGCTTTTACATGAACACAATGTCTTCTACGACCCAGATAGCTGAGTGGTTTACATCAGCCGCGGGGTTCGATTCCGTATGAATCTAAGCAATATTGCTTGATGTTGTTGTTATTGATGTTTGGTGTTTTCATTAGCCGTCCCCCGACGTGTAAATGCTTTGATCAAAATATTACCTACAACTTAAAGGCCAATATATATTTTTTTTTTTCGGTCGGGGGTTTCTATTTTTGTTAATTTTTTTATGAAAGATCATCAAATTAATTAATAAAGGTGGAAAGTGTGTATGGACGTTTGTCAATTTTGCGGCTTGCTAACTAATAAAACAATAAATCTCTTTTCGCCAGAGCAACAACCAGCTTCGTCGCTACGAGTCACTGTGCGCGCAAGCTCGCGCAGTCTCCAGCACAGCAGATCTGGCGCATCTAGCAAGAACCCTGCTCACTGCCACGCCCCCCATGCGACCACCGAAGAGGCCCTTCCTACCACCGTACCCGCCAGACAACGATGATCCACCCCTAGATGTACCTGCGGTAATGTTTGAATAAATAACGAGAAGGAAATGACGAGGGTTGAGGTTCCCTGTCAAAAGTGAAATTGATCTCGCTGTTTTGAAAATTGTTTTATCATAGGAGTCATCTTTTGCAGGTTGTTCCAATTATATATGTTGAATTTTCCTTTGCCATACATAAGCATCACGCCTGTATTTCTTGAAGGGGTAGGCAAAGGTGTTTGGAACCGCGTACCCTTACTTTTACCCGACTACGGCGAAGCAAAAAGGAGGATTATGATTTTGACCGGTATGTATGTATGTGGGTATGTATGTATATTCATCTGTTCCCTCATAATGTCTAAACTCCTTATCATATTTTGATTAATGAGGTATTGTTAGAAGCGTCTTGAACGTCCTCTTGTATAGGCTATGTGACGTCACATTAATGGCATAAGTACGATCACTGCTTTCAAAAAGATAAAAAAAAGATAATATTTTTTGTTTCACACTTTATGATTTTTCAGTGGTCTAATTTTAGTTTTTGAACTTACTTTTTATTCCAGTTCTGTAATAGACATGATTTCACAGTACTTAATGAACATTTAACAATCCTCAATTCAAATAGTTTTGCTCGTCCATGAAGTCCAAATGCCTCACAATAACAAGTTTCATTATTTATTTATCGTTTCGAGTAACCCGTAGCCCCATGGCGAGGGATTACTTCAAATTGCTTAGGGGATTAAACGTAGAACTTCGAAACGGACGCGATTAAATTATTATGATCTCTTCTTTAAATAAGGCACTAAATTGATATCGTATCGACTATTTTGCTACAACTTAATTGACTTGATTGAGGGAATTGCTATTAAAGGGTTTATTTATTAACATAAAAATACTTAGATATTGCGGTAGTTGTTATATCATTTTCGTTTTGTTTTGATGTGTTCACGTAAAGGATATGTCACCGTATGATTGTGAACACCGTCAGTTTAAATCTATCTCGCGAGATTATAAACTGTCGATATATTGTGAACTGCACCATACTGCGTACTGCTTAGATAAATCAGTTTTATATTCCAATACACCGTCTGTTAGCCAACAGGGCTAGTTTTCAAATCTTTTCCTATTTTATGTATGATGAAAATAATGTTGATCTACAAATTATGCCAGTAAGTACCTATCTCCTGAAATATTTGACGAAGTTGGATAGAACCTTTACAGTACCTACCAGTTCGATTAAAAGCTTGATACAGTTTAAAGGTAGGTGCAGTCAGCGTCAATAATATCGGGACGAACAGATTGTTCAAAATGATCTAAACAACTATGAAAATTAAATATTAAGTCAATGACACAAGGAATGTTTCAGAATGAAGGTAGTAAACGACAACTGTCATTCTGACGACAACTTTATTCAATTGAGATAAAGTTTAATTTTCTTAGTTGTTGAGATTATTTTGAACAATCTGTTCGTCCCGATATTTTTGACGGTGACTTAATAATGAGTTTAAGATGAGTAGAAGATGTAAGAAAATTCTAGTAAACCTAGCAACATCAATGTCTGCCTATCCTTTCCCAACTATGTTGCCATCGGCTTCCACTCTAACTGGATGCAGCTGAATACTAGTACTTGACATCATCATCATCATATCAGCCGAAAGTCGTCCACTGCTGGACATAAGCCTCCCCCAAAAGGGGGCATTTGCCATAATCGCCACGCTTGGCAGGCGGGTTGGCAATCGCAGTATGGTGGTCAAATGCATAGAGAACGCTGCTGCCCATTCTCTAGTAAGTCCCTTAGTCGCCTTCTACGACACCCACGGGAAGAAATGGGATGGTGCTATTCTCTTACGTCCGGCACCACACGGAACTTTTACGTCCGGCACCACACGGAACCTGTACTTGACATGGTGCGACTGTATACCTCCAGAAACCAGTTAATTAGTAAAAAAAAAAAAAAAATCACATAAACCTGCATGGGCACATATGAAACGTCAGAAGCTAGGTGCACGGTTCCAATTTTTCGCTTCCTATGGAGAAGAGCCGGCAAGAAACTCCACGGTTACTCTTTTAAAAATAATTGGCTGTTGTTTTCAAATGACAGTGATAATAGATATGGGAGGACAGTGCAGGCCTGTCAATAAGTACCAGGTACTTAGAGGAATGAAAATAAAGAATAGAAAATCGTCTACAAATCTACAGTCTGCAAGGCCTACAACGTTCTCTCATTCACAATATGTAAAAGAATTTACATAAATAAATCGGGTAACGATACGATACCCGTCCCTTATCTCTTGGTAAGATTGGTTATCGGAGTTTTGAGCGTCTAACTACTGTCAATGATTACGAATTACAGCTGGGACCAACGGCTTAACCTGCTTTCCGAGGCGGGAGACGTAGGGATTTCGATATGTAATGGATCAACGAGCTGCAGCAAGATCTATACGGCTGTTATCATTTAGCTAACGAGCCCCTTCTTCGTTCTCATAAACTTAGCTATTGATACGATTTGAACTACTTTCTAAACTTTAACCCCCTTATTACAAAATAAGGGTTTTACTGAGCTCAGGTATAAACCACCAAGCCAGTGTTTTAATTAATAACCCAAAATGTATAGACATGCAGTACTTTTTACAAAACTGACAACTTAGTCCGGTACTAAGTTGACATTTATGTATTGAGAACTTTACTCAATTCAAAACAAAGTTGGAAATGCAAAATCTGGCACAGAGCTTTAGACTAGAACCTAAATTAGATAGCGTTACGTCACGAGGTCCGCTTGTATGCACATACTTACGTTCATATCCATTCAATTCTGTTTCGCAGTCTACGTGTATAGATTAATGAGGTCGTTTCCTTATTAAGAACTTCCCGGGACGGCATCCCTAAGGACTTACAGGCCTTAAGTACCTTACCTCATATTGTTTGTAGGTAGTTGCTCAGTAAATTGGCTTTGTTCATAGAACCAATAATGATCACTATCATAATAATGACCAAGTTCTTAAAGATTTCCGAGAGACATTACTAATAGAGAAAATTAGTTGGACTGCCTCATTGGTCTAGTGTTAACTGCTGAGAACGAGATCTTGGGGTTAATCACCGTCCACCAAAGTGGTATTGGATTTTTCCATTTGGAATTTCCCAATAGCAGACTGGAGCCTGGATTTGTGCCCGGCTGATGGCAATAGGGTCGCCCCTTATTACATGGGACTTAAACATCACTAGCGAAATGTGAGTGTATTATTAGATACACCTCAGCCTAACCCTTCGGGGATTACAAGTGTGATATTTAATGATAGATCGGCAATATCGGGACATTTTTCAATCATTTGCACGAAAAACATAAATGTGTAGGTATAACATAAAATATATGGGTGTAATCTTCGCGTGACGTTATATTAGATAAGTACCTACATAAATGACAAAAAGAGCCTTTTATAAAAGCAGATACATCAGATTAATCTAGAATTCTAGACTAATCTTAATTAATCCCTTGAGCCTTATTTCCTAGATACATCTATGTAATATTTAACGACCCGTATAGCTATTAAAGTGATTCTGTTCATCATCATCATTTCAGCCGATAGACGTCCACTGCTGGACATAGGCCTCCCCCAAAAAATTGGGGGTTTGCCATAATCGCCACGCTTGGCAGGCGGGTTGGCGACCGCACTAAGGTAGTAAAATGCATAGAGAACGCTGCTGCCCATTCTCTAGTAAGTCCCTTAGTCGCCTTCTACGACACCCACGGGAAGAAATGGGATTGATTCTGTTAATGAAAGGGAAATCGAATTTTCACCATGTTTTAGGTGTAATTAAGACATAACCGGAGACAGTGTATATGACGTGGAGCTTATCGTAGCCAGAGATGCGGGTATTCTGAGATGTCTATTGTTTTGCTGGCTTTGACATGCAAGACCTAAGCACGTGAACTGTATTGTCATACAATACTGCGTATTTATCTGTGACTAGCTGACCCGACAGACGTTTTCCATATTTCAATACCTAATTCATACAAAATTTTCATAGAAAATGCAATTTCAGATTCTCCAATTTTTCGGCTTTTAAGGTTTTCCTCATTTTCTTTTCAAACCAGGCCTGTATAGAGTGAACAAAACTAAAAAATAAGTTATTTAAATCGGTTTAGCCAGCCGTTTTTGAGTTTTAGCGAGACTAACGAACATCAATTGATTTATAAATATAGATATAGAAGATGATTATCATGATTCTGTCATGGTATAACATTACATTTTCAAACATTAGGAATTATCTCATATTCATTTCGATGCAAAAAAAAACAAAGTGTAATGTTACAACTACTTGTTGATACGCTCTACACTAACAAGATAATTAGGGACAATTCGTATTAGGGAAACAAAAGAAAAATAACAATATTTTTATTGAGTTTTCCGCAAAAACTTTGAACAATATGAATCTGCAGTTATACATAATAATTTATTTATTTATTTTGAGACATAGTACACACAGACCCCTAGTATTTATGTATATATACCTATAGTCACTACCTACAGTCAGTCACCTATCTGTATTCCCCGTGGCTGGGTTACCATTTCTCAGGATTTATCCTGAGATTTCAAGATTTTAAGGCTTCTGACAGCATTTCGGCTGGATTTTGGAAATCTCAGGATTTTTACTAATACCTACGGTAGATTTTAAGATTTTTTATAAGAAACTTACAAAAAAATACAAACTCAAACGAAATCTTGTTTGAATAATATCACGAGTCAACGTAGGTAATGAACATCAGCATATTTAATAAAAATATTATCTACTTTTTATTTGTTTTTTTTTTCCTTTTGGTGTGAATTTCGTTTGCGATAAATCCTGACGTACTCTTTTATGGAAATCAGGCTTTTTGTTAGGACTTTGCAATTTTGTATCTCATCTCATGTGCAGTAGTCCACGCACATTGCGCTAGTTAAATTTAAACTCTGTTAAAAGGACCCAGTGTCCATTGTTATATCACCGGGCATAATTCTTGACTACGCGACGGGCTTCTACTGAGAAATGTAATCATGGAAAAACTTCATAAAACTTTGCCAGTATTGGACCGGACAATCAGCGGTCGTGCTTCTGACCCATGAGCCACACTACCTTTGGTTCTTTAATAGTTCTTAAGCACAATATTGAAGCCCGCGAAATTCAAAATTGCTTTCGTTTTTTAACCGACTTCAAAAAGGAGGAGGTTTTCAATTCGTCGGAACCATTTTTTTTTTATGTATGTTCCCCGATTACCCGAAGATGGCTGGACCGATTTGGATTTTTTTTTTTGTTTGAAAGGGTATACTTCCCAGGTGGTCCCATGATCATCAAGTCAGGATCTGATGATGGGATCCTGGAGAAATAGAGAGAACTCTTCAAATTTCGTACTTTCTCGAAGTGGTCTCATTTCAATTTGGTGAAGAGCTGATGAAGAACTTTGGAGATAGGCAACGGAACTCCTCAATAAATGATAGCAAATGGACTGGGATTGCTGAAATTTCATGTCTGTCTATTGCTTACACCAGTTCATAACATAACATCACGCCGGTATGCTGTGTAGGGGTAAGCACATGTGAACCACTAAAAAGTGAAAAAAAAATACTTTTTCCAAAAAAAAACAATCGACTTCCAAAAAACACTACAAAGTGAAAAATTACTTTAATTTCGGAAGGTGGTGACAAAAAATGAAAATATCGCTCGAAAGACACCGACTTCCGAAATTAAAGTTATTTTTCACTTTGTAGTGTTTTTTTGGAAGTCGGTTGTTGTTTTTTGCAAATTACAATAGCCATATTGTCACGAAACAGTCTTTGCAGAAAATATAATTTCGAGAGCTTTATTGATGTTTTAAATCATTATAATTGAGTAGGTAATGATCTCATAATTGCCACGTATTGATTTTTGACCAGCACACGATGACGTTAAACAGCGATGGAATTTGCAGAAACAAGATCCAGATAAGTCATTAAGTAAAGTTTACGTGCTATAGCCACCTTGGCTATTCAAACAAAATTCATCGATCAAGAAATATGTGAAAACAGAAACAAAAAAGTTACACAGCAATTTGAAAAGGAGTGTTTTTGTTTATAAAATATTTTCAGCCATTCCTTAAAAGAAGGTTATGGACTAAAAAGTTTTTAATAAAAAAAAATGGTAATCGTTTTTATTTCGAAAATATAACTTTTAAAGTACATACTTTAAAAGTTATTTATTCCAATTTTAAAGGGGATAACTAAGTTTTGAAGGCCAGTGTAAGTGATGTCGGATCCCTTTAAATACCTACGTATATAGGTTACGAGTTTACGACATACCAAAATACATTGTATAGTAAGTGCGTCAAAATGTCGTGTTCATGGCCTGTCAACACATCCAGGCAAACGTGTGGCGGTTAGGCTTCGGCTTCGTTAGCCACACACAATGACCCCTTGACCAACATTGCCACTACAAGGCAATTCCAATTAAGAATTCAAAGAGAAAACCTTACGTGTGAACGTTATTTGCACGAGTTTTCCGAAAGTTAGTGCACGAGATTAGGAAACGCTTAACTTTCTAAGTGTCAATTTTACACGTTGCCTAGGTTTAGCCCCCACGGCCTAATTAACCATTGTATCAAGCTCCTTGCACTTGTGTTCGGAACGTTATGTTTATAAACTATGATACTATGCATAGGCTACAAGCCTACAACTTGAGTGATTTCTGGTGATCTGGAAAAAACAACGAATTATGTGGGAATAAAGTGAGTTCAAAAACTAAAACCCGACTACTGAAAACGACGCTTAAAAAAGTATGAAACAAAAAAGTTCTCATCTGAAAGCCATGGTATTACGTCACTTTGCCTTAAAACTTGTGACCGCTTATTTCTGTTAGAATGTATTTTTTAGGTGGCTTTCTTTTTTTGGTTCATCACTTTATGTCGTTTAGAGGGCTCCATATTCAATTTAATGTGACGTCACAGCCTTTAGCCAGTGGACCATCAAGACTTTTCCAACGATACCTACCTCATTTTTCAAATAATGGTTAGTAGTCATTCATCACATTTCGGACATTCATCTGTTCCCTCATAACTTCTAAAGAAGTTGTGAGGGAACAGATAAATGTTTATACATACATAATTACCTATATACATTCATACGGGTCAAAATCATAACCCTTCTTATTGGTTCGCCATAGTCAGGTAAAAAGAGACTAAACAGATTTTTTATTTTTTGTGATACTTATCGGGAGTAATTTTAATGCTACTAATACATTACCAGAGTCCTATTGGTTAACCCCATAATCTACATCGAACTAAGGCAGTTTTTGTCCATAATTTATTCTAATATAAACTGAAATAATGGAAATAATAACCGACGACGACCCCAGTATTCGTTTGTTTCGTTTTATCAGGACCTGTTGGCATAATTGATTGCTTACTTTCGTTTTAATAGATTCCCTCCGGTAGCGGCGAAAGAAAAACGAGGAATTATGCATGTAGGTAGGAAGTGGAGACCGGCTCTGATCGATTTTACAAATGAAGTGGCCGTCGATTTGGCTTGGTCATCTTCTGAACCCCGTGCGAGATAAATTCTTCTGCCCGTAACTACCTAAGTTTTAGCTTTCCGAAACCCATGCAGTAATTATGTTAATATTCAGAGCCTATTATTATTACCTCAAAAAGGTGGAAGCGCTAAGGTAACCGTCTATTCTCATTTAATCCCAATAAATGACAATTTAACGAAGAAATCATTCCATCTGATAATTGAACTGGATGAGTTGATCATCATTTCAACCGAAAGACGTCCACTGCTGGACATATACCTCCCCAAGCTCCGCCTACCTCCCGCCGCTCCGGACTGGTTCTATACTTCCCGCATCCAGTGGATGCCTGCAGCCTTTACAATGTCATCGGTACACCTTGTGGGAGGCCTTCCAACTCTATGTTCCGGTACACGGTCTGCGCATCTGTTCTGCTAGCAATTTGCCCTGCCCACTGTCACTTAAGTTTGGCAATTCTTCGGGCTATGTCAGTTACCATGGTTCTCCTGCGGATTTCTTCATTCCTTTTTAATGATTATAATTCTATAAATACGTAGATACCTACGTGTTATGGTCAAAAATCTTAATTTATTTTACATACCTACAACCTGGCAATAACCTGCAGGCTTAGCATGACGCTTTCTAAGTCTACTCTACTGTAGAATAAAAATCGTTTGTCTACATTTCTTGGTGAAAAATTGTCAACTGTCTATACGTAAACGTCGTTTTTGTCTACTCTTCCGACGACAAAGCGCTTGTCTACGGTTCTCGTGCCAAGCCTGCTGCTAATTTAGCGGGCTACCCTGGAGCTACACAGGCAACTGAGGGAACACGGGTGGGTTTTAGTCAGTAAAAGTCTGACACGCCCTCCCGCTCCACCCAGAGCGGGAGAAGTTATTTGATGATTTCCCACCCAAAAAAAAAAAAAAAAAACCCTGGAGCTTCCACCTTAAAATCAGAGGTAGGTAGGTTCCCATAAAAATGATCAAACTGGACCGTTTTCTTTTTTGTCAACAGGAAAGTATGCCGCCTATCCTTCGTGGTGAGATCCTCCTGGATCGGATGGGTCCTCAAGCGCGCGTCAACTATGAACAGCTAAAGAAGGACGCACTAGAACTAGAAATACAAATTAAACAGCTACAAGTTAGTAAAATACTTGAACTGATACTTTTTTAATATTGGCCAATCCGACATGAACGAATTGACATGAACGTTATTAATTGAAATGAATGATTTTACTTTGGGGTTTGGACCTAAAGTATTTAGTAACCTGCCAGGGGTGCGGGTTGTTCGAAAGAGATACCGCGGCCCCTGGCACACAGGCAACTGAGGGAACACGGGTGGGTTTTATTCAGTAAAAGTCTGACAGCCCTCCCGCTCCACCCAGAGCGGGAGAAGTTATTTGATGATTTCCCACCCAAAAAAGAAAAAAGTATTTAGTAAGTAGTATGTAAATAAACCTAGGTACAAGGTGTAATTGAAATAACTGATGCTCCCTACATTTTCTCGAGTTACATGCGAGTATTAAATGTATGGAGCAGCAGACATGGTTTTCGCGATTTAGGTCTCGCTGTAATAATGACAATGCTGTCATAATCTAGAACCAATAACTTTTGCCAGCAACTTCGCCCGCATGGAGGTCTAAAATTACCTCAAGGGAATGTATTACTGGGATAAAAAGTATCCTATGTGTTAATCCAGGTTATAATCTATATGTGTGCCAAATATCATCCAAATCTGTTCAGCCGTTGTTGCGTAATTGAGGAACAAACATCCAAACATCTAAATATGCAAACATCCAAACTTTTACAGTATCCTTACTAATTATTATGAACGTGAAAGTTTATATTTATGGATGAACGGATGTTACTCTTTCACGCAAAAACTACTGAATGGATTTGGATGAAATTTGGCAAACAGATAGATTATAACCTAGATTAACACATAGGATACTTTTTATCCCGGTAGTACCTACCTACGTTCTCGCGGGACAATTTCCGACTTCCACGCGGGCGAAGCCGTTTATAATATTATTAGTAGGATAGTGGGATTTTAGGATCCTTCCTATAAGAGGTTTTTAGTTATTTCAGTTACGCCATAAATAATAACCGAAGTCAAATAATTCATTTCAATTACCTACCTTATAAGACGAATTACGAATATAAGGTCAGACACAGGAAAGTGTATAAGGCTAAGAGAGATGGATTTGGGAGAACTTTCACACATGGTAGTAAGACAGTAGGTACCTACAGGTTAAAACACGTAATTCACAAAGTACATGCGCACTTTTAAGAATTTTCATTAACATGGACTAATTTTGTGAGCAAAATGTAAATTATCCATTTCTTTTACAGGAAAGCCTCGATGCGCTAGGTCGTCATCAAAGCAGGGGTCTTGAAAGTAATCTTTACAACAAAGTTAACGAAATACAGGTAAGTTAATGTGTCTATGTAAAAAACAACAAAAAGGAACCCTTGGAGCAACTACAAATCAAAAGCAAAAACAAAAAAAAAATGCCATTCCCATCTATTTTTGTAAAAATGAATTCCGTCTAATTACAAAATAGTTCTGCTAACAAAACGTTAGATTGGTACAGTTAATAAAAGGAGTCGACCAGTACCTACCTATTTTTCTTTGACTTTGATCGAACTAATCAAAAAACGCCAAAAGCCATCGGAAAGAACCCTTGTAACTGTATCAAAGTTAAGAACTGTAAGGGAAACCTGGAAAAGTGAAGTCGCCCGTAAACTTAAATCGAAAACATTTTTGGAGCGAAAACAAAATCGGCCTGATTTCGACATCATTAAAATTTCACGCTCAGCCTGGTATTGAAGAATAAAGCACAATGGAGCTACAAGTGGCAATACTTTACAGCTGTTGGTTACCTACACTTAAATGCCTAACTAATTAATTAGGGACTATATTGTAGGTTAATAGGTGAAATTAAAAAAAAATCCCTAATACAAAATACCTACAACATATACCTACATAGAATTAAATTAAAAAGTATTATTACAAAACTCGTCGAATTCATAATCCTCATAAAAAAAACTACTAAGTATACTTTAAAAAGAAAAACTTTTGCAATGAAACCACTAGGTGACACCTCTTGATCATCGTAGAAATTAAGCAGCGACATCTAAAATGAATGAAACCAATGTAAGTAGTAAGTACGTTTCGTTCCTGTTAGATGTCGCTGTTTTCGTCTGTTAAAGGATGAAATCATCCGGATAGCAAGACGATAAAAACCAAACGTCCTATCCACAGAGCTCAGTGAAACTGGCAATAGATGTCGTGGAATTAAAATCTGCGGAGCTGTTTTTTTATTAAATAAAAATGAGTGCGTTGAGATTGTGAACAGATTTTTTTTTTCTCTACTTTTTATTTATTTTGTTTCAATGTGGGATACTATTTTCGTTTGTTTGCTGTCTCCTGTTTTTTTTTATTTTATATACCTGGTCTGATTTTTATTTTATCTTGGTTTTGCGGTTTGTAAGGAAGTGTTTTGAAATATTTTTTAACATGTACTTTCACATAACAGGAGGACATTTCTGTGAAGAAATACGACTACAGAGCGACGCAGTTGCATCTAGCAGCCGTTAGAGCTCAGGTAAGTCTATTTTATTACATAAATTTCAAAGTCCAATATAATTAATGTACCTCCTACTTAGCAGCAGCAATTCATTAAAATACGAAGTGTGTTGGTAACTAGGATAAAAAATTACATTTAAATGAACCTAGCAAAATCTTTTTATAAAATAATATCGGAACATTTAAAAATAACTTAAAGGTAGGTACCTAACGGAAAACTTCATATATCGAAATTAAAAGTCATATAGTTCAAACTAGGCTGAGAGTCAGCACTTTTTGAACGTCAAAATTACATAAGACTGTCCCCCAAAAACGCCCGCCCTTCACCACTTCCTAATGCTTTAGCTGGGTAGAAGAAGTAGCGCAACAAACTCTCCAGCAGCACAGCTGTCTGAACTTGTGTCAGTACAATAATAGGTAAGTAATTAACATTACTAAACACAAAATATAAAATTAAATGATTTGCCATAATGTCAGCTAGCACACGTCAATATACCAACAAAACATAGCAACTAAACTCAAGCAGATTGAACTTGAAGTAATAAATGTTAAGCTAGGACCTTTGGAATAAAATAAATAAACAGTTAATTACTAATAACAATGACAAAACCATGATCAGCAAGACGACCAGTCACCACAAGCAGCACCCGTTCACGAGCATACCGCCAGGATCAGCCAGTGCCCGCCTCGCCATATTTGAGGGAAGGAGGCAACCCGACCCTCGACGCTACCGCAAGCGGTCACATCTAAGGGAGCATGACGAACTTGCTGCAGGTTGCAAGGATATGAACAATTATCGAGGTCGCTAGCAAAGCACATGTTGCAATGCATCTCATTAAAAAACTTTTTAATGAGTAGATTACGTCAAAACGAGGCACACCGCGCTCAAAACGAGGGAGTTCCTGGACAGCACGCCGGTCAAACTCCTGGGTCACCCTCCGTACAGCCCTGACCTAGCACCGTGTGACTTCTTTTTATTCCAGAAAATAAAAAATCAGCTCAAAGGGATACAATTTTCGTCGGAAGATGCGCTGTCAGCGTTCGAGCAGGCCGTAAGCGAGGTGTCTGCGGTGGACTGGAAAGTGTTTCGAAAACTGGTTCAGATGCATGAAACTGGAGAATACTTTAAAAAGATTTTTAAAAATATTACCTATGGAACATTTTTTTTAAATCAAATCTTTCTGAGTAACCCACGTACCTACTAATCTATTGAATGTCCTAATGGCGCTCGCCCGACCAAAATGTGTCTCATCAAATGTGACTGTTGACATAGATTACAACGTACGTCGTAATTCACCGCGCTGGTTTTTGTTTTTAAACACTAGGTACCTACCTATATTATTTGGTCTACGTTTTCTTTTGTTAATACTACTTATTTACAATTAAAGAAATATTGCTCGACACAGAAACTGTGCATCTCTGTTATGAGCCATTTCGAGAGTGATCGCATCGCTCCAAAATAGGACTATTTTCTCATCGCGCGAGCAGTTTCATCGCACGATGAAATCCCATCGCATCATCGCATGAGCCATGGCAATAGGACGGCGTCTGAGAAAAAAACCCACCGCGATATTTTTAAATATTATGACGATTTACAGGAAATATAATAATGAGAGCTATACGCTATACTATAGCTATACGTTTTGATGTTTTAAATGATTATTATTTAGTACTTATTAAACTATAAAGGACGTGTCATGAATGTTGATCAACATACAACGTAAAACAGCACCGCAATTTACAAAAGACAACATTTTTTTCATTTCGTGGCTTATACTGACGGATCGTAAGCACTTACATATCGCAAAACATCACCAGCAACAAGGCGAGGGCTAAAGTCACGATATGGATTCGCCGATGCATAGATAATGTTTAACACATTCGAGTCCACCCACTTATCATAGAGCTCTTATTACCATGCCGCCATATTGCTAGTTAGTACTAGATACACTGAAGAGAACACTCGAAGAGGGTTCTTGACATTATTTTAGAAACTGCGTTATTGGAAAACGTAGTAAACTTGTGTTGTATGGGAGATTAACGCTTTACTTCATATCTTTGGGTTTACTTTCATGTACTAGGAAACCTTATGTGAGTAATAAAAAAATAAGAATTAAAAATCGCCTCTTTCTCTGATTCCGAGACAGAGAGTTAGAGTGTGATTTTTTTTTGCTGTTATACCAACAAATAACAAAATTAAAGCCGTCTAGTTAAATAGGTCTCCATACAAAAAACGTGTTTTCTTTCGGCGTTTTATGCCTTGTGGTACGGATTTACCATTTGATACGGAATCCAGAAAAGCCTTGATTGTTAAACTCAGGATGAGTGTTTTCAAATATCAAAATTAATTTTTTTTACTGAATATTATAACCGTGAAAACATTTTTCCATCCCTAAAATAGTATTTCTAATTGTATTTCTTTTTAATTTGAACTTTAAAACCAACGAGTAGGTATACTAATTGTTTAAAAATACAACAGATTTTATTTTCACATTATTTATCGCTGTATTTGCTAAGAAAAACCTACATTTTTAATGAGGTCCTAGCTTTCCAAATGCAACTAAGTAGAGTGAACCCTACAGGAGGGCTCCTGGCACTGAACATACCTACAAAACAACTCATACTGGTTTCCTATCCTAGCAACAGATTTCTAACATACAACCAACACACACCGAACTTGACCTAAAAAAATTAAATCTTAAATGGAACTTTCGAAGCATACGTGAGTTACAATATGTCTACGGAAAAGACGAATGGTAAAACAGGAGTGGTTGCTTAGGACCTTGCTTATTAAGCTAAGGTACCAAACTAATAGGCGTTGCTTTGCTTGACGTTGGTAAAAACATGTAAATAGGTCAAATTAAAAATAAACAAAATGTTTTATTTCATTATTACACGTTGTACATTATACTTACAATGCCTGTTCCAGGAGGCGCCGCTCTTTTAAATCTTACAGTTAGTGCAACATGTAACTAAAAAAAGTTTATGAGTAACCTAATCAGTCTTATTTATTATAATAGTATATTGGTGTGTGTGTGTGAGAATAATGATTATTTTGACAAAATTTTAACGGTTATGAAAATTGCGAATGTCTAACAATAAAACGACCTACAGAAAATTTATCTCTTTTAAAAATAATCCAAATAAAAATCTTTAACATCTTTTAAACAGACTTGGGTTCTGCAAATTCACCACCCTACGTAAAAGATAATCAACGATGCCCATCCCTAACGGAATGCATACGAAATTACCATGACAAAGCGTTCTCATTTAAGTTAATGGACAACATTTTGCTTTTCTAGTACGCGACCCTTGTATGTAAAACCATTCATAGGAATCTCTCTAGTGCGCACGCCTAGCTCTACACGCAGCTCTAGGCACATGCGAAATGACGTTCGCAATTCAAATCAATACATTCAAACGTTCCCGCGGTTGCGTCAAAACAAAAGAATTCATATTCTTTAATAATTGTTTGCTCTATTCAGTAAAGTTTGGAAATTAAGATAATAAACGCCGAGAACAACACAGAACTGAGAAAAATCGTTAATTTTGGGTCGGTAAGTTAGATTTTTTTTCTTACTCTCCAAACTTGACTGGAGTCATTTCGATGTCTTTTTACCATTTTGTAAGTTTTATTTTGCAGCAATGTTTGTTTTCTCTGCATACGTGAGCACTTTGTGAAAGCTTAATGTTTTGTAGACAGCCGCGTTGCCGCATTGCGCACAGCCTCCCACTCAGTCCGAGAGAGATCTCGTAGACCGCCATAACCTCCCAATTCGCGTCGCGTAAAGCCTCGGCTTTAACAACAATAGCGTTTTATTTCGCTATATTGGACATTTGACATAGTGTTGTTTAAAAAATTGTTAAACACGGATAATCCGAAACGTAAACTGAAGTTCCGTGCCAAGATGGGGTGGATTTCCATGAAAAATCATATGGTAAGCGATATATTTTAATAAAACAGATGCTTAGAGAAAACCAGTAATTATATAGTGAAATTATGCTCGTATTTTGATATTTTAAATTTATTACCTAATAAGGTCAAAGCAGAAACCTAAAGACATGATATCATTTCAAAAGGTGTGTGTTTAGCGCAGCTTTTGAACACTATATTGACATAACGTACCCCCATTCTAGACGCCCAACTAGCTGCTAGGACAAACAGTACAGAGTTATGTATATCTATGCCTCTGTAATAGAAACTAACTTTTAAATGGAAATACCTATGTAATGGATATTTCGTAGGTATGTCCATTTAAGTTAGTTCACATTAGCTATGTGTTGATACATAGATAATATAAGTAAGTACGATTTTTTCTGCGAACATAAGTTGTTCTTAAAAATAATTATTTTATTTATTTATGTAGGTACTCTCTCGGAAATTTACGTCCGGACTAAGGGTAGTTATAGCAAACGTATTAAATACGTTAATTACGTCCACGTAAATACTGAAAATAATCAAAATAATATCAGGTTCGCCACTCAATTACAATTTATTATTATTATTTACTTAGTTACCTTTACTGTAGGTAGTTATTGCCTATTTTAAGTGCATTTTTTAAAATAGTAAGTTACCTATTTACCTAGGAACCTATTTTTATTTTGTCATTGCATGATAAAGTTCTAGCATAATCATTAAAAACGAAACGATATAGCATTTAGTAGGTATACCTATACATATATTTATATTGTAAGTAAATACCTAAACATACCTCACCAAATACCTACGTTAGGTACAGTCAACAGCACAGTGCTAACACTTGCACTACTAAAATCACCCTTACTGCTAAGACATAAAGGCGCTATCAATATCGTATTTCTACTTTTTTTACCACTGAAATGCGGTGGTCTGTACCTATTATATAAATATTTTAAATATTTACTTTATTCTAATGGTATCTACCCTATTACCGAGACACCGATTCAGATTTTCCTAGTAAATTTCAGTAGATCGTAACGAAAAAATAATCGAAATTATTAAATTTCTAATGATGTAAAACAATGTCATCATCAATCATCAAGTCACTTCATCTCGTTACAATAAAATTTTAAAACGTTGATTAATTAATTTGGGTTTTCCACTTTCTAATGATGAACGCTCCCATAGATTTCCCGCGCGCGACTTAAACGCCTCTAGCGGACAATTTTAGAAACGCTTTGCGTCATGAACACTCCAAATCGTGCGTGTCGTGTTTGTATTCGTGGATAATATTTATGTATTTTTGACTCTTGTGACCAACACAGTGAGTGAATAATTGGTGAATAATAATGAAACTTAATAAAGGTAAGTTTTATTCAATAAAATATGATGATTATGTAATAGTAATTGCCTATCAAATATTAATGATGACGAGACATTATTCTAAGCAAAACAATGATTTAGCTAAGATAAATGTGATACTTACAGCTACTAATCGTCTATTGAGTAGGATTTACATTATATTTAATTATCACTTCATAAAAGTAAGCGATTTTATTGAAACTATAAGTCCCATAACCTCAAAATACTAATATCTTCAATTTTCTCGATAATGGATCCTGTTTGGTGCAAATATCGTTTTTAATTTCAAGTCATGTTTAAATATCCTCTCTATAATTTAGGTTATTGACAATACTGTTACGCTAACAGCTTTATTTACGCGATATTGTTGGCCAATGTTTGGGCGGGAAAGCACTGCTCTACGCGATAGAACGGCCTCTCATCGAACTCAATTCCCCGTTTTTACAACATAGATTTCCATTGAGTTTTTAATCAATCGGTGTGTTTAATTTATTGTAACATTTGCCATAATTATCTTATTTTTGTCTCATTCCAGGTGCAGTGACAAACTATTTATAATCTAATACTGATACTGAATAATCATATCATCACGACAATGAAACCCGTATCTGTCGATAAGTCGTCGTCTAAGAAAAATGGTTACCAATCAGATGATGAAAATGTAAGGTACAAGTTGAACACTAATTTCTTCAACAATACTGGTAAACCACCCAAACAGAAAAAGATAGAACAAGTGAAAGAAGAAGATGACAACATACGTTATAAATTACCCACAGTTTTAAACAAACCAAAGCCAGCCGAACAGAAACCTAAACAGAAGATCAAGGTTAATTTCTGGAGCAACAAACAATTAGTGAGCCGACTTCATAACTCAGAATCAACTAAGCGGAAGACAAACCGTAGACATACAGTAGGTGCTACATCTGAGGATGCTACTGCTGTTAAACCAAAACACAATCCTGTTAAAGTTAGAAAACGGGTTTCATTCCTGCCGTCCCCCATATTTTCTGAAAATCATGTACCCATGGTAACGGTCCCTGATGATTTGACTATACAGTTAAATGAGGAAGAAGCTAATGATCTGGCAGAAGATTTGAACCTGGCATTTGTAAACATTGGCAGTAGTAATAATAAGGCTAACCATTCACCAAAAAGAAAATCAAAAAATGCAAATCTGACCAATCCTAAGGATGCTAAACGTAAGCGGAGTTTAGAGGATGAACCAAGACCTCATGGAAATGACAATGAATTGGAATTTTTCACAAAATATGTTGTCCAGAAGCTAAGAAAAATGGAAACAAATCAGCGTATTTACTCTGAAAATTTAATTAACACTGTCCTTATGTTAGGTCAGCTCGGCAAATTGAATGGTAAATCAAAGATAGCAGAATGATAATATTTTAAAGCATTTGTTTATTAGTAAAATGTTGTTAATATTTAAACATTATATTTGATAATAATTAAACTAATTATCAAGGACCAGACTATTCACTAAAACATCAATCATGCAGTCATCTTCTAATTTATGGTGATTAATGATTATGTGTTTGTCCCATTTATAGAGTTGCATAAAACTATTTACAAATATTGTTAATATAATATATTGTGGAATAATATTTTTATAAAAAGTACAACAACTTGATAAGTACAGAATGTTAAGTAAGTAAGTAAGTTTATTGGCATGTGAATAACTAGAACTGTGTTAGAAAAATGTTTATCGTTGACTGGGAGATGCAGTTGCAGAATTGTTTTTTACAGCTGAAGTAACTTTGTTTTTTTATGTGTAGGAACTTGTATAGAATATATTATGTATCATTGTTACCACTTAGTTAATCACTTTCAAGTTTCCCTCTGTAGTTTAAGCTCTTTTTGCTGGCATGTCACTTTCCAATCTACTTATAGCCGATTAATTATTATCTTGTTTCGCACAAAATGACCATAATGGATTGTTAAAGGTGATTTGGTCATTATAATATGTTATTATATATTTAGAACTAATTTTTAATGCATTATCATTGTGTGTAGTGCACATCAAACTATGATACAATGTTAAACATTGTATCATAGTTTGATGTGAATGAGTTATCATGTTTGCTGTAAAATTATTGATAAATGTGGATAATTTAACATAAATTATTTACTCAGGCTATGCTCAGGTTTTATTTAACTAAATATACAAAAATCATGTTAGGAATAACTTATTGAGACTAGAAAACTAAGGTTACTAATTAAATGTTTCTTCATATAGTTATATTTTGTTAGTTTACATATCACTTTGCCAATTGTGTCTGTGATGACTAAACAGAATAAAATGTCTGCACAACTTATATAGACTTTACAATGAAGTCTTGGCAATTTTTTGGTGTTATTTTGGCAGATTAAATATTTACACATCTATTTATTGATTGTTATATAATTAAAGGGACTAGTAGAAGAGTTAAGTATTGTCTTTTGACTTTGAACATATTTTGTCTCAATTTGTGAGAGTTACTTAGGTGTAATTGTCTGCCTTAAACTACTAATAAAGTATTCATAGTTATAACTTGTTTGTTTAATTTATTGTACCTATTAACCAAAGTAAATAAAACGAAGGTGAAAATATACGTACCTTTACCAACTAATTAATGAATCCATTAATGTTTTCTAGTTGATGAGAGAAGCAATTGGGTACACAGCTAGAGTTTTTGTATTTTTATGATCGCAGTTTTCTGTTTTCTGTTGGTACCTAACCTTTGAAAATTATCAAGAATCTTGAAAGAAAAATAATAGTATTGAAACTGTCAAACATTAAAGTTTTTAACCCATGCGTTGCGTAAAGCGTCTATCTATGTATTTTTATTTCTTTATAACGTGCTCGATCGTTCCTCAGCTCATAAAAGGTACATCGCTGTAACAGTGCAATGAGTTATGATGGCCATAGTGACTGGGTAACTTAGTATTATTGAACATTCCTTTAACCACGCACAATTCCAGAATTTAAGCTTGTGGAAAAATACAAATTTTACACTATGCCTAGCCTGGGAATATAAAGCTGAACCTTGCTCGTATACAATAAATAAGTACCACTGGACCAACGAAACGAGGCAACGTCATCTCATACACAACATGATTAATTTAAATTAAGCCCCATTTCTGCATCCAAGCCTTATCTTATGTCTGCCAGGGGTGCAGGTTGTTCGAAAGAGATACCGCGGCCCCTGGCACACAGGCAACTGAGGGAACACGGGTGGGTTTTAGTCAGTAAAAGTCTGACACGCCCTCTTGCTCCACTCAGAGCGGGAGAAGTTATTTGATGAATTACCACCCAAAAAAAAAAGCCTTGTCATAAGTAGGTACCTACTATAATGAATTACGCGGGCAATGGAATCATACAACGTTAACGTTAGGTATTCCAATCGTTCGTGTTTACGTGAACGCACCTTTATGTTCACTGGTTTTTAGTGCAGACGCCAGCACATCAAGCTACCCCAAACTGTCAATTTTTCCAATTGAACCTTAAGCTCATGTAATAAAGTTGAAAATGTATTAAAGAAATTTGACAGATTGGGCTAGCTTGATGTGCTAGCGTCTGTACCTACACATAATTTGAAAGGTCATTCTAAAGGAGATTGAGCGAATCTGCCCAATAGCGTTATGATATCTACCAATTGAAAGATCTCATCACATCAAGGAGAATATTTCTTTTTATGACGACTTCTCTTGATTGATTACCTAGGACATACCTACGGGGTTACAGAGCTATAAATGGGTATTGTTGAAATTCTGGTATTTCGTCAATTAAGTAGTTAAGTAATTAACTCCAATTAATTCTGTGTTTTGCAAACATCATATTTTAAGTCTACTTAAATACGGACATTGGCCTCCTAAATGCCATTTTAGGAATAATGTTTTTAAGAGTCGGTCTACCAGACAGAACGTTAGGGGTGATGTAGGTAATGGGGGTCACTTAAGCGGGAAATTAAATAAAAGCAAATCTATAAATCAACTAAGTAGGTACTTATTTATTGCTATAAATCAACTAAGTAGGTACGTATTACAAACTTTGTTTCGTTGACTAATAATTGAGATCACCCTTAATCACTTTGGCTCACTATTTTAGGAGCTATATTTTTTTTAACAGGTTTGATCAACATTGTCAACATCGGTTGGCAATGGTGCCCAGCGTGTGGACAACTGCAGTCAACACATATCGCTTACATAATTGCGGGCTAAATCCCATCCAATGCAATCTGCATGGGTCTAAAGCCCCAAGGAGTGCACCAAAACCACATTTCATTGTCTTGCCCGAATTCGGCACATACAAGACACTGCACACCAGGGTCTTCTACATCCTCATCTTCGATGTCCTGGCACAAGTCAAGTGAATAGGATTACGATAGTCCGGTTCAACAGAAGCTGCAGCTGAGATAGACGCAAAGATTTTGCATCCATCTCAGCGCTAAGCTTCTTTTGATCATCATTCCTCAGCAGCAGTTAATGCTGAAATAAAGTCAGCAGCAACTTGAACTACGACAGGTTTCAGGGCCGCCTCGATCCAACCCTTTCGTTAATTAATTAACTTTTATTATTTCTGTGCCTTGCTAACATCATCTTTGAAGCGTATATATAGTTACGTGTCACCTTTTTAAAACATGGCCACTCGACATACTCGTAGGTGCCTATGCCGTTTTAGGACCAATATTTAATACTTACCCACATATTATATTTCACTGAAAATAACTCGTTTACAAGAATGTTTGTTACTACTACGAGTTGACTGAATTATCAGTTTATCGTTTTATACGTGACTGTTACATCAACACTTAATGGTTATCTTATGTTACCCAATTAATAAACAGTAACTTGCGAAACTCATACTATGCCTGGGTTAGTAGGCAGACATGTACACCTACATTTCGGCTACAGATGTAAAAATACCTCTTTAGCCAAAATGTTCTCTTCTATCTAGTTAAACGTCGGATTGCCGGCTCATCCCAATTCGTTTTAGTAATAAATATTTTACTTAAAAAGCCCATTGATTTGATGGAACCATAGAATTTTAAAAACAGGATAGAACACGTAGGAACACTAAGGTTGTTGGGTGCCAAAAACATTACTAAACTGCGGCGTCCAAGTAGAGTCACCTGTTGATCCGAATTAATTAACAATTGTCAAAAGTCGTTTGAGTAGCAAAGGTTCTCCTTCAAAAGCTCTTACCATCGTTGTATATTTTATGGCTATAGGGCGCTAAAAAATCCTTCAAGTCGGTGCCTAAGATGTCTCATATTTAGATTATTAACTCCGAACTGACTAACAATTGGCAAAAGTCGTGTAAGTAGCAAAGGTTCTACTTGAAAAGCTTTTTCCATGGGTATATACCTTATGGATATTGGGCTTCACGGCATAAACCCATAGGGCGGTGCCCATTCAACTTTGGTTCACTGTTCGAACGCAACCAGAGTTATTTTACTGCCAGCCTGCACAACATAGATACGGTCGACTTTTCCAAATCCTAAAGTCCCACACCATTCATTTTCCTCCTTATTACAAAACAAGGTTTTTATTTAAAAGAAAAGCAGTTCTTTATACAAAACTGAAAACGGAGCCCGGTGATAAGTTGTCATTACTCAAATCGAAAAAAATACGTTGTGAATGCAAAAACTGACTCAAAGGTTTAGGCTGGAACGAAAGTTAGATCACGTTTATAATAAGACGGTATTTGTTTATGTTTCTAAATGACAGTTTCTCTGGAAACTGCCATTTAGAAACATAAACAAATACCGTATTCAAATAAGCAGACTGCTTCTGAGCAGTCTGCTTATTTGGATAGATTGTTGTGTCTGGTAGCGTTCGGCTTACTGTTAGTCACTATTAAGTGTGTGGCTTCAGGCATTGCTAATGCTTTAGAGATTAGGTAACCTGACAAGGAGAGACAATGGTTTGGATATAGATTATAGACTAACAAAATTGTATCAAATTCGTTGCAATTTATCTGCCACCTTTTCCAATGGGAGGTCTTCTTCTTTTCGTTTTGTCGGTATATGTGGATTATACTTTTTGGGTAGGTGGCCCTCGTTATTGCGATGTCAGAAGCGTTATTCAGATTCTCAAGGGTCGTAGTCTGTTCAGGAGCGATAATTTATTATATTATTATGCCCCTTGTTTACCCCCAATCGGATGAAAGAGTAAACTTAGAGAGTAGGTAGGCAGGTTTCCATCTTTTATGAAAACCTAGGTCTGGTATGTTTGTGAATTTGTAAACTTGTCTAGACCGCCGCGGCACTCCAATGTGGTTTCTTTAATTTGAAAGTCCAGGTACCTAGATTGGTTGTCTATCTGAATTTGTACCTCTATTTGCTTAGTTTCCTGTGGCTATTGGATGGATCTATCAAGTCCAACTGGAACCATAAACGTCTCTAAATGACACCCGTTATATGTATATATACAAGGTGTCATTGAAATAACTGAAAACCTCTATAGGTGGGGCTAGTACCTAAAAGTAAAGGTTCTTCATACGGATAAGTACAATACCCCCAAAGAGGTTTTCTTCTTGGATTAGCAAATGTAATTAGATACGTAACTATTCATCTAAGTAGGTAAGATACCTGTTTGTGAGAGTAAACTTCATCTGTACTAATATTGGAAAGAGGTAGAATGTATTTGCTTGTAAGTTTCTATGTAGGGGGTAATCTCTGGAACTACAAATCGAATTTGATAAAATATTTTTGCATGTGATAGCCCAAATTCTAAGCAAGGTTATTTGACATCATGCTACGACCCAAAGGGGCCGAGTAAAAACAAAAAAGTCAGAAATAACACTAAGAGAAGACGAAGTAAATCGCGAGCGGACGATGCGATTTTATAGGATATGTTTACGTTAAAACAAGAAATTAATAGATAATAATATAAAAAAATATGGAGCCTTGTCTCCTATAATGTAGGTATGTACCTAATGAATAATTAAGCATGTGCAAGCAATTGTTTCAGCTGTTCTCAGTCTCTATACATTTAAATTCCGCATAAATGAAAGCGTAATTAGGCTGTTTATTCCGTCTATACCTTTAGACATCTTAGGATTGCGTGTTGTTTGCAAACGGTTGCTGGGTTACGTCGGAGCGCCGCCACGCTACATCCGGCGCCCAGCCAGCAGTCACTCCGCGCCCGCCCGCCCTGACTAGCGGGCGCTATACCGCGGTCGCGTTTACATTCACTTTAAGTTTGTAACAGTGTCGCCCGGTTATAAAAATTGTTCTTTCATATTTTTTATTATATCTGAAAAGTCTCCTTAATTTTGAATGCAACATAAATAATAATTTGCGAAAACTAACAATTTTTTTCTTTAAAAACTTTTAGAATAACTTTTAAGTAAAATAAAATTATAAACTGGTTTTACAATCTTCTGCCCGAGAAGACGACGGACGTTTTCATGAACATATAACTTAATCATTTCGGAACTTCCATTAAAATTCCATAAAAATATTCATTAAAAATGGATATAATTCATCGATTACACTATTTAGTGTTATCGCAGAAATCTGATCTGATGGCGTTGGACCGTGACCAAAGGACGCGTGTGAGAAGACAGTCCAGCCTCCCTGAATACAGCAAAGCTAACAGGACTCGACAGCGGTTGGAACAGGCTTATTTCAATGATGTGAGTGTCTTGGTGGTTCTACCTTCGTAGCCTCGTAGTCTTTACCTTAAGTATTGTGTGGCCTTGCTAGGGCCGCGTCTAGTTAGACGATGTAGAATTAGATAGTCTTGTCCATCTCAGCAGTGACATAGGTAATGTTTTGCTCATTTTTGTAGGGACCGCTACGGTTATAATCTTAGTTCTTTCTTTTAGAGGTATAGCCTCGTAGACTTACATATCCTAAGTGTTGTGTTGCTAGGGCCTCCTTCTTTTGACGGAGTTCATGTAGACATAGATCGTTAGATGTGTGTAGATACCTACATATCAAGTCATTATTGTAGACTTGTTTCATCTGTTGAATTGTTGGGTAAGCAGTTATGCTGTTTTTGTACAGGTCGCTACGGCTTAGTTCTATAATTCAGGTAATGGTGAAATTGTCTGTATTTTAGTCAAATGAATACAAAAATGTTAATAAATGTGCAATAAAAAAAAAGTTTTTTTTTTTTAATAGTAATAGATACTTACTCTCCATAAAGGAGACCTGTGCCAGCAGTAGAACGTATATGGGTTGTTAATAATGATGATGACCCATTAACTGGATTTTTTTTTATTAATATTTCTATCACATCGTCACTTATTAGTATCAAGTAGGATTGTGGTCAAATTATTGTAAATTTTTAACAAATAAAAATGTACCAAAATACCTTGTTCTCGATCGATTTTAACTTAACCGCCATAGGATGAAACAAATGGTACCCCAGCAGCTTTCATATGGCATCGGTTTTACCACTGTTGGGGGATTGGACCAGGTCCCATACATTTTTACCCATGGTCCTTTTTTACATTGTTCCCACATACAGAACAAGAATAATGTTCACAAGATTTTGTAATATCCAACTTGATATAAAAGAGTGTCCTTGGAGTTTCTTGCCTGTTCTTCTCCATAGAGATCTACGTTTTGGAATGGGCAACTAGCTTCAACTGTCCAACTGATCGACTTTTTGACAATTCAATAGTGCCTGTTAATAGTTTAATTGAAATAAATGCTTTATGTTTGAGTTTGAAACAAAAATATGAAAAGTTGCCAGGAAAAATGTAAAATTCAGTAAAACTGAAAGTTCATTTTTATGGGAACTTTGTTTATTTTTATTTATGTATTTATTCAAAATCTGTAATAACAATAACTTACATAAAGTGTACAAACTGCATAACAGTTTGCCGGCATTTTTTCTTGTCTAACAATCAATTACAAATTTTTAAATAATAAAAAATGTCATTGGTTGTGTTAATAATTTAAATATGCTAAGTAAAGTATGCATTATCGAAATTTTCAGATCACAACGTCTATTGGGTCAGCAAGTTTACTTTATTTTCTGATTCCAAAGAACCGTGCCATTTCACCATTTTTCGTAGGATCCCTGAAGTGTCATCCTGTCATGAGCATGGCAATATTTCAGTTCCCCACAGGAGCCACTACTTATCAATATAAAAAACTTTTTCCAAAAAAAAAACAACCGACTTCCAAAAAAACACTACAAAGTGAAAAATAACTTCAATTTCGGAAGTCGGTGTCTTTGGAGCTGTATTTGAATTTTTTGTCACCGCCTTCCGAAATTGAAGTTATTTTTCACTTTGTAGTGTTTTTTTGGAAGTCGGTTGTTTTTTTTTTGGAAAAAGTTTTTTTTTCTCTTTTTAGTGGTTCACATGTGCTTACCCCTTCACAGCATACCGGCGTGATGTTATGTTATGAACTGGTGTAAGCAATAGACAGACATGAGATTTCAGCAATCCCAGTCCATTTGCTATCATTTATTGAGGAGTTCCGTTGCTTATCTCCAAAGTTCTTCATCAGATCTTCACCAAATTGAAATGAGACCACTCCGAGAAAGTACTCTTCCAAAGAATAGCTAAATCGCTTCGTGTGCCTATAAAATTTGAAGAGTTCTCTCTATTTCTCCAGGTTCCCATCATCAGATCCTGACTTGATGATCATGGGACCACCTGGGAAGTATACCCTTTCAAACAAAAAAAACAAAATCCAAATCGGTCTAGCCATCTTCGAGTAATCGGGGAACATACATAAAAAAAAATAAAAAAAAAAAAAACAAAAAAAAAAAAAAGGTTCCGACGAATTGATAACCTCCTCCTTTTTGAAGTCGGTTAAAAATATTAGGTAGGTAGATACCTGTCTCGTCGTATCGGTAAATATTTTTCAGCTCTGAAAGGTGATAGTTTATCACTAAGATAAGCTTAATAGGAACAAATACCTGGTTTTGATATATGGTTTATGGCTTCGTCGTATTGTTCCCGGTATTCGGTTATAGTCGTTTAATATGTAATATTGCTGTTACTTGTGATCACATTCTACACAGATAACTTCATATTTATGTACCTATTTGACGCTGTTTTCAGTGTGAGTAGAATAATAGCATAAGCTTGTCATACTTGACGTTAAACTTTTGGAAATTATTTATTCATTGATTTGGTACCCACCCCAACAGCAATACATACCTACAAATAATTAACACGGAGCAATATCATAATAAAAGTACCAACTGGTATGTATGCCTAATAAAGGTATGGACATAGCATTTACCATAAGTACAACATCGTTAGTTCTGAGTAATTTTAGGCAGGTAGGTATAGGTATAAAGTCTTCTAAGTACCCATATATTTCATTTTGTTTAGGTTTGAAGAAGTTTTTCGTCATGTTCTTTATAAGATCTTCATTCTGTAGGTGAGAGTAAGAATCTAGATTCCTGCGCCGAAATGGCCGCGGTATGATTCGTTTGGTATTTACGTGCATTAATATTATCTTCATATAAATGTTTTTTTGTCCCAAATCTTAAGCCGGTCAGCTATCAGATACTTAGTAAAATACTCTCCTACCATCTGTATTCTGTACCAATACCAGATACCTGTATTACCAGTATGCAATAGTCAGGTTCTCCGTTGCTCTATTTGAGTGATTTTAATCATTGCAAGTTTCAACCAATTACTGGATTTCGTAAACTTTCTTCACGAAATTGTCTAGTTGCAACCTTCCTGGCTTCGCAATAAATGTAGGTACGGTACCCTATTATAAAAAATATATCTTAAAAACAACCAACAATCTGTAAAAGACACCCATTTTAAAAATTCCAAGGTAAAGGAGTAGATTCTGGAGCCGGCTTGAATAAAAGAGGATATAAAGGGTATGGTAGATAAGTCGCTTCACGTCATCGTCCATCCGCCGCGATAAGGCGCTTTATGGTCCTGGCCTTTATTTGAACTTGACACGATTCTCTTCTTTATCTTGATGCAGTTAAACTTTCAAAGACATAAACGTGCTTCCGTTGACGTCTATTAAATTTTAAGTAGAAGGACATCTGACCAAATAACAAAGGGGAATGCCCATTTGCCACACAAAAAAATGCTTGATATGAACAACAATGAAAAATTTGCCAAATTACACTACAAATTGTAGGGAACCCATTAGAATTTCAATAATTATCAAAAACCTTGGTAGAAGCCAGTTCCAAACATTTTTTTCTAAAATATAGGTTAAGTCAAGGCTAAACAACAAAACAGCATTTAAATATTTTAATTGATGCATTATCGAGATAACAGTTTACACAGTGTACGTTTCTATCCACAGTCATCGTTAAATATCCAATAAAGCAATATGTACATTATGTAACTCAAGTCCCAACCGCAAAACCATGAATCAATCAATTCAAGGAAACAATCCAAAGAATGATATGCAGTAACGTCAAACTGTCAGTTAGGCAAAGGACATGTGATGCATACAGCCTACTATACGTTTTCTATTTTTTTTAATAATTTGATTTTAATTAATATTGACATGCATATATTATTTTAATTAGATTTACGGTATAAATGGGTCGTATTATATTAAATTAATGATAACCGTGCAATAATTCTATAAAATAGTTCGTTATGGATTATTTGACGATCCGTATTTGGCTGAATGTCGATTACTCATGAAAAATAAACACTGACCTCTAATAAAAAATAAAAATGAATTAGACTTTTATCAAGTTAAATATTTTAACTATAGTAATATATACTTAATTGTGTACTTCATTATACATAATATTTTATTGTAAAAACAATTAAGGACTTATAGTAATTTCTGTCCATTTCAGGCATTTTTTAGGCATTCCCTTTTTGCTGTGCCCGACAAGGTCCATGATTATATTTTTTTTAATATTTTCTACCTAGGATTGCAATACAGATTAATTTAATTTAATTGGTACAAAAATTAAAAATATACCTACTTACCTACGTGACTGTAAATTATAGATACACACATTTTATTGTTCAGATAAATATATGTACCTACATTACAAGCAGACCACGAAATTGCCATTAGAAAAGAACCTAATGCACGCCATTCCAAACTTCGACTGCTACTTAGATTTTTCCAAACCGAAAATCCAATAACAGCACTTTGCTCCGCCTGGAAATCAAACTGAAAGACTGAAACTTTAATATTAGTAGAGCAATGTGGCAGCTGAACACAAATCACTGACCATCTGAAAAATAGTAGCTCACGCAATAGTTTTCGGGCAGTGAACGCACGACATCGTGTTCGCATCGCATGACCAATAACGTGCTGCTTTTAGTGTTTCAAAGTCAAAAGGCTAATGTTTTGTGCGCCACTTAATCGATAGAAACTTTTACACAGGCCGGGTACCCTAAATTGACTCGTCGGCGATAATAAATACCGACAGACAACCTCCAGAAATCTGGAACAGTATTTACCTAAATTATCATATTATTTAGAACTTCACTCAACTTTTATTTAGGTATGAATATTCTGTGACTCCCACAAGTTGTTTTGAGGATTCGATTTCCTTTGTTTTTGTAGATTTTACAGAATTAATGTTTCTGGTGATCATTTCTACGGTCGCAACCTTGGAGGTACACTATTGACCTTAGTATTCCAGTTCAGTAACACAAGTTAATTGTCTAGACAATCAGTACAGTGCCTTAATAATTACAGTTTCAGATTTAGCTAGCATGCGCTAGCTTTGAGGCTATGCTTTCAGGCTTTGACGAAGGCTTTTGTGTCGTCACTTTCGTACTTCAACCCGATCCTGTCACTCTTTCTAGGGTCGGGTTGTTTATAAACATTACATTTCAAATTCAAATGACAGCAGCCTTGCATTACCTAAACTTGACTAAAATATCGTTAGAATTTTAAGATTTCTCGAATGAAATAGCAGAGGCTATTCCGCTACGGAAACGTAATTTAATCCTCTGTCGTAGATCTAATACATAAATATTTTACCCTGACAGGACTGACGTAGAAAATTTAAGCGAAAAATTTAAAATTTCTCCGCAAAAAGTTGAGAAAGGCTTGAAGAATGAAAGGGATGTAAATTACTTAATTTGCATCACATAGTGCGCGGTTAAGGTTAAACCTCTACTCCAAAACTGTGAGGATCCTAGTATATTATATACAGGCATTCAATTCATAAGCAAGCCTAAAGTTCGTTCTTTTATAACTGAATATTTCTCAGAAATAGATGGAAGAACTACTGAAAAAAAAACAAATGGAAAAACCGATGTACAGCAGGACCTCTTTAATCCGAACTCCGAAAATTTACCCCCGCGCTGTTCGGATTCGTGGAGCGTTCGGATTATAGTACAAAGAATTTATAGGGTATATTTTATGAAATAAAGCTAACAGTATTGCGAAATTTTAAATGTATACTCATCTATAAAAGTTACATTTATTGAACTTTTTAAAGAAATCCAATATTTTAGTTACGAGTATAACGACAACAATAACAAATGCGTATACTCGTACTCCTACTGGACATTCGGTTAGCAACTGGCGAGACGGCGAGTGAAAAACTGGTGGGGCGTTCGGATTACAGAGATGTTCGGATTAGAAGGGGTTCGGATTAAAGAGGTCCTGCTTTAGTTAGTTACGTACTCATCGGTTACTTTTTACGTGACTACTTCTTGCCATCATTCCCTTAGCCTTCATCATCATCAGCATTTCAGCCGACAGACGTCCACTGCTGGACATAGGCCTCCCCCAAAAAAACAGGGGGGGGGGGGGGTTGCCATAATCCCTTAGCCTTATCCCAATATATTTGCGTCGGCGCAACATGTCTTTTTTCCATACTTCTCTATTAGTCGTCACACAGTCCATCCATCGTTTCTTTTCTTTCCCTACTACTGTAGGTACTTGTTACTACTTCATAGTAGGTAGGCGTCTACTTCAAAGATACATATTTTGTTATGAAACCTGTTGTACCTATTGCAAATGTCAAGTTAAGTTGCAGGTATATACCTCATACGATCATTGACTTTTGATTAAATGGCACTCTTTACTACCTATGCGAGTAGGTGCCCACGAGGGACTTTATCTAAGTGGGTATATAGGTACTTACCAAACGAACAATACACTTCCCATCAATGTAATTTGATCCTCTTCGTGTTTTCATTATAAGTTGGTACCCATGGGTAATAATTTATAGAAGGTTATGTTTATTCTCATTTTAGGTAGATAAGTATCTAATATCACTGGCTACCGTAAGAGCCAATGATGTTTTAATGAGATGAACTAATAATAAATTATTATTTTATAATACTTATATTTTTTTTTACAGAATCCCTACTAATATTAGAAATGCGAAATTAACTCTGTCTGTCTGTTACGCTTTCACGCCTAAACCGCTGGACCGATCGTTATGAAATTTGGCTGAGATATAGCCTGGGATATGGAGAAGAACATAGGCTACTTTTTACGCGATAACCGACATCCACGCGGGCGGAGCCGCGAGCAAAAGCTAGTACTTATTTAATAAATCCATTAAATTACGTCACATATATTTCGTTATTGTTATCTCGTGAATCTTATTCATTCATTTACAGCTTTTAAATTAAATGTAGGTATCTATACCTACCTGCATAAATAAAAAGTTCCCTCTACTTTTCATACAAAAGAAATTCCTGGCACGTGAAAGCTACAAAAAGCATTTCGAAATAAAAGAAAAGAAAAATCTTTTGAATACCGGTTGGCCGTTTTTCTTAGCGCCCTACCATCATTAGGTAAACGAAACACTTATGAAATCCTTCGCTATATGTATTATGTCTGCCTCTTCCGATGTCAAGGACCTTGCTCTCGACCTTTCGATAAAGATGTACAGCCAACTACACTTCAGTGACAACCCTTACACTAGAAAAATCATCCTTACTGCTACGGCATTAAGCCGCTTTCAGTGTCAGATCGTTTTCACTGATAAGCGTTTGACTGTGAGATTTTATATTCCGTTTTGATTTAAGACAATATTTGAATTATGAATGTATTGGCTATATTATGTGTAGGGAATGACCAAAGAAACGATGGATGTTTTAATTCATCCCTATAGTTTTCAATGTGTTGATGGTATATTGGCGTGTGCTAGCTGACATATAGCAAATTTAATGTTTTTTGTGTTTCGTAATGTTAATTACCTACTATTTTATAGAATCAAGTTATTCTAACTTAACAGACAGCTGTGCTGCTAGGGAGTTTGTTGCGTCACTTCTTCCCAGCTAAAGAAAATAAAGAAAAAACGTTTATTTGCGGTAAACATGACGCAAAAAGAAAAGGAACACAAAAAAAAAATAAGAAAAGTTTGAGGGAAACATGCGTCACATCCACGCAAAACGGCTATCACTCAGCATTATGCTGCGACCCTATGCAAGACAGAGCCCCAGCGCTGGTTTTCAGCGACAGCCGGCTTTGACGTAATGACGTCGCCCGGTGCATCAAACAGTGTTTTTTTTTTTCTATTTTTTTTTAAATTATTAAATTGTCATCGGTCCTCGACAAGTTTACAAAGTTTCAATGAAATCTGACCGTTTAAAGTGGGTCAAAATCGCGCTCAAAGATTCCGTTACATACATACATACAACCCGAGCTAATATAAAGCGTGTAAAAATAATATAATTTTATGTAAATGTGATAGAATATACTAAAAAGGAACGAGAGGCACTAGGAACTGGTGAAGGGCGGCCGTATTGGAGAGACTGTCTTATGTAATTTTGACGTTTAAAAATAGCTGACTCTCAGCCTAGTTTGAATAAATGACTCTTCATTTTGATTGATGGACTGTGTGAAAGATGATATGGCTAGAGAGCGGGTGACTACCAATATCACGACTAATAAAGAAGTAAGGAGAAAAAAACATGTTACGCCGACCCCAAATTAATTTGGATAGAGACTGGAGAATGATCACAAACTTTGTAATTAGTAAAGTGGGAATAGAAATCTCCTCCCACAGAGAGGATGCCTGTGACCCAGCAGTGGGAATATTATAGGCTGATTATGTATGTTGTATGTATAGAAATAGAAAACTAGACTTTTGTTCTAGTCTAATACCTTTAAACAAGCAATTCTTGTATACTTAAACAGGAAAAGTTTTTATTCTAGGGGGTCTAGAATGATATGCTGAATTCATGGTTACAGTTTGCGCACTGGATAAAAACTTTTCCTGAATGTATATAATCTGAATCTCGGAAACGGTTGCAACGATTTTCATGAAATTTAGTATGCATGGGTTTAGGGGGCGATAAATCGATCGAGCTATAGGGTTCATTTCTAAAAAACGAAAAAATAAATCCGAGCGTAGCTCGGTCATCCAGATATTATCATAATATATAGGTATAGGTATCTAGTAAAAACTTGTATGTAAGTAGGTACACAATAAATCCATTACTTCAATTTAATATTGTGTTGCTCTTGTTGCTTCAGTAGATATGTTCGGCCTGAGAATCATAATTAGTTCGGTATGTTAGCAATTAGCATTGAAATGACCTTAATTGAACTATGTTAAACAATTTTAGATGGTATCTAATTTAATATTGTACGTAATGTAAGCTTTAATTAGCAGTAAAGTCTTTGTTCTACCATACAGAAGCCAATCTGTACTACTAGTAACTATTAACAAGATTAGTAAAGTACCTATGTATCTACTTGCTACCGATGAAATCCGACGAATGGTTTATATGCAATGAAAAGTTAGACTTTGCTTGTTAGTTTCGGATTTTATAAAAAAATCTAATTGGATTTATAGGTAACTAGCTTAAGCGTAAAACAAGTTCACAGATATCGGGCATTAAGGTGGATCTTGTCGACATTTTTTCCATAAAAACTTCGGGAGTGTTTTACTCCACTGTTCGACAATGTACCTACATCAAAAATTTAATGTTAGTTTTGTCTCATTATTAATATTGTCTGTACGAAAAGAGAATACTAAAATTAAAAGCCATTCAAAAGTTATGAGTCAACAAAGATTCGTTTTGCTTGCTAATTTGACCTAACCTTGGGCGTGTTTAAGTAAAACAAGAAGTGTGAAATCTCCAAAACCAAATCGGTACCGACAAAGATCAAATATCAAAAAGTTCAATAAACTTTATTAGTCATTGATTTATGCAGTGGTTTTTTCATAAAACCCGATCTTCCGAAGGACTTTTCTTAATTTTCTACGCACTTGTTTTAGTATAACTGGTCCTGCAGCTTACTCAACAATGTTGTGCGTGTAGACTAGCATCTAACTGCTCAACTGCTCATCACGGGTACTACCTCTGTCGGACACGAAGCCTGGTGAGACAGCGTGCTTTTTAGCCAGGCCCACCAGTGAGTTCGAGCCCGCGACTAGATTCCCCTTAAAATCCCTCACTGGCAACAAAGTAACCTAACGGAGCAAAAAAGGTATTTTTGTAAGCAATAGTATGTACATAAAATAAATAATATTTTGTAATGAACACCAACTAATACCTATACCGAGATTTCTTAGACGCAGCCCTGCGATGTTCAACAAGCTACATTATCGATTACATTAACAACGTGTAGAAACATTTATATACATAACTACCAGATTATATCTCGAATGGCGACCAAACACTTTTATTCGATTGAATCTTTGAGAAATAATAACTGAACATAATAAAACACAGAACTGAACCTTCCGTTCGACGGAAAAAAAACAAAGTAGATAATATTTTGCGTGACTCTTTTTGCAAATCGGTTTACGGAGCATGAATACATTACTTCGCGAAGCTAAATTTTCAGCTTCACTGATTGATCGAAAGTGAGTGAACCTGTTTATTAAAATGGAAGAGGTACTATTAAGTGTAGGCACTAAGGCGAAATATGTTAGTCTAGTTAGGCAACTCTCTGAAAGGGTATTTTGCTAAGGTTAGAAAGATTTGCCGATGTATCAATTATTTATAATATATTTAGATAAGATTATGCTTCTTACCGTCAAATATATTCAGGTGTTCTTATGCTTTTAAAGCAATATCTACTATATCTAGTCAGCGTCAACTTTTCCCGCGCAGTATCGACTTGGGAAGTATTGGACAGACTTCGAAAGATAGAGGCACCCGGATTATAAATCTCCTCATGCCGAAGAGGTCCTTGACAACTTTCCTTTGAATAATATTGAGTAGAATCGAGGAATTTTCCGGCTGAGGAAGAGTCTCTCGGAATAAGCTTATCAACTAAGTAAATCTTTTAAACATAAATCTTAATCATATTAGGTACATAAGTTCCCATAAGGAAAAAACAAGTGTCACTTATCTAGATGGTGTTCGGTGGCACTGTTTGATATATTAGTGATATCTTTTTATGCTTGTAGTATGTTTCATTTGCTATGATATGAGTTATACCTATATTATAGCGAATAAAACGTTCTTATTATAACACTGTTTTAAAATAAATTAGCTGGGATCCCGTTCCTGTAGAATTTTTTGAATCGGATCAGTACCAAGTTTCGAAAAAACTAACCAAACCTACTACCTAACTAATATTATAAATGCGATAGCTTATTAGTTCGTCACGCTAAAACGGCAGAACGGATTTGGATGAAATTTGACACAAAGATAGAACGTGTCCTGGGGTAGGATATTTGTTACTTTTTATCCTGGATCGCAGACGAAGTCGCGGGTAACAGCTAGTTTTAGTAGGCATTAGACAAATTGATGTGACCTACCAAGGCACGTCCTACCTTACGGACCATTTCATTGTGAAACAATTAAACTAATCGATTGACCTTTAAGGTACCCAATGAAGGCATTAACTCGAGTGTGTTTAAATGCCTTTTGAAGGAAGGTACGAGTAAGTACCTTCAGCAGAGATTTAAAGGTTTTCTTGAAATCTGTCATACAACTTTATATAGGTATATCGAATCGTTTTACAGTTTTCAAGGAAACATTTAAATCCCTCGTATAAAATGGTACAAGACCGTCTAAGTACAAAGAATTCGATAAATAACGATACCAGTAGAATAGCGGAAAAATAGTTGGCAAGCATTGTTGGCTTACACTAGCTAAACCCTGCCATGTGTACAACTATACATCAAGATAATAAATGGAATAAAAGCTACCACGTACTTCCTTTCTCCTTTTGGCAAAATATATACTTTCATGACAAATAAAGAAATACAACGAATTCTAAAACCAAAAGAATTTCTACTTCTCCTTGTAGAAAGAAAGCTCATAAGTATGCCGTTTAGTACAATAGGTTAGTTAGAATATCTCAGAGGGTAGGTACACACTGTCCAGTGTTCGTTGATAATAATTTCTCTCGACCGAAGAGCATACAGACCTGTATGCTATGTCCATCTTGTATGTTCCTGAATTCCATTCTCGTGAACAAGTCTGCAACTCTGCAGGCTTAGCATGACGCTTTCTATTTCTACTCTACCGTAGAATAAAAATCGCTTGTCTACATTTCTCGGTTCAAAACTGTCATCTGTCTACACGGAAACGTCATTTTTGTCTACTCTTCCGTCGACAAGAGCTTCTCTACGGTTCTCGTGCTAAGCCTGCTGGTCAATCAATAATGTCAATCAACACTGCATCGAACCAATTATAGAGCACATTCTACAGATACTTACAAAGCTTGATGGTAGTTATCTTTTGGTTTATTTAAGTCCAAAGTCAAATCATTTATTTCAAATAGGCACATAAAAGGCACTTTTTAATGTCAAAGTTTACTAAAAAAATGATTCTTTCTAGTGGCTCCTACCAAAATATAGTTTTGTATGGAGAAGAATAGGCAAGAAACTTCACCGTTACTGTTTAAAAAAAAAATCAATGTGTAATACATTAATTATATCATTATATTATGTGACTAACTTTTGCCAGCGGTTTCGCCCGTGCGGAACTTTCATCCACTATTTAACTCCCTTAGGGGTTGAATTTCGAAAAATCCTTCCTTATTTCTTGTCTATATTATAAAGGGGAACCTCTCGGCAAAATTTCAGCTTTCTAGGTCCAAGGGTTTGGGCTGGACGTTGATGAGTCAGTCAGTCAGGACTTTTCTTTTTATTTAGAAAAAGTTATATAGAAGACGATGTTTCAAGAATAAAATCACTATACCACAATTGGAAAAGAGAATTAAAAACAAAGCAATGACATTATGTACTAAGTATAGTCACATATTTCCAAATACATATTCTAAAAGTACATGATTTTCCTAATATTTTAACAAGTTAATACATAATTACATTTACATTTTACATTCTGACTAACACTGAATGTAAAATCTAAGTCATAAAAAATATAAATTAGTCATTTAAATTAGCAGCCAGTTTGATTTTGGCCGTTTTAAAATCAACGTTTGAAATACTTAAGTATGTTATCAGTTATCACTTCTAAGACAAAATAACTGTTGGCGACGTCAAGTCACCATAGAAAATAAGGTTGATTATTGAAAATAAAAATGATTTGATATTAGGTAGATATAAGAAAATTATTGTTGCATACCTAAGCGTAGGGCTGGTTTTGATTTCCCATGAATACCTACAGATCAAATGTAAGTCTAAGCCAATCACTCAATTAGAATTTAAACTATCTTGAAAGGTACATGATTAAAGGCAAAACCCAACTAGAATTAAGCCTAAATACATGAGTACCTACCTGCATGTACCTATAGTACCTAATCTGCTATTAACAAACAACCAAATCTGTTATGCGCAGTTAAATTAAAGCAAAGATGTAAACATTGGAAATATTCCACGAAGAATCGGCACGTGACCGGTTTTCCCACGATCCAAGCGAAGCTTCTCGAAGGAATCGGGAGCAGGTATAAACTTGTCGAGAGAAATCGAGCTTACGCTTGACCATTAGGCTCCACCCCCTTTAATGTGACTGGTTTAGAACAAATGTTTGATGTCAAACATAACCGCTACTTGTACTCTAGTAGAAAACTACTTAAGGAAATCTCTAAGGAAAATAGTAATGAGTTACACAGTGAGCTACACATAGAATTGTACACATTTTGCTCAGTTTAAAGTTAGTCGTCAATGAGACAAGTTATGTTCATATTAAATTAGCAGTAATTCAGTATTTTGTAATAGTTATTAGTGCGTGATTCAATAAATGTGAATAGTGGAATTAAAAAAAAGGTGTTTCAATAGAATCCCCTACAATAATGGTCCTTCAGAAGCCGAATAAAAAGAACTGAAGCCTGAGTCTGAAGTTACGTGAAGATAAATCGCTGTTTGAAGATTAGCAGCGTTTTAAGAGAAGATCACGAATACCAAGAAAGCTATTGGTGAAGATCAGTTCTACGAGCCACGCACTAATAACGCCACGAGTCCTACGTGTGCTAAAGAAAATTGCTGGGAATAAACGACTAAGAAGATCGCCTATTCTCGAAGCTAGGACATCTAGGACGTCTAGAAAAATCGATTGGTGGCTACACGACCCGCTGAGTGAAGAATATTGCTGGGAGGTCGGCTACGAACGACGCCGCGTCCTCTCGAAGCCCCTGTATCACTTGAAGCTTTACGTGTGCCGCTGAAGAACCTAGGACGTCTAGAAAATACCTATTGGTGGCTACACGACCCGCTGAGTGAATAATATTGCTGGGAGGTCGGCTACGAACGACGCCGCGCCCTCTCGAAGCCCCTGTATCACTTGAAGCTTTACGTGTGCCGCTGAAGAACCTAGGACGTCTAGAAAATACCTATTGGTGGCTACACGACCCGCTGAGTGAATAATATTGCTGGGAGGTCGGCTACGAACGACGCCGCGCCCTCTCGAAGCCCCTGTATCACTTGAAGCTTTACGTGTGCTGCTGAAAGACCTAGGACGTCTAGAAAATACCTATTGGTGGCTACACGACCCGCTGAGTGAATAATATTGCTGGGAGGTCGGCTACGAACGACGCCGCGCCCTCTCGAAGCCCCTGTATCACTTGAAGCTTTACGTGTGCCGCTGAAGAACCTAGGACGTCTAGAAAATACCTATTGGTGGCTGCACGACTCGCTGAGTGAAGAATATTGCTGGGAGGTCGGCTACGAACGACGCCGCGCCCTCTCGAAGCCCCTGTATCACTTGAAGCTTTACGTGTGCCGCTGAAGGAAATTGCTGGGAATAAGCGACTAGGAAGATCGCTTATTCTCGAGGCTAGGTATTCAAGAAATACCTATTGGTGGCTGCACGACCCGCTGAGTGAAGAATATTGCTGGGAGGTCGGCTACGAACTACGCCGCGCCCTCTCGAAGCCCCTGTATCACTTGAAGCTTTACGTGTGCCGCTGAAGGAAATTGCTGGGAATAAGCGACTAGGAAGATCGCTTATTCTCGAGGCTAGGTATTCAAGAAATACCTATTTGTGGGAGCGCAACTAGCTGAGTGAAGAATATTGCTGGGAGGTCGGCTAGGAACAACGCCGCGTCCTCTCGAAGCTCGAATATCACTCGAAGCCCGGCGTAACCCTGTATAATAAGAACGTGTAGAATAAGTATATAAGTGTTAACGTGTGTATGTACTCTAAGTTCGAAGTGTGTGTACGTCTCTATAACATAGCAGTCTCCGCTAAGGACTTCATATAAACTCAGGTGAGTCATTGAACAATATATTGACATTAAGTGAAGTGAATAAGAATGATGACGCGAAGCCGCAAAGGAGACAGCACGCGCTCGACCACGGAAGAAGAAACTACGGAGACGTCAGCTACTACCTCCGAAGAGGTGACAGATACTAGCGCGGCTACCGAAGATACAACCATGGTCGAGGAATCTAATGTTACCTTAGTGGAGAAGAAGAAGAAGGCGAAATCTACTTCGAATAAAGCTGCGAATAAGAAGAAAGAGCTAGAAGCCAGATTAGAGTTGGAAAAACTACAGCTGGAAGAAATTAAGCTGAAGACTAAGATGGCAAATACAAAGTTAGAATTAACACGTGTCAACGAAGAAGACACAGACTTGAGTGATAACGAAGAGGATGCTGCAACTAAGGCGGCTGCTGAAAAGGCCACTGAAAGGTGGGTTTCAAAAGCGAAGGAAGCGCAACCCGCAACGAACCCCACCAGTCAGTTGGCAGAAGCGATAATGGAAGCAGTCAAGTCCGCCACTGACAGCAAAGCAGCAACAAATACGCAGCACGCGCCGAAGTATGTCAGTGAGCTACATCAATTCGACGGCGATGCAAGAGACTGGATGGCTTTTAAAGCTACGTACAAAGACTCACAGGCTCTCTTCAGTGGAATCGAAAATATGGGAAGACTAAGAAGAGCAGTAAGAGGAAAAGCCAAAGAGGCAGTGAAGTCCATTCTCTATACACAAGTGGACCCGGAAGAAGTAATGACTGCATTGGAACGTCGATTCGGGAGACCCACTTACCTAATAAGAAGCGAGATAGAAAACATAGAGAAGCTGCCTCCCATGTCAGAAGATGCAAGAGAGTTAGTGAGATACGCTGGAGCTGTGGCCAACACAGTCAGCGTTGTGAAACAAATGAAGAAACAAAGTTATCTACACTCGAGTGATATATCGAATCGTATAATAGAGAAGATGTGTATTATAGTACGATTCCGGTGGTACGAGTACAGAGCATCTAAAGAAGAAGATGATGAACCGATCCTCATTGGCCTTATGAACTTCTTCAATCAGATGGTAGACCAGTTCGAGATGCACGAGTTCACGGGAACCAGAGTGAAGAAGGAAGGAATGAGAAGCCGAATGAGACCTTCAGGATCCCGGGGCGTGAACGCCGCTCGAGTTAAACGGCACGATGAGGAAGAATATTCATCATACGACGAGGATTCAGATAGAGAGCAAGAAGAACAACAAGCGGCGACAGTATGTTCATGCAAGGACGACGCCAAGAAACAAGAAAAGATAGTCTGTCCTGAATGTGCTGGGGAACATGTACTGTTCAAATGCAAGAAGTTTGTCGACGCTTCAATAAAAGAAAGATGGGAACAGGCCAAGCGAGCCTTCATATGTTTCAAATGTCTACTAGGGCGACACAGAAGATTCAGTTGCCAAGCAAAGCCATGTGAAAAATGCAAGAGAAATCATCATGTGATGCTACATTCCGAAGAATGGATGAAACCAACCTCGCAAGAGACCCAAGCTGTAGTATCAACAATGAATGCAACACAAACAACATCAAGAGCTTACATGAAGATCGTGCCAGTGGAGCTATGGGGACCCGAGGCCAAAGCCGAAGTATACGCCCTCATGGACGAAGGATCAACAGTGACCCTTATAGAAGAAGATATCGCGAACATGATTGGAGCCCAAGGTTCTGAAGAAGATCTAAGAATTAAGGGTGTGGGAGGTCACCAAATGAATCATAAGTCAAAGAAGGTTGACATCAAGATCAAAGGAAGGTTCGAGCGCAACATAGAGAAAATATCAGGATACACCATTAAAACCTTGAACTTATCCCCCCAAGAAGTCAGCGATAATGACCTGGAAGATTGCCAACATCTAGAAAAAATAGCCGATCAAGTAAAATACCCTAACGATCGTCCGACTGTACTCATTGGTCAGGACAATTGGCATCTGATCGTGTCCCAAGAGATGAAAGTTTGTGACCGAAGCAAGCCAGTAGCCTCCAGAACTCTGTTGGGATGGGTCTTGCACGGAACTAAGTCAAGAAACAATACGGAGCGAATGGTAAATCATCTTTCAACACCAACAGGAAAAGATGATTATCTTGAGAAGACGGCTAGAGACCACTGCGACATTGAAGCCCTAGAAGTCACCGCAAGGGAACCATCCAGCGACATAGATCAACGGGCTCTCGACGTGCTGCATTCAACAACGACCAGATTATCGGATGGAAGAATCAGCGCAGACCTGATCTGGAAGACGGACGCCGAAAGTCTACCAGAAAACAGAACAGCTGCAGCACGACTACTAACGGGAATGGACAAAGAATTTGAACAGAAACCAGAAGAACAAGTCGAAAACCTGATCAACAGCGAATACGCTGAGGAAGTAACACACGAACCTGCCTCCTCAAGATCATGGTATCTGCCTGATTCCGCTATTGTCCACCCCCAGAACGAAGAAAATAAAGATAGTCTTCATTCCACCTGGAGTCTGCGCAACACTCGCGACGAAGACGAGATAAGAAGAATGCAAGAAGACAGCTTCCCAGACGAATTAGCTGCCCTACAAAAGAAAGAAGACCTGCCACCTGAACGTCTGACGAAGACCAATCCTCCTTTCACCTGCCTAGGAGTAGACGTTGAACCCATGCTCGTCACTATTGGAAGACGTACAAAGAAACGAGGGGGAGCATTATTAACGGGCTTCGCCACAAGATCGATTCATATAAATTTCACTGCGACCCAAAGATACTTCTGGACCGACTCTAGAACAGCAATAACATGGATCAAATCAGACCGTAGGCGATTCAAGCCTCTTGCCACACATCATCAGCGCCGATCCAGAAAAAGAAGAAGCTTTGACCCCGAACCATTTTTCCATCGGGCGGCCAAACGGAGCCACCCTCTTTGGCCCCTTCGACGACACAGAACTCATCGGTTCTCCCAACTGGCAGACATCCCAACGCCTGGCCGATCATTTCTGGTCAAGGTGGTTGCGAGAGTACCTACCCACTCTCTCGCCACGCTACAACCAAAGTCCTCATTATCAGGACCCAACATTGGGCGACATAGTCCTAATTGTCGACCACACTCTGCCACGCTACTCGTGGCCACGCGGCGAAATAGTCGCCACTCATCCCGGACCAGACGGAAGAACCAGGATCGTCGACGTGCGAACAGCAGCGGGTATCCTGCGGCGGCCAGCATCACGTCTAGTCCTGATCGTGCCTGCAACGTCGCCCCAACCAGATGGAGTGCAACGCACTGAGGGGGAGACTGTTGGCGACGTCAAGTCACCATAGAAAATAAGGTTGATTATTGAAAATAAAAATGATTTGATATTAGGTAGATATAAGAAAATTATTGTTGCATACCTAAGCGTAGGGCTGGTTTTGATTTCCCATGAATACCTACAGATCAAATGTAAGTCTAAGCCAATCACTCAATTAGAATTTAAACTATCTTGAAAGGTACATGATTAAAGGCAAAACCCAACTAGAATTAAGCCTAAATACATGAGTACCTACCTGCATGTACCTATAGTACCTAATCTGCTATTAACAAACAACCAAATCTGTTATGCGCAGTTAAATTAAAGCAAAGATGTAAACATTGGAAATATTCCACGAAGAATCGGCACGTGACCGGTTTTCCCACGATCCAAGCGAAGCTTCTCGAAGGAATCGGGAGCAGGTATAAACTTGTCGAGAGAAATCGAGCTTACGCTTGACCATTAGGCTCCACCCCCTTTAATGTGACTGGTTTAGAACAAATGTTTGATGTCAAACATAACCGCTACTTGTACTCTAGTAGAAAACTACTTAAGGAAATCTCTAAGGAAAATAGTAATGAGTTACACAGTGAGCTACACATAGAATTGTACACATTTTGCTCAGTTTAAAGTTAGTCGTCAATGAGACAAGTTATGTTCATATTAAATTAGCAGTAATTCAGTATTTTGTAATAGTTATTAGTGCGTGATTCAATAAATGTGAATAGTGGAATTAAAAAAAAGGTGTTTCAATAGAATCCCCTACAATAACCTTATGTAAAAATCCAACACACTTCGTATTATTTTTATTGAAGGAATTCTCTAGATAATAAGCTTCATCCTCTCCAAGAGAAATGTTTGCATAAGGCAAGTCTTATTGAACGATCACCTGGAAAAGGCACTTAACGCCGCGTGAGGCTTGACAGGGTTGTATAATGTACGTAGGTAAACATTATTAGGTAGAAACGATGACATAAGATTTTTTTCCAATATATACCTGTGGAATCATTTATAATATTATTTTTCATACCTTCTTCGGTAATTATGTTAAGGCTCCTATACACTATACCGGCGGCACAGCCGGCGGGTTTTTGCCTTGCGGTTATGCCGCAGGTGTTATTATGCCGCCGGCACTTGCCGCAGAAACCGAGTATGCCGACGGGCTTGTTGGCGGCATGGTCGCTGGCCGGGCCACCGGCATAATGTGTAATTATGCCTTTATACTGCAGGCTTAACATGAGAAACATAAAGAAGCGTTTTATCGACGGAAGAGTAGACAAAAATGACATTTCGGTGTAGACAGATATAGAGATATTCGACTTCACCATCATCACCTGCCTAGTCTTTTCCCAACTATGTTGGGGTCGGCTTCCAGTCTAACCCGATGCAGCTGAATACCAGTATTTTACACGGAGCGACTGCCTATCTGACCTCCACAACCCAGTTACTGGGTAATACTTCTTGGTAAGACTGGTTGTCAGACTTTCGGGCTTCTGACGACCCGTAACTACTGTCAAAGATCCACAAATGACAGCCGGGACTCAACGTGCTTTCCAAGGCACGGAGGGGTCTTGGTATGTAAAGATGGTCACCCATCCACGGACCAACTGATATTCGACTTATTATATCAAATTTTAAAAGTTCACAGTTTTACCCAAGTAGCAAAAAAGTTGTAAAATATTAGAATTATACAACTAACAGACACGAAGGGGTTTATAACAGTTTTGTAACAACTATGTTGTTGTATAGTAGTATTCAGTTCGACGCATTAGTTATATATAATTTAAGTCATATTAATGTGCCTGGTAAACGTCATCTCAATAATATATATGACGGTCATATAACGTTAAGTCGAGTTAACGTTTCAGCCAGAAAATAGTGATGTGTCGCCATGTTTTGTAAATTTAGAACCTTTTATTCAACACTTAAATAACTAACTGTGATATAATGATTTTATAGTTAACTATTATAAAATCGTTATGAAAGGTCGTATATTTCCACCTTTAAGTAACTTTTAGGTTGAAACATTATTCTTATGTAACCTATATGTGTCATTTGATTATTTAAACAATAATTAGATACTTTAATATAACTCAGTCGCCATTTTTATTACGTATAATATTAACTATGGATTTTAAAAAGTGGAAAAGAATTAAACGAAGTGGTGGCTTTAGAAGAAAAGTAAATAAAAATTATCAATTATTATTGTTAAATACAGCAGCGATACCTACATTTAATCTGAAAGAAACTGTGCCCAACCAAGAAGAAAGTGGTAAAAATGAAAGTGGTTCCTTACATTTTTCAACAATTAATACGGTATTTGCTGGATCCGGTCAGGACAGGTGTTCTACAAATCAAATTTATTCCGCTCATCTTCTTTTACCAGAACGCACACTAGATAGAGAAAGTAAGTTATTGTATAAAAAGCTCCTATAACAGATTCCTTCGTAAGTTTATATTACCCAAATGATTTTTTTTTTAGACGAATTAAATAATTCCGATTTCCCTGAAGAAGACAACTGCATGGAAATAAGTGACGAAACTTCTGAAGAACTTGATAAAGATGATCAATTCCGCCAAGATTTTAAAAAATGGGCAATCACTTGTAATGTTCCTCATGAAACAATACAAAAAGTTAGTGAAATAATTAACAGAAGATTACCTCATATTCTCCCCAAAGATCCAAGAACGCTTCTTCAAACTAAAACAGTATCATTAATCCCATTGGATAAGGGCTACTATTGGCACAATGGTGTAACTGAACCACTTAAAAAATATTTAGAACATCTTACTCTCATACCAGAAAGTATATCGTTAAACATAAACATTGATGGATTGCCAATATATAAGAGTTCTAGAGAACAAGTATGTCCTATACTATGCAATATATTTGAAATACCCTACCTGTCACCATTTGTAGTAGGCATATATTCAGGAAAAGGAAAACCTGCAGATTTAGAAGCTTACTTCAGACCTTTTGTCGCAGAAATGAAAAATCTTTTGCATAACAGCTTGAAAGTTACAACAAAAATGGAAAACAGTTATTGGCTAAGGTTACAATTAGAGCTTTTATATGCGATTCTCCTGCAAGAGCACTAATTAAAGGTAAGTTTGTTTTGCTCCTATTATAAGAGTGTACTCATATGCATTTTAACTCGTACTATATCACTACTAGCGAAAAGGTGGCCCTTTATTCATTTTATATGAGATGCCTAATGCCTCTTCATATTAATTTTTTATTGTTGTAAAAAGAAAGAATTATTTGTATATTTATTTTCAGGAGTGTGTAATTTCAATGGAAAACATGGATGTTTAAAGTGTACCGTCGTTGGCGAGTATTCACATCAGTCTAATACAGTCATATTTCCTATGACTGATTGCCCCAGACGTAGTAACGACGACTTTCGCTCCAAGATGTATGTATTTATTATTTATGTATGTATTTACAAAATATGTAACTTCAATATGCAAAACAATTCCGAATGTTTATATACTGTCAATGATATAAAATGTAAATTAGTTAGCGTTACGTATAATGATACTATATTTTTTATACCCATAATACATACTCTTTAATTGTAAATAAAAATCGCAAATACTTAAATGTTTTTTTTTATTTGGCATCATTCAGACTTATAATTAGTAATTATAAAGTTGTTAATCATTTTAATTTAACTTGAAAGTTATTACACAATACGAGGTGGAAGGGACACCAATGCTAAAACAGTTACCACGTATTCAGTACGCCATTCTGAACCTTCCCACATGGACATTTTTCATCGGTTATTTAGGTTTATCAGCTGTTCCATACATTTTGACCGTGGAGGTTTTTGCATTATTGTAGGAAACAGCTATTTTTTTTAATAACCGATGTAAAATTTTGTATGTGGGTGGGGGCTCAGACTTACTGAATACGTGGTAACCGTTTTCGCGTACCGACGCGAAAACGGTTACCACAATTACTTTATTATTACACATACATACATTACAGTTATTTTCACAATTTAATTTTATAAACGGGGTGGAAGGGATACCGATCCCTTCCACCCCGTTTATAAAATTAAATTTCAAAAACGAAAAGATAAAATAAACTTAAGATGTACAGTGTACATATTACGTACATACTGTCGTACATTTTTAAGCACTCTTCTCCAATTAAGATTATTTAATCAGAGAACAGTACTTAAAAATTCGTTATACAACATTTGAAAAACATTATCATCAACTACACTATCATTATTAGTATACAATAATAAAGTAACGTTCAGAAAAATAATCAAAAAAGATTCATTGTTTCAATGTGTCATTCAGTCATAACAGTATTATTGATACGACGTATGTACTTAAGATATATTAAGTATGTAGGTAATTATTGCATCCTTATTAAAACAACTGCTAAAACGAAAACAAAATCAACACAGTATTTTTGGGACAAACTGTAATTTACAATTAACAAATCAACATAATATAGCCAAAATCTTTTTAGAATGTCATCGTTAGATCAACCTAAATCTAAACATCTAATTATTTTCTATATACCCTGTTTGCATAAGTAGGAACTTTTGGCACTTTAAACTTATTAATTAATAAAAATATAAGATTTATACTCAAAAAATAGTTCAACCTATACTATTTCTTGTGAATCGAGATCATTATTGATTATATGAGAATTTTGTTCAAGGGACTGCGCATTTTGTTGAATTTCTTGAAGTACCAGTCTTTCGGTAATGGTATTATTAGGCATACTACGTTTGGGTCTAGATTTGCTAGATGATGCACGCAACAACTTTATTTTATTTCTTGTTTCGGCATGGCGCATAATATTTAAAAAAAAAATCGCATTCTATCTTAGTATAGGTTTTGTCTGATTCATGTACAAGATCAAAAAATAAATTGAACGTCCGAGTGTAGATTTTGAAACAAATTTTCGACGTTAATTTTTTAGAGCCTCCAGCCCAAGAGCATGTCGTCATAAATTTTCTAGTGAACATTATGTCCACTAATGCCTAAGCGTTGTTTCTCCCTCGTCCTTTTCCATTTCCACAAACTACTGCCAGTTTATTTTTGAATTTTGACACCATGGTTGGATCTTTGAGCTGATCTTCAAAGGCGTCAAGTTCTTCTTTATCCGATATTGGTTTAAAATCGTTTGCTTCTTGAATTTTAATTTCTGTGGTGCGTTGTACATATCCATCAAGCTGAGTACTTAAATGTGTCATTTTCATTAGTAATTTACTCTCTACACTTTGCACATATTCAAAGAGAACTTTCTGGTTTTCTTGAATAATTCCTGTTATTTGTATCAAATTATCAAGTTTTTGTAAAATATCTTGATGATCTAGTTCAGCTGTGTGCAAAATAACACTATGTTGGTTTCGGTCTATTTCTTGATTGGAAGTTAAAACAACCACATCGTTAATATTAGTAGGATTGGACGTGGATGGTTGTAGATACTGAGCATTATTCTGAAAAAAAAAGAATATAAATTATGAAATATGAATATAAATCACGATGATATCCTCATAGATAGCGTGCTATCTATGAGGATATTCACATTCACATACGTGTATGAATAAGGCAGCCATAATTCTAAAATTCACATGGACCGTGTAGACTCGAGGGGTTATTCACCAACTCGACACGAGAGACCACCAACTAGACACACGTGTGTCTAGTCTTACTAGTACTTAGTATTTTACTTACAACACAAGCATTTGCAAGGTCATTGAAACACTCTTGAACGGCAATATTATCAATTGAGGTACATCCGCGTCGATTTAAATCTTCATTTTGTTCCTCTTCTGTGTCGCTCATGCTTGACATTTCAGTGACCTCTATCTCAGCACTTTCCAGTGAATTTATTCCACTTCTTTTGGAGACACATTGAATTGTTGACCAAGATGCTTCGGGACATGAAGAAGGATTCTTTAATAAATCCTCCACTTTTCGTCTTGGCCAATACAGGATACCATTTTGTTCCCATTTTTCAGGCACCGCTGATAAAACTAACTTTCCCCTTTCTAAAGTTTGTACAATTTTGAAGGTCATATCTAAAACAAAACATTGTTATGGTTAAATATTGCTATACTTACACTAACACATCAAAAAAATCAAATTACATTAACAATAAATACTGAATATAAACACTACGTACTCGTACTACAATTGTAATGTATATTTGAAAAGTAAATTTGAAGCTGCTGCACTTCTTACACCAAGTATCAATCTATGACTAAACTAAGATTTGCTTACGAAATGCGTAGAGCGAGACAGAGAAAAGGGGAATTCCCTGACAACAAACATTTATTATTGCGCGCGCGCGTCGAGACACGGCTCGCCTTTGACAAATTTTATATACCTACATGTATTTAACTGGCTCAGTGGCAACGATTGGGTGGTTAGGTAAATATAATTTATGCAACTAACCTTAAAAAATAGTGATGAATATTTATTATTTAGAAACAAAAAAAATTAACAGTTGCAGTAACATTCGTCCTCAGGGAAATGGTCGTATATGGCATACTTCTTACAGTTTTGGCACCAAAAGAAATCATAGTTTAATAATTTAGTTATGCTTCTGTTATTATGGATGGTAAAATGTTTGAATGTCGAGTCGGTAGGATGATTACATCCATGGCACTTCTGTGATAACTGAAAATGCGTGTTATCCCATGGCCATTTTAAATGTTTGAGCAACTTGAAGTCTTTTTTTGTTAAAAACTTATCAAAGTCAAAATATATCACCATGATGCCCCTGTAAAAATACAGATTCTTTGTATTCCCATGACTATACACAAAGGTTTTTCTATTTTCCAACAGAACTCTAATTGAAACCGTAGTCATGGTGGACGTCATAAATCGTATAAAACATGTATAAGACCAATAGTTATATACATGTCTAGTTGCAGTCGCCCAATGTCTTTTGGCAATATGGCGGAAACTATTGATGCTAATAATGTATTTTATTTTTATAAAGAATATTGAAACACCAATATTATGCAGGCCCATTAAAATATTAACAACAATAACCATACATATCATCGAAAATTTTAGATTCCCAAGTATAAGTCACCGCTCTTCATCTTCCACCACAGTAAACTTTCTTTACATTAAATTAATAAAGATTATTAAAACATTTTCACTTACCTTTTTTTTTAAGTTTTATCACAACACAATAAATTGTCACGCAAATTATAGCTTGCACCACAGACCATGCAACCACCAGCATAACAAAACGTCTATACGATGATATGGTTATGTAAGAGTATTACTAAAAACTGTTACAAACCTTACTAGTTAAACTTACAACGTCTACATAATTTTTACACAACGTTATTTTCGCTGATGCGACTGCAATACGACCCTTACACGATTTAAATGTTATATAATCTGCGCCCAAACCCGCGTTATATTTACGTATAAAAAACTATTATAAAACCATTTTCATATGGCTGAAAGTTACATAAAAAATGTTATTGTACCATTTATATGACATTATTTTGCTTCTTGGGTAGTCTTAAACTTTCCATAACAAGACAAATTTTCTTTGCAAACAGAGAGAGTTGTTCGCGGCAAAAGCAGACAGCGGATCCGCAGCAGTCGACCGAAAGCTATCGTCATCATCAGCTGGAAGCATGAAGAATAAGTGGCTAAAGGCTTTCCGAAGCCTGAAGCCCCCCAGTGCTCCTCCACCCCACGCAGCACCTCCAGACAAGTAAGACAAAGATTTATATAATCTCTATTCGAAAAAAATTTTTTTAATTAATTAAACAATTAAATTCATAAATAAAAGCATGGGAATTCAATTAACATCACAGGTTACAATTTTGCTGTATGTATCATCAAAATGGATGTTGAAACGAAATTAAGGTGTGGTGGTGTTGAATACATAGTAGGTAATTTGTTCTTCAATGTCGTAATTACATTTTTGCTTTGAATACGTTGTAATGAGTGTGGACACTACAGTAGGAAAATAAATAAATTTGTGTCGATTTGAGAACTTCCTCCTTTTGACAGTTTTAAAAATTTTGGTTAAAAAAGTAAGTTAAAAATCAACACGGGTTCTAAAAAGTCATGCTCTAAAAATTAAGAAAAGAGAAAATATTTCTATCTCAAAGCCATGGTCGTATGCGGTCGAAATTTGGTATTCTATTACTTCAATGATATTCGACGAACAAAGTTATCTTGAACTGATGCTGGAGCATCACCTGGAATTTCCTGGATACCCAAGTTACTCATAAACAAACAGCAGAAGTATTGTGTTTGGGCTCATTGAAAAGGTCTCAATGAATAGGTTATAGATTAATGGTGATCAGGACGACGAATGAAGATAAATTAGTAACAAACTTCACTGTGGAAAACAAAGCAAAGGCGCAGATTTAAGCGTACCTACATGTGTCGATCGTAGAGTTTTTACTATTACTATATTAAAAGTTAAATTAAAAAGAACCCCGGTTTTCATGGTCGTATGGTACCTACCCTAAGAGGCCTCACCCACGGCGAATTTTTGTAGCGATGCTGTCGCTGGCTGTGTACCTTCGCCCAGATTCTGTTTCACTACTATCGCGATGCTATCGCGCTTCAGTCACGATCTTATTAGGCTTTGTTCGTCTTTCGGCTGTTTCGATGTATCTATACAGCTGCGCGATTGCTTCGTTTCTGTCGCACACGCGTTTACAAAACGCGCGACATCATCGCTACAAAAAGTCGCCGTGAGCGAGGAGCCTAACAAAACCATACATTCTAACAGTAATTAGAATGTATGGTTTTTTTAGGTAGGTAGCATTCGACTACGGCTTCCAGTACATATTATTTTCTTGTTTGATACTTTTTAGAGCCTGATTTTTATTAAACTTTTTGGGGTAACAGTATATACGCATATGCTTTTGAAAAGTGTCATTTGATACTTACCCAATAAGGCGTCATAAAAAAAATGTTCATGCAACTTCATGTCCTCTACAGGGCTCCATACTCATTTAACGTGACGTCATATAACCAGCGGACTCATTTGTCAAATTATAATAAGTCGTTTAGAAGTATGAGAGAACAGATGAAAATACGTACATACCGGTCAAATCATGACCCTCTTTGTTGCTTCGCCGTAGTCGGGTAAAATGTTAATAATACATAGAAAGCACTTAGAATCCTTCCAAGACTGTGAGAGGAAATTATGCCAGCGAGCAATAACCGAGGCCAGGAAATAACAGTTCGTAATGGCTTACACACGTGTTCGTGTTCCAGTCTTCCCGTCAACCTTAATTAAAATTTTAATAGCTTTAAGTTATGAAGGAAGTGATAATGGAAATAATAACTAAGGACAGTAAAATTAATGTTAAGAAAATAATTTTAATAAAATTAGAGAGAAAGGCTTTCATTATTTCCTGAAATTAAACGAAATAAGTAACATTTGAATAATTCAATTAACAAACAAAAACTCTAAAAAGTAAAAAAATCAGATTTATTGGCCTTTTAAGTTGTAGGTAATATTTTGATCAATGCCTTGTCAAGTTGGGGGACAGCTAATGAAAATGCTAGCATTTTCATTAGCTGTCCCCCAACTTCCTCTGTTTGGCGTTTACATTGACCGTCCCCCGACTTGACAATGCCTTGAACAAAATATTACCTACAACTTAAAAGGCCAATAAATGTTATTTATTTACTTTTTAGAGATTTTGTTTGGGTCGGGGATTTTTTAAATTTTTAATTTAACTTTTATTTCCTGCTTTTTAAACTTAGTGTCTCGCTTAAATCTGCGCAGCGTTGCGTATGTTTCCCACAGTGAAGTTTGTTACTAATTTGTCCTCATTCCTCGTCCTGATCACCATTTATCTATAACCTATTCATTGAGACCTTCTCAATGAGCGATTGATAGTGATTCCCAAAAACGATACTTCTGCTGTTTGTTGGGGAGTAACTTGGATATCCTGGAAATTCCAGGTGATGCTCCAGCATCAGTTCAAAGTTACTTTGTTCGTCTAATATCATTGAAGTAATAGAATACCAAATTTCGACTTGATCAGACCCGTGGAAGATGTTCAGACCCCTTCATCAACCAGAAAAGAGCTGATAATTTCCAAACGGCTGAACCGATTTTGATGAAACATGTCTAAGAACACTCCCGACTAATTCATCTTTCAAACAAAAAAAAAACTAAATCAAAATCTGTTCATCCGTTCGGGAGCTACGATGCCAGAGCAGACAGACACACGCACACACACGCACACACACACACACACACACACACACACACACACACACACACCTAGACACGTCAAACCTATGACACCCCGTCGTTTTTGCGTCGGGGGTTAAAAAGGGGAAGTCGTAACTTGTATCACTTTTCACTCCTAACTTTATTTCTTAAAGGTCAGTTAAGGCTGCGCGGTAAACACAATAAAGTCAGAATACTTAGAAAACCAACCTTACTAAAACATTATTCATTTTCTTATTAAGTAAACACGTTGACCTTATGAAGGCCGCAGGAATCCGCTGGATGCGGGAAGCACAAGACCGCTCGCAGGGAGGCCTATTTCCAGCAGTGTACGCCTTTCGACTGAAATGATAATGATGAAACACGCAGGGGCAAGTTCCATTAAACTGTACCATGTACGCCGAAATTGAACCAGGCAAACACTCCATACGTGGTCAAAAACTTTCAGTTGGGAAATCAAGTAAATACTCAAACGAACTAGAGTCACATTTGTTATAGAAATCAGATTACAATTATTGATCACACGCATTATGTAAGAGCCTTATGTCTCGGTGCAAACAAGATTACCAACGCAAGTATCCGCTTTACAATGTAAGGCTTCTAAATGTACTTAACAAAGTTAATTATTTTATTACATATTTGAAAGAGCTATGAAAAACTGTTACATGGCTCTAACTGATTAACCTAAAACGGAAAACCCACCCACATGATGTTTAAGCTGTCAACTTAGTTAATTAATGTTTTCTGTTTTTCACTTGGAGTCTGCCAACGCTCTATGAAATGGAGTATACTAGATGTCAAACTCACAAAACGCATTAGGAATTCTATACTTCGGTCCAAAACACAAATAGCGGACGCTGGCCACGCGGTTCCAAATCTCAGGAAACGACTACACGGCAGGCCCAGAAAGAGATGGCGGGATAAGATGCTTTTGTGTGCAAACGACTGAAAATACAAGAAGTTAAATTATTTTTCCGTACAGGAATGTGGAAAACTTTCAGTTGCACCTACTGCCATAAGATTTGAATGGCTGCCAGACCACTAATTATTTCAGATTCATCGAAATAATGAAGAATGGAACGTAGATATGAATTAAATTAGGTAGATACGTAGGACCTGGATTCACTGGCGACTTGAAATTGAAACTTGAATACGAAAGAAATGAAACGGAACATTTCAAATAACTGGATTTATAACAATAAGCTAACAGGGTAAATAAACAAGATAGTTCAAGCGTAACACTGAATCTTTAACGACGTTGTTGGTTGAGTTTCTCAGAAACTAAGAAATTCCGCCGCTGGTGATATTTCGAGCGCTCTATCCAAATAATGGAACTCAAGATAACGAGATGCACACAATAGTCACAGAACTACGAACTAGACTGTTGACACAAAACATAAGGAGTGCCACTTCAACGAATATGATTCTTATTTTCTCTACTTCAATTTTCGTGTTCACGAATTTGAATTTATATTGTGGCGCGACATCGTTATAATTTCGTTCAGTATGTGTTCACTTGCTGTAAATTGCTGAAACATTTTCATAATATGAAAATATTTTTTCACGCTTCCAAAGTCTAGGCGCCATTTATTGGTCTCGATGTTTATGTTCGATGTATTCTCATTACACTGCAGGTTAATAATGTTTGTTTATATTTTGTTATTTGTTTCACATCCATTTTGAAGCTGATTTTCAAAAATTAATCATGCCTTGTGTCTAGTGACAGCCACTGCGTTGAGTGTAAGTCATTTAATTTCATCTAAACACACATTAAACTATTGTAGAGTGGCGACACGGGTCAATTCATACCGATTACCATCGGCTTATCTTTAAGAAATCCCAGTTCTCACCGATCCAGCGATGCATTATTTCAACGTACACTTATTTTTTATAAGTTTCTAAGTATTTCTGAAAAATTCAAATTAAAAACCAATCTTCCGTACAAATTCACAAATCGGTATCAGTGAAAGTGGGCCTTATCTTCTGAAGAAACTTTGAGCTTGCATCACGCGGTTATTGTTTAAAGCCAGTTGAAACCGTTACAAAATTTGGGACGGCTTACCCTGGCCATAATTCTACCCCTCACCACTGCTATTATATCAAGTAAAGTTAAGTAATTAATATGTATAGTAATGATTGAATCACTTACACTTTCTATCTGTAATCTGTGATGATGTTAATACTCATCGAAAGATAAAAAACCTCAGAAACCTTTGTTAAATACCATTTGTTTGTTATCAAACGCATCGCTATCTCACAGGTTTCTGCACTAATTGTATTTGATCACGTTTATTTCGTGTTATGTTCATCTTGGTGTTTCTCTCTTTTTGCATCGATAAAGAAAAAATCAAATGTACCACGCGGTGTCGACGGTAATGGCAATGAGGTAACTGTGCCCCGTAGGTGTGAGCCTATGTTTGTAAATGTTTCATTTTACCCAGATATTGGAACTATACCGCTCATCCCTTGACACGTAGAAACAATCCCGAACAGCATGTTTATATTATTTATGCTTGTGTACACTGACACACAATATTTATGTTAGTGATAACTTTTCACCAGCTTTTAGATATAAAATACACACTTCTGCCAAGTAATGCGCTTGGAATCCTTCAGTTGTAAGTTGTATTCAATCCTTTCGGCTTTGAAATCAGTTCGCAATAAACAAAAAATATGTGTGCTTGCTTTGTTTCCAGTCTGATTCAATGTTAATTGATTCAATTGATAATGTAATTTGTGGTGGAGGCAGTTCGTGTTTGGAACAAACCTCAAGACGAGGGAGGCCATTACCTTACAGTTCATTTGGTGTTGTGTCGGTGTCCGCAAGGGACTGATTACCAACCACCTCGCAATCCACGAACTCTCTCCCCTTGACCTTGGACGTCATCGGTCGATACCCATGACGTACAAATATCATAATGTGACAGAGCCTACATACCATATTAATAAATATCATTGGTCAGTACCTTGCTAGAACATCAGTGAAAACTCGTCACAGCTAAAATAAAAGATTAATGAAATGCTCTTAGACCCTTCTGATCTATTAGAAACAGTAAGCATGTAGTAAGGCTAAAATCTTTGTTTGAATTTGAGACTGAATCTTTAGCTCACTTGATGCCGTCTTCTGAAATGTTTAATAAAATTCGAACATTAGTGTGTAAATGTGGACTGTTTTGTAGGAGGAATGGAGCGGCTAGAGACGCAATGCGCGCCGGCGGAGATTCCGAGGCACATAACTTCCAAGAATACACGTACAAGAAAATAACGCCTTGTGATGTCTGCTCACAAGTGCTTAGAGGTAAGAAGTTAAATATTATAACGATAATGCAATTCATTCCTGTTATAGTGGGAAGTCCAAATTTTTGACGTTATTTTTTTCAGTTCAATTTACAGTTATTTTCAATCAACTCGCATTTTAATCAACATACACCTGACACTGCCCTGAAGATTGGAAGACATTTTGAATTTTGCGGGCTACATTATGAAAAACTAATATATTCGACACCATTCCCTCCGGTATCTAGAATAAACCTCAATTACATTTTGGGCTTGTTCATGACCAAATAGGGCTGGACATTATTATATTATACTAATTTGATGTTATAAAACGCTAAAGTAATCCCGCTAATTAAAACCAGGCGGACAGCAAATGGTTGTAAGTATTCCCTAAGGTAACAAGAGCGACACGCCTTATCACTAGACTTTTTTTTTCGACTGACTATATAGCCTAATGATGGTAGTCACTGAAAAAGTCTATGAGACCAGAACCATATTGCAAATTGTTTTTTATTGGATTTATAAATTAAGTTGGCAAACACTATGAAGCCAATTACGAGAAAGCAAAGCCATTAGTGTGTAGGTACACGTGATTCTTGTTACCAACGTAGCTTTTATAGAGGAAAATGAAATGGAAGTTAAAATCAGTTACGTAATATCTGTAAATCTTTTCAAATAAGTAGAACTGAAGTGTCTGTTTGTAATGTCAAAATAACAGCCTTGTACTAAGGTTCTGAGTTGAGTTGCACGATTACTGACAAATACGTGCATTGACTGGATAGGTCCACTTAATCTGTGTGGTTTTTTCCTCAAAAGACCATTTCAGACGGCAATCTATATGGTCTTCACATGATTTGAACAAGATTATGTCTGAACTTTGAGACGGATACCTCTGAGTTTGTTTTGGCCTTTCTTCTCAGAGAAGTCCAGATAGGATACGCTGACCTCATCAAGTTTTAGAATTATGGCTGACGTGTAAAGTGTTTGCAGAAACTATAATCCTAAAATAGATTAAATCATTTACCATTCATCGCTCTAATTATGAAAATTATTGCCCCTCATGCAGCCACATTAATTGGGATATCAATGTGTGCTACCATTCCATAGAATATTCCCAAAAGCTCTAGATTTGTTACTGACATACAAGACAACTACGTTCTTCAAGTTTACAGTTATTATCTGACACAATATCGTTAAATCTGAATAAAGGTTTTATTACATAGGCACACACATTGTTTGCAAGACAGGTGTTTCAGAAATTGGAAAAGGTAGGTTTACAAGTGTTTCTAAACACGTTAGGTCTACACACTCGCGTAGTGCTTTGCACGAAATGGAACGAAGTTTATTGATATAAGCTGTTTACGTTAAAGCATAGGTCCAGAGCCACTTCCATAATGTCCTATGGCATAGGGGAGATCCTTAAACTCCCAAACCATTACTATACTACACTAAACCCTGTTTTCAAAGATAAATCTATGCGCTCATCCTGGAATACAGTGTTGTGAGCTCTGCACATCTACACAAATAAACTAACTTGACAAATCTGTTTGTAATATAAAAAATACAGCTTTTTACTAAATGTATACGAAAGTATATACGCGGCACTTATAACAAAAAAATCATGTTTAAAATTTTATGGCTGTTTGTCTGTCTGTTTCTCCTGGGCTAGATATGTCCGCAACGTCTGGAACAATGTGACGTTGAGATTCCTGCCCACCTGTCAAAATCTACATCATATTAATCAAGGACAATCATTTCAAAGTCGGTAGGCCCTAGGCACGTGTCACTTTCATACTATCAGTCTTCAACGCACATGTATTTGCTAAAAATGTTAACATTCTATCTAACAAAATTTCAAGACGTTTAGAAATAACAATGATAAAAAGACATCAATATGAATATTATTACTGAATAATCAATATTATTTTCGGCGTGCGGCGTCCTTGAATACCTAACCCTTTATAGAATGTGTTAGACTCGACATTGTTTTTACTTTATTACAGTGCCTTGCGAGTCTGTGATTGCGAAATAAATTGCTTGAATTTTCCGTTTCATGACATTGAATATTGAATGAGTATGAGTAAGCAGTTTCAGCGAAACTATAACGGCTTTGCCATGACTCAATCAGACTGGTACCGCCAAGAATTTGACTGTAACTTGGGACTGATTGACGCTGATTGCATTTTCGCGTGGGATTTGTTTCTTTGGTAGGTACATACCTCTTTTTTCTTACAATGACAGCTAAATTATTGTTTAAAACAAGTAATTAATTCATATACGATATGTGATTAAATCTAGGCACAGAAACGTGAAAAGTAATTCACTCCTTTTTTTTCATGAATTTGATCGGGCCTTTTACTGGGTTCAACCATGTTTAGTCGTTCTCTCATTTTCTTTTCAAACTTTGTTAGTTCGTATAGTGAGCAATTTATCCAAATCTCAGAAATGACGATATGATAGCATAACATCTACCTAGATGTTAATCTCTTCCACCCGATAGAACACCTTGACAACCAAGGCAGCACAGACTAATTATGGATAAGTTGTATAAGCTGCAAATGTATGCTTATGCCGTAGGGACAAACATGCTAAGAAACACTTTGGAATAACAAAAACCAACAATCCATCCAAGATTTATAGGTATACCTACTTTACGTTGAATATTTAGTGGAAGCCCGAAGTTTTGTTGAACAACTTCTTAAGAATTAAGACGTTGAAGTGTCGAAAGTAAAAGTCTGCAAGTATGATTGATACATATTTGTACTTTTTACTCGACTACGGCAAAGCCGTTAAGGTTACGTTTTTATATTCAGGGTGACAGGTACATCGACCTTGGATTCAGCACATGATTATATACCCCGTAGCGTAGAAATTGTTCGTCGCTTATCAAAAAATAATCAGCTGCTTCATAGAAAAGTGCACTTCCTACGCGGGTGAAATGTATGGAACAGAAATTTTGATTTTATTAATCGACAAAAAAATCAACAGGGGAAATCTTGAATCATATACTGAATCCATGGTCTCAGGTTATGCATCGATATCCTTACCACCTTGTATGAGAAAAGGTTTTTTCTTGGCAATATAGTATACTAACAGGCTGACTTCATTTCAGCTGGCCATAATAGCACTGCTCACATGACAACAAATTAGTTTCGTCTATTAGATCGTTCTTTTAAAACTCTTATTAGGTACTTGGGTATTATGTAACATGTAATATAATAACCTCATTACATTTTTTATTAAGAGGTTAACGATCAACCCACGATAATTAGGTCTAGTTATATCTATATGGAGTTTTCGGTAGCGTGTTGTTTACGATTTAGGTAATCAGGGGTTCGAAATCAGGAGTAACTTAGATTAAAAACACCGTGCGTGCTACGATTTTCTTGTAAAAGGCACCAAGTTTTACCGAAATTTCTTTTCTATTTTTGTTAGAAGAAATATTAATCCCTGTTACATAATTACTGGGAACTTTGTTTTGGGTCAAAGAAATTTCGGTGTCTTGGGTAAGGGGTAGCACCAACATGCTTCTGAGCGTGGTGTCGGATAGAGTGGACAGCCAAATCCTGAGGCATTGGTCGCTCATGCATGTCCAAAATAATGATAATTTTACATTTTACTAACATAACTTTATGTATCTACCTACTAACATAATATAGACTTGTATAACAACTGTGTGCTTGGTCTGAAATAAATAATTTCATTTTCATTTATAAAAGTCTGAATGGTTTTTCGTTAAAATAATATTTACACTCCAGTTCAAGCCTTGAAGTTCAGACTTGAACTGAAATTTGGTGTTAAGTCGGTTTTTAAGTTCGTTTATTAAATCACAATTGACCACAAAATCCCATTTCATGTAAAGTAGGTCGCCAAGACTTACATAAAAATATAACTGTAACAAAGTTATCAGATCTAATGTAGAGCCAAGTTCTTAATTCTACAAGGCCTTACCCTAAAAACCTTACATCTTGGTCAAAATAAACGGCTTATGCCCGGTTTCTGAAGTTCCCAGTTAAACTCCCAATAACTATTGATTCAATAAAGTTATGTATAAGATAAACGTTGGTTAACTGACACTGGGTTTCTGAATCCGCAACAAGCCATTAAATAACTATGCAACCCATAACTAGTTCCTCAGTTGCCGCCAGATGGGTCTTTTTAGGATTTCGCGTTTAAAATTCGTTTTTGTACGCAGATGTTGCCACAATGCTATGTCGACATCATTGTATTCTTTTTTTTTCAAAGAAGCGTTGCCTTTTTTTATTATTTTAAGTTAAAAGTGTTTGTCTTTCCAATCGTTTGTGCTTTATCCATTCTTTTGTAAAATATAATGACAATGGACATTTGCGATTCATAAGGGGAGCTAGAGCAAGCAGATCCGATCATAGTGTTCTTATCAAATCTATATTATATGAATTTAAATTCTTCATCCGTAAACATTTCGAAAGGATTTCTCCTAAGTATCAAGTTTCTTGATGCCTACTGATGTATTAAAAATAAATATAATAATAGTCTGATTTGGAGCTCCTTTTATTCATTATACTAAAACTCATTGTTTTAGATTTTAATACTTAATTAGCTTTTACTTGCCATTTAATACACGTTATAAGTATAACCCAAAAAATTGATATAGATTGACGATGAAACGAAACGTCAAATAGCTATGGAACCGATAAACGGCCAAAATTGGTCAGTTAACTTAACCTGAGTTTAAACGGAGTTTACATTAAATTGCGGTGTTCGGAAACGCACTTTCCCAAGTTATCGAACCAATAGCGCTAATGAATAGATAAACTGCCGATACGAGTACCTCAGAAACCGGGCATTAGTCGTTTCGCGGCCGACGCACTGACTATAAGAGTTTATGGTAAGAAATTAAGTCACTGGTATGTAAAGACGTATCATGTAATCGTTCAATGGAACGGTCAAGCCATACATTTCAACCAGAATGTAAGGTTTGTGGAATCAGAGGCCTGGCTCTACATTAGATCTGATAACTTTTTAACAGTGAAAGCGTTATGTAAGTTTTGGCAACCTACTTTACATGAAAAGTTTAGTTGGGATTTAATTTCTTATTCTAGGTGCCAATTATCGGTATGAAATCCAGATTTGCACCTCCCTTTAAGGAGGTTGTACAGCGAAAGTTTTTTGTTTGTTTGTGTGCAAGTTCTGGATACGAAATGGTAGTTTTCTAGGACTTCGGGAAATGCCCTAGAGGTTTTTATATACAGACTTGCACCACTCTTTAAGGGAAATAGAGGGTGAGAGTTACCCTAGAGGTTTTGATAAGTAAATGAGTTAGTCAGTCAGTGAAATCGACGTAATTTAGGTTTTACCTAATAAAATCCAAAGTATAAAAACAAAACAAATTAAAGTTACTGTGTTTAATAAATCTGCAAACAAAATTTTATGCAGAGAATTGAGCTCTCTAGCATTACCCAGACCGAAGCTATGAGGGTTTGAAAATACAACGAAACGCTTCGAGAAAATATTGTTTTTTTACTTGAGCACACCAATTATAGCACAGTCTTTTTATATTTTAAATAAATAAAAAAACAACATGTATGTGACATGTTGAGAATAAAGAAATAAAACAAAAAAACTGTGTCAAGTAGACCTAAATCAAGAACAATATAAATACAAATCCATTTGAATTACATAGACGCGCACAGTTGATACTGTCTAAAGGGTTATATACAATATGCCCACTGACAATCCCCATCAACAGGATTCGTTAACTATTCTTCCACAAATCCCCATCAGTTAAAAAATAAGATACAAACACAACGATAAGTAGGTATTACCTGGGTAGGTATAGGTAAATACCTAAATATAAACAAATTAAAATATTTTGGGTAAAAGAATGAAATCGCAGTACTTTATTTATATAATATTTTAGAGATCAACTTTTAAATTGCTTTATGGTTACTTTGTGCTTGATTATTTCAGGACTTTTGTTACATGGTAGTTGAGTATTTAGGTATCTAAGCATAGCGGGCCCACTTTAAAAAAACATCTCCATAATAAAGATGCTTTTTAATTTAAAATCTATAGTATTCACTCAGTGAGACATCCAAATACGTAGGTTTTAAGTCGCTCATAACAGCTTTATAATAAAATAGTTTTCTTTAATAATGAAGAATATTCATGCCATCAAATAAAGCAAAAAGCTATTACGAATGTCTTTAAATATGTATATCTAGGCTAGTATGTGTGTGTGTGTACGGCTGTATGTCTATTAGACTATATTTTGTTGAGTCCAAATAAACGTTGTTATTATAATATTTATTATTAAATAGGCAACGTCTCTCTGAACCAAAACTCATAGAGAAAATGTTATGTTTGTTATCTACATGTGTTTGAAGCTGATCTAAATACTTTTCATCGAGATATTGAAATAACATTTTCTACCTACACAAAAGGACAAAGCCTTTCATTTCACCATTCATTCAACCCTTAACTTATACCGTTCTGTTTACAAATTTTTTGGGTCACTGACTACTTAGATAAGTTTGCCGTATAAAGCAAGTTTAACTAACCTATATAATTTGATTGATGTGCAGTAATAGAGGAGCTGACAATCAGTTCGTGTTTAAACTTTGTTCGTAGCTCATAGAGAGGGCGTACTTGCCATCCATCACTTAGTTTTCTTCGTTCACAACATGTTTACTTTATAAATTATTCGAAAAGTAAGACTTGGGAACTTGTGTATTATGGACGTAATACAGGAACGTTGTGAGAAGTTTGGCAAAGCTTTAATTTTGTTATTGCAGTGGCTTTACTTGCATTCTAAATTGGTAGATATTAAGTGCAACTTTTAACTACAAAATCAGAACATAAATACACAATGTCAGATTTCGAAAATAATTGTAAATAAACACATTAAACGTCAAAAATTTATGGTTAAACAGTCACTAATCATTACTTAACTTTAAGCAACGTTTGTAGGTAAATAAAGGTTCTATCTCTTCTTAAACGAATATTTATTTTCTATCAAAAGCAAGGTTCGTGAGTTCATATACCTTTCGTACCATTCGAATTTTCCTTTCTGAAACTTTGTTTTAAATGGAAACAGGTGTATTTGACATACTAACCTTTTGGTTTTTTTTTTGTTTGTACAGGACATACACGCCAAGGATTGCGTTGTAGACTATGCAAGCTGAATGTGCACACCGACTGCATGCCTCAGGTCGGCAGGTGTCAGACCAAGTCTCGACTCCTGCGCAGGCAGAAGAGCACCTCCGAGATAGAGTCCCACAGAGTACTAGAAACAGCCTTCGACGATGAAAGTAAGCCCTTATCGTAGCTTTTTATTTTAATTTAAAATTATTAGTTATGTTACAGAGTAAATTTTTTGTAAAAGCTAAGATGATTTCTACGAAATTAATATTGAACTGCTTACTAATCAATCATACCATTTATTGATGTAATAAGTGATGTCAACTTAAATACAGCTAAATAATGAAGAAATATAACTAAATACGAGTTAAAGAACTTTTGATACTTGTAACACTTGTTACTTATAAACTTGTTACTCCTTACCTAATAGACCATGCTGTCAGAAGTAATGGTAAGTTCTGTTGAGGTGATTATGAACTTTGAAACTTTGATCCACATTCAACTTTAATTGGAACAGTTGACAAATTAACTCAATAATATAACAAAGATGTACTGTTGGGAATGTTTAATACAATGTTATGAATAGATAAATGAATGAATCACTTTGGAAGCGAGAACATAACACACAGCATCATCGAGCTTGCAAAAACACACAACGATCATATTCACGTAAAGCTATGAACACAGTCGGAAGCTAACCTCACGTTGTCCAGGGGTGCAGGACGGGTGGCTGCCGGGACAGAGACTCACCAAGATCTCGTTCAAGGGAGTCGAATTCGATGATGATTTCGATAGCTACTGTGACTCGGGTACGGTATCAGACAGGAGTGACCCCTGTGCACCCTCCCGAAGCCGAGCGTTCGATATGACTAACAACACTCAACGATCCTCTACCCAACTACAAATACTGTACATAAACGGTTACCCTACTAACAAGCGAGTTCCAGACATGATCGCCACCTCGCACACAATAACAGTTCGAGTATCACTAAACTGTCGTCGTATCAAAGACCTGAATCTAATCGCATTTCGCTCGATGCTCAGAGGAGGAAGTGGATCAGACCTACCAAGTTCTGAAGCGGGCCAACGAAATTGGGAAGCCGGGCGGCGGCGGGGAAGCGCGCGGGGGCCCGGTAGTGCGCGTGTCGGCCCCGGAGGAGACGCCACCCGCGCGCTCACCGGCGCGGCCTACCGCCGGCCTGGCCGTGGCGCCGCAGCCCGTCTCCTCTAGCTCAGGTCTGGCGCCGCACCCGAGCTCGCTCGCTTCTCCGCTCGAGTCGCGCCGTAGGCCGGCGGCCGTTCGCGTCGCGCCACGACGCGCGGCGGCCGACCGGCAGCTTCACTCAAATTCACTCGTTTTTAGTAGTGTCGAGTTGTTTTTTGCACGCATTGTATAGTCGCGGGCGCAGGGCGGGGGCGGGGTGCGGTCGGTACTGACGCTGCTTGTCGGTAGGCGGGGCGACGCGGCCCGACGGCGGGGTGCGGCGGAAGCTGTTCGCCGGCGTCAAGAGTTTGTCCATGTGGGGCTCGCGGTCGCGCCGCGGCTCGCCGCAGCACCGGTCCATTTCCCTGCCAGAAAGTACGCGCCCACGGCTGCCGTAGCGCAACGCTCTCTCAGTCTCACAGCTTTGTTTGTCCCGTCTTCTGGGTTACGGTGCCACGTTTACGTTGTGTGTTCAGTATTTTATGTTCATTTTTTTTTTGCAGTGTTAGATTAGAAATAGGACTAAACATAGTCGAAGCTCGGCAAGCACCTTAGATGCTTTATCCCGTCCCTGCAGGGCTCATCTACCTTTCCTGAACAGGCATTATTTTATTGACGAACTTGGCCCAATGAAATACTCGTCCCTAACATTTTCCTTTGTTTTCCTACTATTTTGTTTTTATTTATGTTACTGTATAATTTATGTTATGTGTTGCTTTTATTTATTTTGTTTTGTCCGCCCGTTATCTTTACAGAGACGGAGGTGACGACCACGCGCCCTTTCGGACAGCCCCTATGTTTAGTTAACGAAAACGGCGATCCACCGCCTTCGATTCTCAAGTCCACAGCGAGCGTCCGCAAGAAATGATTCGCGACATAGCACCCCAAGGGATCGAGACAATGATCATATCGCCTCGTAGGCAAGAGCACTGACTCAGCGCGGCAGTTTGGCATGTCCTCTATAACCGCTTCTCGGATGTCTTTGTTATAACTACCCCGAAGCGCCCCGCGTACTGTGATATATATAATTATATTGTTACTGTTACAATAAACGTCAAAAAAAAGCTTCCTTTTCTCTGATTTTCCTCGAGCACTCTCTTTTACTCTTGATTCGGAGTCGTCTGTACATTATCTGCGAGTGCGTTTTGATGTAAGTGGTGCATGGCTTAAGGCGGCGTGCCGATGTTTGCATGCGTTTTGACATCGGCAGTACACACTTGACACGAAGCCTCTCTTCTCTTACTGCACTCACGACCTACCATTTGCCTTTCATGATTCAAACTCCACTTCTATCGTTTCACGATCTATCAAGCTCACGTTAACCCGTAACTAACACGCCGAGCAAACATCACAGAACACGCAACTCTATACTGACCCCACCTAACCGCTAATTGACTGAGGTTTCGTTTGGTTTCGCTTTCTTTAGGATTTACCCAGCGTTAGATTTTAGATTTGCGCAGGGCATCACCCGCAAAAGGAATAAGTAGAATTAGTATTGAAATAATTATAGACTGGCTCCTGTTTACTTGTCCACACAGGTTCAATGAAGAACTCCAAGAGTGCCCAAATGTTGAGGCAAGCAGACCGCACCAGTCCCTTACCTGGTACCAATATTGACATCGTATATAAGCGAATCCCCGTAGATTACTTCCACGTTGTTGGTTACAATATACGTTGCATCGATGAGCATTTTGACAGCAAACCTCATTCATGATGCCACATGTGTTACTATCTGAAAGCTGCTGATGACAAGCTGAATCTGATAATAGATAAATGAGCCACTAGTTGTCACTCAAGCTGAAGCGTCACAACCAAGGAGTAGCTTTCACTATAGTAGTGTCTACTTACTACTGTTTGTAGCTGTTAGGTTTTTTACTATCGTCTTACTTTTTGCATCTCTATTCTTCTCTTGTTCTAACTTTACTTTTGTTCGCACTGCTTACGCACTTTGAATTTTTAGATTGGTTTTTATTTTATCTATATTACTATAGTTTGCCTGTATTCTCGTTCTGATTGTAAACATAATATATAAATATAACTAAGACCTTATTCGCAATCTCCACCAAGTTTCTTTGTTTAACTTGCAACCTTGACATCTAAAGCCGGAGATTCACAATCGCATGAAGTTTAAAGTTGAAAATTGTGAATAAGACAGTCTTAGTAATATCAACATACTGTAAAAAGTCAATTAAAATTCAGTCAACTTGAATACTTGCCCCACAAAAGAAAATTTGTTATCGTTTCACCAATTAAGCTAAACTTACGTACAATACCACACTTACAAGTAATTGAAACATTTTGTCCTTTCATTACGAAATTCATGAACAGAACATAATATACAATCAGACACATCGTTGTTCTAAACTGAAATCATAACAAATGGTGTGGGTAAGTACTAGGCTGTAAGCTCATACTGCATCAATTTTATAGCGCCGCATTCTCCGAGACGACAAAAGTTGAACCTTAGGATGAAGAGTTTGTCGCTGGATTCGCCGGAGTGTGGCGAGCTGAGGCGGCGACCTGCGCGTGACCAGACCGCACAGGGCAGCCGCGTGCTATGTACGACCTGACAGTAATAACACGCCTGGGTCCAAATAACCTCACGCTTCTATTTATCGCTTTTCGGGAGTCGTCCACTTCACCTCTCTCAACTGTCCCTAGTGGATAAACCATTGTGTCTTGTGTTTTTTTGTACGACAGTCTGACATAACGTGAAGTGAGTTGTTTTTGCACTTATCATCTGATCATGACTCCACATAATTTTAACGAGCCGGATATAGAATTCCAAATTATTGTCTCAATAATAGGGACAGATGGTTAGATTAATTGGACGTCTCCACTGCGCAAAGAGCTCCGCTTTGAAGCCATCCTACAGTCTCGCTATACAACCTTAGTTACGAAAGAGGTCTATAATTTGGCTGATTTTTTTTGGTTCTTTGGACTCCGGTAGGTACTTGATGTCAAGCTGTGTTGTAAGCACAAGCAATGTTCACCTACAATGTCTATCCCTCCGGCTTAGCTTGTGTGTGTTAGTACGTTGGTAGGTACCCAATGGTTATTTATTCTGTCTAGACATTATTGCAGTATTCGACGTCGTTCTGAATCGAAAAATTAACCGCTGTCTGTCTGTCGATTTATCGCCTCGTATATACCTACGTCTTTCTGTTATTTTGCTACGACGTTGACAGAATTCCCAAGTAATATTGCCATTTTAATAACGATTTTCATAATAGATCATTAATTCGTCTATTGTCAGGAAAAATCACCGCAATATTAAATAAATTTGTCATTAAAATTCTGTACAGTCACTGCCAAACTGTTAGATTTCTTCCACGATGAAACCGTAAGTAATGTCTTTAGCATGCGACTTATGATTTTGTATTTTTTTTTATTTTTTCTAGGTAACTGCAGAGCAGTTTGCATGAGGCATGGCTTTAATAGAATGAATAACTACTCGATCCATAGTTATACACGTTCATGTACGTTATTATTTTATTTGGAATTATTGCTAAACAATAAACAATGTGAGTAACAGTGAAGCGAAAAATGCTCAGAAAAATAAAACAACTATTAGAGCTTTTATGAAGTATCCAATAACATGTGAATAGTACCTTTTGTTGTCCATTCATTAGTAGTCTTATCGATTTACTGATACAACATTGTTTTTCAGCATTATTTAATAGATAAGCAGCCTTAATCTAATAAGTTACTTGAGTATTTATGACCCTTGTAACATTGTGACGAACTCTGCATGTTAACATGTGTTACATATCTATGAGTAATTTATATATTGTACTGGATTTTTAATTAATAATATCTCACCACGTAACCAGCTACCGCAAGGCAAGTGATCACCACTGAACATTATTCTTGTTATAATGTTGCCGTACGCAATACAAATTGTCTAACCCGATTTCAATTCGAAGACAATATAATTTTGCAAGGGCTACCCTTTATAACAAAAGATTCATGCGTGAAATGGACCAAAACCCTTTGAATACGAAACGTTAGAATGTGACAGCATTTCTTTTAATCCGAACGAATCGATAAGAAAATAGGTCCCAGTTATAAATGGATGTCCTTTGTTCAATGGGATTCGCTGACACTAATGCTATTTGTCAAAGGCATTGGCCAACTGTGAAAAATGATCATATTTTAAATTTGTAAATTAGTTCGCCACTCGTCGCCAAGCCGACATAAAACTTTTCCTTTAGAAAAGACTTGAATAAAATTAAACCTTATTAAAAACCAGTTACGCTTTTATATAAAACAACTTAATCAGGACATGATAAAGACTCCCAAAGAAGTAATTAAAAGATGATTTGTAATGATTATATTGTAAAATTTGGATTCACAGTTGGCTAACGTCAACGTCTTTTGATGTGCTAACAAGCCTAGCTGCAAATATATAACAAACTATATCAGTATTTGACGATGTACAGCACCATCGTCGCCGGTGCACAGCCGCAGGATGCTAACTGCGCGCATGGGTCGCATGAGCAGCGTGGAACTGCCTGATGAGCCGGATAAGAGCCTGTCTTCTAATAGTGCCAGCCCGTGCCCTTCGCCGGTCAAGCAGATGAGCGTAAGTATTTTCTTGTTGCTATATTCGCTAAGCTGCCTCAGAATTCCAAGATGAATTCATTAACAATTGGATCACTATCAGTTAGTCAGTCAGTCTGTCTAAAAATAATGTGTCCGTTTCAAAGGCGCGTGCATGGCGATATTTCAAAACAAAAATCTACCAACATTTTGTAAAAATTTGTAAAAGTTGATTCACTAAACCAGAAATTTGACAAAGTTATGGTTAAAAAGTTATAAGGGTTTGAACGTGGCCGCGCCATTGAAACGTGGAGAACCGCGCGGCCACGGAGATCTTTAAAAGTAAACGTTACAGAGACCTGAAATTTTGGCAAATAACCCTTAGATAAATACATTATTTATTTAGTGTACAAAAAAGAAATAGCAGAGTAAAAAAGTACAATTACATGAATATAATGATAATACAATGTGCCAACCTACAAATACAAGCCCTTGGCTATTCACCATTCTATTAATATCTTCTGTTGATTCACTCCCGTACCGAATAAACATTGGTTATTTATCTACCTAATCCCTTACATTTCCTGATTCAGGAACTGGAACACGTGCAGCCACACCTCAGTTAGGTACGGAAATCGATTATATGTTGGGCTAGCAACCAGGCACAATGCATAGGAACACAAACGAACACCCTGAGTGCCTGTGCTAATAAGTAGGAACTATGTATTCGTGTTTTAATAATAATCACTAGACACAAAACACAAATTAGGTACTTTTTCTGCCAAGTAGGGAAGTATGTAGGTTTTAAAGGGTTCATATTGTCCGAATAGGATTTATCTTATTATAAGATAGATATACAGCCCCCAGAGACAGCATACAGCAAGGCTATTGCTTGCAAAACACCTTATCGGCGTAAACAACTAAGTGCTACACACATAAACAAGATAGCAATTTTATTACCATCTAAAGCTGTAAAATTCCTGAAATAGATGCGAAGGAAAATGTTTAGGTACATGTAGGGAAAATCGAACAGTGACTACCTAGAAAGAGATTAATCTCCCGGTTTTATACGTCTCGGGTCATCGTACTGTCTAAAGAATGTTTCTAAGAAGATGCTAAAATGCTCGCACGGATTCTAAAGCACATTTTTTCCGATCCATTCGCGTAGTATATGCTAGCTATTCATGAATTTACAGCGAGAAAACCGCTTGGATTTTATGTATTTAAAGTAAATTTTCCATTCCATGCAAGTAGTTCGTCCAACTCTACAATCGGCAATCCTAGCATTGCACACATTCTTTGAATATGCAGTAAACAAACATAGAGTAATTTAAAAGTAAATATGAAAAGTGGAGTTGTGATTGCAGAACATTGAGACGGATTTATTTATGGAGGCCTTGAACGGCCCGTACATATTTTATGAAGACATATTCTACTCGATCTAGATTCTAGCGTAGCGTAAAAAATAAAATGTTCTATTCGAGTAATGTTTCATTACTTACGCTTTTTGACTTGTAAGGAACATTCAGTGTTTGAAAGAGTTGCAACATGTCTTTTCCTACCACACTTCTCTATTACTCGTCGTCTCGGTAGACACACCCTTTTTAACCAGATCATCATTCACACAGTCTATCCATCGTTTCTTTGATCTCCCCCTACTCTTATAGCCATCGACAGTCATACTCGACATTTACCTCATTCCTTCTATCACATGCCCATACCATGACAACCGATTTCCACACAACTTTTCAGTTATCGCTGTCACTTTCAGACTTCCTCTTCTTCCCATTTCTTATTCTATCCATTCGTGTAACACCACAGATCTCAGCCCCATGCAATTGCCGTTCATTCATCCCTTTCATGGCACAACATTCTGACCCATACAAGAAAGAGTTTATATGGAAGATTACTGACACAAAATAAAAATAACCCTTTATCGTTTTCTTTATGCAGGTTTACTTTATAAACAAGGAAATTGATGTGTACGTAAAGGAAATTTATGTGTGAGGGACCGCAATGACAATTCACAAAATAAAAATTAGTAAAGAAATATATCAAAAACGTCCGCCCTTAAAGTGTGGTCCGTCCGTTCTCACAAACCATCAGCCAGATCTCGGAAAGTATCAAAAAAATTAAGGTTTTGTGATTATATGTTATAATACATGGCGTATGTGCATTGAATGATAAAGTAGATCACAAAATTAACATATCACAGTAACTATAATACTTTTTATTTATAGCCCTGGTAACTTTAAATATTGTCGTTAAGAACGTTAATAGTTCTTATTGCAATCCGATACGGGTTAAAATCTGTTGTAATAAATTCGAATATTAAATGGGCAAGCATTGTCGTAAAAATGTAAATAAAATCGTATAAAATAAGACATTAACTATTTGATAATAAATAATCCATCACTGGATGCAGTTTGGCATTTGGAATTTTATGGTATATTTTTAATTATAATTATAATTGTTATTGAAGGGATAAACTGGTTTTAAAGATAACTAAGAGGTGATTTTGATGTTTTTTTTGATGCATTAAAGTATGTTCAGTTATGTTTTGAGTTCCATCACTCTATGCAAAAAAGACTTGAAAATATCATATATTTTTTTGCTTTCAAAATTAATTACGGTTAAAGAGATTCACTGGTTTAAAAACCGCATTTTTGAGCGTTTTCATGAAATCACCGCCATAAGTAAGTGATTTTTTATGTAGCTTAATAAAGCAGTTACCACGCGCACATATGTTAGTCAATTCACAGATTTATCCTACAATTATTTAAAGTCTACTACTAAATCCTAGGATTTTTAATTTTCGAATTGGCACTGTGGTCCCTCGGTTGACACGCACGTGGAAATCGCAAATGAAAATTACCTTAATCTTCTCCTAATGTCCTACCTTAGTCTATTATTAGTACACTCAAAACTTACCACCGACTTGATGATAATGTAGTCATTAACTCAACCAAGTTTCCAAAATCATTGTTTTTCCCCAGAAGCACCAGCGCCTTCTACCAACAAACCTGTACGTGGTGCTATACAACTTCAAGTCACGTCACGCGGACGAACTTGACCTTAAGGCTGGCTACAAGGTCACTGTAATTGATACCTCAGACCCAGATTGGTGGAAGGGCAAGTGTCTCGGCAAGATTGGGTACTTCCCTTCAAAGTACTGCACCAAACTGCAAGCTGGGGAGAGGGCACTGCAAGTCACGCATAATCTTCAGGTAAGTTGCTGTAATATGTTATTGTTGGTTATTGCTGTAATATGAAAAACATAACTTAATCAGCCGGTAATATTCTTACTGCTGTAATTCAAGCCTTTTCTGTGAGAGGGAGTGCCCAGACCGAGTTGGTACTATGTCACATATCTTAATTTTTTTTGTTAAAGGACCTTATGAAAATATTATGAACACAAGAATTTTCCCCTATCTTCGTTCACATAAGGATATCCTTTAACTAAAGCTAGACTGTATTATACTGAAACTTTGTGGGTACTTACAAATATTTGTAGGCGATCAAAACATTTGAGAATCGTTCAGAGATCGAACAAGCGTGCCACGCCCCTAAGCATACGTAGACTAACTTTCCTTTCAATACTTACTTAGGATAATTTCAAGTGACGTACATACCAATATAGGTACGTACAGTCCCGGACTTTAATTGATAAGCCACTATTAAACTTTCCAATTTTGTAGTTTTATACATTCACGAGATTACACGATTAAACACGAACTTAAACCGCATGCTCGTAAACAAGATGACAAATTACTTATAATCGGAAATAGTCTTATCCATAGAGGTTGACTAATAAATTGTCAATGATAAATCAATACACTGTTGCATAAGTTTATCCAATCTATTTGATACTGACCTCCTTTGAATAAGAGCTAATTAAATACTCGTTATTTCTGAAAATCTATCCAAAGACAGTGACAGTTGAAATGTCAGAGACGATAATTTCGAATTTTGGTGAATCGTAGCCGTAACTATTTACGTTTATATGCAACAGTTATCATATTTGTCATGAACGTCTCTTGGACGCTACGCGTTCGGATAAAATCGTGGGTGCGAGTTTTTCCGATGTCGAAATGACTAATCATAACGTTACCATCGCTACGCTAAAACAATTGTTGCTAGGTTACGGTTGCTAGCCCTGCAATTGGTTGACTTTGGGTCGTTACTCTGGACATGTACGAGTATAACCGACTAAACCCGATTTGCATTACACGGCTAAAATAGGAACTGTGGCAAGTGGCTTATCAATTAAAGTCCGTGACTGTACCTACTATCTATACATAGGTATTTAGTCCTTCAAAATCTAGAATACGTAAGGATACGATTGTCTAAATAATCTTCAAAGTAAAAAATCAAAAAGCTTTGCAAAATTGGCAAAATTATAATAAAACACAGAAAGAGAGCGGTTATCCTTTCCTGAGCCAAGACACAATCACAAAATTCAAGATAATTCAAGTTAAAATTTATTCAATTCAACTCATATTGTATTGTATTCTGTCTTTGTGGTGAGCGGAAGTCCGAGCGATGGAAACTCAAGGTTATTGTTGGTGCATTGTTTGTAGCCTACAGTTATATAACATTCTTGACAGCTGCAGTGAATAAATAATGCTACTTCGACTAGCTAACCGACAATCTCGAAGTTATATCAATTAACGGTCGCAAAAAATAAACAATCTTCACAAATAATGGGGGTCAGAAACGTTATTTAAAATAAGTAAAATAACCATATCTTTGCTGTCGCGCTATCGGGTAATGAAAGGCAAAGCAGTCGTTTTGTTTTTGGCACATTACCAATATACACTGGGATTATCCATCCGTAATTCCGTATACGGTGCAGTACATTAATTCAGCCTACTTTCAACAGTTATCCAAATCACGTCTTATTAAAATAAATAGTATAGGTACATTACAGCAAGACATTTTGAGACTACAAGCCAAAATTTAATGCCAAGAAAATTCAAATACGAGGTCATAGTTAAACAAACTTTTTACTATTTACTGAATGAAGGGGACGTAATCAACGTTTTTTGACAAAATTCTATGATAATCCGTCATTTTGCACTCAGTTGCGCGTAATTGCCCTTGGATTAATAATTTGCAAACGGATGCCACGTGTTGGCGTCATTTGTTGCCTCGTGAATTCACTACCAATATTTAATCATCATCATCTCCAGCCTTAATAGTACCGAATCCACTGCAGCTGGACATTGGTCTCTCTTATTTATTTATTTAAGGACAACCAACAAAGCTTACACCAAAAAAAGCACTTAAAAATTTTTATTATAAATTATAGTGTATCTCTTGCACGTAATGTATCTGGCTCACATTGTTACCAGCCTCCCTACAAAAGTCGCCGCTCAATCTACACTGACTTTCTACATCTTACCGTACGTTTGTAGGCAGTATATGCGCCCTCACGGCCGTAGTCGCCGCGGGAGACGCCCTGGGCGTCGGGAATCCCAGGCTGATTCCCGGCCACCGTAGGCGCGGGCTTGCGGACGGCGAGTAATGGGTAGCTCGCTGTCCGGTAAGGACCAAGCCCGGGTCGACGGCGCGTTGTGTTCCACGCGCGCCTCAAAGAGATGTCAGCACCAAATGGGGGGGTCCGCAAGGGCCTGCCTGCGAGGGGTGCGGGTTGTTCGAAAGAGATACCGCGGCCCCTAGCACACAGGCAACTGAGGGAACACGGGTGGGTTTTAGTCAGTAAAAGTCTGACACGCCCTCCCGCTCCACCCAGAGCAGCGGGAGAAGTTATTTGATGATTTCACACCCAAAAAAAAAAAACCTACGTTTGTGGACTTGCATTCTTTACTCGAAAAGACTTATTTTGATCTGCAGGTATCAGACGGCGAATGCGGCATGATGCTGCTCCGTGATCAGATCGTGATCCAAGTGGCTGAAGAGGTCGACGGAATGATGCTGATCCGCTCCGGCGACAACCGCCAGGCCGTTTGTCCGGTGAAATTTCTACAGGAAGTGTGACGCTTCAAGCTGCCCAATTTCGATTTTATGAGAGTAAGTTTAGAATTGACTATTGATAATGTACTGAAATATTTAAGCCTACAGTCCTAAAATATTGATTAACTAGCTTCCGCCCGCGGCTTCGCCCGCGTGGAGGTCGGAAATTATCCCGCGGGAACATACTACCGGGATAAAAGTATCCTATGTGTTAATCTAGGTTATAATCTATCTGTGTGCCAAATTTCATCCAAATCTGTTCAACCGTTTTTGCGTGAAAGAGTAACAAACATCCATCCATCCATCTATACTTACAAACTTTTGCGTTTATAATATTAGTAAGGATTTAATATAGTGTATTTTATAACGAGGGACTAAACGGTTTAGTCTCGAGGTGCAAACTGTACTTTTCACTTTGAGTGCGAGAAAAATAGTAAATTTAGTACAAAAACATGTACTTACCTAATAAATATTACTTATTAATATAAAAATCACAACATCTATTAGGTATGTCTTTTGTTCTTTGCTCGACGTCAATCTCTTCACCAAGGAACATAATATACCACAACTGTCACTGGACATTCTTAATAAATTTATTTAAAGCCGAACAAATTTACACTGGACAAAAATTCTGAAATTTTTGCGGTACTTGAAGCTAAATGTACTACTTATTCGAATTATTTAAAAAAAAACATAGAACTGAAACTCTCAACATTTTCGCAATAAAGATGGTGCACACTCCACGGATAACAGTATAATTATTTACTGGCTGTTTGAGTTTGTCTATGTCACATGAAGGAAATTAAAAAACGAATGACTTTTTACTCCCTAGGGACTAAAGTGGTCACTTTAGTCCTGCTTCGTAGGGCTATATTGGTGTCTTTTTAGAGCATGAGAAGTGAAAAATAAAATTACGTCTCATTAAATAAATAGGCTGTTAAAAAAGTCTTAAAATAATTGTATTGCACGACTATTAAAAAAAATTCAAGTACTCAATGGGTTTTAAAAAATCATCCGCATCGCGACACTGCCAGCCCTTGCCACATTTCCTGATAACAATCAGGAAATGTGGCAAGGGCTGGCAGTGTCGCCACTTTGAATGCTGATTGCTGATTCCCTGACTTAAAAATAGGCCACTCCAGTTCCAAGATACTCGTTCCTTTATTCTTCTTTTTTTTCTTATTTGTTTGTTTACTGCAGTTTACATAAGTATGAAAAACTTTAGCACTTTGAATAAAAATGACGTAACGCACTATCGCTACGGAGTTTCGTAGACGCGTCTGCAAATGTCTACAGTAATTCACTCTACAAGTAACTTCTTAGAGAATGAATAATTATTTAACTACTCCATATTCTATTCATATTCTCTTCAAGGAAACCCCACCATACTTAGCAAAAAAGCTGATAAAAACACAATGTTGCGACGAGTGGCAATTACAAATGTGTAGATTATTAAAATACCGATATAATAATATCGAAAGCCCTGATAAGTACACAAGTACTTGTGTTACTGACGAGGAACCTACTGCTACAAAGCTTACCGTAATATGATTCACGTGCTTCACACCAATCACGAGTAACTTAATTGGATTACGTTAAGACTTAGAATGTATGTGCGAGCCAAATCGACACACCTATTGGCTTCGTTAAATGGCATAGCTGTGATTAACAATGACGGTTGAGATCGCCATAATATTTTAAAGTGGAGGTCACAACGATATCTACGAAACAATCTGAAAAGAAAATACAATTTATTTACGCATTATATTAATCTGATTCAATCTGTACTAACATGGTTTTAATAAACTGTTCCAGAAACGCGGCTCCCTAACTGATCAAACGATACCAATACGTTCTATACCGAAAACAATCCGAAGCGCTCCAGTGACGCCATGCGACAGCGAAACGTCCACGTGGTCGGATCGGAACCGTAGCAAGACCGGCTACGACTTACCTTCGGGGTCAGGATACGCTACGAGTTACGGCGACTACGAGAAGTCTAGCTACAGCTACGAAAAATCGGGCTACGAGGCTAGCTACGAAGCTTCAACTTCTACGGCGTCGGGGTCGCAAACAAAAGACATCTATGAATCGGGGGCATATGCAAAGAGTTACGATTCGTCGTACGATAAGGCGGGATACAGTGGCTCGGACTATAGGACTTACGAAGGGTCTACAGGGTACGGGGACAAGGGGGAAGTGAGTGAGGGTTTCAAGCACAGCTATGAGTCTGAGGGAGTGTGGTGGTGGCGCCGGCCGCTGGGCGTGCGGCGCGTGTCGTGCCGGCGCTGCGGCGCGTCGTCGGGCGCGCGCCCGCTGCGCATGACGCCCTGCGCCGGCGCCGCCGCGCCCGAGCCGCAGCCGCGCGCGCGCCGCGCCGCCTCGCGCGACCGACCCTTGCTTTTCGTTAAGCAACTGTTTTTGTAATTTTTATATATGTATATTTCGCAAAAATATAATGTGTGTATACTTTCTTTTTTCTTTTCTGTACTTCTTTTTATTTTTTATTATGTACTTCGGCTGCAAAATTGCCTTTGAATGTTTACAATATAGTATTCGTCATTTTGATAACTTTAGTACTTGACTTATCTTTATTTATACGTGTTAAGGTCGTCACTCATTATAATAGCACCGCTCCGACAGCAAATAACTTGTCAATCAAGTTAGGATTTTAAATTAACTACGTCAGGGTACATTTTACGATAACAATACAGAATAGTGGACTGTCACACGTCACGCCAACCGCGCGCTTCAAACGAGCAGCCAGTCAGTCCCCACTGTCTCCAGCAAAGAAACCGCGCACGTTCCTCGCGCATTCGCCCCACCAATGTTCGCAAACCGGTCTGTAAGCTGAAAACTATCCGTTACAACAAGCTGTCACCTCACCGGTGCCGGTGGCGCGGCAGCAGTAAGCGGTCGTCTCGCTGACGGCCCGTATTGGCGACAAGCGGGTGGAATTTTTAGCCACGCCGATGCGACGGGCGACTACTGCGCTGGACCGGTGCAATTCTAATGAGTTTACCTTAAATGTTTGTTTTTAGCTAATTGGGCTAACGCAAAAAGGACTAGGTATAAAAACACGGCCTACGGTGACATATTATTACTTTTGGTGATTTTCATAATCTCCCAATTTACATGATTTTATAATATTATATAATTATATATTATACACATTATAATAGGTCCATTTACGAAAATTACTTGGCTACATATCATTTTTCGAACAATGTGATTAAAACTTAAATTAATTTAATTGGAATATAAATATGTACTATTGTATAAAATAAGACTTATGTAAAAAATAAGCGTGATCTACAAACGGAAAATACTTTGCTGATTAATATGTTGTGTAAATTAAATTGAAAATGTTCCCATTGCTTAAAGCTGGAGAAAAAGAAATAGACATGGAGTAAGAGAAAATAGTGATAAGAGAATATTGGTAGGTAGTGAAGAGATAGTGAAATAAATTAGTGTATCAAAGTAAAGATTAGAACCGCACGTTGTTTAAGTTACATATATCATTAGTTAATTGCAGAAATGTTTAGTTTAGACTAGCCTTACATCGTAGTTTGAAGTAGCCAGTGGCATTGTTAATAAGATTAACTTATGTGAAGTGGGATAGTAATAGTACCCACTCGTTCTTTAGTACAGACGCCAGCACCTCAAGCTACCCTAAACTGTCAAATTTTCCTTATTGAACATGAACTTTATGCTTACGTTATAAAGTTGATATCTATCAAATAAATTTGACAAATTGGGGTAGCTTGTTGTGCTGGCGTCTGTACATACGTCATATAACGGTTACACATAAACTATTCGCTATCGTCATCGTTCCGTCTCAGGGCAATGCCCTAATCCTTCCACTAAGCAATTATCTCTAGCTTGATACGAGATGATCGCCAAGATATTACTCAGTCTTTTATAGCGAAATTCATGCAATTTTCTGCTTCTCTTATTGAATCCAATCACAAATTCTAAGTAAGTACTAACTTTTTTGCCAAAAACTCTTTTTATTCGTGACTAATAAGAAGGTACTAGACCTAACATCGCACACGTTTGGTTTCAGCTTGTTTAAAAATATATTTTGTTTCACCACCTAACTGTCAAAGTTACTACCTCCGTGGTTTTGTGCTTAACGATGTGAATGGTTTAAACCAAAAAGCAATTCAACAAACCAATTATTATGATGTTAACTTAGTAATGTTGTTATAATCAATAGATCACTTAACACCGTAAATTAGCCGATATCCAAGTGGCCTTTAATTCCCCTGAAGAGTACCTAAAAATTGCTAGATACCTACCCGCTGATTTCTGAAAATCCAGCACTTTCAATTTAACCCAAATTACTAATTAATAAAATAAAATATCAACAATAACCATAGTAATTCTAAATATAGGTAGTATCAGAATAATAACAAATTCGTAGGAGAAATTAATAAATAAATATAAGCTAGTGGAGTCGTGTCGTCCACTTGATGGCGCTTCATTTCGAATTAGTTCAATATTAAGTATTATGACAGATAGTTTTATGTATTTATTAGAATACACTGCTGCATTCAAATAAAATCTAATGATAATATACATCAATAGCTTGCAACTAAGCCTCTGCATCTTTTAAGTATTTTTTGAATAATTAACGTTTACGATTAGTTAATTATTTTAAATCGACTAGTTTCGAGCTTGAACACAGTTCAGACAGTTTTGTTCGACGTCGAAACCAGTTGGTTAAACCCGATTAAATACCTGAGTAAAACTGTAAAAGTTAGTTACCGAATATCTATAAGTGTATGCATTATAAACATTATATCTATATTTGGTGTCACTATTTCTGCCTTTTATCTTAGTTAGAATTCCATAACTCGGGCATCTTAGATAATTTGCAATAGTTTAAGTAACCTCTCACAGTACGAGCGACTAAATTAATGTGACAGCCAATTAGTTCATAATAAAGTGACGTTTTTATCACCTTGACATAATGATGTGTACTTAATTAGATATGATTTATTTATTCATTAATTGTCTTAGCAGTCTCATAGCTGTTCGTATCATGAGAAACTAATATTAATGTACCAACTCATATATACTTATGTGTTACTTATTTTTTGTATTCATTTTGTCGAATTTCGAATTAGTCTAAGAATTAAAATAGGACTTAACGGTATTTAGAAACGCATTAAAGTGTTGACTATTCATTTATTTTTTCATATTTAGATCCAAAAGAAATTATTCTATATCTTACATATTTATGAGAACTATTTTTCATATACATTATAGAATTTTCTTATATTTACTTCTTCTATTTGCCATTCAAATATTATATTTACAATATTCTCTATTCCTAATTTCTTTATAAAAGAGTAACTATTTATTTTACAGATTTCCAAAGTTTATTATAAAAATATCCTAAATTCGAAAATCGATAACTTTATTAATGTTAACGCATTATTTTAGTTAACACGTTAAGCCGTCCCCTGAAGTTTTAAGAATATATACGTATATGAATATATAAAATATATACATGATACCAAATTATAATAAGAGGCACATAACATAGATAGCTTAGTACGTAAAACGTAACGTAGGGGTGAACGTTGAGAGTATTATCAGATTTACTGATTTAGTGGCAATTCGTACTAGCTGCTAGGAATACGTTCTAGATTGAGAATCTATCTCAAATGATGGCACATCCACACTGCACTGATTTACACCCAACACGACAAGATGGCGCGTTCTGCCGTTCTAGTTGACATCTTGTAAGTTTTTAGTCGCCACAACTATTAAAGAACAGTTTTTGCGAGACACGGAAGGCGATAGCAATTACTTGAGAACGATTTAGTGGTAAATGTTCGACCTTGTTGAAACCACCGGTAAAAGGTAAATTAACCTTGTAAAGGGGATTTTGTTAGAAAACTTGGCTCTAGAGAAATTTTAGCTAAGTTTAATCGCATATTTTATTGTGAGCATTTTTCAAAGCTATTTATTATTTTAGCCGTAGATAAAATATGAGTCAGGTTCCTTGCAAATATTCTGCACATTATGCTCTAGACTTTTTTTTTTTTTTGTTAGTAAAAAAAAGCTTAATTAAATATTATTTATTGAAAAAAAAAACTTAGAAGTATTGTGATCAATGGATGGACCGGAAATCCGTGACGGAATAGAAATAAAAGTAACCTACGGAAAAGGTTAACAGTTAAAATATTTCCTGAAACCATAAATAGTTTTCAGTTATACCTACTTAAATAAAATTGAGATCTTTTATAAAATGCAAAAATAAATCAAGATCAAGACTGATGCATACAGAATGGATTCATATGATTGTATGCATTATCCACCACTACTTATGTACCTACTTACTATTTTTATGCTACACTTGCTGACATTACTTACTTCCAACTTACATACCTACTCGTACCTACTCACGTATCAACCATCTGTCATGGAAAATTGCAAATAAAACCTAAATCTCCGTTTTATTGTCTTAAATAAAATATACCTACAGATTTATTAATTTATTTAAACTTTATGTGCAGTTATGGCGGGCTTAATAGGTACAACAAAACATTCTCTATCAGTCAATCTTTACAATAATATTTGTTTATATTATAGATCCTACTGCCTCAATCGTTCATGATTTCCATGACACTTATGAAATCACCTAACAACATTGGGTGACTAAGTAAATAATGATTGTATTTAAATGTTAGTAAGTGTGGCATTAACTTATCCGTTGTAGTGTTAAGAAACACCTTGTATACTTTGTCTTTATTTGGAAAAAAAAGAAAAAATATCTAGCTGTAACTAGAGATTTATATTGTTATATATGAATATACTTCCGCCTTCCTCTCCTATTTCCATTATTTCCTACATTGCTCTCTATAATTCTTTTGCCGTCTTATTTTTTCTTACCAATATGACAGAGACATGTCTAAGCTGAATCTGTTACAAAACTAACTTTACCTGTCACAACATCAATTATCCAAAGATGTATTACTATACTTACTTAAAGTATAACACTTGTTTAGTCGATTATAAATCAGAAATTACAGATGCAGTCCTTTTTAATCCACTATCCAACTACTTATATTGGTAACCTAGTAGTAAATAATAAATGTATAGGTATATTTTACAGATTGAAGATTAATTATTTACCTTATAGACTATATACGAAAGTTTATCTACTATCCATATAGACTCATTTTGTAGTCGCTACCAGCGTACTGCGAAGTGCAACTACAAGAGTATCCTTTAGTCTAGTTAGGTGTTCGTGCTAAATGTCTTAAGATATCAACCACTTAGATGGTGTTCCAACTTAACTTACATATTATACCTTTATCCATATAAATATTCGTTATAAGTATAATAAAAAAACACTTACGAAAAATGGAACCAAATTATTAAATATTATGTATTAGCATAGGCCCTAGATACCTGCAAAACGAATCCGAAGTGAGATGTTTGTATCATAATTAAATGGATATTTTAGTAATATACAAATGATGATATATTACATTAAATTATTATTGATGTTTCGGTCTGTCTCTAACTATGAAGTATAACCACTACTAACAAAATCGTGATTTCATGCTCGTTCGGTGCATTTTTTGTGAGTAGAGCGTTAAATACGAGGAACAATATTAAGCTTGTTTTTTTTTTCTAAAGGAACTAAAACCTTATTTACTACGTATGAGATAAATAGCGAATACGAACTACTTTCTTGAATCTTCCACTAAATATTTACCCCCTATGTTTATCTAATAAACTCTATTTAATTCAAATAAATGAAGTTTTTGAAATTATATTGATAAGATTGTATTCAATTATTTCAAATTAATTAATAATATTCCCTAAAAAACCTAATTATATAATTATAATATTCTAATTTAATCCCAATGCAATTTAAGTGTGAAGACTGAAAAATCAAATTGTTGTAAAGTTTTTGGACGGAGTAATTATACTTGTAGTTAGAAATGGCCACACTTATCTAAATGTTAATCGTGAACACGAATTATCCAATGAGCTATTATTGTACTTAAGTAACACCGACCTAGGTTTAACTGACATGCAGTACAGCGCTATCGCACACGGCATACTTTTTGTAGGTCCTAAAATCGGTCAGATTTGTGGTGACGTGTGCGTTGATATATAAATTATACATATTGATCTCTACTGTTTCATTTGGCCCCTTCGAAAATTCGGTCACCAATTGTATGTCGTCTGCGAACGCTCTTATGTGACTTATCGTTTAGTTTAGGCGAAGACCTAATCGTAAAGAGAATGATTGTTTAGAAAAATTATTGTCGCTTTATTCTGTTGACGATGCGTTAATTTAATTCCGAGGTTTATTGAGAATGTTGTGTTAGAAATAAAGATTGTGTCTTGAAACTGATGTTTAACTTCAACCTTGGTTGTTATCTGAAACAACAAGCCATCGTAGATTCCATGAAAAGTATTTTTTCGCTGCAACAGAAACCCTCAGATTGGTACGAAAAACGCTAGCGTATTTGAAATTTGAAATCCTGTTGGGGTCCCGCCAACGAATACAAAGTAAACCTCCCCCGCCCCCCGCCTACCCAAGAACTATTTACTGAACAACGAGCAAGGTTGTTCTGAATTTATAACAAGTAACACTCAGCAAAATGATTTCGCCCTAAATACTTATGCTCGCTCTAATTGAAAACAACCCAATAATCTAATTACACAATGTCATCTAGTGTCAGGAATTCCAATATACAAATGACAGTATATGCCTCACATAGTCGATAGATGGCGGTAGCTGTATTGTAAACGTTTCAAAGCGCCTTGTGTCGACTTTACAACACATTTTAGTGATGAGAGATACAAAGAGAGCCATCGACAGATGCACAGCTGTTTATCAGCGGGTAATAGATAGATCAGTAGATAAAACATAAATTTGTATAAAAGCACTTTTATGCAACAGACGGATAGTTCTCTTTTTTTTTTATTCCGTACCATAATGATATGAAATATTATTTTCTTATGTCATGGTCGAGAAATTCCATGATCTTAAATTATAAACTCCAACAAAATTATCGAACCGAAACAGTGTGTTATGCTACATGCGCAGGCTGGCATGGCGGCCAGTCGCTGCCGACCCTACTCCTCGCCTCTACGCCATGTGTCGATAACCCTGCAGCAGTCGCGGCTTACCAACATCACGCCTGCGCCGGTGACGTCTCTCAGAGGCGGCACTAAACTGGACGCATTCCAATGAATTCGCGAACGCGCCGCGACACTTTCTTATTCTCTCTAAGTAAGATCCCAACAAACTCTGTAAAAAAGACTTATTGACACATTATAACAAAAGAATACCGTTACTAAACGTTTTTATTACCTTATAAGCAAAATGTTATATAATAAACCAGGGGATATAAAGTCTGTGCTGCTCCAATGTGCCGCCTCTCGGCGGTTTAACATTCTTTCACACAGATGGCAGCAGTGAAAATATTTGACATTCCTTGGATTCCTATCGCAGTGGGCTCGGCTCAAATGTCAAACGCGACTATTTCGTCAACAGAGTCGTGGCGCGATAGTTGGATTTTATGAAATAACAACAAATACTTCTACACAGTGCGTTTGACGGACAATGGATAATAAACGATAGAAGTCAGTATATTTTTTTGCGTCGTAGAGGTAACCAGCGTGTCGTGTTAATCTGACGAATGTATACAGAGTTTGTTGCGATTTCTGTACTTACCTATTGATTTTTGTTCTTCGCCGGTTTTGTAACATTGTCATGAAGGTTTCAGTTGTTTAGAACGCTATCAACTTTACAAACTTTAACGTTACGTCGTGATCATTGATTAAAATTATAAATATTGTGTGGAACATTTCCCTTGGTCTCATTGAAGAACATCGTGGGAAAATCATACACTGTGTAAGTACCCACTGTTTATTTGTTATTTTTGTGGTGTTAGAATCAAAAATTGTAGAAATAATTTTGAGCGTAGCAGTAACGTAGGTAGTTTCAGCAACTGATAAATAATATTTTAACTTGTTCATGTTATGTAGGTACGCGTAAGCAGTGTCCACAAAATATTTATACGGAGTTAAAATAAGTACCTACTTAAGGCTACATCAATACTTAATTAAACCTCAAACAAAAAATTGTAGATAACAATTGACTAGCTGCATGTATATTAGTACTTAAGCGACCAAATGGGAGTGATAAGCTTACATTGGTAAATTGGTTATCATACAACATGATCTACCATCATCTAAGTGCCTACTTAACGCTGCTATGCTTTATGTAATGTAATGACTAGTTACCTACCGGTTTGATTTGCGAGCGCGCCATGCAAAAAATTTCGCCGCTATACGGAGCGAAGGCAACAAGGTATTCAGCGAAGCTACATGGCATGGAATCTCGCGAACATAATAGTGTGGAATGCGACCGTACGCGGCGTACAAACGCTCTATTCCCACACAAGCGCATGTAGCGGCCGCACTCCGTGATAAGAGCACGATAAACGTCGCCCGATTAGCCAATGTTGACGGTGACCCCGTACGGATTCCATCAATTGTATTAGATAGAAATGCAGCACCAAGCAGACTCGACGCTAGACTTTTCAAATTACTCTCGAATTTATCATAGTGTGAGTAATCGTTACGGCTAAATGTGACTATATATCAAATCAATTTCCCTCACGGACCACGTGACGACTCAGTCAAATATTTACATTGACGATTGCCTGGAACTGAGCACACAAAGTATTTTGTATCCAGGAGAATTTAAATTTAAAAAGTTAACTGTTTGTAAATACATGTCATTCATTAAACCGTTTCTTAGTTCAGTTACCCTAATTAGACAGAAGAGACTGCAACACAAATTAACATAGTTAACGTAATTGAATACCTTCCTAGCTAAAATCGCTAACGGTATTTTTACGCGTAATGATTCCAAACTCGAAGCAGCAGCGTTACTTTTTGGGAGCGTCGACAATACGCTAGGGGGGCTCGGCAACCCTACAATAATAACATCTGCCGGTATCCCGGCCCCAAGCCACGTGCGCTCGAACACAGCAGGGGTAGCGACCGTCGTAAAAGAATACGCCTCACCCCAAATGCGGGCCAACCGACAAAATAATACTTAAAACCGTCTATATATAACTATAACCCCTAGTCTTAAGGCATAGTTTCAAACGTTTTACTTTAAAACTGAAATAGATTATTATTTTTAACATTTGGAATGTCAAGGTTCGACCACCATGTGGTTTACGTTTGGATACTGGCAGGTGATAACAATTTAGGTTGTATTAATTGGTACTGCCACCTTATATTGTTACTTGTTGCTTTCAGTCTCTACGTGTAATTCACGATGTGTTTATCAAATCAATTTGTCTACATAGATTACGAAAAATCCAATGTATTTTTGCTCTCGTCACACTCGAATAAACTTGCAATAGAATAATAGAATAAACTGCTGTAGTATAAACAACACAATATATGTAAATGTATTTCTTTAGCGTTTTCTTTATTTAAATGTTGTCTATAATTGTTTTCTGTCTAGCAGCAATTATTATTTGTTATTTATTTACTATAAAAGGTTATATATTCTAGATAGTAAGTCTCCGCAGATGTTGAACAGCTGCTGTAGTAAATGTAAACACAGCCATCCTTAGTTATTTATTGGTACTTCAGTCTGATCATATTGTTATTAGAACCATTAATCATTAAATAGACTCAAAAAATATTTAATATGATCCTTTTGCCCTAATACCGACTTATTCGGGAGCGGCGCAGCATATATTCTTACATGTATTTCAGTAGTCCCCCTTTCTAGCGATATTCATCTTTCATATAATCCTTTCATCTTCTCCTTACATCTCATCTTTCATCATCTTCTATTCTTGTTAAAACCATCCTAATTCATACTAATAATCAACTTTCTTCGTACACTAGCAAATTATATTTCATCGAAATATAATTCGGTTTTCATTGAATTAATAGAAACGCTTTCTATCAATTCTTTAATTCCTATTTTCACCACAAAGTGGTTTTAGGGAATGTTAATGACTACCAAGCATTCCTTGTATTTTTGTCTTTACTCATGTAGGTATTACAAATTGTAATACATCCACTTATCCAGTTCTGATTCACTTGATGCAAGTAATGCTTCAAGATTCCAAGCTCGGGATTTACATTTATACCGAGAAAATTATGTCCAAGTAACTTTTTAATGGAATTTACGTGTCAAATTCCATTACAACTTCCATGTTCCGTTGAATAGGTTCGTGACCATCTGACTATGTGTCGAATGATCTATTCGACGTGTGTATACCGACATACCAGCACTGACCGTACTCGTGACTCCGCCTCCGGCCAGAAAAATTCTATTGTGGTTAATGTACCAAATTCCTCATCATTAACGTAGTCATCGCATCACTCGTCATTCCAATGTTTTGTTTACCCTTCCCTTCTTCCACACCTCTGTACCTTATTCGAGAATAACAGCACGCTACGTTACTTTTAAATGTAATGTCATTATTTTCCATTCATTCCATACATTCCAGGAATCTAACCTGCATTTAGATTCGTTAGTGGCATTTGTTTATGAATTATATACAGTACTCGCTACTTAGGGAATGCGCGTTTTCGCTTCATTCGCTTTATTGTGTCTTTAGTATCATTAATTACAGTCGGTATACTACTTTTTATTATATTGCTACTGACTTTCAGGTATTCAGATAATTAACCAGTGACATTGTTGTCTATTTGTTTTGGTTGGCATGACCGTCTCAAAAATATGTTGCTTGGTATGCAGATTTAACTATGCGAATCTCGTTTATTATTAACACAATATTTTGGTCTGCGTTGTCCAATAATACGCAAAGTTCTTATGGTGCCCAAATTATAATTAAAATTATGATGATAGTTTTGAAATCTGGTCCAAAAGATGCGACTCATCAATCATTAAGCTAATTAAGAAAGCTTGAAGTCACACGCGGTCTTGAATACCTCGTTAATCATGAATATATGGCGCAGTACTAGACAAAAAGTCGTTATAAAAGTTGTAATTTTCTGTTCTGGTGCCTTCATTGCATTAAAATATGTGTATAGTCTTTGCAATGCGCTTATGAATTTGAAGCTCATTGATGAAGAGCTGATTGAAGTAGATAGGTACCTACCATTTACTAATAAACTAGTGGATAAGTAGTAGATACCTAAGTACCACATCAATCCATTAGGTATACTACTGCGCATTAAAACAACTAATTAAACTGTTGTTTTATCTTCAACTCTTCTAATGATTATTTACTAGTTTCTCGCTAACGCCACTTGAGTTTTCCTCGTTATCTGTCTGTATTTATTGATTCTTAAAACTTATGGTGATAGGCACTTGGACTGGTAGTGTAATAAATAATGCATTTAATTTTTCTAATTAAATCCCCTTAACTAGTTCATTATTAATGAACACTGTTGCGAATCACTGGGATTTTGGGTCTTCTTACAAGTTCTTTTTTTTTTGGTTTCTTAGGAATCTTAATCACACTCATCACTGTGTCATCATCATCCTCCTGCATTGATCCCATTTTATATGGGCCGGAGCACCAAGTCTTCATCACATTCTGTATTAGCCATCAGGGGGCCGATTCTACTAATTTGCAACGTTACACGTTAAATTGTGTTTCCACAACAGTTCGATTTCGATCGCCGTTCGATAGTTACATAAAAAGTCATTCTACTATTTTATAAGCAAAATGGAAACTAAACTTAAAACGAATTGCAACTGAACTGTAGCGGGAACACAGCGGGTAACCCGCGTTACCAACATGCCAAAATAATATGTTTTATTAATACCACAAAGAAAAAAGTTGAATCTAAAAATGTTACTAAACACGAATATGTGGCACTAAAAGTATTTTCTATAATTAAAAGACATAATGATCATAATTTTATCATTAACTTTGTCCTATAGTAAACGTCACGCTCATGTTCGATTTTGTTAGTAGAATAGGTTTTGACATTGTTTCAATCGATCGTTGGCGTAACTAAAACGTAACCGCAGCTGTGTCGCAGCTGGACCGTTGTTCATTTTAGTAGAATGCGAAAACGCTTAAAAGTGGTGATTCGGTTGCGGTTCTATTGCGTTTTTTTAACAAATTTGTTAGTAGAATCGGCCCCCTGCTCCAGTTTTCATCGCGTTCCTAGTAATATCTACTTTTACACAATCCATGTATCGTTTCTTTGTTCTTTCTATACTCTAATAATTCATCCAAAGTCACACTGATGCCCATTTTTAACGCGTGCAAAAAACCAGTGGTTGCAAGTTAATTAAAGATGAAATGCTAATATTTTGGCGAAGCGTTAGTGTCTGATCTGCGATACAGTGGTCCATTGGCTTCGTTCCCGGCGCGGTCGCGGTATGCGGCCGATTGCCACGTTTCACAACTCTTTGTTTGATCATCTGATTCCTCCCTCTTATTTACGTGGTGTTCGTACGACTCGGCGCACGTCTGTCCACCGTCTAGCCGTTTACGTGCCGTGAGGAATTTCCGCCGCTTTGGTATTCGCATGCCTTTATGACTTTTAGTCTGCGATATTTAATTCCAAGCCAAACAGCTTTGCGCTGCCAGACATGAATTCCTTCAAATATTTAGACTAAATGAATGATGTCGACATCTCGTTTACGAACCAAAATAGGTATCTGTGATAATATTGGATTGTCATATGTTATGATAACGTTTAATTTTCATGTAAGCTGTCAGAAAATTGTTGTAATGGTTTCAATCTTTGTTATGGCTGTGATATGATATACTCCAATTATATATGTATTGTTTATTGTATCAGGTAAACATGGAGAAGGTGGAATCAGCACTGGATGTGTTATCGCGCGCTGCGACGATGGTGCAGCCGTGCCCCGCGTACCCTGCCAGCGATTCAGACAGCTTCGGTAAATATTTATACTCAAATTTTTTATTTGTGTCAGTTCCGAAGGGACGCTTTTGCTTTGGATTTCATAACTTCACATTGTTCAACTACCGAACTCTAAAAAAGGAGAACGAAAGACCTACAGGAATGCGAAGCGGGTGATTTACACTAACCATGACGATACATCTCTACAAACGAACGAAAATAGTTGTCACTTAATAAAAAGCAAACAAAACGAATATGATAAAAGTTGATAAAGCGTCCGCTGAATATCGACTACCTATACGCGAGATGGCACGCGGCCTTGTAGGCGGGTCGCATTCCAGATTCCACCTGACATTGTTTAATAGACATCCAACGAGACCGTCGCGTGCTAGTCGCTCTACAAGAAAAGGAATCTATAGCTCCTCACATATTATATTCATTTATTTTTAGAAACTTGTACAGTTCAACTGGCCGTTTGACTGCATCTCGGTTTTTGCTCTGCAAAATCCATTTTAATAATCGTCATTGCTTTCGTCATTGTTTTATGATAGGTATGTGTCGTTAAACTCCACCGAATAGCAAACAATTAGACTTTTTGTCGGAACTGTTGCTTCAAGCGGATTCGGACCGACAATCGTTTCACAAAGGATACTATTGTTTATCTACTTGGACTGGTTTCGCGATGAAAGGCTTCATTGACGATTAAACCTCGCTTCCTCGCCGATGACCGTCTGAATATGACGGTCACGCCGACCAATTTTTTCTTGGTTACACGCAATCGAGCGTCACATCCGGGTTAAATGTGGATAAATTCGAATTTCGCATACATTGGCCGTAATTATAATGAAGTCGTGAACGATTAACCATTAATAAGCCTTTCTCTCTAAGAATAACTTAACAATGGAGTTAAACCCCAATGAGAAAGCAGAGCTCTCCGAGAGCCACCGCGAGTATCTACCTTGGCGACGTGAAACGCGTCCCGCGTGAATTTCGCCGACCCACAATCTGGCAGCCCATCCGGCTTGCCTTGAATCCCTCTGACAAATATCCGGATACCGATACCGACATTACACGGGTTTTTAGAACAATACTGGATACCCGTCGCTCCTAATTCCAATCTATATAAGAGTATATAAAGTGCGTTATAGTGCTCCAGCCATTAATCTGCAAGCAATTTATTGAAATTGCTACTCTGAAAATAAATAATATTTTAAACACAGGCATTGACGTAGTATTCTTTACATTATCATGTAGACAATTAGTCTGAGGAATTTCTCAGATAAAAAATGTGTAATTTTAATTCCACTTAACGATGCAGATTTGATACGCGTACCTATCTAATCAAAATACGGTCACGCAATTTAAGTGATGTGTTCTTGTTTATTGAGTGTTTACAAACAATGGTCCGATCGCGGATAATTATGCAACGCGATGACAGCGCGGGCGCACGCGGCTTGGCGCTCACTTTCGTTGGTCTGCGTGCGCAGGCGACGAGCACGGCGCATGCGTGCCCCGGCCACCACCAGCACCACACCAGAGAAAGCGTTCAGGAATTTGGTCGGACCATGCTCTCTACCGACCAACAAATTGGCACGGCTCGTGTTTTAGGGCTGCCTCGTAAACTACGACCACACTGCGCCCGCGCTTCTCTTATGTAAAAGCGCACCTTACAAAAATGTACATACTGTTTCATAAGAGTAGCGAAAGATTGAATGTAGGCCCAAAGCCTATAAAGCCGAAAGAAGCCGATTGAGTTATGTTGGCCACACTACACAACTACAAGTTTACTTAGCTTGAGTATTCAAATGATTACATAATGGGTTACGCCCAAATACCTACTAACTAAAAATTACGAATATTTAAGAACTTGGAAATCTAGAGACGGTTATCAATTTCATCATATCAATCGCACATTACTTTGTGTATGTAGTTTTACAGCTCTCTAGAAATGCAATACCTGGCATTCTATCACATGTATCGAATTGAAATAGGTTTTATTGCAAAAGATATTGGGGTGAATGTGGCATGAACGAGTATATCCGGAACGCAGAGGCGGCGTGTTACGGTTTCGAAAAGAATGCTGAATGTAGGTTGCGTTGCGGACTACAGTTACGAGCATTCTTAGGACGGTATGCAATCACTGATCACTATTGTTGTAAGTACAAATATTATTTTCGGACATCGTAAATTAAAATTTTGCATAGTTGTTTACGTCCGCCCGATGGCACTGCGGACTTGCGAAGTGCGGAAAACAAAACAATAAATAACGATGATTAGTATCTGCGTAATGTTCTATGATACCTTATACCGATCCCCAATTAAAATATGAAAGCTTTTATAGTTAATAAATTCCAACAGTTAGTGGTCGGAAAAAATGTGAATGCGTGTTACAGTGACACCTGAGGCGGGTGGACACGGTACGCGCTGAAGGAATCCCGATATCAATGAAGTCATCATGTACAGTAGAATTTCTAATGGCCACGGATTCCATTTCGTTGGCAGCGAAGCGAGAGTGCAGCTATTCCAGCTATTCGGCCCGTCTCGCATATTGTTACAATGATCTAATTGAGGCTACTAACTAGACGCCAATGATATTTCTACAATAGTTTTTGTATTATTCTCACATAATTCGGCTCGTTACGGAGCACGTCTACATGTATATGAAAGGAATATTTCGAAAATATCATACACAAAATAGTTGTACGCTGAACTGACCCGTTTGTGTGACATTGAACGCGAATTGATATTTTATGACGCTTTGGTTGGAGACACTTTATTGTAATATTCATTCGTAAATCGTGATGGACGTCGACAAAGAACGACTGCAGAGATTTATAAAACGACTAAAATTAATATTAACATGGAAAATAGTTCTGAATCTTTGAACCCTTTTTAGTAAACTGTCCGTGTCTTCGGGTAGAGAAAAATAAGAGATACCTATCACGTCTTCTTGTGTGTATTAAAGAATTTAAGAGCTGCATTGAGCGTGTTGCCCATTACCGATTTGTTCCGCGATTCCTGCGACATGACTTGATACTCACATCGACTCGTACTTATTAATAAGTAAGGAATGTTAATAGCCTTCGGAGGCGTTTGATTTTTCACTTGACCTCTCTTAGAGTCATGTTATCGTGTCTTCGAATACTTGAATGTTTACGCCATCAGGAATGCACAGTTTGTACTCGTTGTAGATAATAAAATTCTCAATAAACAGTAAGTAGACAGATACTAAACATGCATGGATTCCAGACAACGCCCGTGGCCGCGGTGATGCAATGTGCAATGTCGTGACGCCGGAACTACGTAATTTTTTACACTAAATAGTAATTTTTAAGTGCCATGGGCGATCATAAATCGTAGAAAGTTCTTTAGAATGATTAATCTAGTGAGTTTGCCTGATTATGTGCGACGTTTATGAATTGAGACGTTTTTCCCCGCTTCATTAGGCGTTATGATAATATGTTTTTTATCCGAATTCCATTCGTATGCGTGGTTGGACGTTGTATGAAACATTAGGCCAACATTTGAATCCACATAAGGGATCTCCTTATAGTTGCGATTGAATTGATCGAAGCATGTCAGGGCTACCACGTACCGATACACGAATGTACGTGGTGCTATGCTATGTTATGTAATAATAAGTTCGCCGCATACATAGCGGGGTTGGGAGACTACCTACCCGACTGGACTCGACTGCCTCTTGAAACGAATTCAAAATATTTTGCAACTTTGTTATGTTTAGGGCTGTCTGCTCTCATGATTATTCTGTCTGTCACCTATCTTCAGTTATCAAACAAAATAAATATTTAGAATTTAATTACATAATTTACTTCTTCATCCAAAACATACATATTATCACGAAAATAAGTAATATTTTTCGAATGATTAAATAAGTATCTACATTATCATTTCCTGTTTTTGTGGGTTCGCTAAAACGGTTATACCTACACTATACACAATACGACATAGAGTTTTTCATTCAGGAAAATGAACAATGAATTCCTATTTTATTGATTACCCCAAATTCCACGCACAACTTCAAACATATTTACTCGCAGTTTTATTTTATGATTACTGAAAATTATATTAGTAGGTATAAGTATATGGGTAGTTACATTACTGGATCTTCTGAATATTTAAGTAGGTACCTAAACTTCGTTTGAAGAAATTACGCGTTCGCTCATTGAAAGATTCGGGAAAGATCAATAACGCGCGTTTAAAAACTTTTATAAAAAATGCAACTACGTATTCTAAACTGTCTCGAATGTCATGAATAACATGTTTTTCGAAACTTACAAGTTAATAATAAAAACATGATGATTCTTATCGAATAAGATTTAAACGAATTAGGTAAGTTAGAAATCGCGCTTCACTGCTTATGCGAGGATTATTCCATTTTGATCAGCGGCTTTGCGAAAGATTGGATTATTTCTGTCAGTCTACTTTTGAAATAGAAATAGAAATAGAAATAATATTTATTTGCATAAAACATGGTATATAAAGTTGGTTAAAAAAAGTAAAGTAAAGAAGTAAAGAAAGAGTAAGGAAAGTTGGTGGTTTGTCGTATATTATAAGCAGAGATCGGTTATTTGGATGCATATTCACCTAAAGTTGAGATATTGGCTAACATGGAATGCGCTTTTGTATCGAAAAAGTCTTAATTTAGATAAGTAATTTTTTTATTTTTTGTTTTAACCAATACAAACCACCTGTCCTCCGGTACATACACATATAATTTTAAATTAATACACATCTGAATAGTTATGCAATCAAAGAATCCCGGGGTTTTTAATAAATATTACAAATAATTTATAAAGCCGCTTTCATACTTTCATAGCTAAAAATTGTCTTTAGGTAAATACGCATCCGAATATCCGATCTTTGATTATAAGCCTTCGATCAATGAATATACTCGAAGAAATATCTACCTACATGCAAGGCTCGCCAGATATCTTATATCTTTCAGTATGAGGTAGAAACCTAACTCCCATCGAAACACTCAAATGAAGGGAAAAACTGACTGACTGACTGACATATCAAAGCACAGCTGAAACTACGGGGACTAAGAACGTAAGATTTTGCATACGGCTTTCTTCTATAATATAGTGGACCAAGGAAAAGGGTTGTTTGGAAATTTGACTTTTAAGGGGGTGAAAAGGGGGGATTTCGTTTGTATGAAAAACATATTCCTTAAGTTAGTAAACTTTAAACTTGGCACTAATACTTATCTAAGTAAATCATAAAGTTAGTATTTTGAATTTTTAAAATTATCGATGTTAGGAAGAAATCGCAGGCAAAGTCCTAGTATTTAATCAGTATTATATAGCGTAAATAGTGGTCCACCGTTAAGGATTCGATATACCAGATAATCTACTATAACCTAATATATAATAAAAAAATACTATAAAAATTGTTTTACCCAAGGATTCCGAAAATGTTTTTGAAAAAAATATGGTTTTTATTGGAACTACAAGGAACCAAGTAGTTTCAACAAAAAAAAATTTTTTTTTCATTTTTTCATTGGTTACAAAAGGTAGAAATTTCGTAAATAAAAAACCATAAATAAATATTTTCGGAATCCTTGGGTAAAAATGTTCAAAATTGTAATATGTCATAGTAAATTATCTGGTATATCCAATGCTTAACGGTGGACCAATATTTACGCCACACCCTGTATAGGTATGTATATTTTCCACCTGGAGAAATTCTACCTACGATATTGGTAAAAATTTTAGCTCTCAAAGTCAGTTCCTTACGTTTTCAATAAAGCTTACAGGGAGGAGAGTTTTCCCCCTCTCGAGACACTCGCTACTTTCTGCTCACGCGCAATATTAAAATTTCTTCCATTTTCATAGAAAATCCATGGTAGTCAGTACCTAACCACTGCAAAACAACATCAAACAATGTTTTGAACCGCGTAACAGTAATTGATGTGCAGTTAGTCGGTTTTTTATACTCTGTCGCACAATTAGCAGAGTTGACGTTCCATTGTATTGTCAGTAAGTCGGTAATCATGATAGGTATGCGTGGCACTTTATTCTTAGGTACTGACTGATCACTCAGGCTTCCATATAAAAATTACGATCTACCAGCTACCTTGGACGGCGACATTGTTAATTATGATTGAATGTCAATGTTTGCTTTACCCTGATAAAAGGATCCCAAGGACTGAGAATATCTAATAGAATTGTGTGTAAAACATAAAATGGTGGAATAAAATAGGCATCTATAAAGTCTTGACTAAATATTATTTTAAATTCAATAGTTGAAATGAGGTTAATTATATAATTGGGCAATTTCACGTGATCTGAATACATAATGATGACCCTATGTTCAATCTCTTTTTAATTAAGGATGACATTAACTGGAACCCACTCAAAAAACAACAACCATCTAGGCCCATCGTCAGTGATTTAATCTTAAATTCTTAATTGCATTTACATAACATTTGATCAATTACTGATCACCTCGGAACGGGGGATTAAACTTATGACTCTTCAACCTATTTTCACTTTGCCTTCCATGTTTTTTAAAACCATCAGTTAATGGATAATCCTCTCTTAAAACTTGGTCTACATCTTCAGTTTTCTGATAAATCCGTCGTAGTCCTCGTATTCTTGCTATTAAATGTTTCATCATTATGCTGTAACTTTTAAACTTACGTACATCGTTCTTCACCCCGAAAACCATCCCTAAGTATCTTTCAGCAATGACTTTATCAACTTACTATATTAGGTGGTTTAGTTTATACTTCATATTTTGAGTTGCAACCAACACTCCATAGAGTTACTTATCAATCAATCTGCCCAACTATATTGGGGCGGCTTCCAATCCAACCAGATGCAACTGAAAACCAGTATTTTGCATGAAGCGACTGCCAGAGAGAGAGAGAGAGAGAGTTCCTTATACTCTTAACATAATCAGCCAATAATGTTCCCACTGCTGGGTTGCAGCCGTTGCAGGCCTCCTCTCTGTGAGAGCGAGTGGGCCATAATCCACCACGCGGGCCCAGCCCGGGTTGTAGATGCTTATATTATTATTTAATAAAAAAGTCCATAAATACTATCTAAACATACATATACACCTCGGGGGGTCACGGGCGAAATGTCCGTTACGCAACCAAGCATCGTCGACCATTCGTCATGCTCCGGCTGAAACCCCAGGGTGGAAACGTTAATTACTGACTAGTACTTACACTAGTCATGTTTTAATAATACTTACTGTTACTGAGCTAATCTTGAGTAATCTCGGCTTAGGAATTAATTACAATGTTGATAGGTAGGTATTGTATTTATTCTTAAGCGTAGAACTCTGTTCGTTGATCGCAGCTTTCTGTGCTATCTAATAACTTCAACCGTAAATTATTAGGAGGTCTGTAATTACTTTTTTGGTCATACAGATCCTTCCTAATGCTGTCAAGGCTTTTATGACGAGGTTGTATTTAGTGACTTGTGTGTTGACATTAACATTTCGTGAATAATGATTAATGCATTTTAATACTTATGGCCTTTTTTTTATTTGTCCTTTATTTACTAAAATATTGTTAGATCATTTATGAATTCACATAGTTGTTCACATGGTTCATACCTGATTACTGCGCAAGGAAAACCTGACAAAGCGAATAAGTAAATTATTAACATTCAAACATTCCTTTTGCATTGCGTCAAGCAGTTTTTATTCGGAGTCAAGAAGTCAAGATTCTTCTGTAGTAGATTTTCTATGATCTTATTAATAATTAGTGTTTTCTATTAAAAAGTCATGATTATTCATGAAATTCCTGTACCTTTATGTGCAAAAGAGGTTAATTTGCTTACAATTCTTGGCTTTTTAACTCACTTATTACACTTGAAAAGTGGAAGGAAACTGTTTGTAAAGTAATTTGATAGCAGCTGTATATTACAACAACCCGTTTTACTGCCATATGCATACAATAACGCTTATCAGTCGATAAGTAGAATGAGTACACGAAAACGGTTACCCAGTGTTTTTTTTTTGTAGGTCTGATATCGATAGTGCCTCCATCTTTTTGAAACTATTCGAACGAAATGTTCCGAGGCATGTTTCAACTTGCCCCTACAGCCTGTTTACTCTACTTTTCGTGAAACTAGATGGCGCTTACCCGAAATGTGGTTTCAGGTTGTATTTGTAATTCACGACAGAGGGCGCTAGTCGTATCAAAGTAACATCATGTTATTGATTTTTTGTGTGTATTAGGGTTGGTTAGATAGAACCGCCTTATTACGTATGCAAGACTTGATTTATACAACGGCAATAACCTTTGTGAATTTATTCAGTGTGAAATAAAGGAAATATTTTCCCAGATGTCGGAGATATGTGAGAAGTTTCCATTTACCATCTTACCTACCTAAGTCTACGTACCTAGGTACTAGATTCACGTTCGCACGTTCGTCCCTTGATCTCATTGTTAGACAAGTTTATAAGTTCTTGGCATTATACAGCCTTAACCGATTCAAATCTGACTTCTCGTTAACATCTAAAAACGTGCGCATTAATTAACCACTTAGATAAAAACCCGCGAATTCTTTATATGCAGCAATCCGAAACAAATGCAAAGAGTCACGATTTCAATTCAATTAGAATTGAATATACTCGTACACGTAATAGGTTATTGAAATGCGTAATAAGAACGCAACGTAAAATAATGCTATAGGTACCTAATTGAAACCTTATATCGCCCAAGATAATGTTTTAGCTAGACTCAATATCTACATAACTTATAAATAGGAAAAATATAATTGCTTATCTCGTATTTAGGTAAAAAAATTACATAAGCGGAAACCTAGTCATAGATAAAAGGCGGGTAGGTACTAAGCGGAAACCAAATCATAAAAACGATGGATACCTACCGTAACTTTATGTGTTTAAACACATTAAAATAAAGTTAAAACATTACCCAGCAGACGATGATGAATTTATGATAAAACAGTTATGCTAATTACCTACAGCTTCAACTGACAGGGACATAAAATAAATTCTAATTACGTCCACTTGAGTTGATAGGCATATAAAATATATAAAACTGCACCTATCGCCAATCATAATAGTGCAACATTCAAGTCTGCATGTAATGGAATGCGGAATGATTGGTAGCGCTTCCCGTACTTTCGCTTTACACATCCACCTTCCCAACAGTACCGGCCTTAACTTCGTTTGTTATGTAAACAAATCATTCGACACATCTTTACAACCGTCTTCAGACAATAAGCCGTGTTTTGTAAACAGTCTTTAATATCGTGTTATGTCAGCTATCGATAGACAAATCTGTTTTGACTAACCGAATTATTGGGCGCCTGTTTCATGAGCTCGTCACTAGCATTGTTATATTCTGATTTGTGTATTATAGACGATTTCAGGAATGCAAAACTATTGAATTATTTGGGAATTATATCATCTTTAACGTCATAATAAACAAGACGGTAAATTCTCGTGATTTTACCGATGATGGAAAGTACTCAATTAAAGGTAGGATGTTGGCAGTAGGCACACGCCAAACGTGATTTTCATGAGAAGTCAGCTGCTATGTACATAATGGGTTCAAAAGTATTAATATAAAGTTTCGGCATTTTTAAATGCATGGCATACTTTATTGATAACTACGACACCAGATTCTGCACTTCAAACTGCTGTTGAAAACATTAGTCGTAATTAATAGAGACCACACTGGGTTTTCGCAAAATAAAGATCCTAGGATTTATCAGACTTTAAACAATTCTAGAACGAATTTGGGAATTTGTAAATAAATATAAGTACTAAAAACTACATCACTTAAAGTGAACCTAGTCCCTCAGTTGTTTTAAGTTTCTAACCAGTCAATCAGCCAAATCTCGGAAAGCATCTTTAAAATGAAGGTTTTGTGATTACAGACATTTAGTCAAAAATTTGCAAAGATATTTACAAAATAACAGACCACAAAGAATTAAAGACAAAAAAATATCAGGACTAAACTTTGGTCCCCTCCTTAATAACTAAAATAAATATTTTAGTTAATATTACCGAATTAAATGAATAAAACCGCTCTTTTTCATAAAACGTCATGTAAAAAAGAAATGGAATAAATATAGCAGCAATTTGAAGATAGCTATTATTAAAACTGGTCCTTCAATTCTCACCTCCCCTGAAATGTGTGCGTGTACTAGCTGCTTGACGAAACGAATATCAGAAAGTCTAGCGTAAAGAAAGTTTGAGTAAACTTTTAGTTGAGATGCTGTATTGCTTACCTCTTAGCTGTGATAATATTATTTTAGTAAATCTATGAAAATGGCCAGAGTAGAGTCTGTATAGTCACCACACATTGAAACAAAATGTAGACATTATTATTTTACTAAATTTAATATAACATTAGACAGAACAAAAATAAGGTCCTGTGGTTAAATTAATATTAATACATCGCGTATGTGTAGTTATTAGATGAAAATTTGGGATAGATTATATGTGATGTGGTTAGCGCAAACACGGATGTTGCGGTACAAATTCTAGAGACGTCTCTGCTGAGTCTGCAAATGAAAACGACATTTCCTGGTGCTGAATCTTACCTTACCATCATGTGTTTTCTTGACGCCTCAAGTACAAAGAGCAAATCACTCTTTTGCTTGTATTATAAGAGCCTCCAACAGTAAACGAAATCCTAGGATTTTTATTTTGCGAATTCCCTGTGTGGTCCCTCAGTTCACACGCACATATTACATGTAGATACCTGAAAACATGGATAAATTGGAAGCGAACTGTTGAAATTACACAAACACCTCTCGATAAACACACAAACACAGCAACAGATAGAGCAAACTAATAGATAGACAACACAGCTACATTGCATAGTACAGTAAGCGTCAAAAATATCGGAACAAACAGACTTCAAAATGATCTCAACAACTAAGAAAACGAAACTTCATCTCAATTGAATAAAGTTCTTGTCAAAATGACAGTTGTCGTGTACTGTCATCATTCTGAAACATTCCTTGTTTCAATGAGCTAATTTTTAATTTTCATAGTTGTTTAGATCATTTTGAACAGTTTGTTCGTCTCGATATTACTGAAGCTGACTGTACCTACGAGCTAATTTGCCTCGAGGCATCGTTACCGTAGTTAGTCGTACTCTCAACTCACAAGTTTCGGGATCCACAACGTTTCGTTTAGATATGTAAATGCTTTACTATAGCCACTATAGGCAATCATACATCAGCCTATAATGTTCCACTACCGGGACATAGGCCTCCTCTCAGTGAGAGTGAGTAGGCTGTAAACCGCGTGGTGGATTGGTAGTCCCAGTGCGAGTTGGTAGATGTCACATGTCTTCAAATATCTGGTTCTAGGACATGTCGGTTCCCTCACGGTGTTTTCCTTCACCGTTTGAGAGCAGTGGTGATGAAAAATAATTTACACAAAGTAAAGCGCCTGACTGTGTTCGAACTTACGACCTCATCATCATTATATCAGCCGAAAGACGACCACTGCTGGACATAAGCCTCCCCCAAAAGATTTTGATTTTGATTTTTGAAGGATTTGCCATAATTGCCACGCTTGGCAGGCGGGTTGGCGATTGCAGTATGGTGGTAGAGAACGCTGCTGCCCATTCTCTAGTAAAAGTGCCTTAGTAGCCTTCTACGACACCCATGGGAAGAAATGGGATGGTGCTATTATTTTACGTCCGGCATCACACCTTACGACCTATAAGTCGGTAAGTCGCGGCCGTTACAATAGGGCCACCACTGCTCAAAATGGGTATAGGCACTATCTTTACATAATATAAATGATATTATTCCTGGCTACCGGCTACCGAATGTTCGTGTTGTAAAATATGCCTCCGAGGTGCGCGCGCGCTTCCTCGATAAACGAAATATCTAAATGCCTTTATGCATAATATAACAAGTTGATGGTGCTGCCTCAAGACACGGACGCTGCTACCGGCTTCATGCAAACGAAAACGAGATTTTAAATAAAATTAAATAATTAAAAAAGGAAGGCTTTCCGGCTTCTGTCGTTAGCTATTTGCTGCACGAAATTTTTTGAGGTTTTTGTTATTTGTGTTCTAAACGAATGAATAAAATATTCATTTCTATGTACCTATAGGTTGTTTGATCAGTAAGTAGATGCATGTCAGTTCTGTCATCTAGAGTTTAAATAATGCTTTATTGCAAAATCCCCTTTTATCCGTTTCTGTTTTCAGACATATATTTGGCAATTTGGATGACATTAGAATAGCGCTGATTTATCAAATCACTAAATCAAAACCTTACAAAAAATATCCATAGCAGACTTGTAGAAGCTAGCCAATTATAAAACGACAAAATAATTAACATTTTCCTCGTTTGTGACTGGCAAGTTGTAAATAAATGTAATCACAAATTGCTTTGGCATGCGGAACTGACATAAAATAATGTACTTAGGGAAGCGCAAGCGCCAGCAACGCGGATCACTGATGTTTTCATGTAATAGGTATGCATGGTTAAATGAATATGAATCCGATAACAAATGCAAGTCCCACACGTAGTCGAATATGTGGATTATTTTCGTAGCGGCTTATGAGTGGCATTTTGTTTATTTGGAATCATTCGCATTTTTTTAGCTGCCTACGCTGCCTACTTGATTTTCGACGTTCCAATGACTGACCTATAATATTTTGTGCTGTTGAGTAATCTTGTTTGATGGATAAATTAAACTACTCTTTGCTGTCCTTGGATGTTAAAAGGCTTTCCCAGCGGGACGCGGTTTGTTTCTATATAAGACCAGTGCTAGTAGGTAAACCTACTTTGGTTCTAGTGCTTCGTATAACAAGATGTCCTCTAGTTGACATACAAATTAATCAATCAAAATCAAAAGTCATTTATTCAAATTAGACTGAGAATCAGCCCTTTTCGAACGTCAAAATACATAAGAAAGTCCCCCAAAACGCCCACCCTTTCCACTTTCTAGTGCTTCACCTTTGACATGCGTAGCGGTCGTAGTGGGTAGCCCAAAGCCCGCAAATTTGACAAGCGCTTCAATCTTAGGTATACCTCGGTAATTGGATTGCGGAGGTCAGGTAGCAGTCACTCGGTGTGTGAACTTGTAGACTCGAAGGTGACCGCAGCACGGTTGCAAAAAGTATTTAGACTACCTAAACTGATCATGATTGAGACCACTTCGGTTTCGTAGTTCTCTACTTAAAAAGCATGAGTTACCCGAATTCAATGATAGGCCTACTTAGTAGGGAAGCCGACGTCAGATCCCCTCGGTAGGCATTAAATCATCTCGGCACAAAGTAAAGGTATTATTACGCGAACGTAGAGTCACTTAACCTTTCCTCAAAAGGGACCCCCGAATACTTCAAACGAATATTTATGTACGTGCAGAATTTTACGATCCCGCAGATGTACTCTGCCGTCTGCGTACCCTCTCTTTTAAATGATCGATATGCGTGCAAATAAGCAGGGCCTTAAGCAGAGCATTATACCGCAGGAGAATGGATGGGCGCCCCAGGCGGCCGCACCGCGCATGCGCCCACCGAACTACACCTCCCTCCCTACCAAAATATTATCCCGTTTATATTGAAAACAACACGCAAATTGCTGCTAATTTTAACTTAATATTTTATATCCGTTTTATCGTTGAAAAATGATTTGATGCGTTTCCGTTAAAGTCATTTCGATCCCTTTTAGCGCCCATTATGGTTATTGCGGGATCAGATAGATTGTTAGTTATACCGTGAGTCAGGTGTTGTAGGCAGGGGTAGCTGTGTTCCCTTGACGAAGGAGTGAAAGTAAACCAGTATAACGTTGAAATAATCACTTATATCGGACACATAATACACGGTAATCACATATAAAACAGCAGGAATAATCAGTAGGTACACGTTATAAAATAAAAGATCATAAACGGCACAGTTAATAAAATACAACCAGAAATAAGCAGTACACAAATATTTGCAAACTTATTGCACAATAAAATCGTAGCTAAATTATACTGGAAGACTGGCTATCTAGATATAGGTAGGGTTCATCGCGACTAGTATGAACAGCGGAGCCACTATTTCACAAACATGACTTGTTGATTTATTAATTAAGGCAAAAGTATGATAGACTCTAATTATGACACCGAATATTCGGTCCTTATACCACCTTTCTTTCATAGTGCAAGTAGCATGTGTACTTATCTGTTCCCGGCTAATCCACCATTCAGGGACGCGAAAACATGGCCTTCTCGGGGAGCAGGTTTCGACTTGTCGAGATCCGGTCAGCACGTGTAAGAAAGTTCAAGGTTTTTATTTCCTTACTGGATTAACGACATTAGTTAACTAGGCGGAATGTATGCTACTTGTACTATGGTGTCTGAACAGAACTACATAACATAATTTTAAGTAAATTCAAACTAATTTACAAAAGTCACCTCTTTTTGAACGCCAAAATTCGCCAAAGACAGTCCCCCCAAAACGCCCGCCCTTCACCACTTCCTAGTGCTTTAGCTGGGAAGAAGAAGTGGCGCAACAAACTCCCCAGCAGCACAGCTGTCTGTTAAGTTAGAAGAACTTCATTCTATACAATAGTAGGTAATTAACATTACGAAACACAAAAAACATTAAATTTGCCATATGTCAGCTAGCACACGCCAATATACCAACAAAACATTGAAAGCTATAGGTACTCAAGAACTTACAATTTAAATAAAAGCCTCCAGGCACAAAGGGCGTGCCCGCTTACATATGCAATTCTGCATTATGTAAATGTAACTATAACATGAAGTAGCAAAAGTTAAACTAGGACCTTTGGAATATATTAAATAAAAAGTTAATATAATAACAAAACCATGGTCAGCAAGACGACCAGTCACCTGATTAGTACAGCTGATTAGTATGAGTGTACAGTAGACAGGTAATGTGTTACAAGTAATTATACAAATAACGATACAGCTACCTACTACCTACATTGAAAGGATCATTATTAATAAAATAAAAATAGCTTCGTTTTATTGGGCTTCGCCCGCGTGGAACTTTCATCCCCTATTTAACTCCCTTTAGGGTTCAATTTCGAAATATCCATCCTTATTCCTTGTCTACATTATAAAGGGAACCTCTGTGCAAAATTTCAGCTTTCTTGGTCCAAGTGTTTGGGCTGGGCGTTGATGAGTCAGTCAGTCAGGACTTTTCTTTTTATTTATGTAGATAAGAAAGTATTAGCAGTTTGGCAAGGCTTGTATGACGCTGTTACTAGTACTTGCTACTGTAAAAGTAGACATTAACGACTAGGTTGCTTTCATTGCTATTTATTTAGTGCCAAGCATCTTCACTGCGATGTGCGGAAAGGCCTGATAAGATCTTTACTAATTGGCTAAAAAATAAGTACTCACAAGGAGATATACAAAAAGTATAAAACGCTCATAACTATTTTCGTTCAGACAATTACCAACGAGGCACTTGATAAGCTGTAAAATGCCATAGCAAGAATGCTCATTGTCTATGCCAAATATGTTTTTGTGTTTTCTATAAATCATCAAAACACTATTTTTAAATAGTAACCAGACCAGAAGAAGAACACGATGGTCATCCATAAGACCTCCTTTAGAACAACTTAAGTGGGTACTCAGAAAAAGAGATTCCCCTTTAGCGGTTTTTTTTCAAACTTTCATGTCCCTCACTTTCCTTGACATATTATTTTCATTTAACCAACTTCTACACAGTTCGTTCCATTAATACTAGGCCAGCAGCGTGCACAGAAATCGAATCCCGAGCAACAATGACCGACAAATGATCCGCTTCACTGGAGCCAAGTCACAAATAAACTGAATAAGAAAAAAAACATTTACTTGTCAATTACACCTGCCCGATAGATGTTTATGTAGTATATGAAACTTGAATAGGTAAAAAACGTTTGTACACTAGCTTTGCTAGAGTATAGAACCGTTGTTACCGCTCCTGAGACTCTAAGCTTACGGCTTTTAGTAAGATATATTTCACCAACTTATGGATAAAAAGTTGTGCTGTGGGTTGCCGGAATACTTCTGTCTCAAATACATAGGCCCAGTAAGCCGCACATGAGTAAAAAAAGCTGTATAAGTTGGCCTTTTAATCCGTTGAAACTCCTTACTACGCTAGGCCAGCTATCTGTACTCTACGATGAGCTCGGCGTCAAGACAGCCTTGAGGTCGATCGAGCGTGCAGCGCTTGGTGCGGGTTTTTCGAAAGAGATACCGTGGCCCCTGACACACGGGCAACTGAAGGAACACGGGTGGGTTTTATTCAGCAAAAGTCTGACACGTCCTGCTCCAACCAGAGCGGGAGAAATTATTTGACGATTACCCACCCTAAAAAAAAATCGTGCAGCGCTGATTCAAACGATATTCACTAACGCAGTTATGGTCGCGACGAACTCTAGGTTGTATCATCCCGTCGCTGTTTCGCAGACGAATTAGGTCTTGCGACCTTTAAATCATTATAATCGATCAATCTCGACTGAGACTTTTGTTGGTTTAAAATATTAGAGTTGAGTATTTCTTACTCATGATCGTCTCAGCCTTGAGCGCTAGTGTATAGCTACTCGCAACTTAGTGAATAAGTACCACACTGTTGCTTCGCAGCTGCAGAGACTGTATCCTTAGAGAATAGCACTGCAGCTCCAATTAAAGTGTTACCACTGAGGTGTGGCCCGCTGTACAAAGTTACTGCTAGAATTCTGTTTCTGAAAGTGGCGCTGGCTCATCTTCTTTCTAGCATATTTAATTTTACTATATGTATACTCTGTATACCACAGTGTGATGCCATACGGTCGTTGCGTATGTCATTGTTGATTAGTTGACAAAATGTGAGAAGGGTCAATGTTTGTAACTCAATACCTTTTCAGATTTTTAACGTCTGAAGCGCCAATAGAACTTCACCAAGGCTTTGTTTCTAATTCGGTCGACTTGAGTTCCACAATTCTCCTGTCATCAACTGATTGGTCATCATTAGAAGCATTATTCGTGGGTGTTCCTTATTGATCGCCTTCATTTTTCGCTGCACTGGTAGAGTCCTCATGTTCAGAATAGTTTAGAGAATTTTATGTAATCTCACATTATTATATGCCTGTTATCCCTATAGATAAATGAACGCTCTTTAAAAATACTAGAACTATTAATTTTATCCAGCTAATCCATATAAGTTTATGAACGTCATCTGCTGAGGTTAAACCTCGCGTAAACCTTTAGTTAATGAACTCGTTTATCTAACCTTACAGGCATAATATTTTCTTGCTGGATCTATTGATAACTTCACATAAATAATACTTAATCGTAGCTATAAATTTCTTAATATGTCATTTTATATAGGACTAAATCTAAATAATTATCCCAGTATTGTCGTAGAACGTTTTACACACATAAGTTATTCAAATTTCATTCAAAAAATAATTGTTTTCTCTGATCATCGTCTCTAATAGCCGTGTTAATTCTCTTATTAATTTACCATTTCTATTCGGCGAAATCCTCAGACATAATTAAAGCACGGCGCCTAAGTCTACCTGTCGGTGTACCTTTGCCCGCCGCTCTATTAGACAATAAAAAAGTTAATGCCTATACGGGCCTGCAGAGATGCGGCAACTTCTCACAGTTCCCCACCCTCGCCCCTCCCCGCGCACCTCCAACAAAAATAAAACACAACCTTCCAAGGATACAACCACCGTAATTTTAAATTCAACATAACAAAACCAAATTGGCAAGCAAAATTCAACACTGCCACTTAAGAAATAACGCTCAATTTCTTTGCTCATCCTTCAGCTTCTATACCATCTTAAAGCACAACCGAATCAAAACTTTAGTTTCTTAAGAATACAGTTCAGTATTGCCAGAAAGACAAGCACATAAGGTTGTAGCCGCAACGGCAGGGAGGAGAGTAAAGGGGGTTCATTAATCCCCGCGCCCTGCGCGCACGCACTTTCATGAATGGACCGAACAGGTTGATGTGTTTCGACTACAGGATGATTTTTTTAAGTTCAGTAATGAATTAGAGGACATATTTTCGTTTCTCAATTTATAACCGAAAAAAGATGATGAGAAGATGTGAGAGAACCAAAGACAAAATTTGAATATTTGTTTATACATCACGTAGGCACATTTGAATGCATTTATTCGTACCGACTAACGGAGATAATAAGGTCACTGATCAAAATTACAAAACAATGTTTTGTGTGATATCGCGGAGTATTCACTGACTTCCAAATTGTGTGATGTCATCAGTTCCTTTGTGTGCAGACAGTGGGCACAGATGACCGTATTTGCTCTCAATTCTTTCACCTTTGGCTCTGGTGACAATCGTCGTAGTGTTGTCAAAATCAATTGACGTCTTGGGTTTTTAACATTTTATGATTTCATCAAGTTTTTTTTTACGAACTGTGTCTTCTAATTTGGTTTAGTCTTGCTATACAGAAAGCTCTCTTGTCTCAACTTTCCAAGTCTTAGTCCATAAAGCTTTATCCGTGAGTGGGCACTCTGCAGTAATGTTGGCGTGTGTGCTATGTGGCCAAACAGGTCGTTCCACTAACATCCTGTGCATGGAAGGTTCGAAGGAAGCGCCGCAACGTCCGGCCGCGTGGATGTAGCGTGATGCTCTTTTTCCTTTTCGGTTTGTTTTTTGTTCATCTCATTTATTTATTCCAATGTAATCTCTTCCAGTTCATTTTTTATTCAGTCGGCCTTCAGTGTTACCTGTGCCGGGACGCCAAAGCCTTGTCTATATTATCGTCTTAGCACATTTGCTAAAGGAACATTTTGGGTGTTGTGTTTATTTCTTCTGCGAATATTAGTGACATTTGTAACGGTTCTAGTTGTGATTTTGTGGACATGTGACTAGTGTCAGTTGATATCTAGTGCTGATATTGTGTGCTGTGATGATGGAACTACCGCACTATTTGTTTCTCTTGGCTCGGACTTCGCTGAGTAACTTGAATCTCCTCTCGATGGAACCTCCACAGTCGCCTAAGTTTAACGTGCCTCTTTGGCAGCCGTGGGTTGCTTCTCCACAGAAAGGTACCTAGCAGTTATTTGTTTGCTTCTATTTACAAATTGTTTTGGATCCCAATAAGAACTAGTTGTTTTGACTGGTTTATCTTCAGCGCTTTCCAGATACCTATTTAAATTACAACGAGTCTCTAAGAGAGACTCAGTTCACACTAATACCAACATGAATCAGGTATAATTTCCAATTTGTGAAATTTATTAGCAGCTTGTGTTATCTACAGAGTATCCGGTTCAAATATAGTATCGGATTGTAAACTAGTGAGCAAAGGCCTGAAACCAAATACCAATTAACTTCGTCGGAAGGAAAGCTATTAGTTAACTAAGACCTGAAATTGGACCTAATGATCCGGCCTCAGCGGCACCCAATTATTTAACTCCTAATTCCTAGTTTCCTCGTATTTCCTTAGTATTAGGCAAGGTTTTCTCAGAAATAAAGAATGGACTCAATTTTTCGTGGTGGAATTTGTCAAAACATCGATCGAAGGCGATCAAGAAAACTATACGACTGTTAACCGTTTGCGTTTGATATTATCTTTTTTTAAACATGTCATCGACTGAAACCAGGGGCTCGTGGGTCAGATCTTAAAGGGCCTTCAAGAATTAAATCATTATCATCACATCCTTTCAGCTTTTCCTTGACTTAAGATAGAACATCTTCATTCACGGAGTATTTATTTCCAGAAACCCCAAGTACTGCGTCCAGCGGGGACTCCGAAGGCGACCGCACCCTGTCCCCAGAAACGCCGCGCGCGCAGCCCAAGGAGCTCACCGGTAAATGGCGCAGGGAGAGACGGAACACGCGCTTGCCTGATTATAGACCTAGGTAAACAATAATAAACATTGATCATTATTTTAGTTTGGTCATGAATTTGTGCTAGCTATCGGAATTTGGAATTTGTATGGAAAGAAAACGTATTTTTCTTGTCTGCCAAATGTTAATTAATTTTAAGTGATGCAAATAGCAACTGGTTTGCATAGTGTATTTGAGAAGAACCAGTCGTTTAATAGTGTATCATTTAAAATTACAAAGTGCGAATGTCTGTAATTGGGACCTAAGTTAAATTGCTCATAATTCCGGAAGCTTGTTTCCGATCGTTTCTAAAATAACTAAGTAAATTAATTTCTAAAAACAGTAGCCGTTTCGGACGACATTCCAGTCGAACACAAAAATAAAACAGATTGCATCTTCCGATTTAATTTCCATAAATTAAATTTGTTTCCAGGGAGAACGGCAAGATGGCGCTTCGGTCGCAGTCGTTCAACGAGCGGCGCAGCGTGGCGTCTGTTGCGCGTGCTCAGCCGCACAGCGATGGAGAACTGTCGGACGAGACCGATGAGGGACCCGCTAACTTAGCTATTAATGGAAAAAGTAAGAAATTTTTACACTATAGTTATACTCCTAAGTTAACGATTAAAGAGGGTTTGGACTTAGTAGTATCAGAAGGAGGTTGTCTGCTTTGGGATAGTTCAACAACTTATATCACTCAGTAAATAAAAATTGGCCATCCCTTGACGCCGGCGCCGTAAATGATAAATGATTTTATTTCTGTAAGTAGGTCTGTAATTTTACTCGTCAATAATATTTTAAAAACTAGATGAGGTCGGCTTTTCCTATCTGACTACTCTGAGAATAAAGGCCGAAACAAACTTAGACCAGAAATAATCTTGGTTAGATCATGTGAAAACCATGTGGATTGGTGGCTAGAAGAGATGGTCTTATGAGGAAAGAACAACACAGATTGTGTGAACCTGTCCAATCAGGGCACGCATTTATCAGTACCTACAGTAGGTAATCACTGAACCCTATGAGAAGATTGAAAATCTCAGAAGTTTTAGAAAAACCTTTAATTTGTTTACTGTAATGAAGAAACTGAATTGCTTCCAATCCAATCCCATTTCGGTCGTTTCCTTCACAAAGATTGCGGATATCGAACAATGGCCCGCCTCCACGGCCGAGGAAGTTTATTTAACGATAAATAAAATTTAATAGGAATTGCTTAGTCAACAGTTTTACTAGCTAAACAAGCAAGACATTATTCAACAACCTTGATTGGATTTTCAAACAACTTTGGCAAAATGTGAAACTAAGCCAAGGACGCGATAGAGCCACGAGACGAAGCCATTATAAAACTTCTTAGCAAATCCGATTCCCTACAAATCCTAACTAATGAAATTTGCCGTCCTACCTAATCTGTTCAAAACGTGTATTAAGCATACCTAGTATTAGGTTTGTTGTTCGTCTTTGATATCCATAATTCGATGTAAGGCGAGACGAAATCAAGTTACGTGCGAAACCGGGAGGTTGGTAATCTCACATAAGTATATTTAGTATAAGACTCCTTTGATATAGAACGTATACAAAGAACAGACCTTTCTTTAATAGATAAACCGTCTTAAGTGCTTAGTCGTACCTTCTTTCAAGAATTACTTTATTGTGTTCTATTATGGATGCTAGTTGGGAGTTTCTATTTTGATTGGCGTAGGAACTAAGATGGTGGAATCCCTTGAGGTTTGCTCAAGTTAGGATTAACACAGTGAGACAATTCTGACTAAGAATTATGTATTCAGACATAATTGGGCTGATATTGGGTGTCATAAGATAAAACGTAGGTCGTTCATAGTAAATTACTTTTTGCAGGTATTATTTTTATCAATAGGTAGGTAAGTATCATAGAATTACGCACGTAGGCATCAAATGTTTAGTCAGCTATAGGTATGGTTTCCCAAATCATTTTTGTGTTTATCAAAGCAATTGTGAATAAGAGATAAGTTTGAAATTGACGCATTTAGGACCGTTGCTAATCGCTCTGCTATGTTTGGTATTCAGAGTAATTTCCGCTTTCTGTGAGTGGACATGATAAATTAATTTAATGTATGCACGATGCATCTAATTACCGTGAATACGAATATAATTATATCCTGGCGAGGGTCATTTGCTTTGGCACTGTAATGCATTCTTTCTTTCATATGGCGTTAACTATCAATAGACTTAATCCATGCCATTGGCTCTTCGAGTGTCCTTCTATGAAAGTGTCGAATCTATTTCGTATACAAAAACACCGAAGTATAGACTTTGCGCAACAGCTTTGAGTCCGTATACTGTTGCCGTTAGACCTGGAATGTCTGGGTTTCTTGACAAATAAGTACTTCGTTGTCTTCTCTGTCTTTGAATGGCGCATATTTTTGTATCAATCCTTTTTAGTGCCAAAGTTGTAGAGGTAGCTACTGTAACTGCAGTCGTTCCATGATTGTTGCAACACCGCTGAAATGGTAGTTAGTATTGGTATTTACGAAATCCTAAAAAGATATCATGTTTGTTACAGGAGCGCCCCCAGAGTACCCAGGCGGTAAGCATGAGGCACCGATAGATATGCGCTTGCGATCCCGGCCGGCGCCTCCGCCTTATACCAGGCCCTCAGTCATCACCAAGAGCAATGACACGCCGCCTGGTAAGGACCTTTAAAACAAACTTCTGAATTATCAATAATTGAAGCCCCAATAAGTACAACAAAGCTGGTCCTAACTCCTTAATACGTTTATCTATCGTGCATAATATTGTCTCAGAAAAAATTCAGATTATTATCGAATTTTGTTAACAATTTCAATTATTCCTTAGGCTCAATGTCGATGTGCGACCCCGTCATCGACGAACATTTCCGGCGGTCACTGGGCGATGATTACATGAATTTATTTAAGAAAAACAATCCAGAAATTCCGCAGCCTGCGCCAAAGCCCAACATGAAAGACCGCGCCAGCAGCCCCATACAGTTCAAAACTGAAGAGCACCCGAAACCGGCGAAAATAATTGCTATGGAAGTCGACGACGCAAGTATGTCAGTAGATGATCACTTTGCAAAGGCTTTAGGAGACACCTGGAGGCAAATACAGACCTCAAGGTTAAAAGATAACGAAAAAGTACAGCCAGCGAGCAAAGGCGGCGTCGATGACCACTTCAGTAAAGCCCTCGGCGAGACGTGGAAACAAATTCAATCTTCCAAACTGAACTTAGACACAGATAACGAGAAACCTAAAGATCAAACGACGAAAATTATTTCAAGGAGCGGAGTGGTAATATAATAACGGTTGTTAAGCCGCTGGGTGGTTCGGTTTACGGCCTTGTAAAATTTACGAGGCATTTTCATGATGCTAACTGGAGTATCAATAAATTCCCACTTGTTTTACATAAAGAAAGCTATTATTATGATAATAGGTACGGAGCATGTGCCGTTTCTTATGGTGCCTTTACACCTGGGGCTCACCTAAAGATTTATTCCACCATGTTTTTGTTACACGGCAAGTTTAGGACATGGCTGCTAGCTTTTTGGCACTCGCCATTGCTTATCATAAATGTTTTCAATGTTTCAGTTATCTAAATGTCAATAACACGTTATAACAGATAATGTAAAATTGTTAGAAGCAAGCTACGCCTGTTGAAGGCACCTTTATGTTTAATAAAATCAAGATCCATGACAATTCTGTTACCTTGAGTTTTGGGTAATATTTTTGTATTGTTATTTAATTGTAAATGATATATAAATAGTCAATTAGTCACCAGTTACACATTGTAAGTTATTACCTCATTATGAGCGCTTTTGCACAATTCACTAATAGGTTAAGTAATAATGTTGTAAATAATAGTCATTGTATGGTTGGGAGCGATAGTAAGTATGAATATTTATGAAAGGAGATATTTAGATATGTTTGACTAACTGTGTTTCATTTCAACATTAAATGTTCCTCGTGTAAAATGTTTGTATGTGCAAGTAAAACTACGAATGTAACGAAACGCCCATCGAAATTTTGCATCAGATATTGTGACAAAATGTGAAATAGGTACTTTATTTTCATATTTGATTAGAAACTGTGTGAGTATGCTGAATTAAGTTATAAGGAGGAAAGCTTGCTGGGAGAAATGATACATTATTTGAATTACGTCTTCAATTTCGTCCCTTACTTATGTAGTGGCGTCAATAATTAAATATTGTTAACATTGCTATGAAAGAAGTTTTAATAAATATCCTGTTAATGACTCTTTCAAGATTACCTACAGTACATACTCAAAATAAAATAAAAAGTTTTATGTTAGACCAGCTTCCAAACGCGCGTGGCCATTCACTAAAAAATCAATCTTAACTGTGGGTATATAGTACACCAATTACGTTAACGTGATTATTATTTTTCTCACCAAGCTTCTTTTATTTTAATATATCGAGGGGCAGCTGGCTGTCCCCCCGTGTTCTACGACTTAGTAATATAAATATACTTCGGTTTGATGTATGTAAATAACGTTTTCCTATTTATGCACTGTAATTTAAGTTTAATGTCGTTAATGACGAGCAAATACACATAGCCTTTAAAATTATGAGTTTTATTTTACTTATGTAATAACCCTGTAGGTAAGTAAGCTAAATTTCTGAAAAAGTTTCAATTTTTGTTTTAGTTGTGCATCTTAATAAATTACATTAGTCTACAGGCTAAATGCAACTGAGTAGCTATTGGTGTTTTTATGTTGATTAATGTGTACTTAATGCCAATTCATACTTAAAAATTCTGTAACACGTCAGGTTTAGAGTAGGTAGACTCGTTTACACCTAAATCACAAGCTAGAACAATAACTCAAGTGACTAGATTAGCATATCTCAAGTATTTTGGTTTTCCTATAGTGAATGAATCAAGATCGGAATTGGGGTTAAAGTTTTAAAGTTAACCAATAATTTAGTTTTTGTTAGTGATGAGTAGCAGCAGAATATTAAGGACATAATAATTATCTACTGTTACAATTTTTTGTAATATTCTGACAAATAAATGCATTTGTACAGATGTAATTATTATTGTAATCATTTCGTAAGTTTAGGAAAAAAACAAGTGACTAACTAGTTTAATAACGAAAGCTATTAGTTACTTGTACAAGAATTGTGTGCCCACCTGTACCAATTCAATAATGGTACAACACTGGAAAATTTAGAACGTTAGCTCTATATACTGCACGGCCGCTTTTTCGTAGCATCTCAAACTTGGTCGGTTTATCCACGTATTGCGGTCGTTCTGGTATTTTTATTATATCTCTTTAATTATTTAGTGTAATGAGCTGAAATTTTACGTGCGAATAGTTGCATTAATACACTAAATATCTGCATATTTTTTGTTCTTCTTCTCCATAAAAAAATCCTACAATCGGATGTCATACAATATAGTGGTCCAGTCGTATAAATTATGCCATTGCTCATTAATTACAAAGAGCACATAAATGAAACTTGGCAAGACATTGTAGACCCTTACAAGAAACAAATAAACGTTATAAGTTAGGCTAGTTAGACTTCCTATTTTAAGTACTTGGACCTAATAACCTTATTTTACTTTTACGTGTATATCTTCTGAACGGTATATTTTTTCCAAATTCTGTTTTCACACACTTTATACACAAATTCAAAGCAACGTGTGTAAAAAATTACAACTGTACACTAAACTGTTTTATATGGTTTTCATCAAATAGCCAAACGTCAGCGCAGCGGCAACTTGATTATGTTCTATGTTCTATGTTAAGGGTTTTGGTTTCCGCACTTAGTCCTTCAAGTGGACCATTGTGCGTGAGCCATGGCGGCCTTCGGTTGTCATTCCAGCCAGCCCACCTCCCTCCAGAAGTTGGCTATAACTCCTGGTCTGTTGAGAATATCCGTGTAACATTTGGGTTCCCCGAGGGTTTCTGTTCTAATCTGGGCTACGCCTGTGCATTCGAAAAGCACATGCGTGACGGTCTCCTCGGCCTCCATGCAAGCCCTGCACAAGGGGCTGTCTGTTATGCCTATTGTGTAGAAGTGTTTGTTTAGTGTCCTGTGATGGTTCCAGTCACCAGACGCAGATCTTTCCTGTCCAGGCGTAACAGTCGTCTGGTCAGCCTGCCATCCAAGGATGGCATTGCTTCCCTAGACTGCCTGCAGCCTGGTGTTAGGTTCCACCAGCTCTCGGCTTGTGTGTGGGTGTATTCTTGAAGCCACCTGCGTAGTTGGTTGAAGAGGATGGGCACGATGGGCTCGGGACCACAGACTGACGCGCTGGATGCCCTTCTGGCCAGTTCGTCAGCAGCATCGTTGCCTAGCGATCCACTATGTCCTTTTATCCATTGCAGTGTCACAGAGTTGCGGTTGGCAACCGTTACTCTTTCTAGTGCATTATGGCATTCTAGTGCTAAACTCGATGTAATGTATTTTTTTCGTAGGGATTGGAGAACTGAAGCACTGTCGGAGAGTATACGTATGTGTGTGTCTGTGACCCTCCTAGCTTCTATGGCGTACGCCGCTTGTATAATGCCCACACATTCCGCTTGGTATACGGTGTTTAGCATTCCCAGCGGGCTGGATATGTTTATGTTAAGGTCTTGTGAGAAAACTCCGACTCCGGTTCCGGAGTCGGTCTTTGATCCATCAGTGTAAACTCTTAGCTCATCCGGGCCTGAGTGATCGTATTGTTTTTCTATGAGTACTACGTTGTAGTGTCTTTGGAAGTAATGCAATTTCGGGGTTTTATCACAGGGTGATGCCATCATTGGCTGTCGCTTGATCGCATCATCCTTAATGCGTGTGTGCTTGACCCTAGGCAAAGACTTTGCTTAGGGTTCCTGCTATGTCTAGCCTCAAGGCAGCCAGTGCTGCCTCCTCCCGCACTATGAGATGTAGAGGGGGCAGCCCCAACATTGCCTGTAGGGCAGCAGTGGGTGTAGTTCTCATGCAGCCGGTGATTGCCACACAGGCGCACCGCTGCAGCTTTTCAAGGTCTTTTTGTGCTGTGCCTAAGTCTGTTCTGGGCCACCAGACTATTGAGCCGTATGTAATAATTGGTCGAATAACTGTGGTGTACAGCCAGTGGGTGACTCTGGGGCTAATGCCCCAGTTCCTGCCAAGCATTCGCTTGCACTGCCACAGGGATATGCTGGCTTTTGTAGTGATGTAGTTGGTATGTTTTGCCCAATTCAGCTGTTTGTCCAAATATATGCCCAGGTATTTGGTTTCAGTTGCTAGGCTTAGGGTGGAGCCAAACAGACGCGGAAGTGTCAGTTCCGCGAGTTTCCTCTTTTTCGTGAAGAGGATCAGTTCGGTTTTTGTTGGATTTACTGATAGTTGGTGTTTGTTGCACCAGTCTTCGACTATTTTCAGGGCTTGGCGCATTAGGTTGCATAGGGTATTTTCATGGGTGCCATTTATTATTATGGTTAGATCATCGGCGTAGCCTACGGTAAAGTAACCTTTGTCATTCAGTGTTTTAATGAGGCTGTCTACTACCAGGTTCCATAGAAGTGGCGAGAGGACTCCCCCTTGTGGACAGCCCTTCGCCACTACTGCCCTTGTAGTGTCGTTTACGGTAACTTGTACCGCTCTCAATTTGAGCATATTGGTAATCCACCCACTCAGGGTCGTATCAATGTTGTGTCTCTCGAGGGCCATGTTTATGCTGCTAAACATGGTCTTGTCAAAGGCGCCCTCGATATCAATAAAAGCAGCCAGTGCTGAGCATTTGTGGTCCACTGCGCATTCAATTTTGGATACCACGCTATGGAGTGCGGATTCTGTTGATCTGCCAGTGGAATATGCGTGCTGTTGTTTATGAAGTGGTTTTACCCGGAGAGGTCCGTCTCGGATATGCCTATCACAGAGTCTCTCGAGGGTTTTCAGTAAGAAGGATGTGAGACTTATGGGCCTATAGGCCTTGGGTTGTGTATAGTCTGGTTTGCCTGGTTTGGGTATGAAAATGACTTTCACTTCGCGCCACGCTAGGGGTATGTATCTGAATGCTATACAGGTACGGTAGATCTTCACCAAGCATGGTATCAAGTGGTCAACCCCCCACTGCAGTGGGCTGGGAAGATTCCGTCTAGCCCTGGGGACTTGTAGGGCTGAAAGGTGTTTATAGCCCACTTGAATATCTCCAACAACTTGATTATCTCCGCAGTCTATTGACACACAAATTTCATTTAAACATACACATTTACCTCTCGTTACACACTAATTATTGAATGTTTTTTTTTTCTTCTACGTCCATTTTTTTTTCAAAAGTGCCGCTGGGATGACTTAGTCCCAGCGGAATCAGTTTTTGTTGAATAGCTTCTCAATGGCTGGATGCACAAATTTTTATTTACCATACACAACTACACGACGTCATACACTAAATATCTGCTAAACTGAAATTACGAAATTCGACACTTTTCCGCTGGGACTACGCACACCTCGAAATCTATACGTGATGGATTTTTTTGGGTTTCTAACTTAGGACCCTTAAAAGATAAAGATGCACCTATAGCCATATCAGTTACATTTATTTTTGTAGTCTATTGTAATTAACTTATTATATTTCATAGATCAGCCCATCTATAATTTTGCTGCTTCTAATGTAGTTACCATTCTGTTACTTCCCAAAGCAGGAGTAAAGACTCTTCACGAACAGCATAGAAATGACGAGCATTGATTGACAAATTAGCTCACAGCTCGTTTGTGATTTCATTTATTACTTTCAGTGTTCTTCACGACATTTTCTTGTAGATTGGAAAAGTCTCTAATGCTTGCATGTTTTCGAATTTGTACACTGAAGCCACAGAAGTGGACTCTCAAATTTCCTGTTGATCTTGACAAATCTATCTACTTTATAAGTAATCCCTTACGAAGTCGCCAACGACGCGCAAACTGATACCATGAATTCAGTAGATGGGTCTAGTCTGGAGTTTAATAGAGACCCCCATCAGAGTAGAAAATATCCGCCGGTCATTAAAAAAAATCTGTTGTTCCATACATTTTGACCGTATAGGTATTGCACTTTTTTATGAAACAAGAGCTTTTTTTGTTCTTTTAAACATGCCAGGTGCTAAAACTCAGTTCAGGACTGGGATGTCCGCCTGGTTAAACCAGAATTCAACTAAAATCCGTACCTAGTTAAAAGAAATAAAGTGACACTATGTCTCTGACATACTTTAAATCAAATAACAAACAAAATGCGGTGTGCGTCTCAAGGTTGCACCAAATGGATAACTAGCACAGCATGTCAGGCAAATATATACCTGATGCTGATATTCGGCTGAATCCCGCCAGTTACATTCGGACATCGAGCTGACTAAATAAATACGCGAATTAGGTATTTGTGTTGTGAAGAAGTGTGGTATAAGCAGAGTGAAATTACCTATATAAGTAGGTACGCCCGAATTTTTAATGATATATTCTACAGCAGAAGAATTTTAATTGATGTATTCTCTTCCCGTGGGTGTCGTAGAAGGCGACTGCGGGACTTGCTAGAAAATGGGCAGCAGCGTTCTCTATGAATTTTACCACCATACTGCGATCGCCAACCCGCCTGCCAAGCGTGGTGATTATGGCAAAACGCCCCCCTTTTAAGGGTGGCCTTTGCCCAGCAGTGGACGTCTTTCAGCTAAAATTATGATGATGATGGTTCTACAGCAGGAGACTTATGTCTATCAGTGGACGTCTTTCGGCTGAAATCCAGATTCTACGGTAGTTTTGTAATGGGAAACGTTCAAGTTCAATGATGTTTTGATTGTGTATTTGATAACTTTTTCATTTAATTGGTTATATGTACGTACCTATACATAATATACAAATGAATACACTGATTATAGTAATATTGGCGTATATGTGACTGAAATAAACGAATTAACTAGATTAAAAATATGTTTGGAATAAATCAATATTTTACATAAGGGTAGGGTATTTTACCTAAGTTAACCCTTTGTTCCGACGTGACTCTAGTAGAGTCTCATCACGCTTGTCTGCAGGAGCTTTTACGCTAAAAAGGCAGCTTGATTCGTAAACTTACACGACAGCCTGTTACAGCCAATATTATTGACGTTTTCGAAACAGTGTTATGTACCCAGTTTTTTTCTTCGAAGCGATTAGATTAGTGGGTTAATATATTCGGCAAAACGTTATGATTTTCTATGAGAGTTCGGAATGGATGTGTGTGACGTGAACGTCACATTTTGCTACTCGTGTTTTACATGTTGGAAGTTTGTTCGAACATGTTTTATGTAGGGACGCAGCTTAACCCATGATTATTTTGAAAGAAATAATATTCGAGCTTTCAGATAAAATTTACCTTTTCCTGTAAATTAAACATTAAAACAGATATGTAGCAAAGTAGACATAAATAACGCTGAATAAAAGGACCCCTTTCATTCCTCGTTTGTTTTAACAACAGCTAATTTTCTAAAAAAGAACTGTCTTAAAGAGTAACTGTCCTTCTTTAAGGGAAAGTTCTAATTCTGTTACACGAATTAACATAATTTCATTGCAGCCGACAAGATAGACAAGGGAAAACAAATGGAATTTAACTTGAAGTCATGCTTTTCTCTATAGTGACTTCTCTGTAAGTAAAATCATGAATCTTTTGAAGAAATTGCTTAACAAAATGAACCGCTTGTACCTACTGATGAAATGTAACAAGTAATTCCTTACTCTTCCTACCCGTTTTCAGTAGAACAGTGAACACTGAACACCATTCTGCACACGAGTGAACACGAGTTTGTGAACACTTTTAATGTGTAATCCGCTAGTCGTAATGATTGTGTATGGCAATACCTGACTCATGACAGTCATATACTTAATTCAGACCCAAAATATACTGGGCACGCCACAATTGCGGCGGTAAGTCTCTTTGAGGAGTGGATTGAGAGGTGCCACGGCGTCCTCACCTTCCGCCTGACGCAAGCCTCACCGGACACGAGTGTTTCGGGAGGTTTCTGTTTCATATAAGGCGGGAGGAAACGCCCGGGTGTCTCCACTGCGTAGATCGCCCTGAGGACAGGTGTAGCATACGGTGGAGGTCTGCCTGGCTTGGGCGGAGTACCGCCGTGTCCTCGTGGTTGCGATCGGCGGCAGCGATCTCTTGCGTCCTGCCCTAGTCCAGGCCATGGTAAGGAGCGAGAGTGCATGGGTAGCTGGCACCTCCTTCGAAGCAGTAATACTCGCAAAGAGGGAGGCGGCGTACGTGAGGGAGAGGCAGTATATGCGCCCTCAAGGCCGTAGCCTTCGCAGGAGACGCCCTGGGCGTCGTGAATCCCAGGTTGATTCCCGGCCACCGTAGGCACGGGCATGCGGACGGCGAGTAATCGGTAGCTCGCTGTCCGGTAAGGAACAAGCCCGAGTCGACGGCGCGATGTGTTACACACGCGCCTCAAAGAGATGCCAGCACCAACTGGTGGGGCCCGCAAGGGCTGATACCTGCCAGGGGTACGGGTTGTTCGAAAGAGATACCGTGGCTCCTGGCACACAGGCAACTAAGGGAACACGGGTGGGTTTTAGTCAGTAAAAGTCCAACACGCTCTCCTGTTCCACTCAGAGCGGGAGAAGTTATTTGATGACTTCCTCAAAAAAAAAAAAAACAAAATAGACCCACTAGAGATCTATTTTCGGTTTGAGTATGTACGGCCTGTCATTATAATGGTGATGATTTGGTTAGAACCACTTGTCTTAAACGATTTTTGTATATGTCTAGGTACTTTACAAAATCTAGGTCTATAGGTAATCTTAGTTTAATAGTACCTTTTTTCAGGAATTTAAACCATATAAGTCCTATCTTAATTTATGTATAAATTCAGCAAGAACAAAGAAGCTTTCTGCTGTTCTAGAAAATATTTTGCGCATAAATAGGCCAAAGTTAGTCGACCTACTTCACACCGCTAAAAACCGCGCAAATTATTAAATGAATTATGAATTATTATTATGAATTACCGCTCAGCAAAATCCGAATTCGTTTGTATAATCTAGCGAAAAAACTAGCCTAAAGTAGAGTATTTATTAAAATTACCTTCTTTATGCCAACTTACTGTGTGAGTTTGTCGCAGGTTACGAAAGCAAATGGTACCTAAGTTAAATTCCTGAAAAAGATAAGGCAGCAAGTGTATATTTAAGGTGACCCCATTAGAACGTAAATCGTAGGTTAATTTGTTGAAAAAAGTAAATGTAATAAACATGTTTTATTCATTAATTTTCCTCAACCACTTGGGGATATTATAATTTCTACTTTAGTAGGTAAACAAAACACACCTATGTAAGTATACAGGGTATAAACAAATGAGTCTGAGTCTTACTTTTATTCTATTTATGTGCGTACCTACCTACCTGTGTTATCTACCTTATGCTTGAATTCGATTCATTTGTACTATCTCCACAATATCTCTAATGAGACTCTCTCAGCCATTTTTCACTTCATTGGATTAGTTTTCCCTATACCTACGTATCTGATTGGAGAATACCTACATAGTATCCTTGTTATTGTGCGATCAACCAAAACCTGTAATATCTTGAAGTTTGAACCTTAATTGCTTCTACGATACGGACACCAAATCTGATCGTTTCGTCTATTATGTAGGTAAGTTATTAGAAGATATACGTACTTAGTTATCTTAGCCCAGGTATTAGGCATGATATTTTTTGCGCTTAGCGCCGATTGTTAAAAATCCAACAGTGTGTTTTTTCGACGAGCTGGGATGCACTCTGTTGGATTTTCAATGCTCACAGAGACTTGATAATCCAGTTTGCGATAAAATCCCACCGCGATATTTTTACGTCCGTGCAAGACGTGGGTTTATAAAATTTCGATCATTTACAGGAGAAAAACCGTTACATGTATCGTTTAGGGCTTTAAGTTGAAACTCGACCATCCATTAGTATAACCTTGATTAAAGGGATCCGTTGTTCAACAATACAGATAGAGACGATCGTTAGTAAAACGATTCATTTTTAACTTCTTCAAAAAGGAGGACTTTCTCACTTTTTGTATAAATGATACGTGATATCTCCTGCAATTGTGGATAATTTTTTTTATTGATGGGGTATAAGTACCTCAGGAGTGGTCCCATTTCAATTTTATTATCTTGGCTTGGGTCGTTTTTGAGTTAGTCTAACTACCTGCTTATTTTTCCACTTAGTGTACATTGAAGATGTTATAATAACTACCTGTTACTTTTATTTACATAGCAAACAGTGGTACGGCATACGAATTTGTTTGGGGTAGGTACTACCTACAATAATTAAGTGAAAAATAAAAACTGTTTTACAAGAAAAAAAAACGGCTTACAAGAAAAAACTACAAGGTGAAACCCTGTAGTGAAAACACTGTAAAGTGTGTAGGTAGGTATATTTTAAAAAACTGTTTGGTTTTTCTATTTTTGTTTTTTGCCGTGTCTTCAGAAATTAAAGTTATTTTTGACTTTGTAGTGGTTTTTTTTTAAAGCCGGTTGTTTTTTTTTGGTTTTTCTTATTTAGAATTTTGTTTTTCTAACAAAACTAAAAAACGGTAAGAACAAGTAAGTAAAGATTAGTTTACGACGACAGAAATCATTACCAACTCAAACGAAATACCGACTTCATTAGATGCCATCCCACCCACATAACCAAAATCATGCACCAGCAATTACTTATCGAAATACCATTAAAATATGGAGGTGTGTTTCTCAAATCCTCATTAATTTACCTATAATAGGCACTTATTATAAAATACGTACTACTCCATACAGCTAGGCATAATAAATCACGTCCGCTCATTACCGCCCGTATGCTAATAGCGTAAATTAGAGCTTAACGGAACTGTCAAGCAACATTATTCGCTAACTACATGTGTTATGAAATTATGAGTTACATAATTTAAAGGTTAATAATAAATGTCACTAAGTTTGGTATATTTGGTAATAGACCAACACTGCGTAAGGATTAGGCAGTTCTTTTAGACACGACGCGTCTTGTCAGGTCTGTCTGTGGAGTCATATCCACTGTGTGTGAGCCATTTCGGGTGTTATTCCAACCATATCCACTGGAATCTTGGACTCTGTTTCCATATTCTTAATTAATATTTTATTAATAAATACCTTATCATCTGCTTAACCTTTTCCCAACTACATTAGGGTCGGCTTCCATTCTAACGGATGCAGCTGAGTACCAGTATTTTACATGGAACGACTGCCCATCTGATATCCACAACCCAGTTACTGAGTAATACGAAACATACCCCTGGTAAGACTCAGCGGCTAAGTGTCAATTTTTCTAAGAGAGAAGGCGAAGCGAAGTCGGCTTTAACTTACAGACTTATCAATAAAGAATACTTACTATCATTCTAAAATTAATATAGGAAACGCGGCAAGCGTAGCTGATCGATCGACCTGTGCTGCTGTAATTACTTAACCACAAGCCCTACCTATTATAAATTATTTAAACTGTAGGTATACCTATTATAAAATTCCTATTTATTAAAAAAAAAATGGAAAAATTTGACGAATATGGTGTAAAGCAGGTAATGTGGGTAATGTGATGGTGAATGGTCTAAGTAATAACTAAATTGTTTGGTAATATACTAAACACGAATTGCAAACGGATTGACTATCTACTTACCTCTAGATTCTGAAACCTATTTACCCAACAGCAAACACTAATCTATTCGAGATGCGGCGATTATGTGATTATTGTCTCAATTGTCTAATGTAGAATGGGCTGCATCAATTGGTACACACCTGTACATTTTAATTTATATTTTTCTTCCGGCGACTGGGACCACCTATGAATGAATAGCAAACGTCTACCTATTGTTCAAGCCAAAAACAGTACAGTCAAACGAAAAAATCTTTAAGGTAATAATTAAAGAACAAAACTATAACTGTACCTATAGTAAATAAATATAAATAATAATTATAAATTTCGCATTGGTAGGTACTAAAACTAAAAAGTGAAAAACTGTATAGTACGTTGATTATTTTTAATATGATTAAGTTCTCCTATGTTGGGTGAGCTTCTACCAAGTTATGATAACCTGGTATTTCGTGCAGGATACGAAAAAAAACTACTATAAAAGTAAACATTTCTTATTTGTTTCTATATTTTAAATTTAAATCTACAATACACAAAATACCTTTCATGTTAGTTCTAGGATTGCCGCTACCCACGTTTAAACAAGAAATTAAAATTTAAAGTAGACAACGATACGTGAAATCTTAACTGTCCGTGGTCCCCGTTGCCCGTATGTATATAACGGGGACAACGGTAAGAAAATTTTTGACTTCCCGTTGTCCCCGTGACGGGGACAAAAATCACGGCGACGAAAACGGGAATACACAAAAACATGTTATGATGGCAAAATTACTTAATAACAGGTTTTTCTTGCTAACCCAATGTTTAAATACGAATCATTTAATTACTTCTCGTTTGTAAATATATGGTTCGTTTCCCTCTTTTAACTTCTATTTCCAAGAACTTAAACATTTTCTGAAGAGTCACCCGGCCAATACATAAAATCATCAAACAAAGTTTCCTTGAAAAGCCAACCGACATAGTTGCGTGAAAGAAACCTTATTCCTAAAATACGATGTAAATGTCATGTAATAGAAAAACGGTATCTAAGGTAAAAAAGGTGAAGCCTTGGTCAATATGTTTCCAATATCGTAGCGTTTGTATCACAATCGTACAAGTGCGGTATGAATGTCGAGCAGAAAACACACGATGTTATATATGTCTTGGTGGCCAGAACTGATATACACTGCTTGTAAGAAATATGTTTCAGGAAAGTTTTGGTAGGCATTCTGAAAATTGTGAATTCTGGTGTGAATTGTAAATGGATAACGACAGTACAACTGACGCTATTGTCAGATTTCTGTAACCAAATGTGACTGTAGTCGATATCGGTTATAATAAGATTGGAGCTGAAGAAGTTACCTATGTCGTGAGTGAAAAATATCAAATAGCAGTTCCAGGGGAAAATAAATGGTGGTATTTTATTTTTAATAAATTCTTTTCTCAAACGGTAGGTAGATAAAAAAGGCCGTTGCATGTTACAAATCTACAGAAAAAAAAACTACTGTATTGATTTTCAATAAGTATATCGTTTATTCAAGGTTTAAATATCAACATAACAATGCTCTATCACGCTATTCCTATCTAGAAAGTCCAAGGCAAAATAATTAGTCGCTTCTTTAACGAACCTATAAAATAGCCTATGTAATACGTCATAATGTTACAAGTAAATAACAGAAACGGAAAACAAATTAAATACGAAGAGAGCTAAACATTCACAATTTTCCAAAGTAGATTTCCTTCTGGTTTGACGAGAATCCACATTCGAGCACTGAATTCGAATGGTGCTAGAGAATGAAAACACTCTACCCACACACTCGAATACAGTTGTCAAATTATGGATCTTTTTCGTATCCAACTTGTATCTTCAAGGTACTGTTCTTCTCCAATCTTCTCCGAGGTCAAAATCTGTAATAATGTAAGAGCTATCGATCTTTTGCAGGTAAACGTGTACGACTCCTTCAAGAGTCATACTCCTTCTGAATTATACGGAGAAGAAATGGGGAAACCGACTCATGGGGAGCGGTACTAACATACAAAGATCTGTGATTATAATTACAGTATGTATTGGTCGAATTTTCCTGTTATTATGGCATATAAAATAAAAGAGGGGGTTTAATTTTATGTGTACAAAAATCGGTAGCTCTTACAATCTTGATGAGGTTATTCTTTTATGTTATGGAGACCATTTTCTTCTTCATGCTCTATACCCTGGAAAAAAAATGTATTTAAGTAATCTTTTACTACGAAAATCTAGTTCTAATCATTACTCTTCAATCAAGCTCAAATAAACCTGACACAGCAGATTCAAAAGCAAATAACTCAAAGATAGCTACTAATAACATTATTTTAGAAAATGTCGCAAAACTAATATCCGGAGGCGGAAACTATTTCTTGATTGGAGATTACATGCCTACCATGTGCTATGTATCGTAGAACAACCCTCCCTGGCCCGCCAATATCAATCTAACGAAACAGCAATGTAGGCAAGAAACAACTAGGCTAGCTACAGAGGTCGAACAAGTTTTGTATCGAATTAATTTTGCAAAATTGTTACTTTGTCACAGTCAGAATTGTTTATTTTGTGCTTTTAATCAAAATATGGCGGATAACCTTATCTATTTTAAATCAAAGGCTCTGCACTTTAATTATTTTTCAGCAACAAAGTTCTGCGTAATTATTACCTAATGAATTGTTTCCTCAAGGTGAGTTATATAAAAACCATAATTGGACTTGGTCAATGAATAATAGATATACTTTTCCTTGAAAGGAATCGTGATACCGGTGAATAGCTATAAAAAGAGACATGTTGAGCCACGTGCTACATCGCATCTGATTGCTATTGACATTTGACACGAGGCGTCCTCAGAGGGCTACGCTGAATGCTTTCATTATTTACGTGTAGTGTACCTGTCCGGCGTGGTATCGATCGCGCGCGCCGCCTCGCCCGCACCCCGCACCGTCACATCCCCTCAGAACTGACTAAATATGAAAATAATTGGTTCACGTGTGCCTAATATGATTATGACACGGAGTGGAGCTGAACTTGAACGCTTCGTAGTCGAGTAAAAAAAATACTAGGTTATTGTTTCAATCGAACGACCAATTTATAGGCTTATTTATAATTAGTGGGATTTAACCTACATAAATTTGTTTAGGTACCTATAATATTGTCACTTGATTTAGTTTCTTTCGATATCACCAAGGCGCCAAACACGCGATTCGCCCACGATTAATTTCAGATCAGAATTGAGTTTTGAGTGTCGCACGATAAATTGGGTCAATATTATGACGCGAGCAGTTCAATCATGATGTAGCCTTATTTCTCAATTTCCACAATGAAGTCATGAATAACTGCCGCACTTATAAAACGATGAATTAAGTATGCATTAAAAATCTCTTAATCAGTTTACCCTCTGTCCTAAATTTTCAAAATTAGGTCATTCATGAGTATTTTAAATTTTAAAGAGGTATGAATTGAAAAACCGTTGGTGTAGGTAGTGAGGTTATTTATAAAATGCATGGCGAAGGTAGTACACACCCACTCGGAGCTAAGTCTAAAATAGGGAGTCACTAAACGTGATCCGGTACTCGATGAGTGGTACAACCCCTGTTTATGTATTCAGAGCCGAAATACGAAGGACTGTTTTGCTTTCTTTTGCTATTCATTGTAGAACTTTCATTAAAATTTTCCCTTTTTATTTAGGTACGTACCTAAGTAAGTATTTTTCCCGGCACTTTACCCTGGGGTATTTATAATAAAGGAAATGCAAAAGTTAAGAAAATGAATGAATAAAGTGAGAGCAATTAGCGGGAGTTGCTCGTCGCGTTTAGTTTCTTACGATCTCGATTGTAAAGTGCGGGACAACTATCTATTGTGTTTACGTCTCGTGTGAATTTTGTTAGTACCGTGGACTTTAGAATACCTTCAACACGTCAAACAAGTGCACGCTACACTACCAACAATATTATGGGGTTGTCGTGATTAAACCAACTAGATGAACTGTGCTTGACTCGACGGTTGTACAATTCAACGACGGTTGTACACAAACTCGTCGAGCTATCTGCGGTAAGTAATGAGGAGATATAAACTAATTTATGACTAAGTATACTAAGACTTGTCAAGGATAACATTTTTAACACTGTTTTAACTGTTAACACTCGCGGCTTTGGATGAAATTGTGTGGTAATCCTTGTGTTGCTTGTTCGCCGTTGTGATAATACTGATGCTGCCTGTCCAGGGATAGTTATTTAAAGCGTGGAGTTGTTCCGCGCGAGAGGTCCAGGACAATTAGGTGGGCGCTCGGCGTCGCGAGCTACCGGCCTGCACACAAAGCTTGTAAGGGGATACTTCCTCTAACAAAGGTTTCAGTCGGTTCTTGGGACGTTCTAGTCCGACGCTAACATGAATAGAGAAACTCTCTACAATAACCACACTAGAGCCGTCTCGTCGTTATTTAATTGTATGTTGAAAACATTTTCAAGAAAATTCCTTGATCATTTAGATTCAATGTCGCATGTTCAGGAGCGATTTTACACGCTTTATATTAGCTTCACTTAGCTGCTTTTTTAGTTTGCTTTTTAAAGCGTGTTTTTTGTTTTTTTATTCACGTAATCCCTCAGTAATAAGGAATTTCTTCCATTACATGTGAAAAGAAGGACACGTGGCACAAGTAATTAATTTTTGATTGACGAGTCGCAGAGACAGCTGTTATTTAGTGTCCACCGTCAAATGGAGATACTACACAGTTGGGATTAATTGTGTGTGCCTGTTTATTACACCTACAAGCATTAACGCTTCCAGTAACGACCTGAGGAGTTCGTGAAAAGCTCTAATCAATTACATGAAACACTTAGTAGATTTAGCAAGCATTTGGGAATAGGTGATTAGGGTAAAAAATCTTCATATATAGCTTTTATTTTCATCGGTTATGCTTCACGCACTGAAAAATCCTATCACTGTGAAAGATATGTTAAAACAAATAAGTAAATAGAAAGGACGATGATGCCCTATTGTGAGCGGCCCATGGAGGCGCCAGGCTTTGTCATTTGATGCTACAGATCGCGTTGCGTTGGGATCTACCGTTATGAATAGAAATTGTGAGGCATCATATTTTCTATTTGAGACACGTTAATATTCTGTTTCTTTCCTGAAAGTATCGTATATAAATTGGTTAAGTAAATTATTAAGTAGGTAGGTATATCACATCACATCACTGAAAGTTTACTTCTGCCACCACACAAAAATAAAGTGTATATTCTGACCCCTGAGTTCTCTCTCACTGAGACTGGCTTTCTAATCACAAATGCTGGATTAATTTAAAAGGGTTTCCACCACGACCGCTCAAGGCGTTTCTCGAGGGGATGTTTTAAACATTGCTTATCTTGTGGGGTCACAACGAACCATACCCTTTTTAGAACAAGATTAAGAAATTAAAAAAATGTCTCTATCAGAAACGTGTTTCTGCAATCTCATAGACTTGTTCGATCTTTGAATTTTGAGCGGAAATCTTTATTGACTGATTGAGTCAGGCACGTCTTTTTCACACAATATCGTGTAAAGTTATCGCAAGTAACACAACAGTATTTGTGCCCTAGTGTGATGAATGAGCCTAAAACATTCATGGGTCTTCTCACTTCACTTCACTTTTGAGTGAGTGAAAACATGTAAAAGTACCAGCTTTCTTGCGCTATGTACGAAATCGACTCGGCAGGTACTGAAGAAAGCAACATTAATAGATTCTGAGGTAGCCAAGAACCATAAAGAGAGCGTATAAACAGGTGCCAAGAACATACACCTGGTGAACAAATAAATAAATGTAAAGTTACTCCGAAAGAAACGAGTAGGTATAAGTATAATGTTCAGTCACTCAAGAAATCAAGACTGCTGGTGGAATTGTATAGGAATTGCGACATTCATCGCTGTAAATACACTGGAATATGGGTCGCTGAAGCTCCACCAAGTTGAATGGCTATTTAATAAAGTAAGTGTACGTCCAAGTCGGCGAAAGTGGGTGGGCTGTTGAAGGGGGCTGAAGTTATTACGCGATACAGTCAAGATATAAAATGTTCTCATTTCACGACGGCGGCGGCGGCGGGCGACAGCGACGGTTAAAGCACAGCATATCAAACTGAAAAACACTTTTAATTCAGGTCTTATTGGACCTGAGTTAAGATATGTGTTTAATATATAAGTAAGTGTTAATATATGTGTTGCAACCAAACATAACAAAATTATACATACTGTCGTTCTGTAGGAATAAATTGCGTTCAAAACTATTATCGTTATATTTTATTTGGTTTTCACCACAAGCTATTTTAGTGTTAGCATTTATTTGTAAAGTGTCTGTCAATCACGCATCTGCCATTAGTATACAGTAGGTACCTACCTACGCATGTACGATGATTGCTAAGAAACTAACATTCCATATTATGCTCAGATTTATAGAACATGAATAAATTTTGCTTAATGTTGCAAACTCGCGTCACCGTAATAAGACACATATAGAACTTTACAATTTCAGGTAAATCCGTGAAGCCTGCAGGAGAAACAATATGTTTTGAGAAACTACCTTGTTACCTAACTCAGTACCTACATAGTTGTTGTTAATAAAACACAAAGTTCTGTGAACATAAAGAATACTTCAAACAACGGAAATAAAAGGTTAGGCAAACTTCCGAAGGGTTTGTGAGATCGTTTCATCAAAAAAAAAACAACAGACTTCCAAAAAAACACTACAAAGTGAAAAATGACTTTAATTTCGGAAGTCGGTGACTTTGGATATGTTTTAATTTTTTGTCACCGCCTTCCGAATTTAAAGTTATTTTTCACTTTGTAGTGTTTTTTTGGAAGTCGGTTGTTTTTTTTTTTGAAAAAGGTTATTATTTTTCACTTTTTAGTTTTAGTACCTACCCCACAACAATTCGAAATTTCATCATCCTTGGGGTCAAAACAATGCATTTTTATGCGATAGCAGCAATCGCGGTTGATTTGCTGTCATTTTTGAGTTCCGTTGTCTGTCTCCGAAACTCCTCATTAAATCTATGTGAAATTTAAATGGGACCATTCCGGAATAAACCCCTTTCGAACAAAAAAAGAATTTTGCAAATCCGTCTATGTATGACGGAGTTATGCCCGAATATACATAAAAAAAAACATAAATATAAACATGTTGAATTGATAACCTCCTTTTTTTTAAGTCGGTTAAAAAAATATAAACGTCGAATTGATAACCTCCTTCTTTTTGAAGTTGGTTAAAAACAGCCATTACCATACTTTATTATGAATTTATGACGGAGCATGGACGGAACTTAATTTCGGTAGTGATTTCAAACTCCATACGTCGGACAGAAACAGGCTATGTTAGCATTGTGAATGTGTACCCACACAAGTTCTACGGAAGTCTTTGTAAAATCTCGATGGGAAAATGAATCTGACTAAAGTGGGGACAATGAGCGGGAACAATGAGACCCTTCGTAAATATCTTTTATTATCTGTCTTACTTCCGCATCCTCGCCCATATTCAACTGCCTGCTGGCAATGTTTGTCGACTTTTACCGCTTAACGTTGCTTGACTGAACTTCTTAAACCAGAGTCTTGATCGAGGAGGCAGCTACCCGTTAATAATAAGATTATCCCGAAATATGTTTAAATCGAAGTTACGAAGACTGCAAAATAGTCTGGAAACTTCCAGATAGCTAGAGAGCTATTGGACCCCAAAAGTTAGTAATGAAAGCGTACTATTTGGAAGGCCCAAATGCCCCAGATCCCTACATAATTCGCTAAACAACCATTTATTGGAACATATCTACAAACGGAGCAAACCAAGCGCCGCGCAGCGTAATAAATATAAATAAAGTATATTGCAGTTCCAACAATTATTTGGCAAAAAATATTACAATATACGAGTTTCATTTTGGCTCACAGTTTAAAGTTAAAAAAATACATTACAACGGCAGGCTTCTTTTATGTACAATACTTTTTCATGAAATGTGTAACTAAATAGAAAATTACGGTGGTAGGTACTAAAGCGTTGATATTTGGCAAGGTGGGTGATATTTGTAGAGCACTTTTGGTTACTACCAGTGACGTAATTTGTATTGACATGCGACCTGCAGGCTTCACGGTGATCGTCGACATGGCAAACAGCGAAACTACCGACCTGTAAACACAAAGCGGTAAGCTACTCATGCCTGCTTCGTTTAGCGCCGCCTGGACCGTGTGACGATATCCAGGACATCTTGTGAATGCACACTGTGTGTGACTAAACCGTAATGTCGCCACCTTTATCGGCCATTAGGTAATTTAAATAAAGCAAAGTAGCTATTAAGCTACTATGCTTTATTTAAATTACCAGGTGGCGACTAGTATTTCAGGTCCTGTCACTCACGAATTAATTATGCAGGATATAACAAGACGTGTTACCAGGTCCTATCTACTTTTCAAAGAGAAGAAAATAAGTGAGAGATATCAGGGTTTTTTATATTAGGTACATCTTAAATACGCCTTAGGTATATTTACCTACTAAGCAAAGAAAACAGTTCCCTTAAGTAAATACTCCCCAAATCGAACGTTGACCTCTTCTTACCCGTGGATTAGATATATGCGCACATTAACTAACTTACCTACTTTCCAAGTAAGAATTTTCTTTGGCTTCACTGCCTGTATTAGAGTACCGATAGACTCTTGTACCTACTTTTGATTGATATGGAGCTAAGCTATGTTAGACATGAGGGTAGGTAAGTTTTTGTTTTTAGAAAGGAAAAGATGCTGCAAATTTCTCTTAAAGTTCTTATAATTAGTCCACATCTCTCTCAAATAGATAACAGAGGAAGAATAGGTACAGAATCTTCAATCTAACTCTATTATTGTAAACCTTAACAAAGGTCTGTCACAATGTAGCGACAAGACAAGAACGACGATCTAGGCTTCAAGATAATGGATACAAATTGATAAACGTTAGATTATTCTCGCCTAGGCGATTCTGTGTTGTAGGTAATGGAATTTTACGCCAACGCGACACAATTGCTGAATAAAAATAGCTATTTTTAGCGGGAAGTATCAAAACAGGCGAACGGAACATAAGCGGGAATAATGGGACAATGTAAACAAAATAAACATAACAGAGAGGTATAATAGCCGCTACTAACGTGTGATACACGCCTCCCCTTTATCGACTTGTCCACACGACACCGACCAGTGTGTGACCTAATAAAGTAACCGACTGAAACACATACACCGACAAAAATTAATTTACCTGCATTAAACTGACACTACGCGCCACGTTACGAAGCACGAAGCGGCCGAGCTTCCGAGCTCATATTTCTTAAAAAAAAAATAAGTTCTGACTAGGAAATAAGTGCAAAAGACGAACGCAGCACTCTATTTAACTGAAACTTTTCGCTTCACGGTTCGCGACTTTAGTGCAATTTAAGCTTTCATAATAGAAACGTTTGAAAGTTCTTTCTGAAAGTCAGCATCGGCCTCTTAGGAGTCGTTACATATTCACATAAAATGTTAGAAGAGTGTCGATTACACGAAATAAGCTTTCCATAAAGGAAACCTTTTAGGTAAAGCTTTTCTTTTAAAATTAGCAGCAAGTAAGTGTAGGTTCTGATATTGTCGATAGGGCACGGGCAGTCTATCTAAGCTTAATTAGCTTTAAGTGTCGCCGGTGTCAAATTGCCGTGACACTAAGGCCATTACGGGACAAGTTTTTAACTTAATGAAAAGGAATTAAGTCGTGACTTAGATTCGCGAATGATGCTTTCTTAGCCAGTTGACTATTTTGAAGTAATAGTCGCGTAAGTTAGAGAGACAGCGTAGCATATTGGCACAGAGCCAAGTGGAATGTCAAGAGAGAAAATTGACGCAAGTAAGCTGGGGACGGCCATCATTATACTGGAATAGTCGCTAACCGGATTCTGCTTGCTGCGATAACCCTTTTTTGCTACTGTTTCTTCTTTCACTGTATTTGGTAAACTATCATCAATATTTTAAGAGCAACTTAATTTTATCCAGCATAGCTTTAGGAATATTACACGGGTGGGTTTCTAAATTCTGTATATTTTCTCGATATTTAAGAATGTTACGATAATTTGAAAATGTATTTTACTAGTTTTACACATAATATGTACGATCGATAAGAAAAATAGGCGGCAGATCCCGGGATGTATTTCGCTCGGTCTAGTGCGCTGTACCTACAGTTCGATAGCGTTATTTATTTACGAACGTTCTCGGTAGCCCCTCACGACACAACATGGAAGGACGCTGACACAAAAGAAATACCTTTATCACTTGTAACAACTATATTTTGTCTAGACTATTGGAAATATGTTGTTACCAACTTCAAGATAGTAAATTGGACAAGATCTTGTTTACAAGCAAAAACTGATCATAGAAGAAAATTGTAACGAAAATGAACAAGGAGGGGAAAGCATCTAACAAATTAATTGGAAATTTAATTAAGTGTGTCCTCAGCGTCGTCGCCTGAATCCAGACCGACCTGATCAAGACACAAGGCAACGGGTCAGACCAAATTACGATTTATAAGAAAGACTTATGAACCTACTTTAGGTACAAATACCTAATTAAGATTTTTAATATTCACGTTTTGATCATAACGGTCATACAGCGTGTCTCTTTCGAACGTATAGAAAATGTGAGTGAGGTCACTGAAATGTGAAAAAGACGACGGGTTTTGAGATAAAATGACGGAAAAGTTTTAGAAATGTTAGAAAAGCTACTGCGAAAAAAAAAGAAAAACTCTATAGAGACCGAAATAATTCTGTCGCTGAATTCCCTCTTCCTTCACCGCGAGCTTTCAGTAAAGTTAAATACATTTAAAATGTCCCTTTGCAATGAAATATTCATACATTTCGAAACATTTCCGACATGCCCTTTAGACAGACAGTGTCAAAAACCAAATTCATTTATTTTATCACTCCCTCAAACTAAGCCAGGTCGCATAAATCAATAATAACGAAGTTCGCTCACGTAAACAGCTAACACAATAATTGCGAGCAAAATTGTCTTCTGAATTGAGTAAGTATTTCTACTTAACCGTTAAAAGGGAACCAAATTGTCTAGAAGTATTAGAATATGCAAATGGCGCCCTTGGCCCTCGACTGAAAGTTTGGTAAAGAAAAGTTGAAAGAGAAAACAGCGCACGTAAGTAATGTAAGTTTTAGGTTGCCAATCCATATGTCTACAATCTGTAAATTTGAATATAATCATGGCCATTCTTGGCCTATAATAGTTGAATATTGCTCGCACTGAAATATAAAATAATACGCCTAACGACTGACAATTCACGCTAATCTCCGGACACCGCAACGCCCTCCAGAGCTGTGGCTACGTTTTATATCCCGCTCTAGCACTGCGCCATTTTATAACTCTGCCTCGCTCTTATCTCTAGAATTCTGAAATGGCAAATGTCGATCTCGATCGTCTGTCTGAAGTATTCTAAAGCCACAAGATAGCCTTCCTGCTTCAAAAAGGCTTGTGTTGAAGGAACTGGTTGCAACAACAGAAGTGGGACGACACTCTTTTCACTTAAGAAATGACAGAAAATTTGCAAAGGTCAGTTAATCCGATTTCATTACTAAGGAAATAGTCGTGAGCAGCATCAAGCTTTTAAGCAAATCCTCAATATCGCTACCTACCGAGACGGCAAAAAATAACATCAAACCCACGAATGAAACTCGATTCTTCCACTCGTTGTTTTCCTTTCAGTAATAAATAAAATTAGATACGCTGGCTATAGCTCATTAGATTAAGAAAAGAAACATTTTTTCGATTCAGTGGTTGAGTTACGTAAGGGTTTTCGAAAGTTTACCTTTGACAAACCACAAACACAAGTATGTTCCACCGCGTTCCTCCGCTAACAAAGTTACTGTCCGGACGATAAGTAGGTACGAGTACGTATTTACATACAGCCTTAATTAAACAAACAAAGGTACCTAGTACTGTATTTCAGAGACATTAGCATTTTAATTACAATTATGAACGTATCTCATTGTACAACGACGTTTATTAACTTTTATTCTTCAGCTAGAGTAAGCTTCAACAAGTTTTTTAATTCACTGAAAGCGAAGAAGATTACTTCGACATCTGTATCCGGACACATTTGTCGTAGATATTGACAAAACAGATTTATCTAATTCGATTTTCAGGATCCTAGTGGTACTTAATAAAAATGTATCGTAAGATACATATAGGTTACGTGTAAAACACAACACAAATCAATTTCAGTTCCAGTTCAAAAAAAAAGAATACAAAATATTTTATTTCACATAAACCTGCATGGGCACTTATGACACGTCAGAAGCTAGGTGCACGGTTCCATAAACTAAGTGTACAATCAAACAACAAATATTTACTTTTGATTAAATGGTACCCAAAAATGGAATTCCATAGATACTATGAAATTCATATCTATCCGCTTCAGCATGCACTTAAATGAGCAACGAATATCGATAATTGCCAACGTAATACCGGCCTATGTATTACTCGAATAGACAACCTAATTGACATTTACGTCCGTTCGGAACTTCATTTATTACCCAGTATTTTATTGTGGAACTTTACCAAAAACTACTTAGCCAAGTCCTTCGACTGCCGAGCTTACGAGATCTGCGAAGTTCATGCGACGCCATTTTATAAAACTCGTGAGAGGCAGATACAAAACTTTCTTTGATTACAATCAACTTGTTATTTTTACGATGAGAACAATAAGTTAGCTGCTAGGGTACCTACATCGGGTAGGTATCTACTACCTATAGAAAAACAAGCTACAAAGCAAAAGGGTATTATTGTACAATTTTAGGTAGGAAGAAGCCTGGCAAGGCTACGGTTGTTATGGTAATATTGCAAATTGCAGTATAAATTAAGGAGAAGCGAGTGCGTCTGCTCCCCAGTTCAGAGCGGAAATTTGTAAATATTTGATGTCGTTAAACTTTCACACTTCGACCACGTTCTCACCTCGTGTCGACGGCTGCAAAATGGTCCAACATCAATTCATAACTAAACACGAAGCTTGTTTGACTCACAAATTCAGGAGTTTCACGAATTCTTGCAAAAGCAATCTGCAAAGTAACGGAATTGTTACAGGTAGTACCTATGAACGCGAAATAAGTCTGCAATTTCGTAGCATATCTTTATAGCAGACAGGGATCCATTTCTGTTTGTTTAAGTAGAATTTTATTACTAAGATCCTAAGCACTATACTTTTGTTTCTGAATACACATCTGAGTACAAACAGTGAATTCAACAATATGAAGTAATCAAGCCAACAATTTGTAGCAATAGTCAAATAATTTGCTCTCAAACCCGAATGTTGTGCCAATGACAGAAGTGACGAGGGCGAATAAAGGGCCTGATGATGGTGTGCTGAAGGACGGAGGTGTAACTGACGTCGCTAAAACTAAATACAGATTCATAAACATTATACATATTATAAAGTTTAATTATATATTTGTGATACACACATAGAAGAGCAGAGATTAAGTTTCGTTAGCGAAGATTTCCAATTTCTCATCTTAATTGGCAATTTAAAAAAGGTTATTGAAATAGGGATTTTCTTCGATATGAAGTTGTGTTCTAACTAACCAAGCAGCACTAATATTATTTTGTATTTTTTTTAAACGTTATATATATATGCAATGGTAGGCACAGTCATCATTGCACATACCTACATATGTAGGTTTAACTGACTGCAAAAAGATAATGAATCTGATTTGATAGGTACATTGATATCATGAGTTTTTCAATAAAGGGAAAATTTTAATAGTGCCTGCAGGCAACTTTATACGGCAGATAAAAAAATACATAAAGCAAACACACATTTACAGGTTTAATTTCACAGTAGATTGCGCAATGTAGCCGATCAATGTTAAAGACCACGTTAAAATAAATGTTATGGAGGACCGACAAACACAATTCCAATTACGGGTTCAAAACTTTTGTTTTTATTTGGTTGGTATTCTATCGTGTGTAAAAGCAAAATATGGGAAATTAAGCTACTGATAAATCCATCATTCCCTACATTGTATGATTTATTAATTTTGATAGCTAGCTCTGATTACTAAAACGAAAACCAGAAACAGTCATTAAGTAGATAAAATCGGACAAATTGATTTACTAAAACGCATAATTTATAACAAATTAACACCTATTATTTCCCCCACTATTTAAATCTCTAGGCGAAGTCTGTTTCATTCCAAGATAATTAGCAATGCTCTACCTATGTTATACGGGTAGTCAGGTAATCTCACAAAATAGAAACTAATTAGATAACTATATGGACTGAAATACTAGACATAATAGCTTAACTTTCTTAGTTATGAAACTTTTCTAATTGCAGTTGTTCAATGGAATATCTAATCCTGTAGAAATAGGTATCTACCATTGAAATTCTATTATTTTGTTGTGTTTGTGCATAGATCGCGTATCTGGACTGGTGTTGATAGACTTTAAAAGACACCATGACCTCTGAGTTTGTTTCGTCATTTTTCTTAGGGATCAGTCAACTAGGAATCGCCGGCGGTATCTAGTTTTTAAATAGGTATTTACCAAATATTGACGTATCTTAAAAGAGCTACTCACTGAAAAAAAACATTTCATTTCAACTTGGTTTAAGGGCCTTGGCCATTCATAATTGCGTTTATTGTAAGGTACCTATTCTCTAGATAGCTTTTGAGACAGTTTTGACAGCGTCCTTGAGTTTTATTAGAATTGGCAGCTTAGAAATTCTAGGGCACAAATATTTATATTTCCTAGTATTAAATGATAATGAAAGTAGATAATTGGAAAAGCAAGAGGTGTCGGGAGTTCACAGGGGTTGTCAACTCCGGACATCTCTGATTGACACGAACCTCACAAAACATTTAGTAGGCACTGATCGAACTCTTGTAGGTGATTTATGTTTGCGAGGCAACTTTTAATTTATTTTTTAGAGAAGAAATGACAGGCATATCAGCGAGATTTGCTGTTCTAAACATAAACCAACCGGGTTACAAGAACAAATGGACAATCATAAAAATATACGCGTCAACAGAGATGGCAAAAAAACAAGACAAAGACATAGGTACTCTACAAAAAACTAGCAAAAACTTTACAAAACACACAAAAACGTTTTAGCCATGGGAGATTTCAACGTAAAATTAGGAGCACAGAAACCCAATAAGGATAAAGTCACTGGCAAGTTACATATGTATGGGCAGCAGAAATAACAATGGGCAGAGAATTATACACCTAGTACTGGAAAATAACTGTCGTTGTATGAACAGTTTCAGGACTTGGTCCTCCCCTGACAAGTACAAAAATTCAATAGACTAAATAGCAACCATCTACCCCACCCTCTTTGAGGAGTGGATTAAGAGGCGCCACGGCGTCCTCGCCTTCCGCCTGACGCAGGTCCTCACAGGACACGGCTATTTCAGGAGGTTCCTGTTTCGCATAAGGCGGGATTAAACGGCCAGGTGTTTCCACTGCGAAGAGCGCCCTGAGGACACGGTGGAGCATACGGTGTTGGTCTGCCCGGCTTGGGCGGAGCACCGCCGTGTCCTCGTGGAGGCGATCGGCGGCGGCAATCTCTCGCGTCCGGCCCTGGTCCAAGCCATGGTACGGAGCGAGAGTGCATGGGTATCCGTCACCTCCTTCTGTGAAGCAGTAATACTCGCGAAGAAGGAGGCGGCACATGAGGGAGAGGCAGTATATGCGCCCTCACGGCCCTAGTCACCACATGAGACGCCCTGGGCGTCGGGAATCCCAGGCTGATTACCGGCCACCGTAGGCGCGGGCTTGCGGACGGCGAGTAATGGGTAGCTCGCTGTCCAGTAAGGACCAAGCCCAGGTCGACGGCGCGTTGTGTTCCACGCAAACCCCAAAGAGATGTTAGCACCAGCTGGTAGGTACCCCAGAGGCCGATGCCTGCCAGGGATGCGGGTTGTTCGAATCAGATACCGTGGCCCCTGGCACACAGGCAACTGAGAGAATACGGGTGGGTTTTAGTCAGTAAAAGTCTGACACGCCCTCCTGCTCCACCCAGAGCGGGAGAAGTTATTTGATTTCTCACCCTCAAAAAAAAACCGTCTACCCCAAACCATTCCATGATGCGAGTGTAATTAACTGCTTAAACTTCAATACTAACCATAGAATGGTGAAAGCAACAATGCACGTTAAAGATCTTTCTAAAACCAGAAAACAGTTTATAAGAACGTCAACAAACCAACAAATAAAATTTAACAAGCCACCACAAGCGTCTGGTCAAGCCACAAGCAAAATACAATATCTGTATGATGCATTCCTCGATAAAGCCTTCTCAAAAGGAAAACAGAAACAAACATAGGGAAAGAACATCAGCAAAACATAAAAAATGCTCTTTCAACAAAGAAAATACTTGTTTAAACGGAAGAAGGACAAAGGGGTAAGAGCAGAAATCCATCTAATCGTATGTCTGCCGTTAACGTATATAACACAATCGCTGCGATTCGGCATACTCAATATGACGTCGTTCTGTCAGGCGAAAAAGATTTTCTGGTTGGTGTAAGGCATCCATATAGGCAGAGCTCATCTTTAAAGCATATCCCATTCATGCTTTCAAGTCTGGTGATTGAGCAAGCCATGGTAGGACGTTAATATAAGCTGCAGCAAGTGTGTTTGCAAAGACTCTGGCAGCGTGTGGATGTGCACCAAATTGGGTCTGCAAAGGAATGACAGCATCTGTTACAACCGTTTCAAAGTAAATCGCATTGAGATTGCCTCTGACCCAAATCAGTTCGGTTCTTCCGCCGATCCAAATACTCGCCCGTATCGTGATTGTTCCACCACTGTATGCATGGACTTCCTGGCATGATTTTAACGTTCTCCGCGTCCAGGAGTCCACCAATGTCTTGTATGTCTAGTTTTTGGCATCATACCAGAGATTCGGCAGAAAAACACACAAAACGCCACTATTTCTGTGTTCACGAGCCCATTGTAAACGGGCTCTCCGATTGCGGGGCTTTATAGGTGGCACACGTAGCGGCTTTCAGGAACGGGGATTGACTAATGCAAGGGATTTCTTATTGTTTGATAGCTTATTTACATCCCTAAAAAGCTATGAAGCCTCGTAACCAACATCATCGCGGTCATTGTACGATTTCGTCGAACAGTCATTTGTATGTAACGATCTTGCCTGCGTGTGGTGATACTAGCTCGTCCTTAATGTCACTCTGCCACGCTGCCAGTGATGCGGTAACGTGTCCAAATTCGCCTCATGACATTTTTCTACAAAGATTGCCATAACACGTTGCCGAGAACCAGCTTCCAACATTCCATTTCCACGGCTCCGATCATTTCTTCTCGGCTGTGATAACGTCTTCTCTCCATAATACCGTTCTTTTGTATTAATTCCACAAAGAAGTAGGTATGCCAGATTTGACTGATTTGGCCTGAAACCTATTTCAGGATTATATAGGAATACGAGTTTATAGAAGAATTTCATCTTTTGACTGAAATTCAATAACTATTCCCTTTTCAAATAACAAAATTTAGTAAAACCAAATCCATAGGAGTTACACAAAATATAATTAAAAACCAAATTTTTACCAACTAGCAAAAACGTGCATGATCCCTACACTTTTGATGAGTATATCTGTGTGCCAAATATCCAAATCCGTTAACTTGTTTTTGGGTCATGAGTGAACATCCATACATACAATATTCCACTGCATTTATAATTTTTGTAGGATATGCCTTAAGTATGATTTCAGTATTGATTTTGCCCTTTATTATCTGTATGCTGTTCTAGGCACAAATTATGAGAATATTCTCGAGACTGGGTATTCTTTCAATTAAGTAGCTTGTCCGTAGTTCGTTAGTAACACAGAACAATAAAAATAGGTTAGTAACATCTACGTGATCTATAAACGTCCTTGCCGTACGTTAGGCCCTACACCTACTAATATCCTATCAGCATAATACCTATTTGTACAAAATTTTCATTGGAAGCCAGGTTATGTCTTACTTAAATTCGTACTAACATACAACATTTTCTTCATTTTATCGATATTCCAGGAACGTGCTTTTACAACGTATGACCTTAATACCAACATATTACCAAAACAATGTAACTACATTTTTAGATAGATATCATTCACAGAAAACCAGAGAATTTTACTGTACAAAACACGGAGTAAGCAAACTTGATCAGTGCTCGCTCCTCTGTACGAAAATTAAATTAGGTAGGTACTGACGGTGGGAGGTAACACTGAACATATTGAAACGAAAATACGTCTAGAACTCTCTTCGAACTGTTAGAAATCTTCATCATGTAAGCATAATGTTTTGTAAGTAAACAAAGGTTTCAATGCTTGACTTCATTATACAGGGTGATTGGAAGATGGGTGCAAAGCTTTAAGGTGAAGATAGTATAGACAATTTAGAACCATTTAAGCCATGGTTGTCTTAGACGAAGTCTTACCAAATTTTTTTTTTTGTTAATAAGGTTTAAAAGACGTATTGTACAAATTTTTTATTTTTTCTGAGCTTTAAATGTCTGTAAAAAAATGTCTAATGACACAGAAGCCTAAAACATGTTTTGCTTGATTGCTTACACATTACTTTAATTAAATAAATAAAAAATGAATTCATTTATCATTAAATTTGGCCATAATTATGCAGTTTACATTAAATTTTGAGAATTTCCGAAAAAAAACTTAAAAATTTGGTTAAAAATATTTAGTAAGACTTCGTCTAAGACAACCATGGCTTAAATGGTTCTAAATTGTCTGTACTACCTTCGCCTTAAAGCTTTGCACCCATCTTCCAATCACCCTGTATGTTTAAGGCCATCATAATATCGTTATTTACATCTAATTAAGCTCACAAAAATATTTTTTACACCATATTCAGATTATTACATAAGCAAGTTCCTCTCATCGAGGTTTTAGAGCAGCTTTCTTTATTTGTTACTCGTATGTTTTCCCAAGAGAAATTGCGTAGGTAGGAAGAAGAGCAAATTGAAGATAATAAGACGAAAATATGATGGTTGTTACTTTGTACGTTTCCATTTCTTTGTAAGGGTGCCTAGTTCAACGTTAGTGTACCAACTTGCTTTAAAATACTTATTCCTACTTCATTACATTTTCCTACATTAGACAAAGTAAATTAAAAAAAGGCCCTTAATCAACAAATATCCTTGTTCCAAGGCATAATTCATTAAAAATTTCTTGTTAGATCTAAGGATTACTTATTACTCAAGTTTTTAATTAATTTACTTTACAGATGCCGAAGGACAAAAGCTTCAAAAGATTGGCGGTGTATCGACAACGACAAGCGAAAAAAAATTACCTGTTTAAAAAGTAAGTACAAAGCTATTTTGTTTCATTATCGTTAAATATTTGTTCTAAAATAACTTGAGTTATATTTATACAGTATAAAAGAAAACTGTCGTAATAAATAAAATTATGTCTAGATAATAAACGGAGCTGGGTCTGGTCCCAAAAGGAAAGTAGATACATTCCGGCGTCGTGCCTCGTTATAATTTGACCAACTCCATTTTGGCGCACCTTTGTAGTGGAAAATGCGACATGATCATAACTAGATTTTTATGGCAGTGGCCTTGTAGAAGATAGTGTTTAGCCATGAAGCAGTAATTGCTTATAGTGGGAGTACGAGTTATAGTTAGTTGCTGCTGGCTAATTGGCTACTAAGTAACTAGGAATTAAGTAACATGTGGCTACTGCGCAGATCGATTGTTCTACTAGGCGTCTAGCTGAGGTCATGCCTTAAATGGGCGATAACTCTTTCCACATCGACACCCCTCCTATAAAAGAAAACAGGTTGTTAAGGTAGGCGGTCTCGGTTGAATAAAGGCTGTTAAAAAAAAGAGTTTTATTTATAACCCGCAGTCCCAGTCTACCCTGAAGTTGCTATAGGAACCTCACCATTGTAGGCTAGACGAAGTGTGACTACAAGTGGAAATGGTAATTATATTGGTGGAACGAGGCATCTCTAGTTCTCAGCAGCGCTGGGGCAACAATAGAGCTCATCCACCCCTAAAGCGTCGGTTCTATTCTCGGCGGGCTTGTCATTGACCCAGTTCTGTGAGGCAGACAGGCGCCGAGTTGCAACTCGCTTCTGCTAAATTAATACTAATAAAGGTAGAGGCTTAATGCAAACACAACGGTACTAGCCGGCGCGGCGCCACGCTTATGCCTGATGCACAAATTCCTTTAACCGCACGTTTTATCTCATTACTGTGTGGCATAAGCCTTAGCTGGATTATTTTAAAATTGCAAAAACTTTAAATGAAGTTACGGTATAGTGAGAGAATAGTTCGTCTCTTTTTCGCGTCGCGGCACGAGCGACTTAGAAGTACTCATCCGTTTGTGGAAAGATTCGATAGTAATGCAGAAAAATTGGTAGCGGGCTGAACACCCACATGGCAGTGCCCATTAGGAGGCTAAATAGGACCAACAATTTCAAATTTATCAAATTATTTTAATGTTGCAAAAGCATCAAATGAAGTTACGATTTAGTGAGAGAAAGGTTGGGAACGTACGTCTCGTTTTCGCATCGGCACGAGGGAGCTAGAATTGCTCATCCGTTCGGGGAAAGATTCCATATTCATGCAGAAAAAAAATTGCGGGCTGAACGCCCTGGGGGCAGTGCCTATTAGAAGGGTAAATAAGACCAAAAATTTTGCATTCATCAAAGCACACATTGACAAAGTTGGCTTTAACGGGGAACCTATTTGAGACGATATAAAAAGGTGAGATACTTCTAAAACCGCTAGCGGTTAAACATTAACATTTTTCTAGTAACACAACTTGGTGGCACCCTACATAACGGTCAACAGAATCTGAAAAGTACCAAGAATACAAGCAATAAAATCTACTATGATAGAGAATTTACCCCGTGCAGTCCGTGGAAAATAAGAATGCGCCGTACAAATGTTGTAGTTTATTTTCTTTCGTCGTTGATTCACGCTTTAATAAACCTTATAGAGTATCATTTCCTAAAGGAAACATGTTGCTTTGTGTTTATGTTACTGACAATTTATTGGCTACAATAAGAGTAATGAGTACTTTGTCGATTCTTATAATAGTTTTGCAGTAAACATCCGCTTTCATCGGTGATTTAATGACTTGTTGGTTCTATTTCGCTATCAGGCTGTTCTGAGTCCCGTTTAAAATCTTTTGATTTTTCTTACCATTTCCTCAAAATTATTTCGTGCCTGAGTGATTGATTGCCAAATAACGTTTGTCATAAACCACTGAAAATAGAAGCAACATGAAAGATGTTTCCCTCACAGAGCGTTGACGATTGAACCTAATATAAATACCACCTAACACCTAATATAATATTTTTAGTACCTAAGTACGAAACAAACATACAAACATACAAACAAACATACAAGTGAAGCTAAATGGTCTACCATTGATTTCATAATTGTTGATTTTGACAAGTTTGGTAATAATAATTTGGAAAATAGCGGCATGATAGAAATGTAATTGTAATAACAGAATATGTCAGACATTGTAAAAAATAAGAAGAATAATAATTAACATTGGTTGAGATTATAAAGCAGATACCTAAGTACGTTATGAGGAATGTAGGAACGTACGGTGGATACGGAGTGGATACGGATAAGCCGGCATTAGACGGATAATACCATAATACCCGATGTGTTTTGATTTTATTTTCTAACCACCTAAAATCTAAAAGTACGAAACATATGTGTACACTACTTTAATAAAGAAGTAGTGTAAGATAAGTCCGTCAGAAAATTTGATTTGAAAATTTGACGAAGAAGGAAAAAATAAGGTGCTGGCGACCTGGACGCGCGACGCCGCGGCGCTGCAGTACCCTAGACCACACGTCTGCGCTAGCCGTCAAGCCCACGTCGTTTAGTGTCATGCATGTCAGACAATTTTTTCTATATTAGTTTTTTTTTGACATTTTAAATATGTGTAAATAGTGTTATTTAAGTGTATTTTGTTTAGTGGAAATTGTTTTTCTTTTAGGTAAGTCTTTTTATTATTTAACTTATGTTAAATGCCGGCGGCTGTAACGATGCCGGAAATAGTGCTAGTCAACCTACCACATCGCTCGCCGTCCAGGTGAGATGTCCCCATTGCTCCCAGCCACGCTTCTTCAAAGGCGAACGGGGGCTACGGATACACTATGGCAAGGCTCACAAACCTCATAGTGTACCTTTGTACCCCCCAGCCACATACCCAACATCTCTGAGTCCAACATCAACAACTCCAGGTCAAAATTTGTGGAAAACGTTAGCCAAATTCAAAAATTCGACCCCGGTCTTAAAGAGAGTTCCCCGTGGTGCGAGACGGTCTGTTGCATTAAGTTTAGCACAATGTATCCGTCTCGCGACCCAAGAGAACTCACTAAGTGCCTGGGAGCAATTACTCACCTTCCCTTATAGGATTCTGCATATTCAAAAAGATTCGACAACTAAAAGAACTTTAACAAACCAAATCAAAGATAATTGCAATAATTCGGCCCTTATTTTAGATCCCAAATTACCTGCTTTCAATAACCTGTCTCATAAAGGAACGTGGTCACACGTGGAATCCAAATTAAGTGAAGGTGACATCAGGGGAGCGGCCAGGATACTGTTCAGCAGCGATGTGGTGGCGCCTTACTCACCAGAAACACTAACAGCTCTGGAGAGCAAACATCCGGCGCCTGCGGATGGTCTCACCTTCCCCAACCCTCCAGACCTAAATTCAACCTTCTTGAACGTTTCGGCCACCCAGTTGATTGCAACCGTGAACTCCTTCAGAAGTGGTTCCGCTGGCGGCCTCGACGGCCTGACTCCACAACATTTAAAGGATCTTTTGAGTTCAGGCGCCGGGGAAGCTGGTGAGTCGCTTTTGAAGGAGCTTACGGCCCTGATCAACCTCATGCTCACCGGCGGTGTGAACGATGCCGTCATCGATGTCCTATACGGTGCCAACCTTTGTGCCCTCCAAAAGAAGGACGGCGGCATTCGTCCCATCGCCGTTGGGTGCACATACAGACGTACGGCAGCCAAAATATGTTGTAAGTTATACAGCAAAAACTTACAACTCAGTTTCAGCCCCTGCAGTTAGGTTTTGGCTCGAGAGGGGGCTGTGAGGCTGCCGTACATGCACTTTCCACCTTTTTAAACTGTCACAAAGGTGAGGTCATCCTCAAGGTTGACGTTAAAAACGCCTTTAACTCTGTGAACAGGGACACTTTGTTGGCTGAAGTCAAAAAAGAACTACCCGAAATTTATGGTTTTATATGGCAATGTTACAGGTACCCTTCCAAATTATTATACAAGGACAATGTTTTAGAATCTGCAGTAGGATGCCAACAGGGTGACCCTCTCGGGCCTGTCATTTTCAGCTTAGCTATTCATCCCATTATCCAGAAACTAAATTCAAAATTTAACGTTTGGTATCTAGATGATGGAACGCTAGGAGGTGATGTAGACACCGTTTTGAAAGACCTACAACTCCTTAAACAACAATTTAAATCCATTGGCCTGGACCTTAACCCATCAAAATGTGAAATTTATCTCTCTGACGTCACCGACAGACAATTGACCTTAGAAAAATTTAATGAAATAGCCCCACATATCAAAATTCTAGAAAAAAGTTCACTGCACCTCCTAGGTTCCCCAATTTTGGAAGACAGCTTTTCTCAATTCATCGAGGATAAAATTAAAAATTTCAACGACATTTCGGAAAGACTCTCTAAAATAAATTTACACTCGGCATTCACCCTGATTAGATACTGTTGTTTTGGCCCAAATTTTATATATTTTCTACGCTCTTCCCCTTTATGGAAGCATCCACAGCTCTTGGACAAAATTGACCTAATTATTCGTAGCACATTATCATCCATTTTAAATGTGGCTTTGGACGACCGAGCGTGGCTTCAAGCCACACTACCCATCCGGTTTGGAGGCCTCGGCGTCCGTAAAATTACTAGTATCAGCTTACCGGCTTTCCTGTCCTCTGTCCACAGCACCGAAAAGTTGGCTGGGAAAATTTTAGCCCCTTGCCTGGTTGACTCTGAAGTGCCGTGCTTGACCGATGCGGTGAATGCCTGGAAAATGGCTTGCCCGGATACAGATCTGCCCGTGAACCCATCTTCCCAGAGACAGTGGGATGAGCCGCTCTGCAGGTTGGTACGGAATAAACTAATTAATACGTCCACCAATACTGCTGAGCTTGCTCGCCTTCTGGCTGTGGGTGAGTGGGAGTCGGGCCTCTGGCTGCAGGCACTACCGTCACCCAACATAGGCACCATGCTGGGTGACTCGACCTTCCGGCTCGCTACTTGCCTGCGTCTTGGCGCTCCTTGCGTGGCTCTGCATCGCTGCCAATGCGGTGAAGTTGTTGACCGCCTCGGACACCATGGCTTATCCTGCAGTAGGAGCGCAGGCCGAATAGCACGGCATGCCAGCATTAATGACATCATCCGTCGTGCTCTTGTCACCGCCGGGGTGCCAGCTGTTTTAGAACCCTATGGCTTGGCACGCGACGATGGGAAGAGACCAGACGGAATGTCCATAATGCCTTGGAAGTTAGGTCGGCCTTTGGTGTGGGATGCAACATGTGTCGACACCCTTGCGCCATCCCATCTTTCTAGTACGGCGAATTGTGCTGGGGCGGCTGCTGCAGGTGCGGAAAACCTCAAACGGCGCAAATATTCCAATCTTATTGGAAGCTATATATTCGAGCCGTTTGGGGTTGAAACTCTAGGGCCATGGGGTCCGAGTGCGCACTTAGTTTTCCGAGATATTTCCAAGCGGTTGGTTAACTCTTCACGTGACCAAAAGGCTGGCCTATATTTCGGCCAAAGAATCAGCATTGCCATACAACGTGGCAATGCTGCCAGCCTTTTGGGCACTCTTCCCGTTGACAACGATGCGGACTTATTTTTTGATGCATTATGATTATTTTTTTTTTTTTTTATATAACTGTACATATTATTAGCTTTGTTTTGTGTGTAACTATTAATTTGACCTAAGTACTAAAAATATTTTTACCAAACTCAACAACAAAGGATTAATTGCGTAACACACTAACAATAGCAATGGCTTTCATTTTGACAGTTCAACTACGTTAATTGCGTTATTTACGTTGCTCCGCAGACAAATTTTTCAAACATAATGATGTTCGAAAAATTTATCTCACAATGGATTCGCAATATCCTTCATAAAAATTCAGATTGTGATTGAAAGTGTGCTACGCAAGGGTGTGACTTCTTTTTTTTGAGGGTGGCAAATTATCAAATACTTAACTTCTCCCGCCCTGGGAGGAACAGGAGAAGCGTGTCGGACTTTTACTGACTAAAACCCAACCGTGTTCCTTCAGTTGCCTATGTGCCAGGAGCCATGGTATCTTTTTCAAACAACCCGCACCCCTCCCAGGCATCGGCCCTAGTGGACCCCACCAGTTGGTGCTGACAATCGTTGAGTCTTGCGTGGAACACAACGGGCCTAGGCCTGGTCCTTACCGGACGGCGATCTACCCTTTACTCGCCGTCCGCAAGCCCGTGCCTACGGTGGCCGGGAATCGGCCTGGAATTCCCGACGGTGTGGCTGGAAACCTTATAATATTATATGAACGAAGTCGCAGACAACAGCTAGTATATCAACGTATATTTCAATCGTAACGTTCCTATTTCTTTTTTTAATTAAATTAATCTAGATTTCATTACAATCTAATGTCGAATCCCAGTATAAATTACATAAATGAAAGCTATTAACTGTCCGTGTATCAGGTATGTAAGTGAGTCATCTAACGATACGAAATGTGTTTGATCAGTTAATTACCTATGCTGTTTTATGGATAACGTTACGTGTGTTACGTTGTGTTTACTTTATTCGATCGCTGAATATTGTACCTACCCTAATTTTTTCTGTTACATTTATCTAAGACCAGTAATTTCTGCCCGCGATTTCGTCCGTTTAAAATTTCTTGCTCCCGTGATCCACCCCGTCACATCAAATCAACCCGCGCTTTTACTTTGTTTTCGCGTGGGGTTCTTTTTTACTCTTTCTCTTTTTGCTTGGCTCCTATGAGTTCTAGCGTTATGTTCAATAGCCTACGTCAAAAATGAGTAATTTTTCAAATCTGACTGGTAGTTAGAGTTACAAATATTAGCGCATTCCAACAAACTCTTCAGCTTTATTATTATTAGTACAGATTGGAGTTTCTTATTATCATTGTCAACCTGTGTTGACGTAGTGACTGTTCACTACGTCAATCCTCGTGCTCCGAGGTACATACCTACCTGACCTTACCTACTATGTATATTTCGTTCAGTAATTCGATTACTTATTTTACTGAAGACCTTCCATTTTTCTAATAAAAGCTTAATCATTTATAAAGTCATGTCATTCGTATTACGATAATTGCTGGAAAACCTTGACGATCGGGTCGTAACCTGCCAACCTACCAATATCTATCAATGCCATAAATTAGTTTTATGCTAAGGTTTGTCGATTGTAACAGTCACTGTTGAGGATCGGATAAAAAGAATTAAGTACCTACTCATTTCGATTGCTGAAAAAATGTCCTGTAAAAAAGACTTACGCGAATTTTTCTGAACATAGATTTATTATATTTTTATGTTATTTCTGATGCTCGCCATTAGAAGGGATAATCGACTGTTTGTTGCCCAAGTTAAACGACCTTGTAATGCCACAAAATCTAAATGAATTTAGACAGCACATTTTTCCCTAAAAGCTACTTTGACATTTCCAAGACATGAAAGAACGACAATAAGAACAAAAGAATCCGCAAGTACACTTATGTGTAAGTAGTTATAACATGGTTCATTTTTATGTTCTACTTGAGCCAAAGGGCGCGGAATATTTGGCGAAAAAACATAACTGTTTTTATACGAAAACATGAAAGTCCAAGCATATTATTATCTGTGTTGAAAATGTGGTTAGGTTTGTTTTAAGTTGTTCCACCAATTTGGATCGTTAGTCGATCAGTTTTAATTAAAAAGACTCCATTAAAACCACTGAAACCCAATGTTGTACCGGAAAATTTAGATGAATCGTTAACATTCGGTGATTTCTACAGCCATCTCGCTCGTAAACACGTCCCAATTATAAATAGGAGTCTATCAAACATTCCGAATCCATCAATAAAGTAAATAACATCCGATTGCGAACGTCCCACCAAAATATGAACGACTAAATGAGTGTTTTCGATTTCACTTAAAACTAAAACGGAAAATATATTTTTTATAAGGGTTCAACTCAATTACACTCCAGAAACTAGAAGAGCCACTGTTTCTTTTTTCAACCCGAAGTCGAGCGACGTTAGAGAGGAAAAAGCAAGCCCATTTTTTTATAATTTCTTCATGAAAATGTACCTAACAGGGTATGACTGTAGGTAGTCGTATAAGAGCTAAACATTTAGAAACAGGTACCAACAACATTTAATGAAACTGCACATTTGTGACGTTGAAACTATCCTAGCAATATCTTACTATGAATTACGATGTAGGCATAATCTATCAACCATTCAAGCGAAAATCGTTCGATAAATCATCTTACCCACATAATGAACACTAGACAATAATATACATTAAATAGGCAGGTCACGTGGTGGTGAACTACATTGCTAAGGCTGGGTGTTCCTTGTTATTAAATAACTTTTATCGACCTACGCCCCGCCGCTTTGCGTTCTCGCTACCGACCAAGCCCCAACCGGGGGAACTTATTACAAGAAAAGATACAAACAAGCCATGTCAGAAGTAATGAAATCATAGCAGAATTGCAATTTGTTTCCGATGATATGTTGCTCTTTGTATGTACAAAATTGTATTTAGGTACTGTAAATTGTGATGAACCTTCACAAATGGATGTCTGACATGGTAATGTGTGTGTGCGCAGACATCATTTCTGAAATGTAAGTATTTGAATATCAAACGATAACACTAAAGCACTTAACAATAGTTCACGTTCATCAAAGATTAAACTAAACCAAACAATATTTGATACACATACATTTGATACACATACATTTGATACACAAACTAAATATTTCCCTTATTGCCGAAGCCAAAGCCCTACACATAGTTCAACAAACGTTTGATACGTTACACTTGGCATGATTGCTTAGCTTTTACGATCGGCTACAGACGTAATATTGATCTGCACTTTATGGTGTCTTAAATATAAGCACCGAAACCTCTTATTGTTAACATATAGGTAGCATAAGCAAGTATATAGCTACTGTTACATAAGCAAATAACAATAAGGCTACTAACGCTACAATTTACGGGCTATTATTATGATACTGAAGCAGCATGAAAATGAAAATATAACGTGGAAAAATTACTTACCATTTAAATTGAACTTAGTAGGTAAGAACGTTTATATTTTAAAACACGAGTGTTGAAAGATGAAACTTGCTACTATTTAGCTTAGAATTTATAAACAGGATTGTTTATTAGATGCAACGTCAAATAAAAACGGAAAGGATTTTAAAAGAAACACTAATTTTAACGGGAAAACATTATCTGAATGCCTCCTAGGTTCATAAACTCAATTTTGAAACTGAAATGAAACTCTAATAGATACTTGAATCAAAGAAAATCGATGTTAAACAGTCGTTTTCAAACACAAGGAATCAAAGACTGCCTTGATGGAGGTATTTGATCGGCGCGATTAAGCAATCATTGGCTCGGGTTTAAGTCAAATTGGTGGTGTTTTACAAATATACCTATACTATCTATACCCCAGCATCTTCCCAATTCAAAGGCCTTCGGAAAACGATTAAGTTGGCAAAGAAGGTTTTCTTTTTCAAATAAACGAAGTAATAAAATCGGGTTTCCTTGGGTAGGGGACATGAAATTATATTATTTGTCAATATTTTATACTTTTTATTCGCCGCTATGTCTCGGATTCCCAAACAGCTGTACGTGCTTTGTAGGGACATGAAATTATATTATTTGTCAATATTTTATACTTTTTATTCGCCGCTATGTCTCGGATTCCCAAACAGCTGTACGTGCTTTGTATAATAATTTGGTGTTATTAAAGTGGTCTCGATCGTAAGATGAAGAGGTCAGCAGTTGGCGTCACGCTGTCTGAGACCCTAACATTCGTCACCCATCTACATAAAACAACTTACGACATTCCAGAGTCAGTATTACACATTCACAGGGCAGTGACTTGTTTAATATTATGTTAAAGCTAGACTCATAAAAATGTGGTGTATTAGTTTTGCGCGAAACTAATGAACTCTGAAACCGCTGAAGATTAGACGTCGCATTTGTGTGACATTAATCGGGCACAGAACGTTTCTTGGCAACTTATTTTTCTTAATAAATAAATACAGTAGAATTCCCAGAATATTTACGTAACGTATTTTTTACATTCGGTATGAACATGGGTATCATGTTTAGTAAAAGTGACACTCACTTTTATTTGCTTATAAGACTCGAAATAAGAAAAGCTAGTTTAAGTGTATACCTACCTAAAATTCAACACCCTAACCTTTCTTTTGAGAGTAAAGTGAACATGATCTCGTGAAGAGGACGGAATCTCCAATATTAAACGCAATTCCGCATCTATCCTGTATAGAGGTCCCAGTGTGGGTCATCGCTCCCCTAGAGCGGTCTTCGTTTCACATTTCCCTTTGAAATTGTAATCACTTCATGAAAAACTCACTTTTTTTTATATAGGTAACCTATATTCGTCGTTACGTACGTACGTACTAAAGATACTTTTATAACTACATTACGATGAAATCTACGTTAGACTTACTAAGCCCAACATTGGCTTAAAAGCAAAATAAAAATAATTAAAATGATACGTGTAAGTTGTACATCTAAGCATGTTGGAAGGGGTAGGCACTGAGGTGGTAAAAGCCTCCACATTGGTAGATAAGGCACGCACGGACGGCACTGCGAATTTCATCATGACCCTCCTTGTTTGCGTCTTTATTTACTATGAAAATAAAAACACTGTTACAGCACATTCGCATTTTTATAAAATCCTTTAGAAGTAAACGTAATAAAAGAACATGAACGAATGTTTTCCACGGTTTTCATTAAGTTTATGACAAGGACTGCAAAGATGTCTCCTCTATCTACAACTACGTTTTTGCGTACAAATTCTTAATCCAAAATCCCCGAACTTTTTTACAAACCTTTTTTATACAGCCTTCAAATAACGCCTTTCCTAAAAACGCGCTGTGTATCGTTGCCGGAGGGTTCCGACCCCGCGAAGCCGGGATTGACATTAATTTTAACTTTGAGGAAAATGTGAAGAGGCATTGATCACATTACCGTTTATATTCGCTTCGGAACCAATGATCGTGATCTAAAGCGTCATAAAAAATATTTTATAAAACATATCCGCCATTCGCTCCTGTGAAACTCGTTTAAAATAAGGATTAACGTCAGCGAAGCGGGATCATTAAAAGCTAAAGCACAGACGGCGGAAGCCAAAAGCTCCACGAACTTTATATTAGTAGGTATAGGTATGATTAAGCCATTGTAAATTAAATCCTCACCTTTATCTATTCCCAACTCATTTCTTAAAACAATACCTATCTACTGCTACCGTACATAAAATAATATATCTTTGCTTATACATATTACTTATCCAGAATATAAACTTTATGAAGGTCTGTCGCAAATAAAACAATAAATCCCCAGGCCCGTCTGGAATATCGTGAACGATTTGTATATGGGACAATAACGTGAACGAGGAATTCCTCAATATAAAAGAAAAGGTCTAGATTTTTACAAATCCAAAGGCATATATACATTTCGATAATAGAATTTCTTTTTTGGTATGCTTATTGGCATTCAACATTGTAGACAATACAAGCCAATTTCTTTTTATTTAATAAGGCAATAATGTTCTGAATCCTACTATCCAATCGAAATAGATTGTGCCTTTACATAAGTAAGAGATCACAAATTAGGTGTGCGAACCTCGTCCCAAATCCTGCAGTCACCGCAATCTACGTAAATCATGTCACATTTACATAATTCTCCAAAATTAGTGGGTTCAGACAGAACAAAAGGCAGGTAAGTGATTGTTGTAAGATATGCTTTTTTAGTTACTGTTTTCCCTTGACATTACCTATATTCCCGACGTAGGCAGTAATATTTACCTAGCTGTTATATCCAGCAGTTGGTAGATGGCACTAGGTGCTGATGATATTTTCATAAAAGTAAGAATCTTTTACATTTAGTCGAATAAAGCTTATGGCCGGATTTTTCATCATCATCATTTCAGCCGAAAGACATCCACTGCTAGACATAGACCTCCCCCAGGCTCCTCCACTTCAACCGGTCTTGTGCACACCAAGCAGATTCCCGCGGCCTTTACAAGATCAACGGTCCATTTTGTGGGATTTTTACTTGTATTTTAAAGAATAGGTATGCTACTCAAATAGAGAAATATGGAAACAATAAATGAATAATTCAAATACAAATCTGTTGGTAAGATCCGCATGCAGAGCTAGTCGAACGTCTGCGCTGCTCCCAGCTTGTTTTATCGTATTCGGATTTTGATCACGTAAAGGGAAACTTACAATTTTATTCCTATCTTCATTATTAAAGCTTTGTGGTAATTTCCGAGAAACGTACTGGAATACTGAAAACGGGCTTCGATAGATCTACAAAGACAATCGTCCATTCTCTTTTATTTGGTAATTGTTATTGAACGTAGCTGAAATCAACAGTTGTGTAGCGTGCAATAATAAGCAAGGGATTGTGTGTAACCGGAGATACAGCAGTATCCGATGTCGACCAACAGCCCTGCGCATACAACTGTGTTTCAAGTACTAACACAACTATAACATATCAAATAACCAATATATTGTAGAAATACAGAAATGTTTTCAACATTAATCTGCCTAGATCTAAGGCTGGCGGAGGTTTCTCGTAGGCGTGGAATATGATATAATTGGAACATCTTAAATATCACTAGTAGGTAAATGAGATTACCAACAAAGTTCTAGATTTCAATACGTATTACAAGCATAAACTGAATCACTATTCTAAGCATTTCTTTCGACTGATATCGTTAAACTGATGATACAAACATAGCAAACATCTTATCTAGGAATTAGCATTTATATTGAACCAGCCTCGTCTGGCTCATTCTGCAACTGTATGTCATTCCATATCTGTGTGACAGGAGTTATCCTGGTTGTATTCCTGGTTTAACAACTCGGAAGCCCGTTATAATTCCATGCGTATGCGTTAAAACAAAAAAAATAATTATGGAATAGCAACTGCCATTACGATTTCGATAAAATATGAAAATGTGTTGCTGTTGGCAACATGCGTAGATATAAACAAAGCAAACATGGAACGAGTAATAAGCAGCTATTTGATAAAAATCGCTATAGATACCAAGGTGTTCTTCATGGAGTTAGAATGACGGTTAGGTACATAGCGCAGGACATGACGTCAGCGATGGCAGGCGTTGGCCGCGCTACCCCACGATCACGCGGCTTCCGCACACTTTGTGCTATACGCACACAGTCACAACTTATCTACACATCTCGGTAAGCTAGCCGACGCGCGTTGTCCGCAAGGTTTCCGTTTTCTACATGGTTTCAGCGGTCAGATTTTACAAACACACTTGTATAAGGCCCTGCAGCGTGAACCTTGGTTTACATGTCAACGTCGAAATAATAACTTGCCATCCTAATACCATGTTTGGTGGCGAAATTTGTTCCTATCTACACCTTAGTGTTGCTATTAGATATAGAGCAATACACATAATTTGGTAGATCCATGAAATACCCGCAAATCGAAACTTCACCTAACGACCAGTACAGTCGGCCTGAAAACGTGATTGGGTTACATAAATGTTGCCCAGTTATACAGAACATTTCAGTAAGCCGATATGAGAATACATAAGCACATTGCCTAAGGTATATTTGTGCAGAGATTAGGTAAGTGAATTAGGCGAATGATGGATAGTTTGGGGAAAGTCGAACTTTTGCCAATATTTTGATAGTGGCTGTAACGTTCCATTTTCTGATATTTTTACTGTGTACTAAAGCTACCTACATAAATATCAATTTGTTTAACATTCTCTCCGAAAACGTGGTCGTCAAGATGCCGTGAAAATGTACGAAGTTACTCGTTACTAAAATATTATAGGTATCTAAATTTCGCGCATCGCTCTGAGAAAAGACATCTAGAAAATGAAAAGTTCCAAACACATTTTGCTGGCATCATCTAAAAATTTCTAAAATGCATCCATTGCTTTGAAATTTGCATTTTCAGTGCATGCGATTAAAAATGCCCTTTTCCTTGAGACCATTTTAACCACATAGTTACCTACCAAACAAAGCTGAAGGTTCACCCTACAAAAATTTCCCGAAAGTTCTAGACACAAAAATATTAGCTAACGATTCGTTCCAGTTTATTCTTAGATCGATAGGACCGGTCTTCTAGGTAAACATGTTTCCTAAAACATACAAGATTTTATTTACTTAAACGTTTGTTATCGACCGAAGTTCGTATGAAAGATATTACGTATATTTTTCAGAACTTGGTGGAATGAATTTACATAGTAAAAGACAAACATCGGATTTACCAAGAAATTTCCCTTATGAATATATTTTTCATCATTTCTGTGGGTTTACGCCCAAGTAGGTAGGTATGCCTTAAAATATTCCAGTCGACTTGCATTACCTCGGCTGCATAATTAACTTGAGCCTTGTTTATAGCCTCATTAATTTGAATTAATTATTAGAGAAAAGTAGAATAGAAACGCTAAAACATATCCAGGTTGCTGAAACTGTACATTTTCGTAGTTCAAGTGCCAGGTCTTGAAATTATAGGTAAATAAATAACTGTCTGTACGTTAGTTAATTAGTAAGCAAAAACGGTATTGCAAAAAAGCGACAGTTGTTTGTTACCCTTTTTATTTTAAAAGGGTACATTACAGTAATTAACAAACGGGGACGATTTCGTCAACTTATTTTTGTCATATTTACGTACTAGGTACGATTTTTTTATTAATGTGATCGTGATTTATTACATCAATTTTGGTTATTGCATGTAAAGGCAAGGCAACCTGTTTAAATCTACCTCATTTGGGCCCACTTTTCATCTAGGTATGAAAAATTGCAGCGTGTTAGTCTCTGCATGTCACCAATGGGTAATAAATTAAAATAACTTTGTGTCGGTATAAGCTCAGACGAGAACAAAATAAGTAAGGAACACCAAAAATAAAACCAAGCTTGCTTTTGTATTTTCAAAGCTCTTTTACATCGCTTGTACTACCATGCTTTTATTTGGCGAAACAATTTTGGCGTCAAGAGTTCATTTACCTGTTTCAAGCGAGCTTATAAAAATATCGTTATAAATTTGCTTTGCATTATTATTTTACGGGGTAGGATTTTATAATCATGCACAATGTAATGATCTACCTTTGCATTGACCCCTGAAATTCCACTGTTTGTTTCGAGACACAAATGAACACCATTACATTGAAATCGTCGCAGTATTCATAAACCAATTATATCAATTCAAATTCATAAACTCCATACAAAATCTACCCAAGTAACCAGTCGTAATCAAAATGATCTAACTCTAACGAAGAACTTTAACGAAGAACATTCACTAGCTTCAAAACCAACAGAAATTTTCCCAACCGTTATCATAATAATTAATTTATCCAATGACATTACAAACGTATACATATATATCTCTGAAATCCATTATGGATTAAGTCCATGAAATAATAAAAGTAATATGGTGTTCGTGAACTTACCAAATTCTCCTCATACAGATTAGCGCGTGACCCGACTCCCGCCAAATTGAAGCGATCGCCGAATACACAGAACGCATTTCACGGATAGCGAAGTAGTCCACGATCGATAATACTTGTTCACTACAAAGGCGTGCGGGCGCTGCACGCGGCACGCCGTGCGTCCGACGCTCCTACCACACATATTATTCTCAAGTTATTATTTTACACGCACGTCCACTCATGAGAAAAGCAACTTGAGACGACCGCAGCGTTCGAAACCTTAATACTTCCCTTCGCTGCAAATATTAGGTGACAGAATCGAAGACGGAGCCAATCGACTACCTTCGAGCGAGTAATTTGCACTGCTTCGAAACCAAGATAACAACATTTTTCAACTAAGATTTTAGACGACAGTCTACGTTAAAAATGTACACTAATATCTACGAAATTGTTAAAGTTTTCAAAAGTAACGGCACAAAAATACGAAAACTTCGTAACGCGTCTAGCGAATACCAAAATAATATGAACAATATGGGGACAGGAACCGGAGTCGCGTAATAATAAGAGTGCTTGCGTGGGGATGGTACGGAGGGTGCATTGTGCACCGGCGAATTTTGGAAGGGCCCGTTCCAAAAGCCCTTGTTTGTTCCCCCCTGCACTTGCGCAAGATGCGAACCAGTTTTGATTTTTGTGAATCAACTCGTGGAGTTAGCCCGTTCACAAGGGGGTCTTTCATCCCAATTCGCCGTTAGAGACCGGTGTCAAACTTTTGTCCTACACCGTTTGTGGCTGATAACAATATGCATATATAATCTAAACTGGAAACTAATTTTAAGATCTTATCAGAAATAATGAAAACATTCATACAAAAGCAACCGGAATTTTAATATTAACACATGACTTATTAAAAGAACAGGATTACAGTAGCGATTATCATCCTTTCTAATGATTTGGGTGAGTCAGCAGAAAAACCCTTGGACATATGTCCATGAGTTTTTCTGCTGACTTCATATAAATTAGTTAACTTTGCCAGTAAATCAGTGAAAAGTGGCCTTAAATAGAACACAGTAGAATGTTTACGTCCAAAACTCCAATTCAGAAACCTACGTTAGCTTTGCTAAGTTTTTTCAGTAACCAATTAATTAAGACAAGTATTCCAAGTAACTGGAAACCGGTTACTACGAGTGACACCAATTTGTATAAAATTAGTTTTTGAGTTCTAACTACTAACATATAAATTTTTTTTAATAAAAGGGTTCAAATTATTAGGGGCCATAACCAACAACTTTGGCGTCAATTTATAAAACATGCTTGCTATACAATTCTGATGTGTAGGATCCAATTTACGAAGGCACATTTTTGTAAGATATACAAGGCAGAAGCTGTTGAATATTTCAAAACCGACCAAGTGCGAGTCGGACTCGCGCACGAAGGGTTCCGTACCATTATCTATAAAAACGGCAAAAAAAATCATGTCTGTTGTATGGGAGCCCCACAAAAATATTTGTTTTATTTTAATTTAATTATTTATTATTAAAGTAAATATATAACTAAATATTCTGTGAATTTTTCAAGCGTCTACCTGTTGACGTTATCAATATCGAGCAGAAAAATCACGTTTGTTGTATGGGAGCCCTCTTAAATATTTATTTTATTCTGTTTTTTAGTATTTGTTGTTATAGCGACAACAGAAATACGTCATCTGTGAAAATTTCAACTGTCTTACTATCACGGTTCGTGAGATACAGCCTGGTGTCGGACGGACAGACAGACAGACGGACGGACAGCGGAGTCTTAGTAATAGGGTCCCGTTCTACCCTTCGGGTACGGAACCCTAAAAATGATGACCAATAAATTACTTGTCAATTTTAGCAAAACGCCGTTACCCTACGTCTCTTAGAAACCCATTCGTTATTTTGATAAATAAATGTATGCTGCCTAGAACTGATTCTGATTTTACTGACATTTGACTGCAACCAACAACGAAGGGTTTCTACCAACATTTAGTTCAAGTGCCTTCTGTGAATCCTTTAGATTCCTGCCAGCCAGAATCTTCACAGAAAACAATTTGATGCTAGCTGTTTAGCCGTTCTATAATAGATGTGATGACAAACACACGTAATAATTCTGTTATGTTCTGATGATCGATTGATCGACGTACAGGATAATGATTGATTAGACTTTTTCATGGACAAGTTCATGAAAAAGTTTATACTTGCAACATCTATGATGGATTACTAATTACTTTATTACTGAAATCTAATGTGTGAATGAGATCTGATATTGAAATGAAGACAAGTTTTGGACAGAATATCCTAATCCTCAACCTGCTGGATGTTCGTGAGCGGGTCATTATTAGACCCGCTCAGCAAATCGTCTTTGTTACTTGCAGACATGCGTTTAACTCATTTCTGTAGCAGAGATCCAATAACAGACAGGAAAAGGCTTTGAGGAAAAAGACATATCTTGGAAAGAGTTTTATATAATAGGTCTTTACCCAATGACCTTTTTACACTTATAATATCATTGTATTTACCAATGTAGTTCAAGATTTTTTATTCAGCATTTTCAGATTCAATTATCTCTGGCAATCCAATGCGCACAATTCGAAATTCAAATAAATTTTATTCGAAAGCCGTGTTATTTTAATTTCCAATTCAGTAATTTTTTTTAGATAGTGTTTTGTTTTTGTGAAATTGTGGTAACCTGGCGCCATGGATAAACTGAAAACTCGTACAATTTTCGAATATGAGTTACTACGTGGAAATACCGCTGCGCAAACAACACGAAACATTATCGACGTGTACGGACCTAAAACTGCTTGCATAGACACGGTCCATTATTGGTTCAATCTTTTTAAATCAGGAAATTTTCATTTGAAGAATGAGCCTTGCGGTCGGCCGGTAACCATTGTCGACAACGACGAGTTGAAGGCTATAGTGGAAGCGGATCCAACTCGACTGACGGCTGAGCTTGCTGCGGGCCTTGGTTAGTGTCAAAACAAAATTAAAGCACTTGCGTCAAATCGGAAAGATAAAAAAAGCTAGATAAGTGGGTGCCACACAAATTAAGCGACCAACAGCGAGACTAACGCGTAGGCATGAATAGAACTACTGAATCGGCATAGAAACGAGGGAATTCAAAATCGAATGAAATGTGGATCCTGTCCAACAACCGAAAGCGTTCGTCTCAGCGAGTGAACCTGGGTACAGCACCTAATGAGTGCGCAAAAAAAAGATTACTCATAAGAAGATGCTGGTGACTGTCTGGTGGACCAGTGCAGGACTTGTACATCACAGCTTCTTACCGAATGGCACAACAGTGCCGGCTGATGTATAATGGCAATAGACATGCCAAGAATTGCATACTATGATGGAAAACTGCAATTCAACAACCAAGACTGGTCAATCGCTATTCCCCATTGCTTCTCCACGACAACGCGCGAGCTCACCCTTCAACTGACCATCGCAAAGCTACAATAGTTACACCTGGAAGCTCTCCGTCACCCACCGCACTCACCGGACCTTGCCACAACAGATTTCTAGTTTTGTTTCAAAATATTCACAATTTCTTAGGTGGGAAAAAATCAACACCTGAGAGGCAGTACTAAACGCTTTCGCTGACTTCATCGCCTCCCGTCCGGCAGACTTCTACAGTAAAGAGATAAACAAGCTGCCATCGAAATGGCATAATTGTATACATAATTTGGGTCAGTACTTTGATTAGCTAAAATAAAAAAATACTTTTTTTTTATTTTAACATTTTCATACAAATCTCCAATTTCATAGGTAAAAAATAATATTTTATACTAGCTGACACGACAGACGTCCTGTGCAAACAATAATTCTCACACAAATCACATTTTACTTTTTTCCATATCTATTAGAAAATTATACGTAAATATTTACTAACCATCGCTTATGCACAGACAGAAGATCTTCTTGTTGTCTGCAAATAGAACGACTAATATGCTATTTAATTCCCTTTACTTTTTACAAGCTTTTATTTAACTTGCAATGTAACTATGTTTGTTCGGGTGGATTCTTGCAACTCAATTTTGAAGCAGATATCTTTAACCGATTGAGCTGAAATTTTGCATGCATATGTATATCGCGTGACAATGCAATATTATGATGACATGGAGCTGATCTGATGCTGGAACTGGAAGGTGGCTATAGGAACTCCGCAATAGAACGACACAACCCCATCGATTTTGGGCTCGTTTGATTCGTATTAACGAGTACCTTGATCCTATATGGTAACCAGGGTGTTACGCTGGAGCTGAAAGGTGGCCATAGAAAAATAACACTTTAAGTGCTCAAAACAACGCATATGTGTGGGTTCTACGAATTATTACGAGCTACATAACGGAAAAACGCTGCTACAAACTACGCCTTAGTAAATCCCGCATCATAAATACTAAAAAGTTCATGCTTTTATTATTACTTGTTAATAAAACGAACAAAAAGTTAAAAATCATTTAATATCAATTATTTAAATAAAAGCGTGTTACATATTGACGGTTAGAAATATATGTAACATGCTAATAAATGTTCTTTATTTTTCCTGGCATCAAAATGTAACATGCTTTTATTTAAATATTGAGATTAAACGAGACACGAGAAAAGATTTGTCACTATTTAATACGTAACGGGAAAACTGAACATCTCTTCAGACGTTTAAAAAAAAACACTTGTGAAATTCACCATGAATGACTTTTGTGTCATTCTTTAAGTAATGCGGACTTCAAAAATACTAATTATTATTTTGAAATTATATTCCGTACCTATAAGAAAAATTATTCAAAACACAAATCATACGAATATGATCATCTGTTTACCGACTTTTAAAATGGATACTATGCTAGTTTATTTAACAGTAGAATAGAAACTTTCAACAACCTCTTGTATCCAGATGTACTGACATTTTGAACATGTATATCTGTTAGATAGTGATTTAAACTTATCCTATGACTACAAAATTTATAATAAACGAACTGGCTTAGTAAGTAACCCTGGAATGTATATAATATTTAAGGACATTTGACATACAGTACCTACAATAACACTATAAGTGATACAAATGACATAACCATTGATAATAATTTGACAAATAAGGACACTTTTTTTTCTTGACTAAATATATTTGTATATTAACGTCAGAACAATGCCGGTCTCACTAATACATCTGAGGCTCTCTGTCTGTTTATGTGAACTTTCAGAACGAGATGTTGATGTAGATGTAATATGCATTTCAGAGCATTTTATGATGGCTGGCTGTGAGAATCAGCTACACCTGCCTAATTATAGTTTAGCTGCTTGTTATAGTAGATAGACAAGTAAGCGAGGCGGTGCATGTATACTTGTTAAGCATAGTATTCAATGGAAGGGATTGACCAATGTAGCAAACATGTCCTCGCAAAGTATATTCGAGTTTTGTGCAGTTAAATTGACGGACTATAACATTATAATGGTGTGTTTATAGAGTCCCTAACTCAAAAAATATCAATGACTTTTTTGATAAACTGGAAACTCTTCTGTAATATTTATCCAAACAACGATGTAATAATAGTTTTAGCTGGTGATTGACCTTTTGGAGAGAAGTAAACTGTCAGCCAAATTCGAATGTATTATTTTAAATTTTAATTTACAATTTGCTTTGAGACAACCTACTCGGGCTGCGAGCCACACATGCATAGATGATAATTTTAACAAGCGACGTTGTAGATCAGGGGGCCGATTCTACTAATTTGCAACGTTACACGTTAAACTGTGTTTCCACAACAGTTCGATTTCGATCGCCGTTCGATAGTTACATAAAAAGTCATTCTACTATTTTATAAGCAAAATGGAAACTAAACTTAAAACGAATTGCAACTGAACTGTAGCGGGAACACAGCGGGTAACCCGCGTTACCAACATGCCAAAATAATATGTTTTATTAATACCAAAAAGAAAAAAGTTGAATCTAAAAATGTTACTAAACACGAGTATGTGGCACTAAAAGTATTTTCTATAATTAAAAGACATAATGATCATAATTTTATCATTAACTTTGTCCTATAGTAAACGTCACGCTCATGTTCGATTTTGTTAGTAGAATAGGTTTTGACATTGTTTCAATCGATCGTTGGCGTAACTAAAACGTAACCGCAGCTGTGTCGCAGCTGGACCGTTGTTCATTTTAGTAGAATGCGAAAACGCTTAAAAGTGGTGATTCGGTTGCGGTTCTATTGCGTTTTTTTAACAAATTTGTTAGTAGAATCGGCCCCCAGAAGTATTGGAGTTCGCGCTATCCGATCACACAGCACAACTTTTAAAGTGCCCTGTTAAAAAAAAATGATGTTCTTAAGTATTATCGCAAAAGTACTCAAGACTACAGTCAAGAAAATATAGAAAAATTCAAGATTTGTCTTAGTAGTCTATCCTTCTCAGATGTGTACGAGATGGACGATCCTAATGCAGCCTACAACTGTTTTATTGAAACGTTCCAATTATTATACGAATTATGTTTCCCCAGCAAAATGATTACCATTCATACTACTAAAAAACCTACTTGGGTATCTCATGGAATGAAGTTGCGTAGTAAAAACAAACGGAAGCTTCTATATGGCAATATAGGTTCAAACCAAGTCAAGCTAATAGAGATAAATTCAAATGGTATTCAAAATTACTCAAAAGAATTATGAATCTAACTCAGAAAACACAAAACAATTACAATATTAAAACCTCTAGTAACAAGTCTAAGACTACGTGGCAAATAATGAATAAGAGTAAATACAATGCCCCAAAAGACTCCATTTCTTGCATCAAATTTGAAAGTAAAGACATCACACACCCAAAGAACATTGCCAATGCATTTAATAATTATTTTATAGATATAATACAACCACAAATCAACGCGGGAACAAACTCAACGTAATTAATTCTTGGCAGAGCTCAGTCTCCGTCTACGCCCTATGATATACTAAATATTATAATGAAGCTACGATGGTATTGCCACAAAAATATTGAAAGCAGTTGCATTTGCACGTTTTATTATTAATCTTTGCATAAGTACAGGTATATTTCCAGATGCATTAAAGAAGTCTTAGTAAAACCGCTATATAAGAAAGATAATCATTAATGATACAGATTACAGACCGATCACGCTTATACCAGTTATGTCTAAGGTGTTCGAAAAAAATATATGGTGCAATGAATAACTATTCAGAAAAATATAATATACATATTAAGTGACGAACAAAAGGGATTTCGAAATTTTTATATTAATTTATGAGTGTTTACATAATGTCATGCTAAATGTAGATAAGAAAACACCAGTCTGTGCCATATTCTGCGACATGACACAGGCCTTTGACTGCGTCCATTATAATTCTCTAGCAGAGAAACTTGAAGCCTATGGTGTTAGAGGCAACGTTTTAGAAATAATTAAATCGTATCTTCGTAACCGCAAACAAGTTACAGAAATCAGTAAAATAAATAAAAAAAGTAAACGTGAAGAAACTTCAAGATCAGAGGAACGCGAAGTTATATACGGAGTAACTCATGGCAGTGTATTGTGGCCTCCGTTGTTCACTGAACAACCGATGACACTTTTTGCTAACGATTGCACTTTGACAATAACTTGTAATGACATAAACACATGGCATTAATAATTCACTAATATGTATGATGCATGATAAATTGATAACAATCTAATAATTAATTTAAATAAAACTAACGTAATGCACTTGAGACAGCGTACACAAACAATCAACAATCTCAATACTCAATTAAATAATATAAATATCAAAAAAGCTGGCACAACAAAATTTCTGGGACTAATAATAGATTCTAAATTGAATTAGAAACCTCAAATAGAGGCACTTAGTAAAAAAATAAGTAGTGCAGCCTACGCTCTGAAACAGCTTGCTTTGGTTGTCAAGACAGATGCGCTAATTAACTTAACAATTTCCGGAAAAGTACCTATTCTAAAGCTAATAACGATTTAGGTACTATACTTGAACATGAGATGTAAGTACAATAATATTTTATGACAATCTCTATTGCTTTTGTTGCTGAAGGGTTCACTACGGGTTACCTACCTATAAAAATGAAAAACACAAACCATAAGCAAGGCTAATAAATAAAAAACAAGTGAACAACAGCAGCTCTAATCAATCAAGTCAAGTCATTCGTCTAACATGAGAGCATTCGTCACAAGCTTCGAAATGACATCATACATTCATATTGTTACTTTCAAATACGTTAAATTATTATTATAATTTTTGTTATTACAAATTATGCCGATTTATGATAAAACCTAATTTACTGTACTTGGTAAATTCTCCAATGAATGCTGTCATACGAGGTCATACGTATTAAACAGGAAGGAGAAGGACTATCTATTTAAACGCCGTGCGTGCATAAATGTCACAAAAGTCACTTAAATTACATTGCATAAAAATAAAATATTATTTGTTTTAATAATATAACGATGACTTAATTCGTCATCCCGTTGATCATATTCAGTAAAGTATACTACCTTTGTAGCTCATCCGTCCGCATCATCAGTAATGTTAATTACGTTTCATTATAATCTATGCACTAACTACGATTCGAACAGTTCAAATTAGTTAGCTTTAAGTTTGTTCCTGAACGAATAATATTGTTGTATTTAGTTCCTACAAGATGGCGCAGACTACAGTTTCATAAGTTCTCTCTGGTTTAGCGTTGCGCCAGTATATCGATTTTGTGAAATAACACTCAGTATGGACACCAAGAAAAATGTTAGGAAGGAAAACAATTATTTCGCAAGAATCTGAGGTATATTTCTGAAACATTGGGGGCTATAAAGTTTGTAATGGACACTTACAACTGTAGATACACTTTTTACTAATAGAAATGATACTTTGAATTTTTTTATAATGTATAATTTTAAGTGAACCATCCTGGCAACACACAAGTGTCTATGAGTTTGACCCCGAAGCTCGTGTCCGGAGCAGAAGGAGAGTGTGGTGTAGGGCCAGGCCCTTCGTTTTTGATCTTCATCTTGTCGAATATTGTGTAAAATGGGCACATAATAGGTAAATAAGATATTTTTAAACGCATTTCGCGAGCATTTTCTCTTTCTATTCGGTTGATGAACTTAATTTGAACCATTAAAAATACATCGCGAGCCATACGTACGAGTTCGTAACGCTAAGAATATCGCCCAAAGTCGCGTAATGATAATTTTATTAGTAAAAAAATTATTATCATTGATATTTTTAAACGATTTGTGACTTTGTGTTCGGGACTTCTCTCGTGATCGGAATAGATATATTAAATTTGTTACATTAATATGTCCTCGGGATTGTGGTGTATGTGTTGAGACAATGGTGTATCGATTATTTTGCGCTAACTAAATGTCATCCCGGTGCCGTAGTGTTAATATTAGAAGTCTATGTTTGTGACCACGATTACTATTGTCTAGGCATCTACGCGTTTTATATTAAGCATGCAGAACTTCAATTTAGCTTGAGTGACCAAAATAGTGCCGACGTTTTTCATTCGGATAAATTCATTCGCTCCTTGACAATATCTATTTTCTGACCATTTCGTGAGTGGAATAAGAACAGCAAGATATAACAAAATATAAATAGCGCTTATAGTTCTTATTGTAGTTGTAGGCTACCGACTCATGGTTTTATAAAACACTTCATAGTAGGAACGACAAACTTCCCAAAAATTTAACATACCTAAGATCGATACGTGTTTATAAAAAATATTTTATATGTGATGCATTGATAATGTAAAATTGAATAATAATTATGTGTTTGTACCATGACTTCATTTTATCTATCAAAAAAAATCTCAAATTTATTACACTATGATAACTTTGTGTCGAAAATATTTATTAGTGTATTTAATAGGTACCTCGTATTATAGAAAGATATCGTACTCTTCTGATCGCTGTCAATTTTTGACATCTTTAAAAATAATCCAATTATAGAACTACACTACGCAATCATGACATGACATTAAAATAAAACTAGTTTCTTTCAATAACACTCAAGTATCTGTTTTTTTTGTTACAGTTACATACTCAGATATTGAAGTTCGTGCTCAAAGTTTATGCAGTAAGTTAACGATTACAACCTGGTGAAGTAAGTATACTGTGTTAAAATGGCCAATCCAAACCGTGAAAGTGTGAGTACGCGATTTTCTGATAATTATGATCTGAAGGAAGAATTGGGAAAAGGAGCCTTTTCAATCGTGCGACGTGCTGTGCAAAAATCAACGGGTTATGAATTTGCGGCCAAAATTATAAATACTAAAAAACTCTCAGCCAGAGATTTCCAAAAGTTGGAGAGAGAGGCGCGGATTTGCCGGAAACTTCAGCATCCTAATATCGTAAGACTTCATGATTCTATTCAAGAGGAGCATTTCCACTACCTGGTATTCGACTTAGTAACGGGTGGTGAATTGTTCGAAGACATTGTTGCCAGAGAATTTTACTCTGAAGCTGATGCATCTCATTGTATACAACAAATTCTGGAATCTGTACACCATTGTCACCATAATGGAGTTGTGCATAGAGACTTAAAACCAGAAAATCTTTTACTAGCCAGCAAAGCTAAAGGAGCTGCTGTAAAACTTGCCGATTTCGGATTAGCAATTGAGGTACAAGGCGACCAACAAGCGTGGTTCGGTTTTGCCGGTACTCCTGGCTATTTATCACCTGAAGTACTTAAAAAGGAACCGTATGGTAAGCCTGTAGATATCTGGGCGTGTGGTGTGATCTTATACATTTTGCTTGTTGGATATCCTCCATTTTGGGATGAAGATCAGCATCGACTGTACGGTCAAATCAAAGCGGGCGCTTATGATTACCCATCTCCAGAATGGGATACGGTGACACCTGAAGCGAAAAGCCTCATAAACCAGATGTTAACTGTAAATCCAAGCAAGAGAATAACGGCTTCCGAAGCCCTTAAACACCCTTGGATTTGCCACCGCGAACGTGTTGCTTCTGTTATGCACAGGCAAGAGACCGTGGACTGCTTGAAGAAATTCAATGCACGGCGCAAACTGAAGGGAGCCATCTTGACAACCATGCTTGCTACACGCAATTTCTCAGGAAAATCTATGGTGAACAAGAAAGGAGATGGGTCGCAAGTAAAAGAGTCGACCGATAGCAGCACGACATTGGAAGATGATGATCTGGACAAGGATAAGAAGGGCGTAGATAGGGCATGTACTGTAATTTCCAAAGAACATGATGATGATGCGTTAACGAAAGCAGATTCGTTTGGAAAAGCTCGTGGCGACAGCAACGCTTCTTTGCGCCGAGCAGAAGTAATCAAAGTAACTGAAGTGCTCATAGACGCAATCAATAACGGTGACTATGAAACCTATTCCAAATTATGTGACCCCAACGTGACAGCCTTTGATCCTGATGCACTAGGAAACCTAGTGGAAGGCGTCGAATTTCATAAGTTCTTTATTGATAACACGCCGACCCTTGTGAAAACCAATACGACGATTCTGAATCCTAGAGTGCATCTTCTCGGTGATGATGTAGCTGTTATCGCATACGTATGCGTAACGCAGAGTGTGGACGGTGAAGGCCGACGGGGCACACACCAGTCGCAAGAGACTCGCATATGGCACAAACGCCACAACAAGTGGACGGCAATACATTTCCATCGCTCCTAACTAGTCCCTTCTACGACCCACTCCTGTACGGTAGAGGATAATGGTCTCGCAAATAATGATTATCTGTAATGGTAATGCCGTTGCAACAATTATAACTTTTCAAAGTATTGAATGAGACCACGAAACTACAATCCTCTTCGTCGTACAATATAAAAAAAATATTATCCAATTCTGCTATAAAACTTACACGAATTTTATTAGAATTCTTTGTAATCCAAAAAAATAAGTTAATTACTTATAGGTAAATGTTATTGACACCGGTGTAAGCGATTCGGAAGTTGGTTCTTATCCGTTAAAGTCACTTAATAAAAATTTACGATGTGGCTAAAATGTGATACCGTTAAATTCAATGCTTTGTGCTAGTTATAGTAGAGTGTACAAAAAATCTGATCTCTGACAAAATCGAAGATATGTCAACGAATATCAAGGCAAAGTGTTGTTTATCAACATATTAATGAAATCTCAACATAATACCAGATCTGATACTTGTGAATCTATATTATAAGTAACAGCAAAAAATTTAAAGATTTAGAATATTTAGCACATTTCTCAGTAAGTCTCTCTACATTTTTAACTATGAATGTTTTGTCGTGCTTAAAAATGGTGTTCTATTTGTTATCAAATACCTAGTTAATAAGATTTAAGTAACTAATAAATCATGCAGTTATTGGCACTACGCACTTAGAGATATCTGAACAGTGAGGTAGTAGTTTATTAAAATTAACTTTCATCTATGTATTTGTAGAATGCCTCAAATATGTTACATTTTCTTCAACTACTTAGAACCTCGTGTATTTTATAGCTAGTGCAGCATCAATGTGCGTATTATATTTTAAGTGGATTATATCAATTTCGTCAATTTTAGATTTTAATGTTAATGACATCATTCTGCTTTTGGCTTTCCTCACCAGAGCATTAGTGTGATATGATGGTTCCTTTAATTACTTACTATTTGATTGAGCTAAACTGATTGTTTGCTGTACCTATTGGTTCCGTACTTGACTATCAAAACAAATGTACCTACTTGAGATAGCTTAGAATTTTAAAGTGATAACTGTGCAAGAGAATGGTCTGCTTGTTGGTATAAATTTGTATTAACTAAGAGGAGCTTTGTCAACAGTGATATTAATGTAATAAATGTAAAGTGTTTTTTGCACAGTTTCACTTAAGAAATGTGCTTTAAATATTGGATCTATAACTGTAAGTCTGCAGTAAATTCAGTATTTCCTATAAATATAATTAGATATAAATGACAATTTAACCATGTTTTTTACAATTTTGTAATATATTTTAGTATAGTTAGCAAAACTTAATTTACGAACATCAAAGGGAGTTGGAATTGTAATATTAAATGCATAATAAAAAATCGACATTGTTAATCAACTTTCCATTTTGGTACTTTCACTGTATACAGAGTACATAGTTGTGCCATTATCGTTGAAATTAGTGCCAATAACTGTAAAAACTAAAAATGTATTCTAGTCTTTATTGTTACCTACGCATATTTAGTAATTAATCAACTTTTTAAATTAATTTTGAACATATATATTTACATACCTACATAGGGTACATAAACTTACATTGTGTACAGAGATATTGATTTGCACATTGCATGTTTAATAGTGTCGTCATCGTCATTAGCTAAATAAAATATTTTCTTTGAAAATATTTAATGAGGGTTTGTTATCTAGATCATGTTGAATTTATTTAATAATTTACTTCTACGTATATAGTGGCTCTCCGTTAATGTTAAAAGACGAACTCGCTCTCGGAGCTCGCCAGACCCCAGAAGGCATAGATAGATATACCTACCCACTAACACCTGTTGTGCTAATCCCTCGTTGGAAAATAGCGTTACATAGGCGTAACAAAGCTCGTTAGTTGTTAAGCTCAGTCTGTAAACATCACAGTATGCAATTTAATGTTTTTAAATACTAAGTTATAATTTTTGAATTATATTTTTCATTACTTTGTTATACAGTAGCCTAAGAGCTAACATATTTTAAATTCGCTTTATGTTTACCTTTGTATAATGTATAACTATAGCTGAGAGTGTGCATTGGGTCTTTTGAAATCCCTTTTCCCAATAAAATCCTTTGGGTACATACCTACCTACTTATATACATTTTTAAAGTATTAATATTTAAAATGCTCCAAATCAAACATCAACATTATTACTGGTATTAAATTATATAATATTTTATTACATAAATAGATTAATATGTTACATGACTTTCAATGAAATACAATATTTACTATTGAACTGTTAAATTTATGTCAGAATTTAATCAAATAAGTACTAATGTGAAAATGTGATGTTTATATATACTTACCTAATTCAGTATGATGCACAAATCTATCATCATGATTGTATCTTCCAGAATGTTTCACAAATTTCTTGAGGACAAGAATATTTTAAGTATTTATGTATACTTTTAGTCTTCCCTGGACAGTGGTCCAAACACCATAGGGATACGTACACAGCTACTATCATCTTAAATTCAATAGTTAAAACTTTTTCAAAAATTTACTATGCTCTCCGCAAATTGTTAATAATGCACATTTACCTGTTTGCATGCATTTATCTCACTGGCTTATACATTTAGGGGGGCTTTTAAAATGACATTTAACTTTTTCCATTGGCTGCTTTTTATTATGTACATTTACAATACTTACTTATAATAATATATAATAATAAATTATTTTACTTTAAAGATGTACTTAAACTTTGTCATAACATGTGACCATTTGTACTATCACACAAGTGGTACAGACGCTAAACACAATTGTGCTATAATATGCCTATGAGGCTGGATACAAATGGTTTCATGACATTAAAATTATTACATAATATGGGTGCATTGCAATAGGGGTACATTTTTTAAATATACTAGAATAAATCGTTTTTGTGTCATAATTTTCAATTAATAATTACTTGTGTAGTAAAATTGCTGATAATCCTCAATAGATTAACATTATCTACATTCAGCTAGAATTGTGTTTAATGTTTTCAAGCCAAACATAATATTGCGAAGTTAATATTTGTAAGGCTATATCAGCATTAACTTGAAATCTTTATTAGGGTGTTAAATAAGTGAATATGAACAATGTGTTTAGTCAAAATTCCAAACAAGCTGCACCCTTGCCTAGATATGTGGTTGAGATTATTTTATAATATGTTTTATAGTTAGAAATATTACCAAAGTATTCTATACTTTAATGCACCACAAATTTCATTTAGGATTTGCTCTGTTTTATCATGAAGGCTAAGTTTGTTGTAGAATAATATCCAAATGTGGAGTATGTGTATTAAAGAATTGTCAGTATATTTGTAATCAACATAATTTCTTGGACCTCTGCATTGCCGATTATCATGTAAAATTCTCTAAAATAAAGTTCTTTTGATCTACAATAACATTTGGTATTTCATTTAACATTTTACACTACTCGCAATCATTTACATCTAAAGAATGTTACTTATCTATTGAATAATAAAACAACACTAATTACCCTGTACTCAATTTATTTACATAACACTACATTTATTCAATATACATACAAATTTAAATTCAATGCTACATTTCTAACTATGCATACACTACTTTACAATACAGCTGTCATTGTTTACAAAACTAAGAACATACCTCAAACAATATTCAGGTACTTCATCTTAGAGTGAACGCCTTTACAACCATCAACAGTTACATTAAAGTTCTTCAATATGTCCTCTAGCTGTTTGTCATCGAGTTTTCTTTCACACAATTCTTGTTTTATACATTCCTTTAGATGTGTTTTTGTCAGAGGTTTAAACTCCACCAGCTTATTTAAAGCCTTAATCTCAGCAAAGTTCTCCAGGAGTCTTCTATGAAAAGACTCATCACAGTTTTTGATAAACTCTTTGGTTGACTCGTAACAATTGTATATTAATATCACAGTGATGTCTTTCCCTAAGTTCTCACTTTTCTCTGTTACTTCCTTTATTTGTTTCTTGATATGCATATCATTTGCAGTCAAATCATCCACTATTATTAATGACTTCTTGCACATAGTCAGACCATACATAAAGTCTGTTGAAAATGTGTTTGTGAAACTGGGCATGGTGTAATGATACACATTTGAGCAAGGCCCTGCAGCATCTAACAGAATAGAGGAGGCAAACGATTTTCCAACCCCAGTCCCTCCAGAGAAGAGTAAAAGTTTACTTCTGTGTGGTAGTTCTAATGTCTGTATAATCTTATTGACTGCTTCTGACTGACCAAACAGTTTATTTGAAAGTGTGTTTCTTAGTTCTTCAATATTGAAATTTTCAAAGCACTTTAAACTATAGATATGGAGTGCAAATACTGACATTAAGATAATTATTCCGACGGACAGTGACTGAAATACTACGTCCTTAGAACTTTTTGTTGGTTTCTGCATGTTTATGTGATATTTCTTAACAACAGGCTGACCATCTGGTCTTTTGCCCGCCTTTTCAGCCTTTATAATAGTCTCCGTGGGAAAAGATTCATTGAAAGAAATATCCATTTCTCTATTAGAATGACTACTTGTATCAATGTCCATTGGCTCACCACAACTTAAATTATGTTTCGCCATCAATTAAGACAATAAGACACTCTCAGTTACCCACTTAACCTCTGCGGGGATTAGTGATAAAAATCAATAGCACGGATCGATATATTTACTGAAAGATTATTTAAGTTTTTCGAATTTAACCACCAGTAACCACATGGATGACAGTGACACTGATGACAGATAGATGGAGCCACATACATAGATAAAACACTAAAATGTACAATGGTCACAGACTGCATTGAATTGAGTGCCGAAGGGCTGCCAGCATAGCTAAGGTCTTAGGGTGCAGGGGCCAGAGCATATCTATGTTACATGCTTTAGGCACTCGGTCCCACAAATTAAACAAATTCGAAGCTTATACACGAAAAAATATGAATGAAACCGTTTTGGAAAAACTTTTTTTTTTTGTTAGTATGCAACAGAAAGATTAAAAAATGCTCACACTATGTCGTATAATTTAGCAATATTAACACGAGTAACAAAACGTCAAACATGAAGTAAAATGACGCAATCAATCACACTTATTTTGCCACTGATTTGCGTCACTGTAAAAACCAAAGTGATCTGTGTGATCATTAAAATAAGGTTGTTGTTGAGTTGCTGTCATGCTGCTGTTACTGCTGCCAGAGGTAAAATAACTGTGAACGGACGTGTAGTTAATATTATTTTATAATTAAGAATATTGAATGATACACTAGCAATGAAAACACAGGAAGGGTATGGTATGCCATAACCCCCTATTTAAAACTAGTTTCTCTCACAAATTCTATTGCTTTCTTGGTCCATTTATCTACAACAATGCAAACACCAAACACCGCTCTTTCCATCTACCAAAAGCCCAAAAGAGGTTGTAACTTGTAAGGCCTCTGTGAGTAAATGGCTTAAAACCATGGATTATTATGAAACTGAAAAATTATTGATTCCTTTAATTTGACTGCTTACTTTCACATTTTCACACGTAACACTACAAACCGCTACAAACGCTACACCTACACAATACACCTACTTACACCTACACACGCACACAACACACAGTCGAAATTAAATTCACTCTTGATAGTAAGTTATATTATTGTTATACTATTTTAATTAACTTGTTTTTATCCTGTGTATATTTCCTTAAATTATTCTCTTCAGTCTCGCCAAATCGCCCAATGTAAGCTTGTACAGACGCCAGCACATCAAGCTATCCCAAACTGTCAAATTTTCCCATTTGAACATGAACCTTATGCACTATGTCATAAAGTTGAAAACCTATCAAAGAAATTTCACAGATTGGGGTAGCTTGATGTGCTGGCGTCTGTACATATGAAGCGTCGTGGGGCCCTGGTAACTTGTACCACAGGCGTAGCTTGCAATGCCTATTTCAGGCACCAGTCGCTCATAAATGTAAACTTGTTCACGGCTAGTCTAAGCTTTACAGAGATTAGAATGCAAAACGGTCTTAAAAATATGGAAATTGTTCCACAATGCATGGTCCCCTCTTGCCCCCCCCCTTGACCAATGCGGTCAAAAAACCAAACTTAAGCGTCCCTCACACTACCAAACATGTGGAACTGAATTTTTGTACAGACGCCAGCTCATCAAGCTACCCCACTCTGTCAAATTTCTTTGTTGGATTTTCTTCTTTTAAACCCTAAGGATAAGGTTCATGTTCAATTGGGAAAATTTGACAGTTTGAGGTAGCTAGGGCTACGTTCCGAGTTACGATAATATCGATTTGAGCGTGCCCACACACGTTCCGAGTTGATAACGATGTCCTGTGAATCGTCATACAACACGTCATGACATGCGCCATCTTGCGATATCGCCGACCATGCTTAATGCGTGAGCGCTGTCAAAAATGACAGTTGTGCTGTTTTGTTTTGAATCGTATCATATCTTTAGCTAGCTTAGATATAGTGCTTCTGGCTCGAATTGCCACCTAACCAAATAAGAAGACGAAATTTGTGGTGTATACAAGTTTTATATGGTGTAAAAAGCTTTTAACATTGAATGAGCACTGTTAGCGCGTTTACGAGCGTTCCGTATTGGTGACAAAAATGACAGTTCTTAGCTGTCATAATCGTGATATCTGTCTCGGAACGCAAATTGCACATTTCAGTATCGATTAAACTTTTCGCGATGGAAGGACGACTTCTCGCGTTGAACTCAGCCATTGCTGCCTTCGTCGTTTTACGCATTGCTGACTTGGAGGTTGCATGTTTCATAGTTGCATTGAGTGCAGAGCGTTGATGGTGACGAAACACTCACCCTATTATTAAAATTATTGATGGATCTTTAATTGACTTAGCAGAATTTATTATAATAGAAATAATATTATTTATTGAAATTTTTTGACTAAAAAGAAAAGAGTGTGATTCACAAATTGGTTGAAGAATCGACCGAGTCATTTTTATTTTATTTTTATTTCTTTGGGACAACAAACAATTGCGTAATAATGCTTAATACTACTACATAGAATAAATAACATTTAGGTAATAACGCAATCAGCAATATAGTAAAAAAATAATTAGGTAGGTACAAGCAAACTTAAGCAAACAAAATATTTAACTATTATGTGATTTACACAAAACTTAGTAAAAAGTGAGACAAACTTTTATCAACCGACTTCGAAACCTATCAGATCTAAACAAAATTTAAATGCGTCTATTTCGGAGTAAACCTCATTCGAACAGAAAACTTTCGAAGTCGGTTAAAAATAAACAAGGAAATCTGTGCAATATTGAGTTTTTACGAAATGAACTGATGCTAGATTGATCGTCTATAATCCCCTGCAGCATGTCCAGCTTTGGGAACTTTTTTTATGAAATGAACAGAACTATATTTTGATGGCTCGTGGTTTATGCAGCCGCGCTTAAGCTTGTCTTATTATCTCTGATGGTATATTTAAATAACAGAAAATAAACTGGGGAAAATCGACATTGTGGTAGCAAAGATCGACTAGAATTGATTTGATTTTACATCTCTATAATCTCTGTTTCATTCATCAGACAGAGACAGGAGTTAAGGGGTCATTGTGCCATGCCTGTCACGAAACGGCATCAACAAAAATAACGTTAATTTCGAAATGGGTGATATAAATGATTGCCAAAATAATATTTACAAATCAACGCCTCCTCCAACAAATAGAAAAGTACGAAATCCTTTTGATAAAGCTTTAATTGACAAGCTACACAATCCTTTATGCAGGTAAGTAAGCATTGGTTTTTCACCTGGCAGGTTTGAAATCATAAGTATGAAAATGTGATTTTTTAAGTGTTTTTTTTACCATTTTGTTAGTCCGGGTATGTGCAAGATATACAAGAAGAAAAACAATGGATGCTTCCGCTGGGATATCGACCAGGCGTGCACCCTGGTGCCTGCTGACATTGTTGCGTGCAACAGCCAGTTTGAGCCTACGCCCGACCCCGCTCTGGAAAAGATTGCAGAAGAGGCTACTGATAGGTAATCACTAAGATTTTTCAGTAAATCTATATATTAATACCTGAAGCAAAAATGCCACTAGGGCCACTGAGCAGCAAAGAAAACAAAAAAAAAAATGGCATTTTTTTTCGGAAAATTTCTAATTTTGTAGCAGTATCAGGTAGATCTTGTCCATAGAAACTATTTCGATTCTGAAAAGAATGGCCCTACGACGTTCCGTTTCCGAATTAGAGGCCTCGCTCCATAGTGCCCCTAAGGCTAGACTCCAACCCAATAATTAGTTCATAGCCCTGCTATGTCCAATAATTGTTTATCTCCATTTATAATGAAGTATAGACATGTATTATGTGACATTTATGATGAGGCATACATACATAGAGTATACCTCCTCATAATTGTTTGGAAGAAGGCTGCCAATATGAGGTAATACAAACTGGTGTCCTTAACTCCACATCAATTTGCATATTTCGTGTATAGCCAATGTTGATGGTAACAATATTTGAGAGCCAATTAAACTAAAATTCACAACAGATAAAACATGGAATGCCAATTAATGTGATAACATTGTTTTCATGTAGCTTTTCAAAGCTAATAGTCAATTTGCCCATAATGTTGATCAGACAACATTACAGTGCACTTTCAATTTTCATCTTTCACTGTTTGAAGACCATTGGTTTATGTAAAAGGTAAATGGTTGAAAAACTATATTGACTGACGTATACAAATAAGTAGTCATAAGAATCTTGTACTGCAAACAATGCCATTGGGTTGGAGAGTTCTACAACCTGCATTCGTTATGTAGTTAAGTATTCTTGAATTATTTCCAGATTCTTTTCCCAAGAAATGGTCATGCCCAGTCCAGTGACAGAATCTTCTAAAAAGGTGAAGCCCCTGCTAAAAACATCTGTTGAAGCCAACATCCAAAATGACAGTATAATTAAAGAGAAAATTGTGGTGACAAAAGAAGGTATGTTTTGAATTGAAACAATGTTTTTGTTGTTCATGTCATGTTTAAATTCAAAGTCATCTGCTTTGTTGATTTAAAACAATAATAAACAGTTGTAGGTTTTATTGATACTGACAGAGCAACAGTATAAATTTGTTATTTGACTGAAGGGGTAGCCAGAGGTGTATATAGTACAGCACACCCATACTTATATTATAAATTCTATCGCCACTAACCAAACTAATTTTTTTGAGGATTGATAATCTTTAAATAACTTATCTCGCTCTGGGTGGAGTGGAAGGGCGTGTCAGACTTTTACTGACTAAAACCCACCCGTGTTCCTTCAGTGGGCCACGGTATCTCTTTTGAACAACCAGCACCCCTGGCAGGCGCTACTAACCTACTAAAAGAAATATTAATATTATTATTTTATTTTAGTAGAACCATTTTATTTATGACTATACGGGCTGATTTTTTAGTCACCGTCCAAATTTTTCAGGGTGATAGTACCCGTTAAATTGAACAACTTTTTCCAAGGAACATGGGTCGAAATATGAAAAAAAAAATCGGACCTCCCATACAAAATCGACCAGCTAACTATTGATTTTGCATGGGAGGTCGATTTTTTTTTTTCATATTTCGACCCATGTTCCTTGGAGAAAGTTGTTCAATTTCACGGGTACTATGACCCTGAAAAATTTGGACGGTGACTAAAAAATCAGCCCGTATATTGCGTTGTTGCATTGTCTAGAGGTTGCAAGTTGCAAGCGCTTCTGCTGAATATCAGGTCTTGGGTTCGATTCCCAGGTAGGGCAAAGTATTACCGGGTTTTTCTATCTAGAATTTCTCAGTAGCAGCCCGGATCTGGATTTGTGCCTGGTAGATGGTAATAGGGTCGGCCTCTATATAGCACTTAAATATCACTGGCCATAATGTGGGTGTACTTTTGGTACGGCTCTGCCACTACTCTTCATGGAAATGAGGCGTGAAGTAAGGCAAGTTGAGTCAGAAATCAGTACCCTAATTGCGCAACACACTTTCAATCACAGAAACTGGGTTGTGGAGGTCAGATAGGCAGTCAGACTGGAAGCTTACCCCAACGTAGTTGGGAAAAGGCTAGGCAAGTGATGATGACTTTCATTCACAATCTGAATAATTTTGAAGGATATTGCTAATCTAAATTGCTTCATATGTTTAGAAAAAAATTCAGCTCTACAACAAATAACACTATACTTGTTGAACTGTCCAAATGAAAGCCATTGCTACTGTTAGTGTGTTACGCAATTATTTATTAAAACTTAATGCACAAGTAAAAAATACTGTACAAAGGCAGACTTAATGCCTGAGGCATTTTATACCAGTCAACCTTATTACCCTTGTGGGTCCACCTTGTTTGAAACTTATATGTTACAACCTGTAAGTATGTCCATTACCAATCAGTATTTTTTCTGAAAATAAGGTATTGTTGTGTGATATCAAAATTTTAGTTTCAGCACAAACAGTTCTGACCCTTCCACCTGAACTACCTCCAGAGCTTGAACTTCTGCTTCAGCCATTTTGTACCTTTACGCAGGTAAATTAATTACTATCTAGGTCCTCATTCAATATAATGCCATCATAACTATACATCTTATAATGCAAGAGAAAAACTTGAGTAAGTATTCATTTCTAATGTAGTTACAGAATTATTTACATTACTCTTTAATGTGATTTGTAAGCAGAACCAACCTGAAGTAATCATCTGTCTTTTTTAAATGAATCAGTGCACTCATGCACTGCACATAATTAAATCTAGCACATTTGATCACATTTTGTGTCATGAAAAAAAAAAGTAATGTAAGAAATGATCAGTTCGTTTACTTTTTATTTTTAAATGACTTTAAAATCCGAATCATTTCACGATAATCCTATGGAGTATAAATGTGGTGCTGTTCTACGAAAAATGGGACACTATTCACACGGACTTTTTCCCGGATTTCCGGATTTTTTCCCGCACTGGATCTTCAACGCATGTTTAGCGTCGAAAGGGGGCGTCCAATAATTACGTGAGGCAACTTTGGCGATTTTTCGACCCCCACCCCCGCTCTGGTGAGATGTCGTGAGATTTGTCTCGACCCTCCCCCCGTCCCCATAATCTCTGGATTGGTTGGATTTATGCATTGCATTTGGCTGGCTTGGCTGGCCGGTGATGATTTAATTATCGAGGAGCTACTGTGCTACTTTGTGGCGTTCGCATAATCGCGATAAATATTATTTTATAGGATTTAGCCATATTGGCCGAAAAACATATTTTACATAATTTAACCCGGTTTTCTAGCAATGTTACACTGTTTCTTTGCGGAAAAATAAATTACGTGATATTTTCCGAGACCCCCCCCTCTCCCCCACGTGAGATTGGGTGATATTCGACTGGGCCCCCTCCCCCCTAAACGCTTCACGTAATTAATGGACGCTCCCAAAGTGGAAAATAGAACAGTAAAAACACCATTCGATTTTCGACGCGTTGAGACGCACTCTTTTGGATTTTCAATGCTCGGTTCAAAACCGAGAGTTAAAAAATCTAGTGCGCGACAAAATCCCGCCGTGATTTTGCTACGTACGTGAGAACGTGGGCTTACATTTGATATACAGGAACTAGTGGACGCTACTGAAGATGCTAAACCGTAGCCAAATTCTGGGCCGACTCTATATAGCCATCAACTTGCTAAGAAGACGATAATCATAAATAGATTCTTCTTTGTCATATTCTCTAACTGTTTGCAGGAACAAAACATGTCTGGTGAGTACGAGATCACGGCGAATGGATCTCTGCGTCGGAAGCTGTTCTTTGAAGAACACAGTGATATGGAACACTATGACTCTGAGCAGACCGATGATGAGGTCCATGTGGAACAGCGACCTCCTTCGAGCTATGAGGCTCACACTCCTGTCGTGTTCAGTCCTGATCTTGTGAGTATTACTAAATAAATAAAGTGGTGAGAATTCAGGTCTAGCAAACTGCTAAGTGCATTTACACAAATATGGCAATCGTATTTATGAGGTAAAATGACTTTTCATAAAATATGCCGTAAAGATATTTCTTAAAAAAAAAATGGGTTAGGATTTAATACTTACTTTTAAGCCCGTATATGACCACCTCCTTAAAATGAGTTTTGAGTTAGGTTCTGTAATACGGAGCATAGTGTAGGTACTCTTCTCTGTTACTAATAAAGCAGTCATTTGCTTCTATTATGGAAAAAAAAACCTATAGCAGGACTTATGTTCTGTCCATTAACAAATGATGGATTTTTTAAACTTTTTATGAGAACACTAGCCAGCCAGCGGTTTCCCCCGCGTGCAGGTCGGAAATCTTCCGACCTGCACGCGGCCGTACTATTGGGTTAAAAAGTAACCTATGTGTTAATCCAGGTTATCTATATACATGTATATAAAAGCGAAAGGTCACTCACTGTAATCAGTGAGTAATAACACACGAAACACACACGAAACAACAACACGAAATCTCAACAACTACTGGACCTACGAAGATAAAATTTGGCACAGGTAGATTATGAATAGGAGACGTCAGCTAAGAAAGGATTTTAGGAAACTTCCCCTTTAAAGGGGTGAAATGGGGTGGAAATTTGTATGAAAAAAAAAAATATTCCTTGGGCCAGAGAACCCTGTTTCAGATATTTTTTTATATTGACGCGGGCGGAGCCGCGAGCAGCATTTATTAAACTAAATGTGTGTGCCAGGTTTCATCCAAATCCGTTCGGCAGTTTTTGCGTGATTGAGTAACAAATACTCAAACAAACTTTCACATTTTATAATATTAGTAGGATAGTAAAACTAGTAGGATTATTTTGAAAACTTGCAATGTAAAGTTCAGCCAGCAAATTCATACGAAAAATTCTTTTTCACTCACCTAGAGCCGAGACTACGTATCAAAAGGCATGAAGCGTACTTTCGGCACCCCTCTAAAGAAGGGACCAACTAGCTACAGTAAGCCGTGCTATCGTAACAAGATACTGGATGTGGTGGACTTCGGGGAGCCTTGCTTCAGTCCCATAGAGTTCCGGACCCCGCGGCGCACGGAACTTGTGCAGGGACAGGGGTCGGCTACTTCATCGTCGTTAGCTTCGATCTCGCCAGTTCTGAAAGTTATGTCCAGTGATGAAGAGGTATTTGATTTTTATTTTAATATTGTATCGGGTTTGTTGCCAATTGCTTTTAAAGGCGATTCTTTTGGCTGTTTTTTTATGTGGTTGTGCCTACTCTTTATCTTGATTGACAGGTTAAGGCTGCTTCGTTCCTTTCAAGTATATTTTACCAAAGTAATGAAATGCACAACTGTCTTTTGTTATGAAGAATGGCTTCATGTAGCTTACAAACTACACAACAGCAACACATCTTGACAATTTTCTTTTACTTTTAGAAAAACAACTTCACGTCACCCGAATCGGAAACAATGGCTACCTGTCTAGATTGTATTGAAGCAGAACCGAAAAGCGAGAAGACTGGCCCTTGCTTCTGTAAACTAACTCCAAACAAGATTAAACGAAGCAAGTCACTCAAGGAGTCCCCGCATAAGAACAGGAAGAGTTCCTTCTCATTTTCTGAGAAGCGCAGTCTTAGTATGTCGAGTCTGCATCGAAGTCGCTCGGTACAGAAGTTGGACTTCAGCATGGACATGAGTGTTGACGGTTCCTTCCATAACCATTCACAAGGTACTTAAGGAGAAGTCCCCTAGTGGCGGACACCTAAGGTTTTAAATTTTTATCAGCGGCAGACATCTATAAGACAAATCTTTTACGTGGTTCACTAAAACTTATTCGTACTCGGGTGAGAAGTTGTTGGTGAATCTACCAATCTTTGGTTGTAGCGTCACTTCTCCACGGTTTAGTACCGATATCTTATCATGTAGAGTGCTTTTTGGGATGTTGTAACGAAACTTCTCTCAAACTCAGTTCTTTGGACCAAATTTTATCCATTGCAGTTTGTAAGATTTTTGGTCCCATTTTTCTTTCTTCTTCTCTTCCATTTCGACCTCTGTCTATTCTTCTGTCCTCTGAAATAATGTACAAAAATTACTATAAGCAATAAGTACAACTATTTACGAGATAAATAAAATGTTTTCACTGTCCGGCGTCAAGGTACTACTTTGTGTCCGGTACTAAGGAACATGATAATGCCAAAATCACATGATCTATACACAATCAGTTTTGAAAATAAACAAAAAAAATCATAGAATACGAATAATATTGGAAACCTTAAATACCAAATGGGTACCATAAAAACTTAAACACAGAAATTTAGCTGTGTAACGCTCACCTGAATCTAACGTGACGCACTGTTTTCCCGCCGAAATCGAAATCGACCCCTCCCGATGTTGCCTTGCGCGTCACTGACAAACTGCGTCGTGTGACCCTGTACTGCAACGCCTCCCCACGTCACTGGCAAACTACGTCGTGTGACCCTGTACTGCAACGCCTCCCCGCGTCACTGACAAACTGCGTCGTGTGACCCTGTACTGCAACGCCTCCCCACGTCACTGGCAAACTACGTCGTGTGACCCTGTACTGCAACGCCTCCCCGCGTCACTGACAAACTGCGTCGTGTGACCCTGTACTGCAAGGACTCCCCGCGCCCCTTTCACCCGTGTTTGAATCGTTCGCGTTGTAACTTGTCGAGATAATACCGAGTGTCCGGCACTAGGTGCCGTCCGGGTTTACGGGACTTCCCAAATTGTGCTTAATTACTGAATGTTGATGGGCGATAAATGTAATTTTTGCAACTATTTTCAGCTGATTCAGAATCCAGTTCGCCACAGAGGAAGGAAGCAGCTTGGTCACTCGTAGAAGAGTCAAGCATTCAAGATTTAGTCAAAGTGGAATTAGCGAAATGCCCATCTACCGACATACAGTCGTCTACAAAAATTCATAGCATAAATAGTAATTTAGACGACACGCCTATCAAAGGCAAACCGAAGAGCAGCATACGCGCTCATGAAATTAGTAAAATTCGTGTTTCGATGCCTCTGACCCCGCTACACATGTCACTAGATAATAGTTTAGATAATTCAGATAATCCACTCAGCCTGGAGGACAAAAAGATAGACTTTAACAAAGTTGATCTCAAATTATTGACTGAAAATATATCTCAATTTGATTATACCACAAACAACATGACCAAAGTGGGTGGTGATAGCTCAACTAGCTTTAAGAGAGTAGATAGTGGATTTAATGAAAATACATTCTATGCAAACGCTTCTAGTTATTATGAAAGTGCCATAAAACCGTCAGAACTGACCGTGACGAACGTATCAAAGACTAATAATAAGAATGCTTTGAAAGAGATCTCTAATGTCAATTGGATGAGAGTTGATAGTGGATTTAAAGATGACAATTCTTCTGATGGGACGCAGTTTTATCCTGCGCATGATACTTCGGTGAAGAAATTCACGGGTTTCCATTTTTCCGAAGCAAAGTTGGAGGAGAAAGAGAACCTGGCTACTGAGGACTTTGACAAGTTCCTGGTTCAGGCCACCAACAAAAGTGAAACCATGTCAATGTCGGATATATTCACTGACGACATGGCGTTCAACTGTAATTTCTCATCAACTCCATCTAAAAATAAGTCACGCAAAGCTCTTTCGTAATTTAGTCAATTGTAACCTATTTTTGTAAGACTATATGAATTTTATGCATTTACAAAGCTAGATATTTAATTGTTACGACTGTTTTTGACTTTGCTCCATTATTGTGGATGATTTATATAATTATGATGAATTGATTTTGTAAGAGATACGAATAAGGAGTAATATTTTTGCATGAACTAATTATTTTTGTGACTTTTGCGATGACGTATGCTTACTTGGGTCAAGTAAAATGATTAAATAAAGTTTCAAGACTGAAATGATAAAATATAATATGTGTATTTTCCTTGACTTGATTGATTTGTATGTAACAATAGTCTCACGAGGAATTGCGCCTTGTACCGACAAGTGTCCCTCACGAGTCTGTACTATTTGTCTTATGACCTCTTTAATTAATAGGCAACAATATCTGCCAAGATAATGTTGGCTATTTTAAATATAGCTCTGGTGTATCCTTTAATTTAACGCGTGCAATTAATAATATACTTATTATTGTAATACTTGTTTACTCAATAGTTAATTTCGTTAATTAGAGGGCATTATCAATACGACCGCTCCAAAGTCCGTGATTTGTTTACTCTTATTTTTAATGTTATTTTATCTTATTCTTTCTATTGTGGGGTGTTTCTTTTTTCATAATTAGCCTATCACCTCCTTGTTAAATGTGGATTTTAATTAAATTTCAATTAAATTTTGTTGGTGGACATGCATATTGTAAAGTCGTTGTTTATTTATGAACTGATCCATGTCACAATAGCTACAATGGTCGAAAAAAAAAGCGAAATAATTCACAAATGAAGTCAATTATCCTTATTTACAAATCAATAAATTAATGTTCATCTTATATGTGCATTAATAAACTGGAGTTCTGCATATACTAGTAGCAATTAGTAGGTACATGTATACACAGACCCGTCGAGACTTCGTGCGTCAATCGTTTTTAACAAATAACCGAACGATAACGTTGTAACCTCTGTTATCGCCGTATCCCGGAACGTCTGCGAACCACGAGCGCTGGGGATACGTTAGGTAACAACGGCGGATACTGTGCGGTGCATCTACTAGTCTCTATATAAAGCACCGTCCAGCTCCATACGTGTCATTTCACATTAAACTTTGATGGTGACAATTAGCAACATCGCATTGTAAACTTCTGCTCAGACAGATCATATTTCACGTCGCTCGAACATAATTGATAACGTACGTAGTGACGTATACACGTGTGCTACGGTAAACGAGACTTTTTGATTGAAAACTTTTTTTGTGAATAATCGTGCACGGTCGCCGAAATGTATAACAAGACAAGTGCGACGTTAATGCTGCAGACTATAATGGTGTTAATGGATAAACAGAATTCTACTGATGTCACCAACTTCCCGAGCTCTTTTAGCGGTTTGTTGTTTTGTTTACTAAAAGTTATTAGTTTGTACTTTCTAGGTGACTGGATTCTTAGTTACTTTCTAGATAACCAGTGTTAAATTTAATTTAAAGCTAAAGTTATCGAATGAATATCGGGAATTCGAGAACATCTTTCAAAATGTTGTAATTCTTGCAATATCTCCATACTTATTCTGCCCCATAAAACTTAGGTACAAACGCCAGCACATCAAGCTACCCGAAACTGTAAAATTTTCCCAATTAAACATGAACTTTATTCCTTTGTAATAAATTTTAAAATCTATCAAAGAAATTTGACAGATTGGTGTAGCTTGATGTGCTGGCGTCTGTACCTATGTGTTAACCAGTATGTTTCCAAAAACTCGTAACTAAAGGGAAAACTTCAATATATTCATGTTAAAACTGTTTTATGATGTATTTATTTTTGCACATGAAACTCATTTCTCATAATAGATGTGATAGTGTTCGTAAAAATATTATCGCATCCGGTGTAAAAGGACATGTGCGCACAAATTTGAAACTATTCAATTACGCTGATAACTTACAATAGCTTTATGTTAATTAATGTTAATTACGCATTGTTTTCTATACAGGGTGGCAACGACATCGACGCCTAACCTGTTACCATCGATTCAGGATAAGATTCTGAGCACCCCCTTTCTGTTTGTTTGTGTGGGAAATCATCAAATAACTGCTCCCGCTCTGGGCGGAGCGGGAGGGCGTGTCAGACTTTTGCTGACTAAAATCCACCCGTGTTCTTTCATTTGCCTGTGAGCCAGGGGCCACGGTATCTCTTTCGAATAACCCGGACCAAGGTTCATTGGGAAAATTTGACAGTTTGGGGTAGGTTGATGTGCTGGAGTCTGTACAATATTTTTGACGTTGATAGTAGCTGAGATGAGATCACGATTAGATTTTTAACATTATTAGTTTTAAATATCCATACATCTTCAACAGTTTCAACTCAAGCAAGGACCGATACTCATCGGCCCTTGCTTACTTTGAAACTGTTCATCATTTAAAAAAAAAACAAACATTTTGACCGCGTGTACTTTTCGTGCATTGTACACTCGTGCATTTTTTTTATAGCCGACGTAAAATTTCTACCTTATGGGGTCCAGAATCATGTCCTGAATTCATAGTTACAGTTTGCGCGTCGAAGTTGCCACACTATATTTTGTGTTTGTTTGACTCTGATTTCGTGTGGCTATTCTTGTATTGCTTTTTAAACATTTGATTTTAATAAAGAATTCAAAAAAATATGAATCATTCGTTTGTTTTAAAGATGACGCGGAGTTGGAGCGTTGCTACGGCATATACGGCTGCTTCTCAAAGGCGTATCCATGGACGGAAAACCGGCCAGATAACTATTTCCCTGTACCACCCGAAGCTATGGCTGTACGGTGAGTGATCACTTTATTAAAATCCTATATTAGGAAATCAAGATGAACCAAAGTACAGAATCGCTACAGCAAAAATCGAAAAGGCAAAACTTCCACTATCGACTAGACTACGTGCCTAGACGACCATGCTTCAAGGAAAAGGCGACGGCCCATAACTTTTTACCTGCGCTTCTGGTTTTTTCTTTTCTTGTATCGGCACGAACGGAGAATAGTTCATGTTGAAGCAAAAATATTAGGCAGTTAACAAGTTGGTTACGAGGTTGACTTTACTGGGTTCACCGGACTTTCGTATTGCACCCCCACTAGTTTTCTTCCTGTTTATCTTAGGGATGCTTTATACAAAATATATTTTCAAGTTTGCCACCCGGGCTTTTTTGAATCGTGCCGATCCGAACAAGAGTGCACGCCTATGAAAATATCAATGTCCAACCAGTCTATCAACATACTACCTATTTTATGAGCTAGTGGTTGGGAGCCTAGCTGCTGGCTTTGATACATCTTTCGCAATAGTACAAGTGGTGTCCGTTTTTGTCCATGTCCGTGTTAGAACATTATTAGGCTCCTTTAAAAAGTCCACTCATTCATTTGTCGGGTCATTGTATATGATATCTGTAATTTACAGATAATTATGATTTTATAAACTGCCCCCTTGGTTGTTTCGTAGAAGGTGACCAATCGAACTGGAGGTTCAATCAACTCAGCCTATCGCAGTCCACTGCTGGACATAGGCCTCTCCCATGCTGCGCCACAACACCCTGACCTCCGCCTTCCGCATCCACTCTGACCCAGCCACCTTTTTAAGGTCGTCGGTCCACCTAGCTGGGGGGCGTCCCACACTACGCTTGCCGATTAGCGGTCTCCACTCCAGGACTCGTCTGCTCTATTGGCCATCGGTCCTTCGACAAATATGGCCAGCCCAATGCCACTTCAACCTACTTACTCTGCAAACTATGTCGGTAACACCAGTTCTTTTCTGGATAACTTCGTTTCTGATTTTATCCTTCAAAGAAACCCCAAGCATAGCCCGCTCCATAGCGCGCTGAGTGACTTTAAATTTGTGGACTAGCCCAACTGTCAGTTTCCACATTTCGGCACCGTATGTCATCACGAGCAGGGCGCTCTGGTTGAAGACCTTAGTCTTCAAACATTGCGGTATTACCGAGAAGACTTGATGAAGTTTTCCAAAAGCTGCTCAACCCAACTGGATCCTCCTGTCGGCTTCTTTCTCAAAGTTGTGTCTACCAAGCTGAATGTCTTGCCCTAGGTAGACATATTCCTTCACAACTTTGAGAAGCGATCCTTCGATGCGGATTGGACTCGGTAAGATGTGCGAATTGTACTGAAGGTTACCTCGTTGGTATTGCTGTTGGCCGCAATTGCTCACTTCGATGGATACCCGGGTGGGAAAAACAGGTTGTAGGATTCTTTCACTAGGAAATTCCAGTTAGCAGCACGGATTTTGTAATAGCCTTTATTGGAATTAGGTGTGAAATCGCCAATCTGCCTTGAGTACCTAACTGTGATCAATGCTCTGGCCTTCTCTTTATGAGAAGGAGCCTTAATAATAATTAATAGGCTGGTATTAATGGCAATAAGCCTACGCCCCTTTTTACATAGGACTTTAATAGTTGCGAAAAGTGCGGCACCTCTGCCCACCCATACGAGCACACAGATACCTCAGGCGTCATATTTAGTTAATGCGACGTGTGGTGGCTACTTAATACAGGCTTAGCATGACGCTTTCTATTTCTAGTCTACTGTAGATTAGAAATTGCTTGTTTACATTTCTCGGTGAAAAACTGTCAACTGTCTATACGGAAACATCATTTTTGTCTACTCTTCCGACGACAAAACGTTTGTCTACGGTTCTTGTGCTAAGCCTGTTGCAAATTGCAAAAAATAAGAAAAAATTAAATTCGCGGGCCCACATTCTGATTTGGTTCTGATTAGCAATATTATATTTGTTCCGTGTGGTGACGGACGAAAAAGAATAGCACCGTCCCATTTCTTCCGCGGGTGTCGTAGAAGGCGACTAAGGGACTTACTAGAGAATGGGCAGCAGCGTTCTCTATGCATTTTACCACCATACTGCAATCGCCAACCCGCCTGCCAAGCGTGGCGATTATGGCAAAACTCCCCAAAAATGACGAAGACCCGAAGATGTCCAACAGTGGACATTTTTCGGCTGAAATGATGATGCAATATTAGGTATACCCTTCGGAAACAGGCTGGTCATCGCCATTTAATAAACATGTGCAGTGACGAAAAGCTCTTGCCGGTGCTTCTCTTCAGACAAAGGAGAGCTGAAAACAAGCCAGTCGTCACAATTTTGAGTTGTCCTTTAACTTTCTAAGAATAGGTATAGGTATTAGGAATAGTTATGTAGGTATCTAATTAAAGCTATTTATTTAGGGATAACAGAATTCTAGATCAGTCCGGAAATAAGGCTAATTAATTATTACGTACCTACCTACTAGTTTTACTATAGGTAAATATTTATATTATCATACTGTATAGGAACTCATATCGCTATTCATTGACTATCCTTCCTATATTAATATGTAGTTACGAGGAAATATCTGAATGTGTGCCGTCGTGGGTCTTCCCAGGGAACAAGGAATTATGTAGTTATATAATACTTTTTGAGGAAATAAACTGAATAAAATGTAGTAAATTATTGAGTTTTACTACAAAATAGGTAATTAAACTACATACTTTTAAGCTTACTGACGACTTTGCTTAGATATACAGACACCTCAAAATTGCAAAAAAAATGCATAATCAGCGTCTTGGTTGGCTTGGCTCAAACCCATGTACTTTGCCATTACCTTTCTAACCTTAAGATACTTTTTTTTTGGGTGGGAAATCATCAAATAACATCTCCCGCTCGAGCAGGAATGCGTGTCGAGACTTTTACTACCTAAGACTCACCCGTGTTCCCTCAGTTGTGTGCCAAGGGCCGCGGTATCTCTTTCGAACAACCCGCACCCCTGGCAGGCATCAGCCCTTGCGGGCCCCATCAGTTGACGCTGACATTTCTTTGAGGCGCGCGTGACAGCGAGCTACCCATTACTCGCCGTCCGCAAGCCCGCGCCTACGGTGGTCGGGAATCAGCCTGGGATTCCCAACGCCCAGGACGTCTCCCGCGGCGACTAAGGCCGTGAGGGCGCATGTACTGGCTCTCCCTCACGTGCGCCGCCTCCCTCTTCGCGAGCATTACTGCTTCGCAGAAGGAGGTGACGGCTACCAATGCACTCTCGCTCCATACCATGGCCTAGACCAGGGCCGGACGCGGGAGATCGGCACCGCTGATCGCCTCCACGAGGACACGGCGGTGCTCCGCCCAAGCCGGGCAGACCTCCACCGTATGCTCCACCGTGTCCTCAGGGCGATCTTCGCAGTGGAAACACCCGGGCGATACTGGAAACGTAATTTAATAATTAAACTAAAGGTCACATTTTGATTCCAATGATACCAATAAATTATGTCATTTAATCCATCTGATAACACTTGTTTATCCTCGCAGAAGTCTGCATAGATAAAGGCTAAATCCAAAGGCCTCATTAGCAGTAAACTTGATATACAAGATCCGCTTCGTTATTTACTATCTTATTTGTATGTACAAGTCTCGGTGCGATAAGGCCGGGGGCTCGTCCGTGACATCAATCAATCATGAACGGAGACAAAACAAATGTTTACGTCCCATAATTGCATAGTGACGTGGTTATCAACTATTTTAAACAATGTGTTTTTATTTTCGTTGCAATGGACTTGCTTTTATCGAGTGCATAGTTTATTTGAGGTCTATTGACCTTTGAACGTTGGACGTAGACTGTTCGTTAATTATAATTGTATTGATAACGCTGGGTCAGTTCTCACATAAATTTTTGATATGTAGGTACCTAAGAAGTTTTTGAAAACAAGCTTTTATGAAAAGGATTATTATTATTATTCGATTTGTTGTCTAATTTCAACCTGCATACCGAATTTTAAAATTATAGGTACCAGAAGCCTTTAAAGAGTTTCTCTCATGCGAAGACAATCCTGGCTGTTGAATCAGACCATTTCTACCAACAAAAAAAAAAATTGGCATTGGAACGAAACGTGTAGACAAAAATTCAACTTAATAGACCAACAGGAAGTTGGGAAAAGTTAGCTTCCAAGAATCCACCCTAACTTACTAACAAAAGTAAAAATGCTAATATTCAATTATGTTTGTGTTACAGTTATCCCGCATTCACGAGGAGAAATCGAAAGATACCAGTCTTGTTTGAAGCAGACAATAAGGAGAAAATAGCGAACGCAAATCTCGACCCAAGAGGACCATTTTACTTTATATCTCACGGGTTCTTGGAGGGTGGACATAAACTATGGGTAAGAATCTTGTGAAATGTGCATCACAATTATACATTATGCGGGTTTAAGTCAGGCTGACTTAAACCTGCACCTTTTCTGTGACTTAGGTAAGTACCTAGTCCATTTTTACACAGAATCTGTTTCATTTTGACAGTTCAACAATATTCGTTGCGTTATTTACGTTGTTGAGCAGACACATTTTTCGAACATATGAAGCAATGGATTAGCAATCTGTTTCAAAATGATTCGTGCTATAAAATAGTACTTATACGATACGTATGACAGTAGTGCATTATTGCGACGTTTAGCACCTAATTTCACGTCGTGCAATAATAGACTACTTAAGTCACACGTATCGTAATGTACTGTTATGCTTTATACCCAAGTAAAAACTTCTCAAAGGCAAAACTAATGAGAGTTTCAAACTAAAATTTAAAAGGTACTTAATGCATCTTTTGCAAATTATCTTGTTATTGACAATCTTTATCGAAGTTTATTTTCCGTACCTAATTCTTATCTTATTTTGCACTCGAAAACAATAAGACCCCGGGTTATTCTGAGTAAACGTAAATTTTATAAATACCTAATACAAAAAGTATCTATTGGATTGCCCCGCTGATGTAGGTGATGGTCGTAACAGCGACTGGTGACTATTGGTTCGGATCCTGGTTTTGATCATAGTCGGGTAATTTTAGCTGGTTTTAACTGACAAAATATCGGTGTACAGGAAGATTTTTAAATCACCTTCCAATTTTTTGTCTAGGCATATACTATTAAATGACTAAATTTATGACAAAAAAAAGGAAAGTATTTTTTTATAATAGATAAATATTTTTTCCCGTTCACTAAGTCAAGCGTTGAATACTATGCTTGCCGCGAAATGGGAGAAGTTGCGACGTGCGGGTGCAGCGGTGATCTGTATCCGCAGCTGTTAACCACAAAAATATGTACTTATATAAGATGTTGGCGAAGATGAATTGCGATGCCACCGTGAGAATACCAATATCTTTAAAAAAAAATCCCTCAGAGAAATTCTAGCATCTAGTTGTATGGGGACCCACTTTATTTTTAACTTTATTTCACTTGTGGTTATAGCAGCAAAGTAATACACACACTGTGAAAATTTTATCTACCTATAACGTTCATGAGATACAGCCCGCTGACTGACAAACGGACCGAGAAGCCTTAGTAATAGGGCACCCTTCGGCCCCCTAAAACACGTATTTTATCAGTACAATTTAGATAATGATTTAAATTTAACATTCTTCCTTCATACAGCCCTACCTACTACCTACACTTTCGGGATATTATTATTAAAGTTATACTATATAACAATACTAATTACACTAAAACACCTAATAATCACAAACTTTACGCAGATTCAAAATATAGCGGACGCTCTGTTAAACCTGCAAGGCAACGAGGCTGCGACTGTGATCGTGGTGGACTGGCGAGGAGGCTCGCAACCTCCTTACGGGCAAGCTGTGGCCAATATCAGGCTTATTGGTGTTATGACTGCGCATCTTATACATAATATTTATGTAAGTACTAGATTTTGCTAGCGGCTTTGCCCGTGTGGAAGCCTACGGGAACGTACTACCGGATAGAAAGTATACTATATGTTAATCCAGGTTTTATAACCTGGATTAACATACGGTACGGTACGGTACGGTATGGTAGTTTATACTATCTGTGTGTCAAATTTCATCCATATCTGTTTGGCCGGTTTGGCGTGATTGAGTAACATCCAAACTTTCACATTTATAATAGTTTAGTAGGATAATGAAAACAGTACACATCCTTCTTGGCACAAAACATTATCCCCCTTATTCATAAACGTTGCTTAAAGTTAAGTAATTACTAGTGTCTATTTAATCATACATTTTAGACATTAAATTAATCACCTCTTAACTTTAACTAACATTTATAAATGCGGGGGGATATTTCCTGCAGCCAGTACAAAATATCAGGAACAGAATAGCCTTTTCTAGAAAAGTTTTTTCACTCATTATTATTACTATTTGCGGTAAATATATTAAATAATATTTATTCTTAAAATGATCATTGTTGGTTCTAATCATCATATATACGCATCATATATACCTAATGTACCATATTATTATGTCAAATAAATGATTATGATGTTCACTGCAAATATTTGAACGTGTGGCTTTTACTTAACTATGTACCTACTAAAATTCGTTCTCCTCTTTACAGGATGTCTTGGGACTGCAGCATGTAGACAACTTCCACTTTATTGGTCACTCTTTGGGAGCTCATTTAGGCGGCTACTGCGGACATGCATTGCAAAAGGTAAGACTTTTTATTATTTATTTATTTAACCATTTATGTACACACATATATAAAGATACAAGAAGAAAAGAACAGAAAATAGGTACAGAGGTGATGCTTATTTCTAAAGAAATCTCTTCCAGCATACCTGCGATAGGAGAGGCGATAGCGTGTGTAAGAGTAAAAGAGAAAATAAAACACATTTATAATCAAAACAATAATACACTTAATAAAATTAAACCAATATAGTGGGAATATACTTACATACATACTTCTAAAATAAATATCACTAAAATATTAATAATAATAATGTAAATAAAAACGCCGAAGGTTCTGGAGTGGCGACCGCGTACCGGAAGACGTAGAGTGGGAAGGTCTCCCACAAGGTGGACCGATGACCTTGTGAAGGCCGCGGGAATCCGCTGGATGTGGGAAGCACAAGACCAGTCGAAGTGGAGGAGCCTGGGGGAGGCCTATGTCCAGCTGTGGACGTCTTTCGGCTGATATGATAATGATGAATGCAAATTAAATAATAGTTACACAACTATGACTATGTGGACACTCACTTCACTCTTCTCACTCTTCACTTAAAAACTGCAACAGTTTGGCAGTCCCTAATGTCGGGCGGAAGTGCATTCCACAACCGCACCATGTGCACAGTGAAGGAGTAGGAGTAGAAGTCAGTGGAGTGGGGAGGGGACTTAAGGAGGCGTAGGAAAAACGCTCCTGCAGACAGGATGGCGTTTTAGGATTGTGAAGAAGTTTGATTAGCAAACACAGTATCCGAGAGTTCCTGCGTAGGCGAATGGGAATTTATTATAATAAAGGAAAAAAAATGCAATTAGCATTAACAAGTATCTGGTACTTCGATAGTGATTGTTTGTGACTCAACTTCTAATGCCATGATTATGTTTTGTTATGCCTTTCAGAGGTTCTACTTGAAGTTGGGACGGATAACTGGCTTAGACCCTGCGGCTCCATACTTCACTAAAACGGTAACTTTGGTGCGTCTTGACCGGTCTGACGCTAAGTATGTGGACATCATCCACAGTAACGCCATACCGCTGTACTTTTCAGGTAACTATTATATAAGTGTAGATATTTTTTAAGTGTGTTGATAGAAAAACACCGAGGCAGAGCTGTTGATTGTTCCTGAAACAAATATTTTATATTAGGGCCAAATCATTATAGGCACTATTGAATTCTTTTATACGAGAGATCTCTCGACTTGGAATTCTGCAGTCCGAGACCAGCTATTTCGATTAATATGATGATGATGAGGAAGACATTCTGTTTTGGACATAAAGTGCATCATGGGATAATGTTACTGTCATGATAAATAATTTTATTTTTATTTCTGGAAGCAGGTTTATACAAACACATTTTTACACGTCAATCAGATTTTAAACGTCTAAAAAAGTGTGTATTGACGTCACATATTATCTTTTTTTACAGGTTTCGGCATATCCGAGCCTATTGGCCACGTGGACTTCTACCCTAACGGCGGGTCAACACAACCAGGCTGCAAGCAAGCAAGCTCGCCGAATGGAGGGTCCAGTGAACTGTCGTACCAACAGGTCGTCAAATACGTGGGCTGTAACCACGAAAGGAGTTACGAGTACTTTATTGAAAGTGTGGCACCAGCTTGCCCCTTTATGGCCGTGCAATGCGAGTCTTATGATGTAAGCATACTCTTATTTTTCCCGTTTTACGGGCTGATAGCCTGATACATATAAAAGAGATCCCCTCACGTCGCAACGCTAAAATTTGCGACATTACGCTAAGTATTTTCATGAAAAGTTATTCAATTGTTGCGTTGCAATGTGGCATCGCTTTGTTACTGGTCTGTCCCTTCTTCTGAAAGTCACCGAAAAGGCAATGGAGAGGACTATACTTATAGTTTCGCTACGCGAATCAGAAGTAATGAGATCCGTAGGAAAAACAACGTAACCGACAGAATTGCCAAACTTAAGTGGCAGTGACTTTAGGGGTCCTTAAGGGCAAATTGCTCGCAGAACAGATGGCCGATAAGGCCAAATGGTTCTGGTGGCGACTGCGTATTGGAAGACGTAGAGTTGGAAGGCCTCCCTCAAGGTAGACCGATGACCTGGTGAAGGCCGTAGGAATCCGCTGGATGCGAGAAAGACAGAACCGGTCGAAGTGGTGAAGTTTGGGGGCCCATGTCCAGCAGTGGACGTCTTTCGGCTGAAATGATGATGTTCCTAATAGCTTGATATCGTGTCAAGTTGGACACACAATCACACGTCTACTTGTTTATTTCGCGTGAAACTTTATGGCGGCTCTGAAGTGCGCTACTCGCTGCGCAGTACCGCACCCCTCAACCATGCTGACCCATGAATTTGTTACTGCGCAGCGACTCGACTCGTGTTCCGAGCCGCCATAAAATTTGAATCGAGCTGTACAAGGCACATCCTAAGTTATGCTGTCTGAATTTTAGCTACTTTTTTTTCGCACAATACAGGTCAGTAGGAGGCGTCTCTCATTATCGATGTTAGATGGATAAATATTGGAAAAGGCCAATTGAGTTTAGATAAAAAAAACCAAATACGTCTTATTCCTTTGTTATCTTAACGAGAGAAAAAACATCGTTATGACACGTTGTTGTTTGACGTCATATTTTTTTTGGGTAAGCCGGATATCGGTTTTGTAAATTAATCATGAAATGGTGCAATCAAAATATTATTAATTAAATGTGATAAGATAAAGTAGCAATAAGCTCGCCCCCTATTACATGGAAATTAAAAATAACTTGCGATATGTGGGTGAACAATAAACACCTCTCACCACCTCTATAATTTCGAGGAATATATTCGTGATGTTATACTAAAAAAAGTATTTTTTTATAAACGATTGTTTTTTAGTTTTCTAGTAACACTCACAAACCTTTTTCTGCAGGCCTTCCTTGCTGGCAACTGTACAAGCTGTGACAAGCATCACTATTGTATACCGATGGGCTATCATTCGTTCAACATCTACAATCGGCTACAAGTGGGCGGACTAGTCGATACCAACTCGAATATTGCGCTGTATGCCCTGACAGGCAATTCTAAGCCTTACTGCAGTAAGTAGTTGTCTTTATACTTTTTAAATCAATAGGGTGGTTGGTAATTTGTGCAGAGACTGTTTGTTGATGCTTAGTTGAAGCAGAACTCAAATAAAACCTCTTTAGTCTTGAAAGGCAGTTCATTGGCCTAAGAAAAGAGGCAAAGTGGCCAGTTCGGGCAAAGTTTTATTGGGTTTTTTTATTTGGAATTTCTCAGTAGCAGCCCGGAGTCTGGATTTAGGCCCCGGTTGATGGCAATAGGCTCGCCCCCTATTAACTAGGACTTAAACATAACTGGCAAAGTGTGGGTGTACTATAGGTACAACTCTGCCCATCCCTTCGAGGAAACTAAAAGGAAACTAAACTTTTTTAAGAAATTCTTCTATTGTATCAACAAAAAACTCATCTAACATTACAGGAGTCCATTACGAAGTGGTACTGAAAGTGGCAAACACAACAGCAAGCATAACTCACGGCCCGGAATCGGGAAAGCTATCGATAACATTAGTCGACAGAAATAACAATAAGAGCGAGCATATGTTCTTGGATGATGAACAGTAAGTTAAAAATCTTAACTATCACTATCTATCAAACATTTTTTACTTGCGCCAGACTGCTTATTGTGAATGTGGTAAGTTCTAGAAATGAATAATACTTATCACTACATACAAAGCGACACTCATGCCTGCAGCAGTAGTACTAGGTAATAATGCCGGGCGGTGATTGACACAGCTCAACCCAGACAATCAGTTCCAATACTCAAAACGCGTACAGATAGGCCGGTGCTCCACACAAACGAAATCGAATAATTGAAGACTTTATTTCAAAAACCACCTTTGTCAATTCCGTGTTATGAGTTACGCCATCTTGTCGAGGAATTTGTAAGCTTTCTGATTATATTTTATATTTCTTCAAATACAAGTCTAAGTCACGAGAAATTTGCAATTTGATTTTTTTTTACTGTTTTTACAACGAACAAAAGCAAATTGCGTGGCGTAACTAACCCATAACATGAAATTGATAAGGGTGGTTTTTGAAATAAGGTCGTCAATTGCCTATTACTAGGTACAAATTGAGTTCGATTGTATGAAGTTTCGGGGGTGTGGTTTTGGGTAGGTCTGAGTTAAAGGCAAAGCAGTCAGCTTCTAGCTTGTCATTCTGAACTGAAAGCATCACCCTAGTTGCGATACACACTCATCAATTAATGTTGCTGAACTGTCTAAATTAAAGCGATTGCTACTGTTGTGTGTGTTACGCAATTAACCCGCTTTGAATTCAACCGCTTAACCTAATGCATCAGATGGCAGCGATACAACTATAGGTGCGAGCGGAATGGCTCTGTAGCCTCGACCTTACTTGTTGGCAGTTGTTGGTCATTATACCCATGTATTAAATTGGGCGTAAATGCAGCAGTGGCGGTGATTGGTTGAAAAGAATAAGCATAATACGTAGTATCGATAGTCTCGCAATTACATAATTCCATATCTTATGCGATTCGGGTCATTTGATTTATGAGATAAAGTTAATAATCTTATAGATGTTTATAATTATGAAACAATTTGAGCATGTGAAAAACCATTAAAATGTTTTATCATACAATGAAAACAAAAGTATATGGCAGTAGGTCATGTTTTATTCAATTAAATGCGTCATGAATTTATTAACACTAATAACGTTATTTGTAATCAATAAAAAAGCTACAGTGATCTCTATTTGTGTGATTATGCATACTTACAGGCCGTCCGTCAAGAGAATGCATTCCGTACAGTCAGTGCAACAATTCTAGTCCCTAATTAATAAAGATCAAATTCGCAAAACCGGTATTTGGTAATATGAATCTGACGGGTGTCAAGAACGCATTCTCTCGACGGTCGGAATGTAGGTATCAACATTTCAGAATACCATCCTGGTTTAGTCTATAAGCTGGCATTTCATTATGCCGTTTCTATCAACTACACAATAATATTTTGATTTATGTATGTCTTTTTTCTATTACAGAAAGTTCTACAAGCCTGGTGTATTGGAGACCAAAATGGTGGCAGTGAAAGATACCGGTCATCCGCCTATTTTTGTAATCGTCGAGTGGAAATATGAGACGAATTTGTTCAACCCCATGACTTGGAGGCTGTTGAAGAGTCCCAGCATCTATGTCGAGTACATGAAGCTGTCATCTATTGAATATAATACTGAGTAAGCATAATTGCTAACTTTTCATTTGTTTGCTATACACAATTCCTGGCTGACAGTCAGAAGGCGCCGCCGCAGACCCCGTAGAAGATGGCGGGACGAGCTGGAGAAAACACACGACCAGTGGTGCACCTTATCCCTGGATCGGAAGAGATGGAAGGCATGGAAAGAGACCTTTGTCCTGCAGGCTTAGCACGAGAACCGTAAACAAGCGTTTTGTCGTCGGAAGAGTAGACAAAAATTACGTTTACGTATAGAGAGTTGACGGTTTTACAGTAGAGTAGAAATAGAAAGCGTCATGCTAAGCCTGCAGTGGGATGATGCGGGCTAACAGTATCATAACACCTTAGTACTAGCAGTAGGTACTAGGCACATTACCCATGTGCCGTTGTGTTTCCACTAGAAATGTTAGCGGATGCATAGCGTGTTTAAAACTAGATGTGCGTAAAACTAACGAATAACATCGCTTCATTTTCCCAACTTGAACTAAGCTAGTGTTATATTTTTTTGGTTTTATGCACATTTCTCGCACATTTGATGGAAACTCTCTGGTGGAGACTCACTCTTAATCATCGCCCATAGATCGGATCGTTCGAGAGCCTGTTTTTCGTCTCCACCATGACGGTCATAATTAAAAAAATAATGAATTTCGAGTCTATTCGTTAGTTATAAAAAAAAACAATTAGAGAAACCGTTTTATGTAAGTACTATACTACTACTAGGTATAGGGCTACTACTACTACTGGGTAGGTATTTTGTTTGGGTCTTTTTAATAATATTATGCTATTTTTTCAGAATCACAGTGTGCCCAAAACGAAACAAGCCAGTCGTCGCCAACTTGCCTACGATTATGAAGCCGAAATATTGTAAATTCAGAAAATAACAAAATTGTTACGGAAGGCTCTGGCTTAAAATGAGAATAATTCAGACAGTGCAAAACGTCTACAAAAAGTATTCTAATAGTATTTTAATGTTTACTGTTATTTTAGTATAAAATATGTAAGGATATTCAAATAAGGTACTAAAGTAATTTTATATTAAAGCAGCTGTACATAGGTAATAGGTACTATTTTTGTAAAACGAATTTAGTGTAAATTAAATATATTATTATTCACATTTTTTTTTTCATTGAATGCATCCCTGACCCCGTGTCCCAATACATCTATGCGATCGTGACATTCATTTTACTCGGCGGACTCGAACGCGTCAAAATGCCGACAGAGGGCGCATTGTGGGTAAGGCCGTGTCCTAACATAAGCAATCGTCACGTTCATTGTTCGATTATACCAACCACGTCGCCGCATCGACACAAGCCCGAAGGACGCCTCCCGGATTTCAGAAAACATACTTGACAAATTATGGTGTATTCGCACGACGAACGCTTCTATTAGGACCCGGGAAAATAAATGATAGCGACGATCGCTACAGGGTTGGCGAGGAGTTCAGCATATTAAATGAAGCCACGTATCCTCAATCAATCGGCTTAGCCTTTTCCATGTTATGTTGGGTTCGGCTTTCAGTCTAACCGAATTCAGTTGAATACCCAGTTAATCACAACCCAATTACTGGGTAACACGTTACCGTTACCCCTTGGTAAGGCTGCTAATATTTATTTTTGAACACCTACACATTTTTGAGATAACAAATAACATTTTAGTCGCACTTCCCTTTTTTAACCGATTTCAAAAAGAAGGAGGTTATCAATTCGACATTTTTTTTTTTTTATGTATGTTCGGGCATAACTCCGTCAAAATTATAAAGACGGATTCGCAAAATTCTTTTTTGTTCGAAAGGAAAGGGGTTTATTCCGAAATGGTCCCATTTAAATTTCATACAGAACTGATGATGCGTTTTGGAGACAGACAACGGAACTCTTCAAAAAATTACAGCAAATCTACCGCGATTACTGCTATCGCATAAATATGCATTGTTTTGACCCCAAGGATGATGAAATTTCGAATTGGTGTGGGGTAGGTACTATATGTAAAAAGTGAAAAATAAATACTTATTCCAACAAAAACAAAAAAACAACCGACTTCCGGTTAAACACTACAAAGTGAAAAATAACTTTAATTTCGGAAGGCGGTGACAAGAAATTAAAATACTCAACAACTCTTTAATATTCAACAACGGCTACTGGCGACCACTAGTAGGTCAAAGACCTCTGGCCGGCGAAGATATTTCAAACGTTGCCATTTAGAATTACCTACTAAATTATCGTAAAATAATCAATCTTTATTAGGTTACGGGGTGAGACAATATTTCGACCAATTATACAAGAATAATGTTTTCTGTCGTTTTCAGTTTGAAAGAAGCAATAGTTCGCGAGAAGCTTTATAAATTTCTCTACAAACACCAGCACATCACATCGAGCTACCCCAAACTGTCAAAATTTCCGAATTGAATATAAACCGTAGGCTGTGATAAAGTTGAAAATCTATCAAAGAAATTTGACAGATTGGACCCCAAACTGTCAATTTTTCCCAATTGAACATCAACCTTAGATTTATGTTTTAAAGTTGAAAATCTATCAAAGGAATTTCACAGATTGGGGTAGCTTGATGTGCTGGCGTCTGTACATACGATAAATATTTTACATAAATGCTCTAAGATATTTTATTATTTACAAGGGCGTTTAGTCAAGAAATTTGACAGATTGGACCCCAAACTGTCAATTTTTCCCAATTAAACATCAACCTTAGACTTATGTTTTAAAGTTGAAAATCTATCAAAGGGATTTGACAGAGTGGGGTAGCTTGATGTGCTGGCGTTTGTACATACGATTAATATTTTACTTAAATGCTCTAAGATATTTTATTATTTACAAGGGCTTTTAGTCGATTTCTCTAGAACTGTAAATGTCCTTGTCATGATACAACACTAGTATTAATCTATTTGACATTTCGCTGACGTTTCAATGACAGTACGTTACGGATGTTGATGCTGTTGTGTTATTGAATTCCTAATCATAATTCGACTCAATACGTAACACATAATATTTCGTTATATCATCACAGTCCGCCATCATAACCATATTGTAACTGCACTTTGTGCTTATCAGTCTACACTATGGGCGACACTCGCAAGAAGAAAAAGTTTTACTTTCGTAAACGCAGAAACAAATACTTCTTGGAACCCGGCTTCAGGGGCTTCTTTTGCACGTGTAACTTTAGAGAAAAAGACTGCGTGAAAGAAGTTTATAATCTGTTGAACGAGTATGCTGGGAAGCTGTATCCGGACCTCGGGCTCGAGCAGCTGACGGCTGTCCCGGAGTCCGCCGCGCCAGAAGACAGGTCAGACAGTGAGTCCGAGGATGAGACTGACATCGGAGACATGCTGAGGCGGGAAGTGGATTCCTTGAAAAAAGATTCTCAGAAGTCTCTAAGACATAAAAGATTCCAGGTGGTGGAAACAGGTGCATCCAACTGCATTTTTGTCAAAACAAATTTACCTAGTCCAGAAGAACTGACCACAGCCATAATCAAAGATTTGGTTACAACAAGGCTCTCAAAGACACGGCATGTGTTACGTCTGCTTCCAATCATGGCAACCTGCAAGGCAAACTTACCGGACATTATGGAGTGTGCCGGCAAGCTCTTCGATAAGTATTTCCTGAAACAATCCTCTTCCTTTGCCATCATCTTCAACAAGCGCTTCAACAGCAGTGTGTCCAGAGACTTGATCATCAAGGAGCTGGCGGAGATGGTTGTCCTGAAGAATGGGAACAACAAAGCTGATTTGAAAAATCCTGGGCTTTGTATAATAGTGGAAATTATAAAGGGTATTTGCTTGTTAAGCATTGTGGACAATTACTTTACTTATAAAAAATATAATTTGAATGAGCTGTCTAAAGACGAAGCATCAAATGATTCCGAGGGTACTCAAGCTAAGAAGTTTAAAGGCAATATCGCCACACCAGCTGAAGAGAACAATGACACTGAAGTCATCAACTTAGATGTGACTTAGTTAAATTAAATGCTATTGTAATACTGTAATTCAGGTTATCAATAAGCTGACCATTAATGTTAAGTCTTTATCTTATATTTCTACTCTACTTAATGTATTTGTAGTCCTATTAAATTTCTAGGTTGTACCTAGAACTTCGATACCAACTCTTATACCAAAATTTGTCTTATACCTAAATTTTTTCATAAATTATTATAAACCCATATTAAATATACATGTGAAGTAATGTTTAGTTTCTTTAACAATTTGTTCCACCTACTCATTCATAGGCTAAGGTATGTTTTTATACATGGTTACGTAAAATAAATGAGTCGAGGTCGTGGTTATGTAACTGGGCGTAATATCACGCTGTTAAGTAATTTTATGATACCTACATAGTACCTACTGTCGTTACATAATCAACGAGCGACAGGCTGCCGAGGCGAGCCGGCCGGGAAGGCGACGCGGCATGTACGCGCGCGGCCGACACGTGTTTCAAAAAGTTCAACGATTCTTATTGGACTCAATCTAAAATTATCCAGCATTGTTTAATTCAACTTTTAATAGTTTTATTTAGATATTCTTTTGATATTCAAATTTACGAAATAACGGTACATGCTGGAACTACAAGTTAATGTTTTGATGACACACCGTCTATCCTGTTTCGGGTCTAGCCGCTTTACGTAATTTAGGCCATCGACAATAGATGTCTCTTGTTGATACAAGTTTTGTTTGCAACGAGCACAATATTTTTAGACCAATTATGTTCTACGACATTCTTAAATATTGTACCTAGGGTCTACCATTTACTTATTATAAATCAAATTGTTACTACTAGATGTCGCTGCAAGTACTTCCCTACAACTTCGTAGAATGGTTGAGCTTTGGAATTAACTTTAAGGGTAAGTGAAGCTCCATCGACTATTTAGCTTAAGACTAAGTTTTTCTTTTCTCTGATGATTAAATAAATGTGGGTACCTGGCCCGGGCAGGAACACTTACCTACCTACAGGATAAAAATTTACCTTTTTGACTGAGCTTTTTAAATAGTCACGTAGTTCGGATTGGTAGCGAAGTTTAAGTAGGAAAGGCACGTCAGGATGCGCACTCATGGGTCTAATGATTTGATTCTTATCGGTCGGTGACCTTTATTCAGCCCGGATTGGATGACCCAAAACCCGAAACTTCGCTTCCGCGGCCGTCAGGCGAGCTACAAGGTAAATAGGAGGTAGAAATAGATAACCACCGTAACCCTGACTTATTAGGAATGTTAACAACACAGTTAACAGCCTCGTTGGTTAGTGGCCGCAAGCGCGAACCCAGAGCATGGGTTTCTTGGGTTCAATCTCCAAGTCAGGTAAAGTGTTTGGATACGCCAGTTTATGTTGAAGTCACTTTTGGAAAATCTGCCAGGCAATGATTAAATAAAATAAAATAAAAAACATATTGAAGTACCCAATGGCTGGTGATGTTATTATCTAGTATCATGTAGATTGTACGTTGTTTTATAGCTAATAGTTTTATAGATTTTCGTTTCACATAAAAAAAAATCTCATATTATCGTTTCATAGAATCCTCCATTTAATTTGAATCCTCCATTGAACCTTGTCGCGAGCAGACGTGCTCATGAGCAATATTTAATTGACATACATTAATAATAGTGACCTCGTTTAGTGCATTAGTGTTGTAATGCATCTTTTATTTTGCTAGTAGTTAAGTAATTATAATGGACACAGTGATTTAAGTTAACACATAATGGAAATCAGCCCCTCTAATACAAGAGGAACAGTGCAGTCACCAGCCTCACCGACGAAGAGAACACAAAGCCCAGACGATGACATTGTACCAACACCAGAGATCCAGAAATGGATGTCTGCTATTGACCTACAATTAAATGAAGTTTGCTCTATAGCCGCGGAAGGCAAACTGAACTCTGAGCAGAAACTGAAAATATCGAACTTGTGCCGTAAAATTGGATCCAACACTTCACAAATGGCAGTTGTATACCAGTCCCTAAAGTCGAAGGCTATTCAAGCCTTCAATATGGTTGAAGACCTCCGAGAAAAACGCGACCTAACGGAACACATCTCTGAATTGAAACAAACGATAAAGGACTCTGGTTCGGCGGGAAGCGTTTCTTTTGCTGATATGGTGAAGAAGGGCTCGAATTTTGTTCGTCCTGGCAATTTTAGCTCTTTAGTAATTTATCCTAATGATCAATTGAAAACAAGTGAAGAAACGAAAGACCTTGTTCAAAAGATCATACGCCCGGAAGAAATGAAGCTACACGTACGTGGTGTTCGCAAGACCAAAAACGGAGGAGTTATAATCAATACAGAGACCAAACACGATACTGATAAACTTAAACGTGCAGTCCAGCTCTCTACTTCTGGTCTCACCGCCGACGAACCCAATAAGCGCAATCCTCGAATTGTTGTTATAGGAGTGCCAAATAATATGAGTGAAAATGAGGTATTCAGGTGCATCTTCGAACAGAATTTAGCCGACAAGTTACCAGCTTCAACCATGGGATCCTTTTTGACCTCCATCAAACTGAGCCACAAATCAGGAAAGAAGGACTCCTCAACCTGCAACTACATAATTGAAGGTCCAGCCCACATACGCAAACCCATGATTTCTCAAGCAAGGCTTTTTATAAATTGGACATCTTGTCCTGTCAGGGACTTCACCTTGGTAACCAGATGTTATAAATGCCAACAATATGGTCATGCAGCTAAAACATGCAGAGAAGTCAATTCAACGTGTGGTCATTGTGGTGAAGCTGGACACTCGCTGTCTGTGTGCGAGAAAAAAGCTGACACACCGAAATGTGCAACTTGCTCACGTTTTAAAAAGCCCAACAATCATAAAACGGGAGACTCAGAGTGCCCTGCTAGGAAAATGGCAGAATATAGATATATAAACTCCATTGACTATGAGGGCGTGTAGGACGCCACGCTCGAGCCCAGACTTCCGTGTTTAACGCCAGTTGCTGACTCAACATGAACATTGCACTTCGCTGGCCTACAAGCCCCGTTTTTGTTGATTTCTAAGTATTTAGTCACTAGCTGCAAAAATAACGTTCAATTACTACCTATCTATACCCGTTTGTACGACGTTTGACTTTTATTTATTTTTATTTCTGCTGACGCGCGAAAACACAGCTGTCTTAAGTAGAGCAAGGTAAAAATAAACAAACATGTTGCAATAGTTTTTAAAATAGTTTTTAAGTTATGAATAATATCATCTATTGTTATCATCTTTTATTTTAAATATTGTTAATAATTCTTTGTACTACAATTACCAACGTTAATGAGCTCCTGTCGCTTGTGATACAGGTTTATCTAACCTAGTACAGGCATCTAACATTTAAATACCTTTGTTAATTATTTTTAAGACTTTTGTATTTTATTTTACCAATTTTACTTTTGAATAAATATTATTATTATTATTATTATTTTGAGTTCTTTATTTTTCTTCTCTTTTATGAGAGTTTACGACCTTACACACGGGCCGGAACCAAGTGTGTAAGGGGAAATTAAATTGAAAAGGTGGATGATAGTGTAGAAGAAGTCAGGAACTTTCGTGTGATACGACAGGTGTTGAGAATGGTGGCTTTTTGGAGCATGTAAAGTGTGTGAGATGGCATGTGTAGAGTCTCAAGACTTTGTGTGAGAGCCTTCGGTACTACACCGGTAGAAGAGAGTACGATAGGGACTATATGGACGGTTTGTGCTTTCCATTGGGTTTTTATTTCTATGGCGAGGTCTTGGTACTTACTAAGTTTTTCGGATATTGTAGTTTGAACGTTGTGTGAGTTAGGTATAGCTATATCTATCAAGTAAACTGTTTTATTTATTTTGTCGTAAACAGTGATATCAGGTCTATTGTAGTGTATAGTTTTGTCTGTAATTATAGTTCGGTCCCAATAGATTTTCTGGTTCCTGTTTTCTAATATGGTTTCAGGTTTGTATTTATAATAGGGAATCATCTCACCTACAAGTTTGTATTTGTGCGCTAAGTGTTGGTGTATAATTGCGGCAACCTGGTCATGTCGGTGTTTATAATCTGTCTGGGCGAGGGATTTACAGGCCCCTGTTATGTGTTGAATGGTCTCAGAGGCACTGTTGCAATGACGGCATGTGTCAGACGGCTGATTGGAGTCTTTCATAATGTACTTTCTGTAGTTACGAGTTACTATTATTTGATCTTGGATCGCAAGCATGAAACCTTCAGTTTCAGGAAACAATTCACCTCGTTTGAGCCATTCGTTCGACTTAATTCTATCGACGTGTGGTTGGCACAAGTAGGCTCGGTGTCTTCCATGTAAGGCTTTCTCAGACCATGCTGCAATTTTTTGTTGAGTGGTTATGAGATTTTCATTAATTTGTGTGTTTCTATTTTGTAAGTTGAGCGGTGTAAGTTTCTTATCTGTTTCGATTACATGTTTGTGTAATGACGAATGTTCTGATTTGTTATGGAAGTAAGATCTGAGTGAAAGTATCTGTTTGTTGTGCAAGTTGTGTATATCTATTAATCCTCTTCCTCCTTCTTGGCGTGGTAGTGTAAGTCGCTGTATGCATGATTTAGGGTGATGTTTCCTGTGTTTGGTAAGGAGTGTATTGATAGTGCGCTGTAGTTTTCTGATATCGGTTTTTGACCATCGAATAATTCCGAAAGAGTATGTAAGTATGGGTATTGCGAACGTGTTGATAGCTTTTATTGTGTTTCTGGAGTTAAGGTTGGTTTTAAAAATTAGGTTAAGACGATGTGTAAATTTTTTGAGCAGTTCTTGTTTTGTCATCTTTTGTTCTATCTGTCTCGATTGTTTGAAACCTAGGTATTTGTAAGTACTGTGTTCATCCATTGGCTCAATAGATTCACCTGATCCAAGTGCGTAACTGTTGTTTTGTGTTTTTCCTTTGACAATTGACAAAATTTTGCATTTGTCTACTCCGAATTGCATAATAATATCGTTAGAAAATGCTTGTGTGGTGTCTGCTAAATGGAAAAGTGATTTCTTATCTGCTGCGTTTATTATTATTATTATTTTGTCATTTCTTTTGTATTCTCGGCTCAATAATAGCCGGAAAAAGCTGATAACACGGGCCTAAGCCAAGTGCTTACCAGTTGGATTAACTGCGGTCGCGTGCAGAAGATTGCACAGAAGATGGTAGACTATTTGTGTTTTGATGTGGGTTTTCTGAGTCACATTGCAGAAACTTTCTCACAAGTCTGCATGTGTTTAGTATCGCTGCCTTCTGCAGCAGATGGTAAGTATTTGGAGGCAAGTTAAGGGAATTAAGGGATTGGTGAAGTTGTTTCGGTATTACTCCTGTTGTAGACAATACTATTGGTACTATTATGACTTTTTGCAAGTGCCAAAGTCGGGCTACTTCATCTTTTAATTCAATGTATTTGCTTAGTTTTTCTGCTATTGTTGTTTGCAAGTTATGTGTATTTGGTACAGCAATATCTATTAGGTATCCAGTTTTGTTTAACTTGTTTATCTTATTATTATAGAATAATCAATACACAGAATACCTAAGTACTTACTTTGAAGATTTTTAAATAATTGATTTTTGTTTCACAATTGAATAATTATATCATAGAATAACAAATCAAATATTCTGTATCCTTATATTGTTTATTTAATATAAAACTTATTACCAAGAATAACATTTTATCAAGTGACAGTCTAAATGTTTTAATTCAAGCGAGCATGCAGCATGCAGCGTGCAAGCAAGCATGCAGCATGTAAGCAAGTATGCCACATGCAGCGTGCAAGTAAGCATGCAGTATGCCAGCGAGCATGCAACATGCAGCAGGCATGGTTTCTGTCACGGTTCCGGCGCTGCTGGGCTCCGGCGGTCTCACGCGAATTTATCGTCGCAGATGGTAAACATTCACGCTCACCATCTGCTCCTCAGTTCGCGGGCCGCCTCGCCCCTCCACGCCTACACGGATTTAAATTACACTCTGCGGGTAGGGCAGACAAGACTACGTGCAGTTTTGCAGCGATTGGATTCTGTCACTAACTTTTATAGCACAACATATTGACTTTTTAAGACAAAATTTGTACGAGTTGTCAGTGTCTGTAATACAACATGGCAATTTATTACAAATCTTGGATGTCATGCAATAAACACTCCAAGATTATGTATTAATAATAATTTATATTGACAACATTTTAATTAAAGACTAGCTATATGACTATTAAATTTATTTTATTTTATTTTACAGAAGAATTCAAGCAAACAAACTTGCAAAAGAATGCGAAGAATTCAAAATTCTATCTTGATATAAAATGTCTTATAGCACTTAGTTACTTGAAACATTCCGAAATACATTACCAAATGAAATAAAATAGGAACCATGGAAAAATACACCGAACAAACAATATTCGAAGGTAAAAATGATAATTATAGTGTTTGTTAAGTTTGTTAAACAAAAAATGTGATTGAAAATTCATTGAAATGTGTTTCATTCAAGTAAATAGTCATTGAAACAATAATATTCGAAATTAAAATACAAGGACCAAATATTATATGAAACATTTTCTGGTAAACGAAATTCTATGAAATTTCTGTCTGCGAAACAAGGGGAACACCATTATGTAGGCATGTAAATAGTTAAAAATGCCATACCGCAACACTTCATAGCGACCATGCACTTATAAAATACCTATAATAATACGTTAGGTACCTACACACATAAAGCAAATAAAAAATAAATAAAAAAAAAAAACAAAATACTCAACTGCGTATAAAGTGAACCTTAAAAAAGATGAAAACAAGAAACTTTTGTTTTAAGAGGTTGACTATATTAAACTGAATAGGTACTTTAAGCAATCTCATGCAGTCGGAGGCAACAAAAGTATTTATTGTTAACAAGAGGAAACCCTTTATTGTCATACCCCACTCGATAGGTTTTGAGAAACAATAAAACGAAGATATACTTATGGCGCCAAAAATCGCCCATTTTAATTTTCTTAATTTTGAAATACCCAGTGTCACTCTCACAATTGAGACGAATCTAATGACGCCTCTGAAGCTAAAATCCAGGAAACCGTTCAGGCTACAGAGCGTGGCAAAGAAATATACATTCATACACTCGAAAAACAAAACCTTGGTGGTTTTGTTTCTCGAGTGTATGAACACCTCCTTCTGGATTTTGGAGCAGTTGAGTAAAAAGTAAACAAACCAAAACTTACAGAAAAGTAATTAATTCGGTGTGAAATGAATTACTTTCCGTCTAAAAAGGGGAAGGCGGAGTTAGCTCCAGAACGGGCTATCTATTCTCTCGTGCGAGTTGTAAGTGCGCTAATGTAATGGGCTATTTTGCCCTGTTACCCAGCTATCTAAACCCAATACGATATTTCCGTTACGTGACTTATGCGGTATGGATGTTCCTTGCACTTTATAATGGAATGGAACTTTCCTCTTCCATAGTAGGAAATAGGTACTTACTTACGAAACTTATGCTTACGTGACGTAGGTTCAATTAAGCGCAGAGGCACAGAGTATACTTTATACTATACTAAAACGCAGAGGTTTTACCAGTTGGTAACAGCGATGCGGACGATTTTTAAATTAATTTCCCTAATTTCTTAGACATACACGATACGTATCTACATGTCGTTATGAACCTACATATTTTAATATTATTTTAAGTCTGTTAGCTTAAATATTACGAAAATATTATAAACTAGCTGTTGCCCGTGGCTTCGCCTGCGTGGAGGTTGAAAATTACCCCGAGGGAACGTACTACAGGGATAAAAACTATCCTATGTGCTAATCTAGGTTATAATTAGAGATGTGCCGACTATGACGTTAGCCGACTAGCCGACTAGTCGGCTGCAAAATGGCCGACTAGTCCGCCGACTAGTCGGTCAAGCCGATCATTGCTTTCGGTTGAGTTCGGGGAGCAATGTTCAAAATGGCATACCTACTTATTGCCAATTGTTTGCTATAGAGTTTCTTCTTTTTTGTTAGAAGTTTAAATTATTTTACTTTAGGTTGCACGGAAAGTAAACTATAAAACTGACCCACCAATAATATTTTCATGTAAAATGTTGCCAAGACGAGACCATATGACTCACACTGTCAAAAAGTTCTCAGATCTCATGTAGAGCCAAGCTTCTAACTCTACACGTCCTAACTCTACAAGGCCTAACTTCACAAACTCTACACTTTTTTTTTTTGCGTGGGAGCTTTTTCGCTACATTCACATGGGCGTAAGGGGATAAAATTATACACTGTTCATTACCAAGCCACATATTTTGACTAAGGTGTAGAGTTTGTGAAGTTAGGCCTTGTAGAGTTAGGATATGTAAAGTTAAAAGCTTGGCTCTAGATGAGATCTGAGGGGCAATTCTCGTAATTTTAAGACCATTCACAGTCTGATCTCAGTGTCAATCTGTCAAAATAATAGTTTAAAAAACTAAAAAACACGCTTTAAAAACCAAACTAAAAAAGGAGAAAATAATTTAATTCAATTAAAAAGCGTGGGGTGCTTTTTGAGGTATTTTTATAATCAATTAATGTCAAGCACCCCACGCTTTTTAATTGAATTAAATTATTTTCTCCTTTTAGTTTGGTTTTTAAAGCGTGTTTTTTAGTTTTTTAAACTATTATTTATTTTCTATTGTTTAGTTCTGCTAACTACAAAAACGTGTTTTTTTTTCTCAATTTTTTTTAAATTATTGAATTGTCATCGGTCTTCGACAAGTTTACAAAGTTTCAATGAAATCTGACCGTTTAAAGTGGGTCAAAATCGCGCTCAAAGGAGTCGGTTACATACAAACATACAAGTGAAGCTAATATAAAGCGTGTAAAAATACCTAAATTTTTCATACATTTTTGACATTTGCTTGTCGCTGAGATGAGACTGCGACTAGATTTTGAACGTTTTTAGTTACGAGAATTGGCCTTCTGATAACGTTTTGACTGTGCGAGTCATATGATCTCGTCTTTGCAACATTTTACATGAAAATATTTTTGGTGGGATTTGATTTCTTTTTGTAAGTTGCTCTTTACCACCAAAAACATTTTTAAACATTTTTTTGTATTTTTTTTGTTATTGTTTTTAAGGGGTTTTTTTTTGGGTGGGAAATCATCAAATAACTTCTCCCGCTCTGGGTGGAGCGGGAGGGCGTGTCAGACTTTTACTGACTAAAACCCACCCGTGTTCCCTCAGTTGCCTCGGTGCCAGGGGTCGCGCTAGGTACCTCTCTCGAACAACCCGACATCTATTTGAGGCGCGCGTGAAACACAACGCGCCGTCGACCCGGGCTTGGTCCTTACCGGACAGCGAGCTACCCATTACTCGCCGTCCGCAAGCCCACGCCTACGGTGGCCGGGAATCAGCCTGGGATTCCCGACGCCCAGGGCGCCTCCCGCGGGCGCATATACTGCCTCTCCATCACGTGCGCCGCCTCCCTCTTCGCAAGCATTACTGCTTCGCAGAAGGAGGTGACGGCTACCCATGCACTCTCACTCCGTACCATGGCCTGGACTAGGGCCGGACGCGAGAGATCGCCGCCGCCGATCCCTCCACGAGAACACGGCGGTTCTCCGCCCAAGCCGGGCAGACCTCCACCGTATGCTCCACCTTGCCCTCAGGGCGATCTTCGCAGTGGAAACACACGGGCGTTTCCTCCCGCCTTATCCGAAACAGGAACCTCTCGATACAACCGTGTCCGATGAGGACCTGCGTCAGGCGGAAGGTGAGGACGCCGTACCGCCTCTCAAGCCACTCCTCAAAGAGGGGACTTACCACCGCTATCGTAGCGTGCCCACTCGATTAGAGGTATTAGATTTGTAATTAATATTTAGCAGATTACTAACCTACCCACCCAATTAATTTTATACGTAGCGAAAAGCTTACAACCCTATTTTGGTGCCTCAAAGTAGGTACTAAATAAGAAAGCCTGATTTCAGTATCCAAAAAGCATTACAGTCACAGTAAATAAAATTAGCTGGAAGCCTACAGTAATTTGCTACTTTCTTTTTTCTAGATACAAGACTTCTCTCTCCCTATCTCTTTGGTCCGCCCTTCAATTTTGCAGTAGATGTTTTAATTTGTAAAATTGCAATGACAGAATTACTCACTCAGTAGGTAATTGTTTGTTAGAGTAGCCAATTAAAAGTTTGCAAGGGCTGCCACAATTGGAATTGAGCCAAATACTTCTGTAATAAATTGCTGTCCGTGATAAGAATACTCTAACAATATAATTTGTTCTTTCATAGTGTGCGGGCATGAAAAACTTTAGGTTGTGGAAGGTAATGAATTCCTGATGTAGAACCGCAGTAAAAAGACCGACCGTAATGGATTGATACCTTCCTAACTTTCTTTTTACTCAGCGGGAATACCGCGTTTATCTTAAGAATGAATTGCATTAATGAAAATGTAAGTCTGGTAGATAAATAAGTCACCATAGCGTCCTGAGGTGTTTAATTAATTGACATAATTTAGTCTACAAGCGAATGTTTTTTTATTGCTATTATAGCATGACTAAATTTCGAATAGGTATACATTTTAGGTATATACGTAGGTATATACCGAAAGAAGTCCTACCTAATCACTCAATCGTTATTTTGATATAGTTGATCTAAATAATGCAACCGAAGAGAACTCTCATTTGTTGGATCTACATCATAAGTAGGTTCTGAGCTAATCGAGTTAGTCCTTGCTGACAGTCAAATGTACTTATCCTTTTAAAAACCACCACTGAAAATCAGCGCTGTGCTGTGGGTTCCATAGCACAGCATCATGCTGAGTGGAAGTTTTCTTGTAACAGTCACGGCGTGCAGCTGTTTGTATATGTTCTGTGTTCGTAAGTAGGTATAAGTGTGTGTGTATGTTTTTTTAATGTGCTCTTACCATCTATTTTTCTTTTCTTCATTTTTGGACCCAATCAATCAACACAGACCTTTACAGTCAACTGTTGGGCCTCGCTCATAATGCACTTTACGATTTACCCAAAATACTTAAGTGCCAACTTATATTTGCCACCAAGCCCTGATAATATAACAGGCAGGCTTTGCCTTCGTGACGGCAACATGCCAGCGATGAAAATAAGATAAAAATGCCCGTGGAATTGGAGAGACTTGCTGAGTTCCCACAGGCAGTGGCGATCAGTTACCTTCAGGAGCGCCGGTCTATTTGTTTAGCACCCAACAAACAAAACACAAACACGCCTCGAGTGACGCCGGAAGCAATAGACCTATCATAAAAATGCAATTATAAATAGTTGAGCATAGCTAAGCCCAGTGACCCACGCAGTCGTGTCGAAGATATCCCCACTTACATTCGAGATGAGTCTAATTCGAATCATGCGGCAGTGGACATCAGCTAATGACATCCCCTGACGGTCGTTAAGGCCGGCTCCTCGTTTTATTTTTTCCCTTGAGTGACTAAGTCAGCGAGTTTCCTTTTTCAACGGTTTCTGTTTCATGAAACGAGTGTTTTTTTTTTTAAACTATCTTTAGATGGTAGATCATTGGATGATTGAACTGTTTTTGTAACAAACATTGTATACATTTCTAAAGGGTTCTTCTAAATAAGAGCTGAAATAGCGTGCTTGATTCATTAGTCATAGTTTTCGTCAAGTGTGTTCAGAATCAGAATACACACTTGGATTAATTGAAACTCCTTATCTCGACAATGTAAGAGGTAATGTTCCTTCCTCCGATTCCTAAATGTACACGAGTTAATCTTGCACCCGTCAGATCCACCTTCTCTCCATAAGGATTGCATTTCACTTTGATGTAGTTGAGAATTTCTGAAGAACGATGTGTGCACAACGTCGTTAAGACAAAAGCTGTAATATAATAGTACCTATCTTGAGCATTGTTGCAAGGAAATGCTTTGAAACGAATAAGTAAGCTAGTCAAAGGTCCTGAAACATGTATGTACCAAAATAGAAATCACGTACCTTAATATAATATGTTTTTGTCAGGCAGTGTCTAACAGTTCATCTCTTGGACTGAGTGCGAAACTATGTAGATACGGGGTGAATCGGGACGAAATTATAAAAGGGATTTTCATATTGAAATCATATAGATTGTAGCAAAAAAAGGACTTGTAATGTCTTTACTGTATTATAATGAACTATTTCAATATTTTTTTAAGTTTCACCTATGCATCCCCAATAACCCTCTCATACGGTAGGTAGGTACCTACTTTGTTTTAGTTTTGTTCCAACATGGCGGAACACCGACGTAGCGACCGCCTGGTCTCGTCCAGGCTTCTTCATTCATAATTTCACCCGAAAGACGTCCACTGCTGGACATAGGCCTCCCGACCCCCTCGGGCGTTTGCCATAATTGCCACGCCTGGCAGGCTGGTTAATGTTTAACATGCATAGAGAACGCTGCTGTCCATTCTCTAGTAAGTCCCTTAATCGCGTTTTACGACACCCACGGGAAGAAATGGGGTGGTGCTATTCTTGACGTCCGGCACCACACGGAATAAGTTCCAAACATACCTGAGTGCAAGTTTTTATTTGTTAAGAGTCAAGTCAATGGACAGTGCTATCTAATCGTCAGTAATAATTCTATAAGCGTCTCTTACGATTACGATATCCAAAGCAAGAGATCCGATTTCCGTCTTTAGGCACGCACTATAGTGTTCAGACGGGATAAGGAAATCGGATCTTGAAACAGCGAGAGCTTTTGGCGATATCTTTGATTTTTTTCGTAGGTAAAGATGTTTTGTGAAAATACCTTTCAATAGGTCCGGATTCGAGGGTTCGGAAGGGAGGGAGATCCATTTTTTGTAATGTTACAAAATATTATACCCCTACGAACTCGATTTGGTTCATTCAGTAGGGAGAGAGTTTCCCTCCAGTGTATGAGCTACACTTAAGCTTGCGCCCGGTCTGGCAGCGCTGGAATAACAAGCACAAAACGGACACCGGCAAATCCAACCCAAGTCCCGGATTTGTAACAAAGTACGGCTTATTCCGCTCACTTCTACATAATATGGCCGAAACACTTGGAGCGCAGATGCTTGCTGCAGATTTTCAATGTGGTTTCAATTTCTTAGCGTCGTCTTTTCCCAGATTTGTGCGAGGTAAATAACGTACGTACGATGTAGGTTAAACACGTCACACACTCGAACATTTTGCTGGAGTAAATTTTGTTTGCGCTGTGGCGTGCACATACTCTATTTTTAATTAGATCATATATGTTTGGTGTGTGCTTCTGGAATTAAATATTAATGTTGATCAGACTAAGAACGTAGACCGTAATTTTAAATAGACTTCATGCTTCTTATTGTAGGAAAATATGTAAGGTAGGTTATCTATCGACTTTTCAGTTATTTTGTTGTTTAATTTCAGTAAAATTGTAAAAAGCCTAACACGCCACATGCTCTGTTTATTTTTAATTTTCCAAAGTGTTCCCAAAATTGCGCGCGAAATTTTCATCAAAATATGTAGCCACTTATGCATACAATTACATGCACTGCGTGTGTATCATTTGCCATCACTCTGGGAAAAATTAAAAACGCTTTTCAGTAATACCGACACACCACAATAGGCTGGATGTGAAGCACGTGCAATTTTTCACTATAAAAGTAATATAACCCAATTCAGCGGCTTTACAGCGCGACAGCCGGCCGCCAATTACTAGCCGGCAATTTGTCGTGTCAGCCCGACAGCGGCGGCCATGCGGGAACATGACACCATCAGGAGGACACCTCTCCACACTGTTACACGATCATGATCCGGCTGCGATGCCGAAATAAACCGGATTGGACGGTTTGAATTACTTCAAACGCACACGGCACAGGTTGTATAGCATTGCTATTGCAAACATTTTTCTAAGCTACGCTTCGTTTTGAATGTCGTGATGAAACGGAACGAAGGGCTCAGTAAAAAAGTTGCAGTGTTGAGTGTGCATAGATATGATTTATTTGCTTTAGGGTATGACTGAAATTGTTTAAAAAAATACTTATAGAGCAGTAGTTTGAACTCCTTTTTAACTCCCGACGCAAAAAGAGGGGTGTTATAAGTTTAAGTTTGACCGCTACGTGTGTCTGTGTGTCTGTCTGTGGCACCGTAGCTCTTAAACGGGTGAACCGATTTGGGTGCGGTTTTTTTATTCAAAAGTAGGTTTTCTAGCGGTCGTTCTTAGATATGTTTTATCAAAATCAGTTTTTCTGGTTAATGTAGGGATTTGAGTATCTTCCACTTCCCCTTCCACTGATCAAGTCGAAATTTGATATTCTATTACTTCAATGATATCAACCGAACAAAGTAACCGTGAACTGATGCTGGAGCATCACCTGGAATTTCCAGGATACCCAAGTTACTCACCAACAAACAGCTCATTGAAAATGTCTCAATGAATAGGTTATAGATAAATGGTGATCAGGACGAGGAATGAGGATAAATTAGTAACAAACTTCACTGTGGGAAACATTTTATTTTATTTATTTAAGCATGACATGAGTCGATCGCAGCGTGTTTACTATTACTATATTAAGTTAAAAAGCTGGAAATAAAAGCTAAATTAAAAAAAAACCCCCGGCCCAAACAAAAACCTCTAAAATGTAAAAAAAATATATTTATTGGCCTTTTAAGTTTTAGGTAATATTCTGATTAAAGCATTGTCACGTCAGGGGACGGCCAATAAAAACGCCAAATAGACGATGCCCAGTAATAATTAATGTAACTATGATATTGTAGAAAGGATAACATTTTCATTAGCAGTCCCTCGACGTGACAATGCTTTGATATATCTAACCGGTACGAAAACCTGACGCTAGGTCTTTGCGAAGAAACATAAACTTCACTATCATCCCAAAGAAAATTCCGCTGTATTGTATGGTTATGTAGTGGGTGTAATAAAAACTTAAATGACACTCTTTTCATTGGAAATCTGTAAGCTTTTCATATAAAATAGTCACAAAAGATTTAAGTAGAGTAACAAAAGAAAATCTTACTCGGACCACTCTTCTCGAAACTCCAAGTTTTTATAAGAATGTTATCGTTATGAAGTTACTTACACAGGACTTTTCTGAAACTTATTCTAGATTTAAGTATATTATGATTTTTGCCTAAGTAGCTTTGTAATTGTATGCTATTTGAAAGTGTCTTTTTGACGTGAATGATTTAGTAGTAATAACTAAATGGCAATGTTAATTTTTATTCTTAACGTAACCTTTCTTGTATTTTTAGTTACATAGATTTTAAATTATACAGTAAAAAATTATGCCACAAAATGTATTGAAGCTGGTACCTGATCCAATAGGACATTTAACAATTTTCGTTTTTCTCACCAGAATATTTAAAAGTTTATAACTACATATTGATTAGTATTAAGCTAATAATACACATTACAATATTGTGGAAGACTGGTACCTAAGCTAGGCCAAAGCCTGTTTTTCAGGGCACCAGGTCTCAACACCGAGTAACAATGTCTGGGCGTACTAAAGCATTACACCATGTATCATGCGACGAGTACAGCGTTGTGGAGAATTGTGCGATTGTATACGAGAGTGAGTGTGAGGTTGTTGCGATTGTGTACGAGAGTGAGTGTGTGAGGTTGTTGCGATTGTGTACGAGAGTGAGTGTGTGATTATTATGTATGTGTGTGTGTATGATGAGTTTATTACAAGGACACGTTCGGTATTATCGTATGACATCTTCAACAGCCAACTAATAAGCTTGCTTATCAATTTGTTCCTAGTCAAAGTATATATATGTATAAAGAAGACGAAGGATTTATTATAAATCCGAGCGCTGAGTATATTGAAGTGGCCGCCTGCAAAAGAAGTACGACACCGAGATTACAAACTGGGTAACCTTTACGTTTTTTTAACCGACTTCAATAAGGAGGAGGTTCTCAATTCGTCGGAACCTTTTTATATTCTTTTTTTTATGTATGTTCCCCGATTACTCGAAGATGGCTGGACCGATTTGGATTTTTTTTTTGTTTGAAAGGGTATACTTCCCAGGTGGTCATTAAGTCAGGATCTGATGATGGGATCCTGGAGAAATAGAGAGGACTCTTCAAATTTTATAGGCACACTTAAAGCGATTTGGGTATTTTTTGGAAGAGTACTTTCTCGGAGTGGTCCCATTTCAATTTGGTGAAGATCTGATGGAGAACTTCGGAGATAGGCAACGGAACTCCTCAATAAATGGTAGCAAATGGACTCATGTCTGTCTATTGCTTACACCAATTCATAACATAACATCACGCCGGTACGCTGTGAAGGGGTAAGCACATGTGAACCACTAAAAATAAAAATAAGAACTTTTTCCAAAAAAAAACAACCGACTTCCAAAAATACACTACAAAGTGAAAAATAACTTTAATTTCGGAAGGCGGTGACAAACAATTAATATACAGCTCCAAAGACACCGACTTCCGAAATTAAAGTTATTTTTATTTGGAAAAAGTTTTTATTAAACTTTATCATCAAGAGACATTGTTGCACGAATCCCAAAAACTAAAACTATGTTTGCTTGTAGGCAATTTAATAAACGGTCTGTTCGACTATACAACAAAATAATAAAAAAAAATACATATACAGAAAAAAAAGTTGTGAATGTAATAAAATATTAACTAATTGGATAAAAACACTTACATAAATATGAAGAAACAGAGGCACTTTTGGAGCAAATAAAGTAGCAGATACCTACACTTACAAATACACGCACACATACACACACACATACACTCTTACTTACACTCTAACATACACTCTCACAGACACTCATATACACACCGCACAGGTATTCACACTCGAATCACACTCTCACTAACATACTTGTTTTTTTAATATTTTAAGTACCTACGGATTTCATGTAAATAGATTAATATTATGCTGTACTATGGAAGAGCGGAGTCTCCTAACACAGGCATTGTTTGCTTAAAAGGAGGCTCCAAACACGAAACCCTGTTTTGTAAACTGAAGCATAAATAAAAAAAATTATTATTATTATAAGAGGATGCAAAGAATGACGGCGTAATACCGCACGTAGAATGAAGATTTGACGAACGTTGAGGACTTCTGACTCAGAATAGAGCAGGGTGGGTGGTTGGGTGATCTCTGCGCTTGAACTGCACAACTTTAAGAATTGCCCTTTGCGCTCGTTCAACCTGAATCAAGTTAGTCTTGCAGATTCCTACCCAAGAAGGAATAAATTATATATCACAAGAAAGGTATTAAGGATAAGAAGAAGGAGAGAGATACCGGAATTCCAATGACCCTTGTCGAGTCTCCTTGTCTGATTTGAGTAATACAGGGTGGAAATTTAGACGAGGCAATCAGGGAAGCTATGTTTACAGTTGTACCTTCAGTAAAACGTTTTTAGGAGACTGTACTGAACTTCTTAATTAATTGCGAACTGCATTCACAGATTTTGAAAAAATGCTACAGCCAGCTAGAAAAACGTTAAGTAGTTCTTACATTTTATTTGTATGTTTTCAATCGATGTAGGTAGTTGAGAGTGAACTCATGATCGGTTACTGGGTAGCATGTGATGTCGACGCATTCTTAATGATGCTCAAAAAGACAATGAATTATCACTATCACTACATATTATAAAACAATGTAATCCACCACGTCCGCCTGTCTATCTGTTCGCGATAAACTCAAAACCTACTGAATGGATTTTCATGCAGCTTTCACCAATGGACAGAATGATTCATGAGAAAGGTTTGGATGTATAATTTGCTAAGGTTTTGTGTAAATTGGTAAACGCGGTTCAAGCCGGTGGCTAAAGCTAGTGAAAAGTAAAAAGTAAAACATTTTTGTGTTGCTAAAACTGACATCTTTGGTACAGTATAACTCAGAACGGACAAGGATTTGGAATTAGGTGCCATAGTAACTTCAAAGAGCTATTCAACGGTGTACTACACTTGGCTATTGGTGTGGGGTACCAAAATAAGCATCATCCTTTCAAGGTTTTGCCAGCGAAATAATAATCATAGAAATGCTTTATATAAGGGACACATTTACAATAAATACACTAACATAGATCATAGTTGCTAATTTTCGTGTACCAGGTTTATAGGTAGTTACGCGAGTATGTAGGTAATTTGCCTGGACTACACCTTCAAAAATCAAAGCATCAATTCATGATTTTAAAAACTTGGAACTAAGTATCATCAAAATTACTGTAGACTATCACAAAAAAATAGCATTAAAGCAGTTCACTTCATCCACGATGGTTTCAAGATCCCATATCTGTCGATATTATATTATTAAAAATAAATATAGGAGTTATTCTATTCAGGCTAGCGACCAGTAGCCAGTGGGTGGTCCGTCCGCCTTCATCAATATCCGTACAGCCCGCGGGTTATTTTGACATCGCCTTTGTCAAGCGCCTTAGAATTACATACAAGTCAACCCCAGATATAATACCTATAACTCACATAAAAACGTTATTAGCTGAATTATGGGACTATAAAAAGATTATAAAGATTGACTCGACTTTCTTCAAATATACAACATTATTTTTAGTATATGCGAAACCTGATTAAAGTTTGCTCAGAATAAGTTACTGAATCGATTCCATTAATTTTTACACCATGTTATATTTTTTCCTAAAAAAGTTTTGCAAGTATGATAGAAAATGTTATCATCAGTTAATTACAATACAATCGCCGTAAGGTTAGGTACCTACTGCCTAACTATTATCAATGAGCACAATACGAAGCAAGACGCGCGAGCGGCGCATGTGGCCACGTGGTGACCATGTTTATGTAGACAACTAGTTAACAAGCAAACTTTGTGATTTTTCATGATACAGTTTTGAAATTTTGTATATAGATCTATACATAAAAATACTAGACACGTGTTTCGTGTTTCTAAAACTAGGTTTGTATAAAACTACCCTATGAATTAATGCTTTGGTGTAGTGATAATCTGTTATGTTAATACGTTAATAATTCAGCGTATTCTCTACGTACATACAGATGTGCCTGTTTCATGCCCAATATATATTCCTACCCAGGTAGAAGTAGGTCGGTACTTTCTTTCTTTTCTCCGTGGTTGGTACGGTACCCACCTACTGGAATAAACCGCACCACAGTGAGCTGAAATCTATGTAGGTTCTACAAAACATAGCATGTTTAAGCTTCATTAATTTCATATACCTATCAGCTATGCTAACTAGTAAGTATAATAGTGGTTACAACAACAACAACTCGAGTGGAACGCAGTACTTATTATATAAAATATAATACAAATTAAATTAATAAAAATATTAGCTTTCTGAACTCATTCACCGTATAAACTTTACCTAACTGTGCCCAATTTCAAACTCCTCCTTCCGGGTAATTTTCTTAAAAGGGAGAACAAAGTTATTGCTTCACGTATTAATAAATAGAAAAATCATTCTCAACCGTACCAACATTTGCTTGTTCACCCGTTTAATTTTAAAACATCTCCCAGTTAAAACCACTGAGTGTTTGTTGATATTAAGTATGAAAGTAAACTCACCGCATTTGCTCGACTTGCTTTCTACAGAAACACAAGACGAAAACATTTGTGGGTAGTTCCGGGATGCGTTTGAAGGCTCATAAACGTGGTTCGAAACGACGGCGTAAGACTGCTCACATGGCATTGTAGTGCACGATGACTGCTCGTATTTTTGCTGTATAACGGCAGAGTTCACACGGCTACGTCTCATGGGTTGATAGATAGGGTTTAAAATCGGATACCTACTTTAACTGACGTAATAAAAACTTGCGCTGTAATTCCGTGTGCATCCAGTCTTTAGTACCGACACTGACACAGATAAAAGCAGTGCGACGTTCGCGACGCAAAAACTTCAGGTTGGCTAGAAGAAATTCTTCAGGTGACGTCGCCGATTATTGCGAGGCGACGTCACAACGCTTTTAAGTAGGTATGTGTGTTGGCCACTAATTAGAGGCCGCGTTAAAGAGACTGTTATTTTATAGTGATGACCTGTAATAAGGTTTAATTGTGGACAAAAATGTTGCGGTACACGTTAACGACTGGACTTTGTGGGACGTCAGACCACAACTCACACACCTCGAAGTTTGTTTTGTTGGTCTGTAGCATACTGTAGGTGTGTGTAGATATGTGTACTTCTTGTCATTACTTCCAATTTGTAGATACTATGTATACTCATGTTTTTACTAATACATATAATCAGAGGTCGGAATTAGGTAGAGTTATTTATGTACTTGCATCGAAATGTTGATATTAATATGGATCTTCCCGGGATTTCTAATAGAAAATCCCGTGTGACCAACAATATTACAAATAAATAATAATAAAAACCTCAGAGATAGAAATTTGGCAAGGTGGTTTGGGAAGGTGCAGTGGTTTAAATTGTATAAAAGTAAATAACTTTTTATTTAATAGATAACGGGATTTTTCTGCTCTTCAAAATTAATCCCGGGAGTTGGGGCATATCCACTTTATTCTTTCGTTGTATGAAATCAGTGTAAGTACATAAATAACTAACCTAATTCCGACCTCTGATGATAATTTATCTTTACATAAATATATCCATAATCAGCATATAATATTCCCACTGCTGGGGACACAGACTTCCTCTTGGTGAGAGCGAGTTGGCCATAATCCACCACGCGGGCCCTTTGCGGATTGTTAGGTGTCACATGTCTTGAACTATTTGGTGCTAGGACATGCTGGGTTCCTCACGATGTTTTTCTTCACCGTTTTGAGAGCAGTGATGATGAAATAATTTAGACAAAGTATAGCGCCTGTCTGAGTTCGAATCTCTGACTTGCAGCTCGTAAGTCGCAGCCGCTACCACTACCCTCTATTATCTTTATAAGGTAACACATACCTAATTACAACATTTCCGTTCCGTTTACAACGAATGTGTCTTTAAATAAATTATCATTAAGTATTATTAGAGTATTATATTGTAATTTAATTAGCATCGTAGTAATCATCAGTAATCTTCACTCATGTTTTATTTTTATTTTAAAATGAACGGCTCGCTATCACACAGATAAACCCTGAGAGGTTTTTTTTGTGTAGCTGAAACCAACTGTAAAATAAAATAGGTTATTATTTGTGGAAAAAAAAATACCTGGCGGGACAACGAGTTAGACAGATATACTGACTGTCACACAAATATGAGTGATACTACGTTCTACATATAAGGCCAAACTTTTCTCTCTGAAAACATTACCCTCCCTTTGGGGAGTCCAGTAAAAAATCCCATGTGATACATTTACGGCTGGATGTATATCCATATCCATAGTAATAATAATGCTGAACAGTTTGTCTTTTGTTTATTTGATCGCGATAATCTCTGGAACTAACGGTATTTTTTTGTTTTTAATCTTTATTAGATAGTTAATAGAGGGTTTGATCAGTTTGACCATGTCACCCTCATGTCACCCTCGTGGGTTTCTATGTCTATCTACGCCTAATACATAAACTTGGACTCATAATCCGATTCAGTAACTTGACAGTTGAAGGGTTACCAGATTATGACAAAAAAAATATAGTGAGGTAGTGTAGGAATAAATGAATTCGAATGAACTTAAAATAATGTACTTACATGCAAAAAAAATATTTTAAATTTAACAACTTGTCTTTAAAACAAGATATGCACTATTAAAAATAGCAGAATTTGTTATATATTCGTATATTTCACATGTTACAAACGAATTTTTACAGTTTTATAACGAAATTATGTAAAATTAAACCATTTTTAACATTCGTTCTTTACGCAAAATCGTTCACTACCCCAACACTATTAGTTTTAGTATGGTAACATTATTTTTCTTCGACCTGTCAAGTGACTGAATACGATTACGAGTCCAAGTATAGGTGCAAAATTTTGTATAATTTTTTGGCTGTCCTCGACAAAGGAGCAGCCAAGATACTATTATACATGCAAACATTAATAGAATTAAAACTGTTTTCTATGAAATAGTTACTCCTCTCAAATTCGTTTCAGAAACTGGTATTATAAAAAGAAATGCTTTTGATAGCCTAATTCTTGAGGAATTATTTTCTTCTTGTTCACGATATGAACATTAGGAGCCGAGCAAAAAGAAGAAAGCTCAGAAAGAACGCTAACGTAAGCGAAGCGGCAGCAGCAGCGGCGTGGGTAGGTGATGCGATGTGATGTGGTGCGTCGGGGGAGCAAAAACATTCACGCATATGAAGTAACGGGCAGAAGCTATCATTCATAAAACTATTCTTCGATAAAGCTGTAAGTCTGGAATTTTAGGCACGCCACAACTGCAGCGATAAGTACACTCTTTGAGGAGTGGATTGAGAGGCGCTACGGCGTCCTCACCTTCCACATGACGCAGGTCCTCACCGGACACGGTTGTTTCGGGAGGTTCCTGTTTTGGATAAGGCGGGAGGAAACGCCTAGGTGTCACCACTGCGTAGATCGCCCTCAGGACACGGTGGAGTTTACGATCTAGGTCTGTCCGGCTTGGGCGTAGCACGGCCGTGTCCTCGTCGAGGCGGTCGGCGGCGGCGATCTCTCGCGTCCAGCCCTGGTCCAGGCCATGGTACAGAGTGAGAGTGCATCGTTAGCCGTCACCTCCTTCTGCGAAGCAGTAATGCTCGCGAAGAAGGAGGCGGTGCACGTGAGGGAGAGGCAGTTTATGCGCCTTCACGGCCCTAGTCACCGCAGGAGACGCCCTGGGCGTCGGGAATCCCAGGCTGATTCCCGAGCACCGTAGGCGCGGGCTTGCGGTCGGCGAGTAATGAGTAGCTCGCTGTCCGGTAAGGACCAAGCCCGGGTCGACGGCGCGTTGTGTTCCACGCGCACCTCATAGAGATGTCAGTACCAACTGGTGGGGTCCGCAAGAGCCGTTGCCTGCCATGGGTGCGGGTTGTTTGAAAGAGATACCGTGGCCCCTGGCACACAGGCAACTGAAGGAATACGGGTGGGTTTTAGTCAGCATAAGTATGAGCCCTCCCGCTCCACCCAGAGTGAGAGAAGTAATGTGCTGGATACCCACCCTCAAAAAAAAAAATGACTGGAATTATAGTCTTTGTCATCGTATTCCAAACAATTTAATATTTGAAGATCCTAGACTAGAAGCTTCGATATATTGACATAGATCAATAACTTTGTCTGCTAAAACAATTCTAAGTAAACAAGGTTTTGGTACTTACTTAGGTAGTGCATCTAGTCCAATTAGGATCATATTCGCTTTGATATTAATTTTGCCGCTATTCAAATACTTTTAAATAAATAATCATAATAAATAATCATTTATTTCAGGAAATTATTCCTATATAACTTACATTACACATTAACAAATAAATAATAAATTAAATTGAATACAAAATAATAAATTAAAGTTAATAAAAAATAATAAATTAAAGTTAATAAAAAATAAAAAAATAAAGTTACAGCACATTCACAATTAGTGTCATAATCATAAGGTTAAAATTAATTCGATCAAAACGATAATCACTTAATAAATGGTGACGAACTGGCATGCAGGTGCATCCACCTCTCCAACAACACCGAGTCCCACCGCTCGGACTTTTGTTCCTAAGTTTTATTTAACTACCTATACCTAACTTTAATGCCGTCTAAACTTCAACTACCTACCTTATTTGTTTTGAACTTTTGTTTGTAATTCTTAACCTTTGGTCCAAAGTTCTGTTGTTTTTCTTTCAGCCGTTTGTATCCATGCGCATAAATAGGTTGAAAGTCCTAAGAAGTTGAGACATAAGTATGTCTGTAAATATACATATGTATTGTGTTACTAACTTAGTGCAAGATTTTGAGCTTGATCTTATTTTATTTATTTATATAACTATTTATTTATACAGTAAAATACATAGGTATACGATATAATTACAATTGGAGTACAAAGTTACCTACTGCTTATTTCTAAAGAAATTTCTTCCTGCAGAACAGAATAGTGAATCATAGATCTGTATTACAATAATAATTCCTATATATTCTATTCCAACATAATTATCGGATTTCGAAACCTTTTACTGAGGTCTTTAACAACACACAAAACTTCACAAAATATAACAAAAGAGTTATCCACGAACACTGAATTATATTTCGTATCGAGAAACCTTTTACCTGGAATTGTAACTAAATAAATTAAGTGCTAGGAAGATTGAACATCTGACCTTTGCCTAAAGCCCGGCTGAGTCCACTTACGTCTAGATACGAATAAAAAGATAGGAAAACATTCATTAATAATTAATTTTGGTGGAAGTTGTTTTAGAACGCTTGAATGAGAAACAATAATTTATTATTCTTGAAAATTTGCGTTCTACGTGGAAATCTCTCGGAACACAGGGTATGTTTTCTTTCACGTTAAGTTGTTGATTGTACCTCTTGAAAATTTTAATAACTTAAGACACAATAGGTACTTACTTACTTAGGTATTAAATTTATAATTTCCATACGGAATAATAAACTTTTCATGAGAGCCTGATATTGTATGTGTTATAATTCTTTTGTAAAAGAGCTCTGAGGAGCTGTGGTGGCCGAGTGGTAACAGCCGCGACTTACGAGTTGTAGGTCGTGGGTTCGAACCCTGATAAGCGCTTATTTTGTGTAAGTTATTTCCAAGCCATGCTCTCAAACCGGTGAAGGAAAACATCGGGAGAAAACAAGATGGTCTGGAAACAAAAATTCGAAGGTATGTGACATCTACCAACCTGCACTGGGCCTGCGTGGTTGATTACGGCCCACTCCCTCTGGATGAGGAGGATTGTATCCCAGCTGTGAGAACATTATGGCTGATTATGCTAAAACAGCTCTAGAATAGAATAGAACAGAAAATGTTTAAATAAACATTTAACACTCACTTTATGTAAATGCATAGCGTTGTTACAAAATATTGCATTCACCAAATTGCCATACAAACCTTGTACAATACTAGCCTGTGGATTCACCAGCGTGGAGGTCGAAAATTATCCCAAGGGAACGTACGTACTACGGGGATAAAAAGTATCGTACCTATGTGTTAAACCAGGTCCTATACTATCTGCCAAATTCCATTAACTTCCATTCAGCCGTTTTTGTGAGATTGAATAACAAACCTCCAAACATTTAAACATACAAACTTTTATAATATAAGTAGCATCTAATTAGGTCTAATACTTGGAAATTAATTGTATTCAGTAACTTGACAGTTGAAACCAGATTTTGACAAAAAAAAGATAGTGAGGTGGTGTAAGAATGAACGAAACGAAATTGAATGAACTTGAAATTATGTACGGTGGGCTGCATTAATTGGGTACCCCAGTTGTATTAAAATTTTAATACAACTGGGGTACCCAATTGATGCAGCCCACTGTACTTACATGCAATTTTTTTTATTTAATAACTTGTCTTAAAAACATGTTAAGCACTATTAATTTTTTTAGAATTGTTACATATTTTGTTTTTCAATAGTAAGGTAATGTATTTAGTTTCTTTCTATTAGAAGAAATAAGAAAAAGGAAATTACTTTTATTAATATATTTTTTAATTATTCTTATATTCCACATCTTACAAATTATTATTTATAGTTTTATAACGAATGATAAAAAATATTTAATTTTAAATGGTTTCATTTACCAACCATTTAATCATTCACTCTTTACGCAAAATCGTTTACTACCTCAACACTATTCGTTTTAGTATGGTAACATTATTTTTCTTTGAACTGTCAAGTTACTGAATACGATTATAAGTCCAATTATAGATGAAGATTCCCAAAATGTGCAAGCAAAGAAAGCCTCACTCACCGAAAACACAATGAATTCAAAAAGACATTGCAGGTTTCTCAAAAGAAAAACTATCTTCTCAAACCGCAACCTTCATAATAAAACGGTGAATTCCTTCAGTTGTGTTAGAGAGGAGTTACATAACGATGCAGATGTATGTAACAAAAGTGCGCGCGATTATGACGCGGAAGTTAGGAGTCGCTTAAAAGTTTAACGAGTCGTCGTTTCAGCGGGACGTTTTGTTTATGGACGATATGAGACCGCGCCGATTAAATCTCAAACATGCGGTTACATCACATATTATAAGCTGTTCGCGCTACATACTTTAGTTTACATTTTAAACATATTATTCCTAAAAGAATTACCATCTAGAGGTTCTCCTCCATAGATTGTAAGAACAAAGAAGTAGGATTTTTTTATTGTAGCAGGCGAGATCTGTCCAATTAAAACTAATTTATAACTCAACAAAAAAAAATTTAACATTACTATGGTACCAGAATAGAGGTTAGATCTTTTATAAGGAAAGGGCATTGACCTACCGTTAGACTATGAAAATATCTTACACAATAAAATCGAGACACTATGAAAAAAAACCTCTTTGAGATCAAAATGGCGACTGGTATTACGGAAAATTACTAACGAGCACTTCTGTTATGCCCTTGTAAGCAAGAAAGGCGTGAACATACCGAAACTGAAGAGTTAACATTTGATATAGGTAAAGTTTATGTCGTCTTCGGGTTAAGTTACAAATTAGGGGATGGGCCCTTGACCCTCGAATGACTTCAGAAACGGCCAGACCAGGATGGATTACACCCCAATTAGTTACAAACTTATACTATACATACGTATGTCAAGACTTGTACGGAAATTTACTGCGCACTTAACACGCGTACCTAATAACTACTGGCGTTGTTCAAATATGTAATCAAGGGACCGCTTGAAAGTTTATGTTAAATTAACTCGTGCTCCCACCGATAGGTACCTACTTGATGTTCATTACGTTTTATGTTTTAAATAAAATACGCGTCACTGAAAGCTCTGAAATGAAAGCCATTTTCCGAAGTGGTACCTAAAGAGCGCAATAATAAATGTAGTGCTTTTAGCAGCAAGTCATCTGGACTATTTAATCGGCTACAAATTTACTCACAGCTACTACAGAGTCGATCAAAATAGAAAATTCAAGACATACCTTATCATTGCCTGGATCCAGATGTCGATCCCGAGCCTCCAAAAACAGCAGAAGAAAAAAAAACATTTGCGGTCGGGGGACCCCCGGCAGGAACGGATTGCCGTTCCAGGGAAAGAAAAGTGTGAATTTAAAACGCGTTTTTAATACGAAAGGATCTAGTATAAGTTTTTAGAAGCTCTCATATAGTTGTCCTCATCTTGGATTTTCATTTTGATCTCGCTATCGGCATTGGAGCCCTCGAAATCGATATAAATGGCACCCATGACGAAAAATGGGAAAATTTTCGCAGTCACTCACTATCTTCGATTTTCATTTTGACCTCAATATCGGCTTTACCACCCCCGAAAACCATGAAAACGATCTTTGTCTCTTTGTATAATACTTATAGAGAAAGAAAGTCACATAATACTTTTTCATTACGTGACGATTTCTACCTGTTACTTAACTCCTACCGCCAGTCACGTTAAAGAACTTCGTTCCGAAACCCAGCTGAAGATTATTTTTGTGTTTCTTTTAATAATAATATGATTGTCTCAGTACAATCCAGATGCAGCAAATAAATATGTAAACATTTACAAATAACATCATATTATTTATGTTTAAAACACGGTTATTTACTACTTCTACAACTTCCCATGAGTGAAGCTATAGCTACCGCCGTACCTCGGTACGTGGCTGTAAGCCCAGTTCGCTAATAAAAGCCCGCGATGGGATAAAAAATCCCAGCTTATAGTTTTAATGCTTAAACGAGGCAAATTTCCTACTTACATGGCTTGTTGAAACCTTTGCCAACATTAATTCCCTACTTAATTTTAAGCAAAATGTTGTGCATTATACGTAAAGCGCTTTATTTATTTTTGTATTTTTGTCCCAGTTTAATGGATTCCGATTTGGTAAAATAATATTATAATAAAGATGCGTTTACTTTTTATGAGCTGTACGGGTAATTAGCCTCGTGGCTAATTAATAAGAGCCGCATCGGTCGATCGTAGGTTAAATTACGCTTTCCGCGGTTGATCCGTGGATGGGAGACCATCACTTAATGGAAAAACATACCAAGCATACCTTAGAAAATCGGAAAGCACTTTAACTTAGGTCCCGCCCATTCGTAGACGTTGTAGACACCTAGTCAGAACCCTGAAAATCTGACAAGCAGTTTTACAAAGGGGTCTTATGAATATACAGTAACTGGTTTGTAGGGGTCGGATAGGCAGTTGCTCCATGTAAAATACTAGTACTAAGCTGCATCAGGTTAGACTGAAAACTGACTCAAACACAGTTGGTAAAATGCAGATGCAGATCATGGGTAATTGTTTCATTTTTGACTTTTCAGATGCACTAAAACTTCATCATCATCATTTCAGCCGAAAGACGTCCACTGCTGGACATAGGCCTCCCCCAAGCTCCGCCACTTCGACCGGTTCTGTGCTTCCCGCATCCAGCGGACTCCTGCGGCCCTCACAAGGTCATCGGTCCACCTTGTGGGAGGCCTTCCAACTTTACGTCTTCCGGTGCGCGGTCGCCACTCCAGAACTTTTCGACCCCATCGGCCATCTGTTCTGCGTGCAATGTGCCCTGCCCACTGCCACTTAAGTTTGGCACTAAAACTTACCAACTACTTATTGTCTTTCCAAGTCAATCAAGCTGAGTCAGGTGTCTCTGGGCCCATTAAATTTAGTTTAGGTGTTTAACCACATAAGCTTATTTAAAAAGGCGGGCAGACTGACTCAATTCCTTCCTTGATCTATAAAATAAATAGGAAAACAGAAATACCTTTACTTGTATCGTTTGTTTCCTCAAGATAGAGGAAGTTTATTATATTACTAAAAATATAAATCCATTTTCACAAGAATGTGAGTTGTGATGCTGAAATTGAATCTACACGACAAAATGGACAATGTTTTTTCGGGCATCGCCGCGGGGCGCCGCAAGCCGTTCACAACTTTCATATTATGGGCTTGTTGCGGTCCCATCAATGTCTGAAATATAAGGTTATTGAAAAAATACTGGCAATATTTTTATTGCCGTCCCAAATAAAAACATGATTGTTCTAAAAAAATACCTTGGTACTGAAAATCACATCATTGTGAATTTTGCACGTAAATTTAAAATGTTGTACCGAATTTCCAAAAATTGTAGTTGAAAATGTGTGAGATTTTGTAATTCACCGACCGTTGAAGTAATCCTGTAACCTGTGTAGAATTAACCCTAGATCCACGTCAACTTTCCTAATGATTTCTGAGAAGTATGGTCCGTCTAGGCAATTAAAATATACTCTCTATGGATAACTATGTATCAACATGTTTATAATCTGAGTGATAATAACAGAATACATAAAGGTACATTGTGTCAGATAAGTTCTAATCCTGTAATTGATTATAATTGCTTTATTTGCATACGATATATCTAGCACACATAATCTAATTGGCCAAACAGATTACCTATACATAGATAAAGCAGATTAAATTGGGACTGGACTATAGGTATAAACATTACTGAGAGCTCACAATCTCATCGTCAAGGCTCCTCGAGAACAAGCCAAGTTGAAAACACTTTGTAGGAAAGCGGACTCTAGCAAAGTGCTTGAAGATTGTTCCTAAGAATAGGTACCAGGTCAGCGCACACCGGCCGCGGCGAGGAACGGCATCGAGGGGGATTTGCCGCCGGCCAACGCACACCGATGATTTGCGATGCCGTCAGTTGTTGCCGGCGCACTACTGGATGGTGCGGTATGCCAGGGGGGAAATGCGTAGTATTGCACTTGCACTGCCTCTTCCCCGCGATCGTATGCTAGCGGACTCCGGCAGATGCCGCCGCCTGTCTTCGCATCCCGTCGCATGCCGTTACAACCTGCGGTTACCTCACGTTGCATGCTGTCGCGTTCCGCAGCATGTCATCGCATCCCGCCGCAGTATCCTCCAACGCGCTTTTCATTAACGCAGAGAGAAAACTTATTTGATGCTCATCGGTGAGCTGTGGAATCTATATCTTTTTACCATTAAATAAGTACGAATTTACGTTGGTAAATTTAAAATATCCATCCCCGCAGTCCGCCGATGTGCAATGGCCTTTATTCAGATAAAGAAAGTAGTGTAGGTACAGAAACATAATAGTTCTCATTTACCCATAAGCGTCAGTGTTTGGTATAATATAAACCAGAGGCATCATCTAATAACCAGAAGAGAAGAGCAAACAAACAACTTACCACGCCTAGTTGTTTTGATTCAGTTTCTTAGTACCTTGAATAAGATATAAATAAGGTATGTTTAGACTAAAACAGCCCACCTTAGAACAAGGCGTTTTCTCATACAAAGTGGGAAAGAGTGTTCGTTTTCACGCTCTGACTACAGCATGTAGTCAATTTGATACTAGTGTAGGCCTTTGGGTTTAGGATTCCCTGCGTTATTTGAATGCAAAGTAAGCTGGTGGTATTTTCTAGTTGGTGTTATGTTTTTAAGAAGGTACAGACAAATATTAACTGTTGTAACATTGAATTTCTTACGACTATCTTACATAACTGACATGGATTCGAATCAACGCATCTTACGCATCGTTCAATGTCGCCAATTCAATAATACGAGCAGTTTTGACTAAGTAGCCATCGTTTCTTTTTTTCAAAATTCATCGTAGTCGCAACAAACCATTTTAACCGTTTTACTTTACCATTCGGTCTCTGTTTCATTATCATCATCATTTTAATCGAAAGACGTCCACTACTGGACATAAACCCCCCCAATAACCTATATTACCTAACTTTCAAAGTAAAAATCTGACAACCACGTTAGAAATTGTGAGGCTAAAAAAACCGTTAAATTCTCGATTTCCAAAACATCGCGTCGAAAACATTCATAACCAAAGTTCAGTGCTTAAATGTGCTCGATAAGTTCAGGAACACACTGATAGGAAGGTTATACACGACATCCGTGCAAGGTTCCGTTTCCCCGTTGCTCGGGCAGCGAGCTCGTGTGTCCCCCGGCTTATATTTCCTTTGATTTACTGAACACTTTGATGATACTTTCTCTATTAGATATGAACAAAGACTGGAAGTGGAAGAAAGGAAACAATATTGAGTTCCGCATCAGTTATTTCAATGTTTATTATGAATATTAAATGTTACTTTTTCCGATCAATTTTGTGTCGAAAGACAACTCCGACATGCAAAAAAGTAGGAACGTTACAGCCTAAAATAAATTAGCTACATGAAGCTGTATAAAAACACTTTCACAAATATGTTTGGTAAAATTTTATACGTACTTATCTCAGTGCTATTAGTAAACCCCTATAAAATACCAACCTACCTCTCTCATATTTTTATATACCTTAATATATTTTTATATACCTTAATATATTTTTTTACTGCCAAACATCTCTCTGTACACTTTTCATCCCGATAAGGATGGGCAAAGCGTGAAATTTTACGCGTCCAAGAGTATTATAGGTAATCTGTGTCGTTGTTTATGCGGTAGTATGGTAATCTCACGGGAAGCGATAAATAAGGGCCGTATTCAGGAATGTCAGAAGTTGCAGCGTCCCTCTCTTTGTTAGTAACTTTTATGTTTTGTTATAATTGAACACCGGAAAACTACGCACTGAGAGGGCTGCCTTGTCGGACGCGGGGTCGGCTCGAGTTGCTGGAAACTTACACTGCTATACCTTACTTCTGATACCTTTTTACACGCTTTATATTAGCTTCACTTGTATGTTTGTTTGTTTGTTTGTAACCGACTCCTTTGAGCGCGATTTTGACCCACTTTAAACGGTCAGATTTCATTGCAACTTTGTAAACTTGTCGAGGACCGATGACAATTCAATAATTTAATAAAAAAATGTGCAAAAAAAAACAAAAAAAAACACGTTTTTGTAGTTAGCAGAACTAAAAAATAGAAAATAAATAATAGTTTAAAAAACTAAAAAACACTCTTTAAAAACCAAACTAAAAAAGGAGAAAATAATTTAATTCAATTAAAAAGCGTGGGGTGCTTGACATTAATTGATTATAAAAATACCTCAAAAAGCACCCCACGCTTTTTAATTGAATTAAATTATTTTCTCCTTTTTTAGTTTGGTTTTTAAAGCGTGTTTTTTAGTTTTTTAAACTATTATTTATTTCCATCTTGAACAACGGTATAAAAGCAAAACAAAATATTATATTATATTCTATATTTTCAGCTTCATAGTAGGTACCTAATGATGTCTACATAAATAAAATAAGGACCACAGAACATCTACACAGCTAACTTTTAGTCTCCTTTTCGTCAGTTAGCTCTCAACAGGAATCACATTATTCCAGCCACTCGTGTAATTTTAATGAGCGCCTGTGAACTATTAGCCGGTTCGAGTGCCCGCATCAAGAGGAGCCGATGACTTTCGAAGAGGGCGTGATGAAGGCCCGCCTCCGAGATGTCGATAGCGCAGGTTCGTTCTCGAGAGCCCGGTCCTTACCACATCGTATTACGATGTCCCCGTTTACACCACGCGCCAAACGAATACCGTCCTGCTTGCTTTCAGCGCTTTATTACGAGAAATGACGTCAAAACTCACTATTCCTCGCAGAAAAAGTTTCAGGGCACACATAACGCACGCCGCGCTGTGGAGTTTTTGTCCGTTTTAAAATATCCGTAACGTTTGAAATGCGGACGCCACGTAAGCGCTTTAACTTTTTTACTAACTTTATTTCTACATGAATTTATACAAAAGCCAGACAGCGATAATGTCTTCCATTTGTTAAAAGACGAGAATTACAACCGCGACGACAGAAAAGAATAAAAGGGTTGTCTTTGTTGGTGGCAAGAGGAATACATTTTATGCAACCGCTCGAGCGGTGCGCGTACCTTTCTATCGTATAATAACCCTATTGTACCGTCTGTTGGATTTTATACAATTTGAAATATATTTGTTAAAGGAGTTCTTGTAGTCAAGCAAGCGTCTCGTCTCTGTGGTGAAGCATGCTTTGAAAATGCAACGTTATAAAATATAACTAGGTAGAACGCATAATCTGCATCCATAGCTTGCTTCGGAATAAAATATTTTCCACAAAAAGTTAAACATGACTTCTCCTCCATGACTTTTCTTGTTCTTCTTCTCTTTTTCTTCTTTGATTTTTATCATAATTATTCGAGTTGGAAGTCATGATTTTAAGGCTTCTTATGTAAATCGTGGTAATAGTCACGTAAGTATGAGTATTTTCAATATAGTCACTGGTTGTCCGATCGAAAACCACCAACCGGATATTGGGTCCAATCCGGAACGAGCCATGGATCGTGATAAGCCTCAAAGCTGTCATATTAATTATAAAGCGGAGTGGCCAAATTCCGCATAAATCTTTTGTTATTAAAACCTCTTTGTTTGATATCGAGAAGGCTTTTTGAAAGAAAAGTATCGATTACGAACGAACAACGAAGCTATTTTAATTTAAATCAAGATTAACTTTGTCACAAATCAAGTGGCGGTCTAATGATGTTACAATTTGGTGTATAAACTCAAGTTTACGCGGTCCTAGTTATGAGCTGTAAAGACTTAATATTCTTCGAAAGGGATCTGCCCTTTATTCCCTTATAATATTACCTCGTAGCATACATAAATAATTCATAAAAGAATAGGATTTTCATATTATTTCACTTTGCTCTCCGCGGAGAGTTTCGGCGCGTTTATACACCTCAACGAAATGACACCGGAATAGCTATGAGACAGGGCAGTTAAACGAATTATGATATTCTTAACAAAATTAATGTCGTAAAAGTGTTCTTATTTTGTTTATCGTCCGACCGTCCCTTCTGGGGTTGGATGACAATTTACAAAGGATTTTTTCGAGGAAATTCTTACCTTTCGCGAAGTTTTACAATTTGTAGACATACTTCGCTTTAAGCAAGTAATTACATATTTATAGTTAGAAGAAAAGGTGTCTGTACAACAGACTTATATTATTAAAATACCTACTTAGGAATAAGCAATTCGTTTCTACCTTTTGGTCTGGTGGCTGTTTTAATTTTTAATGACAGAAATCTTTCACATCAAAGTCAAAGTCAAATCATTTAATTCAAATAGGCCTATTTAATTAAAGGCAATTCTGAAAAAAAATGTATTGATTTTAGCTGGCCTTGCCAAAAGGTAGTTTCGCAATATCTTTATACATTCATAATATCATAATATTTGAAGACCCCAGTGCACCTAGAATGAAAAAATAAATTACTATACCAACCACAATAGGTAAAAATAATAATAAAAAACAAATACAGGTAAATTCATTTTGAGATAAAAACATGGTACTCACATATTTACAAATATTGTCAAAGTAGATGATTTTCCTAATATTTTAACAAGTAATAATTTAGTGTGTGAGTTAAAGTAATCACTGAATATAATTCACTATCGAATCCACGGAACACTAGACCAAAGAGGCGTCAATAACATAATAATGATTTTTAAAAATACAATATTGCCAGCTTGCTCGATTTTCCTCATCAAACCCAATGATATAATAGACCGGCCATTACCTGAACTTTCTATTGTAGAAGAATGATGTCACAAGAAAATATTTATTGCTTTAGCGGAAAATTCACTTGAAACGCGAATATTTTACTTCGGGACAGGTAGTCAGTTTTCATTCTTAGTCAGTTCTTTATTATTGCTGGTAACATTAAATTTTACTCTACTCAACTTCAACTCTTGAAAGGTATCTTCGTCAAAATGTCGGGGCTGTATTACATCGACATTTTTCTGCAAGGTATTGTTGGAAAATGGGTCCTCGAATTTCAATATATAAGTACATAATAGATTTTCGAATATTAGATATATGTATATAATTATTTATCTGAAAACTAGATACACTTAGCTTTTAATATTTGTATAGAATATCTTTGCTTTTGACATAACGTTGAAATATGAATAAAACCCTAAACCCCAATTCTGTATAGTAAGTAATATTCCCTGCGGAATTTTACCACGTTCAAAACTCGTCAATATCGCGTCTTGTACAAACCAATATAACAGCAAGGAATCGAAATGTCTATATACCTACTGTGTGCTCCACGACAAATTGTCTATGGATTTGATCCTAAAACTAGTAATTGCAAATTTTTCGAAGTAAAAGTATAGTTATGTATTTTATTTAACATTATTTTTGATTTTAAAACCCTTATGGCTTATTTTAAATCAACAAAAAAATAAAATGTCCATAATTATTTTGACAGCTGTGTTGAGTTTGAGTTATTTATTGAGATTATTGCTTTTGAACTTACTTACTTTTTACATGAACTACAACGATTTCGTACGGTTCTCAAGTGTGGAATATTGACAGTTCAAACCACGCCAACTTCGCGTTCCTTTCGCGCGGTTTCGTTCATTGTGTCAGAGAATACGATATTAGCAAATATCGTGTGTTTCAAAGTAAGGAATCGTTAAGTGGTCTTAGTGAATTAGGGCCCCGTACGTTCTCGTAGAATAATTTTCAACCTCCACGCGGACGAAGCTACTGGAAAAAGGTAGTAAAAAATTTATAAATAGGTAGGTGCTTGAAATTAAGATTTAGCGCTGTTTCACAATGAATTTTGTTTAGCTCCATCATCTGTAACATTTTAATGACACACCTAGCAGCTCATGTAAGGTAATTAATACGCGCGTCACTCTCTTGTTCAACGGTTTACGCAACACTGACGATTTCAGTTAAGTACGAATCGGATTACCGAACAAAATCAGCTTGTCATACGCAAACAACGTGCTTCCTGTGTCGTAATAGTCCGCTCAGCGATTCAATAGTCTGCTATCAAACAAATACACACCGTAACTACGCTCTACTCCAAACAAGTTTCAATCGATTCTCTAACCAACCCAAATTACAGAGATAAAACAAGTTTTTACTAATAACTATCTGTGTCCGCGGCTTCGCTTACGTGGATGTTGGAGATTTCCCCACGGGAACGTGCTACTAAGCCAAATTTGCTCCTTATATGTAACAGCTATCAGCCAGTGAAAGTCCCGTCAAAATTGGTTAAGCCATTTCAGAGATTACCAGAATAGTACACAGACAGACAATAATTAAAAAAAATGGTTTCATTTGTTATAAATATCGTATAGGTATACTTTCTTATGCTTTTAGTAAAAAGCATTTCACATTACAAACAGACATTTATTTGCATAGATGAGTACCCTTAAAGAAAAAGTCAATTCGATACGAATCAGTAATTTCCAAAGCTATTAAGGCCAATCTCCGCGTCCTATCAATATCACAAGACGTTGATTAAACGACCAATAATAATAATTGTTATCAAACTGAACCACATTTCACATCAAAGTTCATTACAGTACTGAATCGGAAGCTTGTATCAAAGGATTTAATTCAAATAAGCTTTTCATTTCAACATTTTATGAGCCCCCGGGAGAGAGCCTCACCACGGATTAAATTCGTGATATTTAACTTAAGGAAATTCTAGTTTGACTGCCTGTGAATAGAAGCTTGCCTACGTTTTTAGAAATTAAATGAACGCGGATATTGAAAAGGCGGATTAGCGGCGTTGGCTTTATAATATTAGCTTTAAAAGTAATCATTTTACTTGAGAGCCCATTAATTACTGAAACAAAAACTTTAAAACCGCTCTATTGGAGAGTGCTTTTGAGAGCAACATCAGAAAATAAAGATCAGCTACTCAAAATACAACAAAGTGAGTTGGTTGTCAAACTCATTCGTCTAATTAGGTTTTTGTTTACGTTCGCTTCGAATAGACAACATTGAATGAAACTGGCTCCATTTTGTTTCACTGGCTAAAGAGTAAATTTAATTAAGTCAAAAAGGCCCTTGAGTTTTTTTCAATCTGTAAGGCTGGCCAATTAAAAAGTTGCCGAGACTTGTACCAGCAGGATAGCGACAACCGGAGGAGAGTACTTTAACTTACTCAGTGCAACTCTGGGGCTACATTAACGGTGCTTACCGCCTAACTAAATAAATTGAATATTACGGACCACTCTTTAAAACTGAAAATGTTAAACCTGCTTGCCTATCATTGTATCACTTTCATCATATTCCACGGCATGATGCCACAATCACCTCTAGATTTGTATAGCCGTCTCACCAAATTTAAGATCCCCCTTCCGATCAACTTCCCCTCTCTTTTAACCCATTCCTCTCCTGAACTGCTTGTGGCGCTGATGATTTTCATCCGTCGCAATAATATAAAATTATGATTAATTCCCCCAATCTGTGTTTATGTTGTAGATAATGTATCTTTAATGTTCTAAAAATTGTATTAAAAGTATGTAATTTATTTATTCTTTGTTTGTTTCAGTCCAGTACTAACTCCACAAGATCAACAGTTATCCCAACTGTATCATCGAAGATCGTTATCGTTTTTTTTTTTTTTTGTAATAACACACGTTTTTCCAATTCACTTAGACATTGGCAGAATAGTCGACATCGGCTTTGCTTGCCATATGAAAAATAGAATAGAATAGATGCCACAATGACTTCAATAAACGTCCATATTTATCTGTCGCTTGTTTCACAAGTACCCACCTACTTACTTAATCAAAACCACTCATTACCTGAACGCTAAGCGATTGTTACCCGAGTACGTCCCAACTAAGTACGAAGAGTGCGACGCCCCGTAGCTGTCCGATAGAGAGACGCCAAATCGTCTTACGAGTCGCTACGGAGAAGAGGATTTTTAAATATTTATAGAACCGTTTTCACAAACGTTGAGCTGTTTGTTCTATTTGGAAAAATCTTGAATTGCAAATGCGAGCTATTTACCTATAGCTTACCCGGTACCGTTCTTACACCTCATCTTTCGTAATCCGCGTTTTAGTGGATGGTTATGCTTAATATTCGCGCCAAGTAATGTGGTTGATATTATAGTAACGTGACTATTTGGTTGAGTAAACAAGAAAATTAAAATTTTAAAAAGGTGAATTTGTTTTATACTTTCCATTAAATGTGACCCCTAAAAGCATCAAAAGCAATGATTCCATCTTAGTGAGCGGATATGTTAATTATATAACCTAAAATGTCTAAAAACCGAATGTGTTTTGAATTTTCCATTAAATTAGACACGTAAAAGCATCCGAATCAATATTTGCAACATAGTGAGAGGATGCTAGAAGGGTGAATTTATTTTATTGCACCGTCTAAAGGTGCTTAATCGAGAAACCGTTAATTTATGTGCACCGTTACGAAAGAGCAGAAAAGATCGTTTTTCCCGAAGATGTGCGGAGCTCGGACGAGGAGATATTAGTATTCCGATTGAATAATTAAGTAGAGACACAGGATCGACGTAAGCATCCATTATTTCCAATATGCCGCACATAAATACCTACTTACATGGGATTGCGTACTCGTCTGCATTTTATTGCCATATCTTTGTAAACACCAGACCTAATTTTGTGGATGAGTGCTTATCATACGAACCAGCGTTCTCACAAAAAAGGAAAATAAAAAAAACTGCAAAGAACGAGCCAATTGTTTTTGATTTATAGACTAGTTTCACAAAGAGATGTTCTATTTAGATGCGAAGAGGGGTGACCCGTTGTTACTACACAACGAAATGTAACTGATTCAGCAGTAAATGTTACTCGTATCAATTCTGATCTGCCCCACAAAGAATGGCAAATTACTAATGGAAAAGTTTTTCTAATGAATTGAGAAAAATGCGGCCTTGTCGAATACTGATGTAATGGTTCTAGCTTTAATTAGGTAAGTAGAAAGTAATGATCGGATACTCTAACTTTTATTTGTGACTACACAAATCAGATAATGGATACGTTATCGAAAAAAAAAAACTATTATTTAAGAAACTGTGTACGAGCTTATACTCTAGGGGTATTTTTTGCGAATCTCTGTGGAAGACCAAGCCGATAAAGCCTCGAAGCATCGTAACAAGCTATAAAGTAATTATGTCCCGTTTATGGAAAAAGCGGTCGCTGCACGTGTGGTTGTGCAATATACTTACATCATTTTAATTATGAAGAAATTTATCTTGTTTTTATCGATAATCAAAGTCATATTATGTTGAAAAACAAAAAGGTCAATCAGGAAAGAACACATGACAATAGTGAAGGTGCCGAAAGGGGGCTGGGAAGCAGGAAAAACTTTCGGTCATGCACCAATCCGTTTGCCACGATCCGTCTTGTTGATTTGAATGTCAGGCATCATCAGTATGTTCAGCATTGGACTTTTATGGGTTAATATTGTGAAATTTTTAATCAACCTTTGCATTATTTGAGTCCTTAAAAATTACATTAAAATTACACGTCTAACCCTACAAAAACGCGTCCCTCTGTCCAAAAATATAGGTATAATAAACACCCAAAACTTCGGACAATAGTACGGACGTTGTGTAGTAAATAAAACGATACTTAAATAAAATGAATTCCTTCCTCAATGTGACACTATGACTGGCATCATTATTCTCAGCAACTTTTCCACGCGTGTGAAGCGAAAAATAAGTGTCGTAATAGTAATTTGTCACGATCCTCCCTTCTCACAAGACATTCTTTACGGACTATATACAGGTAGTTTATGTTAATATATAAGACCTACCCACCAAAAAAATAACGGTTCTGTGTATTTGTAAAGTGTATCCAAAAAATAACCTAGATTTTACGAGGGTGAGCGATTTAACTAAGTCTTGGGTTAAGGAAACCTCATTTAGGGAGTAAATAGGTATATCCAGCGTCCGGTTCTAGGACGTTACCCAACTAATATAGTGGTGGTTACCCAATATGAAAATTAAAGTTCCAATGAATGGTTGCGATAACGAGGGCCACATCGAAAAGGATCGAGATTAAAGCTTGTAGACGTTAATAAAAGTAATTTAGTAGGGAGACGCGTCAACATGGAATTTTTATTGCGTAAGCGTTCCACCCCGGACTAACAGATGAAGACATATTATCCCCGAAGCCCGGCTACCCTTGAAGTGATTACAATGTTACCCCTGATGTGAGGTTAACAGCGGCTACAGATAATTAATAACGGTAGAGTAGGAAAGGCTATTCTTTTATTTCACCGTAATTATTATCTCAGTTTTCTCGTAACTCTGTTTTTACTTACTCATCGTGCACAAAGGTGAGAGTAATCTGCCATATTTATTACATTTTAAAAGAATAACTGCCAAAGTTAAATGTTAATTAAATATAAAATTTTATAACTATAAAATGAGATAAAATAGCTAATAAATCATTGAGACCTTGTAAAATGAATCAATTTCTCACAAAAGTATACTAATAGCAATTTAAAAGGTAAATTAATTAATACAAGTTACGCATACATATTATGGTGTGTCTTTTTAAATTGTTGTATCTTGGCTTACGACTTCCCTATCGTGCAATTATGGTAACGCCAATTTAACTTTATCTGTGGTGGATGGTAAACGTCCTGGATTAGAGACCGCGTACCGCCAAGCGTAGCGTGGCACGCCATGCTAGATAGACGTGGCTGGGACAGACTGGATGTGGCAGGGTGTTGTGGCGTCGCCTGGGAGAGGCCTATGTCCAGTAATAGACCGCGCTAGGCTGAGTTGATTGTAGTGAAATATCATGTAAAGTACTTTTAGTTGTTTTACAAGGTGTTCAAGAATCACAACATTCTTAAACAACAGGTTTGACAGCAAACAATACATACACGTGATCGGGCTTTGAGAAACCGGGTAAAAGTACATAAACGGTTTAAGTACATAACCTGGGCGTGGGCGGAGACGTGGGTACAAGCCAGAAATCACCATTAATCTACTTACCTACTAACATATTTACAACCTCAGAAATAAGCCGAACATAGGTTAGTTTGGTTTTTTTTGCAAGCTTCTGGAAACATTCTCTTGGCCTATCAATTAAACTTTTTGTACTCGTTTCATTCTAATGCCAATACATTAACCTATATTAAGTATAGATAACCTACTGATCGATTCTGTAAAAAATATTTCATGCTGTAAAAATTATGTTGTGAAAGCTAAGGCGAAGTGAGTTTGAAGTGAGCTGTCAATGAAATTAAATGAACTCCATATCAGCAGGTGGAATGATAGCTCATTTTACATAAGTTTACGCGGTTAAATTTTGTAAAGAATAGAGCGACAGGTGGATTGACAGCTCACTTCGCCTAAGTTTTCACGATGACATTTAAAAAAAAGACTGACAAGTGGAATGACAACTTACTTTACCTAAGTTTTCACCAAGACATTAAAAAACCGACAGGTGGAATGACAACTCACTTCGCCTAAGTTTTCACGATAACATAAAAAAACCGACAGGTGGAATGACAACTAACTTCAACTAAGTTTTCACGATGACATTAAAAAAAAGACCGACAAGTGGAATGACAACTCACTTCACCTAAGTTTTCACGATGACATTAAAATAGACCAACCAGTGGAATGACAACTGACTTCGCCTAAGTTTTCACGATGACATTAAAAAAAAGACCGGCAAGTGGAATGACAACTCACTTCACCTAAGTTTTCACGATGACATTAACATATACCAACCAGTGGAATGACAACTGACTTCGCCTAAGTTTTCACGATGACATAAAAAAAAAGACCGCCAAGTGGAATGACAACTCACTTCGCCTAAGTTTTCACCATAACATTTTTAAAGAATAGACCAACAGGTGGAATTACAAGTTCACTTCACCTAAGATTTCACAGTGTGATTTTAACAGAGATCAGGTAGATCGACAGATGCTGCCAGAATCGTGGCGTCATGATCACCATTAAGCGATTGTTGAAATTGTCTTGTTTGGCATTTCGTTAAATGTTGCAGCATTTAAATACAAGCTTGTAGTAAAAGTATTTTTCAATTTAAGGGTTTAATACAAGATTTCGCAACGTGACGAACAAAACAGCGATACTTCTTTTGTTAGGCATCGTTCCCCCAGCTAGCAAAGTCACATGTTATTATGCAACGTTGCCAAACGTGTCAAGCGTCACGTGTTGCGTGACAATTGTTGCCTGTAGTGCATACCTGGCTTTATAATTATATAAGCAACTCTGAGACCTGAAAGTCAATTCTGGTACATAATAACGTGCAAATGCAAGTCTCAATGTCATCGACACCCAATTAAAAAAAAAAAATGTATGTAAACTGATTAAATTTTTGACAGATTAAGAATCAGATAAGAAAGCGAATGTTTAAAAAAAATCCGTTTGATGGATGGACTAATATCGCACACCTAAAAAAATCCTCAAGAAAGAAATATGATTTTTCGAAGGTATGGGTCTTAGTGCAAAGGGTGTTGAACAATTGAATTTTCAATACTCTACCCCCCTGAAAGCTTTTACTAGGGATGAAAGTTTGTTAGCAAACGAAGACGCGGGCAACAACTAGTCAGAATATAGACCGCTCCAGTGCTAGTGTTGGTTACAAGGGATTATTTATTTCTTTATTCAATTCCCGGACTTACCAAGAAGGAAACGTGTAGTTTATGTTGATTACTAGGATAATTAATATAGGTAGGTTCTACCTTCTAAACATTCTCTAGAGAATACAAAAGACTAATCATGAAAATCACTGAACAAAAAACATATAGCTAAATAAAGCTATCATGTATTTGAAGCATTCGAGTAGGATTTCATTTGAAGCGATTAATATCTGCAAATAGATCCATTTCAAATTCGCTGCAATACTGACGCACTGGGTCAAATGATTACGAATACACGATACAGTCGTGGATATAATTAAACTCTGCTTTTAATACCTAAGTATTTCAAATGATTAAAATTTAGTCACTTCATGTGCCGCGAATATACATATAATGTATAGTTGTGGCTTTGAATCCTAAACCATAGAATTACCTACCTAAGCTTGATAAAAAACGAATGTGTATCTAAACTACTGCATGTAGTTTAAATAATGCATTCTGTAAGAAACACGAACGTGCATAACTTTTATAGAACATTGCATAATTTTCGCCGATGGCGACCTAACGCTACTTTGTTCCTGGCTGTCTCAAAGGTTCATTTATGACGTCTTGAGTTACCCGACCGTATGATTACGTTACGTAAAAGACAACACGTCACCGACAAACCTGAATTTTCCCGAATATCATACGAAACATCCCCTATTCTACGCATCACTGTTGCAGAAAAATAAAGCACAGCTGATAAAATATTCAAGCCATACATTACGAGATTGATGAGCCGAGACACAAAATTATAAACAGGAGAAGAAACATCGCGCGAGTGCGGTTGACTTCTTACCCTCATTGAGGTAATCTTGTGGGAAATCAAGGCAACCGCGACCGAGCAATTTGTTATTTCTCCGACAAAACCGAGCGAATGAGACCCCACAATTGTCATGATTGCCCGCAGATCTTGTCTTAGGCCGCAGCTCACAACGTTGTGGTTAGAATACTGATGTACATTATATATTACGCCGTAGATACAGAAGAAAACCGGCGCTAAATGGTCACATATGATGAAATAAGTCGATGTAGTCATACGAATGACTATGCAATACTGGGCATGTCAGCGAATGATAATAATATGATGGGAACATTATTCGATATCGGAAGCAATACAGAGACAATTGAGCTACATTTGCGTTATGCGGCGAATGCTTGTTGAACTGAATTTAGTGAATGCCTAATAGTATTCACAGAATGGGTATGATTAGGTTTAAAGCTATATTAGGCATCTGTTACCGCCATGTTGAATGTGGAGCGGTTAAGCAATTGTATTGTGAATGATCTAATAAGTAAATTATCGCCTGACAGAGGACGATTTTGTCACTCTCTCATCATTTCAGCCGAAAGACGTCCACTGCTGGACATTAGTCTCCCCCAAGCTCCGACACTTTGACCGGTCATATACTTCCAGCGGATTCCTACTTCACTAGATCATCGGTCCACCTTGTTGGAGGCGTGTGAACTCTACGTCTTACTGTATACGGTTGTCACTCCAGAACCTTTCTCGATAAGCCATCTATTATGCGAGCAATGTGCCCTTTTCCCAGTGCCACTTAAGTTAATCAATTCTTCAGGCTATGTCGGTTACCTTGGTTCTCCTGCAGATCTCTTCATTGAATCATGGAGGGAAACTCTAACTATAGCCCTCTCTATAAGCCTTTAGGTGACTTTTAGCTTTCTAATAACACTGTCTAATTTCGACTATTCTACAAAGACCTGGATTAGACGCACACACTAGGGACGCATGGCACCAACTAATTAGACTTAGAGGTATTCGGCAATGGATAGAAATAACTGTCAGTAACGTTGAAAAGTGCTGTTTTTTTACGTCTGCATACAGAAACCGAACTGAACTGCAATAGCTACGAACAAACCAAACAATAAAAAATGTTTTACAAAACAAAATTGTTGCAGGCAATTCAAACTTTTTGTTGATGGCAGTGGATTGGCGGGCCATCGAAAAGCATTTACAACACAAGTCCTGGATCGACGTGTTGCAATCATGGCCGACAATGTATGAATATGAATATTTTATTTGAACGACCAATTGGCTGTCCTGTCGTGCAAACATTTGATATTCACTGTGAATACGAAAGGTTTGCTTATTAATTGGATTGTCGTACCACGTACAGAGTCCAACGACGGAAAATCGGCCGATGTGAATTGCTCTTAATTCGCTGCCTGGCTTCCGATAAAATATTGGACCGCATCGCAAACGGGATATGAATAACAAACAAATTATTAAGCTGCAGATTAACGCGGCTAGTTTATAATGTTTAATGGATTTATGCAATTATGGCATGGAAACATTTGTTTTAATTTCCAAAATGATTTATTGAAGTGTTGTGTGCGCTACGATAGCTCACTAAACAGTAACACATCGAACGAAGTTATAAGTTTCAAAGATTTTCCGTACAGCTGGTCTACTTACCAGGAAAATCTGATACTAGGTATACGCTTACCTACATAAACTCCCTCCTTCTTCCTTTGTGGGTAGGCAGAAACTACAAAACGACACCTGCAAGGATCATAGGACATATTCCTTTTGCATTCGTTCATCCGGTCATACACATACGTCGGTCGGTTGCGAGTGCTACGCAACTGCTTTTCTGAAGAACATCACCAATAAGGCTATCCATATGTCCGTCTGTGATATGTTTTTTTTTTTGGGTGGGCAATCATCAAACATCTTCTGCCGCTTTGTGTGGAGCAGGAGGGTGTGTCAGACTTTTACTGACTAAAACCCACCCGTGTTCCCTCAGTTGCCTGTGTGCCAGGGGCCACGGTATCTCTTTCGAACAACCCGCACCCCTGGCAGGCTTCCGTGATATGTCCACCTGTTACTAGGTTTGTTACCAAAACATCATTCTACCTTTCATAATTTTCAAATTATGGCTACCTGCTGCGCGATTAATGAAGTCGAGGGACCATAATATTGCCAGCTCAAATAACCTTAGCGACTAAAAACATCGTCAATGCAAAAAAGTTAATTTATTTATGCAAATAAAATCAAATTCGACGCGACGAAACACTGAGGGAGATGGCTCCTTAGAGATTTACGGCATATTACGAACACCTAGACACCATGATAGGTACCTACCGTGAATTTAATTACGTTTGCATTAAATTACTAAACAGGGAGTTCTATATATAACATCCTCATTTTGTTATCATATTGGAACGAAGTTCCTTATCGCGCGTTGTGAAAGGGGGCTAGACGGAAAAAATTCTTACGAAAAGTTTTTTTTTTTTTTTTTTTTCTTTTTGGCTTTGCACTATTCGTGCTTATTGCCACTAACAATAATTTATTTGATAACAAAACGTAAGAATCAAGTACTCTCGAAATTATAAAATATTACAACGGGAAATTTGGAAATGGAAATAATGGATTAGTTGATAATACATAAAAATAAAAAATTATAATAAGTTAGCAGTAGGGAATTATAATACAACAGAAAATAATTGTAACCAATTAACGACACCAAGTGGCCTAACAAAAAGGCCGACTCGGAGCGATAACTAAGAACTACATGGTAAATTAAGTAAGTACTTTATACAGTTTATAAATAATAAATGTTTAAATAGCTATATCATTATTTACAAGGAAAAGAGCTATGGTTTTATAAATATCTACATTAAAATTAAATAAAATACATGAGATAGAACTGGGCAAAGGGACTCCGAGGGAAACAAGACTTTGGAAAAGTGAGGAGTGGTCATAAAGGGGGCAGGAAAAAATAACGTGGTTTTACGAAAAGTTGTCACGACACTTTTTGCTATAGTAAGCTATTGTTGTCACAGTCACTAAAGGCACCATGAAAGGCACAGACAAGTAATAGATGTTACGTGGGGTGCAGACAAGCGGATTACAATTTTTTTATTTGATTTTTTATTTTGTTATTTTTACACATATTATCTTATTTAAATTTATTTACTTTTTTGTTTCTGGATCTGTCCGTTACATCACAGCGGGCCCTATCAGAATACCAGCGCTGCGACACTTTTTAAATGTCGTAGAAGCATGCTGACTTTGTTTTTTAGTTTAACTTTTTATTTATTTTGTTGTTTAATAATTTTTATTTTATTAAGTAGCATAGCAGTGTTTTATTTTATTTTTTATTCGTTTAATAATTGTATTGTGTTGTAGTTAAGTTTGTGATATTCCTGTGCGAGTCCAATAAATACTTTTTCTTTCTTTCTTTCTTTATTGTATGCCGTGCGGCGTGCGCATGTTTCTCTGTCTGTCTCTCTCTCTCACTTATAGAAAGCAAGCCAGACTGGCGGCAAGTACTCGCCGCCAGTACTCGCCGCCAGTACTCGCCGCCAGTACTCGCCGCCAGCACTCGCCACCAGCACTAGCCGCCAGCACTCGCCACCAGCACCGCCACCAGCACCGCCGCCAGCACTTGCTGCCAGTAATGTTACTTGCCGCCAGTACTTGCCGCCAGCACTCGCCGCCAGTAATGTCGCTTGCCGCCAGTAATGTCGCTTGCCGCCAGTAATGGCACTTGCCGCCAGTAATGGCACGTGCCGCCAGCACTTGCCGCCAGTAATGGCTCTTGCCGCCAGCACTCGCCGCCAGCACTCACCGCCAGCACTCACCGCCAGCAACCGCCGCCAGCACTAACCGCCAGTAATGGCACTTGCCGCCAGTAATGGCACTTGCCGCCAGCACTCGCCGCCAGTACTTGCCGCCAGCAATGGCACGTGCCGCCAGTAATGGCACTTGCCGCCAGAAATGGCACGTGTCGCCAGCACTCGCCGCCAGTAATGGCACCTGCCGCCAGCACTTGTCGCCAGCAACCGCCGCCAGCACTTGCCGCCCGTAATGGCACGTGCCGCCAGTAATGGCAATTGCCGCCAGTAATGGCACTTGCCGCCAGCACTTGCCGCCACAGATGGCACGTGCCGCCAGCACGTGCCTCCAGCACTTGCCGCCAGTAATGTTACTTGCCGCCAGTAATGGCACTTGCCGCCAGCACTTGCCGCCAGCAACCGCCGCCAGCACTTGCCGCCAGTAATGTTACTTGCCGCCAGTAATGGCACTTGCCGCCAGTACTTGCCGCCAGCACTCGCCGCCAGTAATGTCGCTTGCCGCCAGTAATGGCACGTGCCGCCAGCACGTGCCGCCAGCACTCGCCGCCTGTAATGTCGCTTGCCGCCAGTAATGGCACGTGCCGCCAGCACTTGCCGCCAGCACTCGCCGCCAGCACTTGCCGCCCGTAATGGCACGTGCCGCCAGTAATGGCACTTGCCGCCAGCACTTGCCGCCACAAATGGCACGTGCCGCCAGCACGTGCCTCCAGCACTTGCCGCCAGTAATGTTACTTGCCGCCAGTAATGGCACTTGCCGCCAGCACTTGCCGCCAGCAACCGCCGCCAGCACTTGCCGCCAGTAATGTTACTTGCCGCCAGTAATGGCACTTGCCGCCAGTACTTGCCGCCAGCACTCGCCGCCAGTAATGTCGCTTGCCGCCAGTAAAGTCGCTTGCCGCCAGTAATGTCACGTGCCGCCAGCAATTGCCGCCAGTAATGGCACTTGCCGCCAGTAATGGCACGTGCCGCCAGCACTTGCCGCCAGCACTTGCTGCCAGTAGTGGCACTTGCCGCCAGCACTCGCCGCCAGCACTCGCCGCCAGTAATGTCGCTTGCCGCCAGTAATGGCACTTGCCGCCAGCACTCGCCGCCAGTAATGTCGCTTGCCGCCAGTAATGGCACTTGCCGCCAGTAATGGCACGTGCCGCCAGCACTTGCCGCCAGTAATGGCACTTGCTGCCAGTAGTGGCACTTGCCGCCAGCACTCGCCGCCAGCACTCGCCGCCAGTAATGTCGCTTGCCGCCAGTAATGGCACTTGCCGCCAGCACTCGCCGCCAGTAATGTCGCTTGCCGCCAGTAAAGTCGCTTGCCGCCAGTAATGGCACGTGCCGCCAGCAATTGCCGCCAGTAATGGCACTTGCCGCCAGTAATGGCACGTGCCGCCAGCACTTGCCGCCAGCACTTGCTGCCAGTAGTGGCACTTGCCGCCAGCAACCGCCGCCAGCAGTTGCCGCCAGTAATGGCACGTGCCGCCAGTAATGGCACTTGCCGCCAGCACTCGCCGCCAGCACTCGCCGCCAGTGATGGCACTTGCCGCCAGCACTTGCCGCCAGTAATGGCACTTGCCGCCAGAAATGGCACTTGCCGCCAGCACTCGCCGCCAGCACTCGCCGCCAGCACTCGCCGCCAGCACTCGCCGCCAGTAATGTCGCTTGCCGCCAGTTTTGGCACTTGCCGCCAGTAATGGCACGTGCCGCCAGCACTTGCCGCCAGTAATGGCACTTGCCGCCAGCACTCGCCGCCAGCACTCACCGCCAGCACTCGCCGCCAGCACTCACCGCCAGCACTCGCCGCCAGCACTCACCGCCAGCACTCACCGCCAGTAACCGCCGCCAGCACTTGCCGCCAGTAATGGCACGTGCCGCCAGTAATGGCACTTGCCGCCAGCACTCGCCGCCAGTACTTGCCGCCAGCAATGGCACGTGCCGCCAGTAATGGCACTTGCCGCCAGAAATGGCACGTGTCGCCAGCACTCGCCGCCAGTAATGGCACCTGCCGCCAGCACTTGCCACCAGCTACCGCCGCCAGTACTTGCCGCCCGTAATGGCACGTGCCGCCAGTAATGGCACTTGCCGCCAGCACTCGCCGCCAGCACTCGCCGCCAGTGATGGCACTTGCCGCCAGCACTTGCCGCCAGTAATGGCACTTGCCGCCAGAAATGGCACTTGCCGCCAGCACTCGCCGCCAGCACTCGCCGCCAGCAACCGCCGCCAGCACTCGCCGCCAGTAATGGCACTAGCCGCGAGTAATGGCACGTGCCGCCAGCACTTGCCACCAGTAATGGCACTTGCCGCCAGCACTCACCGCCAGCAACCGCCGCCAGTACTCGCCGCCAGTAATGGCACTTGCCGCCAGTAATGGCACTTGCCGCCAGTAATGGCACTTGCCGCCAGTAATGGCACGTGCCGCCAGCACTTGCCGCCAGTAATGGCACGTGCCGCCAGCACTTGCCGCCAGTAATGGCACTTGCCGCCAGCACTCGCCGCCAGCACTCGCCGCCAGTAATGTCGCTTGCCGCCAGTAATGGCACTTGCCGCCAGCACTCGCCGCCAGTAATGTCGCTTGCCACCAGTAATGGCACTTGCCGCCAGCACTCACCGCCAGCAACCGCCGCCAGTACTCGCCGCCAGTAATGGCACTTGCCGCCAGTAATGGCACTTGCCGCCAGTAATGGCACTTGCCGCCAGTAATGGCACGTGCCGCCAGCACTTGCCGCCAGTAATGGCACGTGCCGCCAGCACTTGCCGCCAGTAGTGGCACTTGCCGCCAGCACTCGCCGCCAGCACTCGCCGCCAGTAATGTCGCTTGCCGCCAGTAATGGCACTTGCCGCCAGCACTCGCCGCCAGTAATGTCGCTTGCCGCCAGTAATGGCACTTGCCGCCAGTAATGGCACGTGCCGCCAGCACTTGCCGCCAGTAATGGCACTTGCTGCCAGTAGTGGCACTTGCCGCCAGTAATGGCACGTGCCGCCAGCACTTGCCGCCAGCACTTGCTGCCAGTAGTGGCACTTGCCGCCAGCAACCGCCGCCAGCAGTTGCCGCCAGTAATGGCACGTGCCGCCAGTAATGTCACTTGCCGCCAGCACTCGCCGCCAGCACTCGCCGCCAGTGATGGCACTTGCCGCCAGCACTTGCCGCCAGTAATGGCACTTGCCGCCAGAAATGGCACTTGCCGCCAGCACTCGCCGCCAGCACTCGCCGCCAGCACTCGCCGCCAGCACTCGCCGCCAGTAATGTCGCTTGCCGCCAGTTTTGGCACTTGCCGCCAGTAATGGCACGTGCCGCCAGCACTTGCCGCCAGTAATGGCACTTGCCGCCAGCACTCGCCGCCAGCACTCACCGCCAGCACTCGCCGCCAGGACTCACCGCCAGCACTCGCCGCCAGCACTCACCGCCAGCACTCACCGCCAGTAACCGCCGCCAGCACTTGCCGCCAGTAATGGCACGTGCCGCCAGTAATGGCACTTGCCGCCAGCACTCGCCGCCAGTACTTGCCGCCAGCAATGGCACGTGCCGCCAGTAATGGCACTTGCCGCCAGAAATGGCACGTGTCGCCAGCACTCGCCGCCAGTAATGGCACCTGCCGCCAGCACTTGCCACCAGCTACCGCCGCCAGTACTTGCCGCCCGTAATGGCACGTGCCGCCAGTAATGGCACTTGCCGCCAGCACTCGCCGCCAGCACTCGCCGCCAGTGATGGCACTTGCCGCCAGCACTTGCCACCAGTAATGGCACTTGCCGCCAGAAATGGCACTTGCCGCCAGCACTCGCCGCCAGCACTCGCCGCCAGCAACCGCCGCCAGCACTCGCCGCCAGTAATGGCACTAGCCGCGAGTAATGGCACGTGCCGCCAGCACTTGCCACCAGTAATGGCACTTGCCGCCAGCACTCACCGCCAGCAACCGCCGCCAGTACTCGCCGCCAGTAATGGCACTTGCCGCCAGTAATGGCACTTGCCGCCAGTAATGGCACTTGCCGCCAGTAATGGCACGTGCCGCCAGCACTTGCCGCCAGTAATGGCACGTGCCGCCAGCACTTGCCGCCAGTAATGGCACTTGCCGCCAGCACTCGCCGCCAGCACTAACCGCCAGGAACCGCCGCCAGCACTTACCGCCAGTAATGGCACTTGCCGCCAGAAATGGCACTTGCCGCCAGCACCTGCCGCCAGCACTTGCCGCCAGCAACCGCCGCCAGCACATGCCGCCAGTAATGGCACGTGCCGCCAGTAATGGCACTTGCCGCCAGCACTCGCCGCCAGTAATGGCACTAGCCGCCAGAAATGGCACTTGCCGCCAGAAATGGCACGTGCCGCCAGCACTCGCCCCCAGTAATGGCACTTGCCGCCAGCACTCGCCGCCAGCACTCACCGCCAGCACTCGCCGCCAGCACTCACCGCCAGCACTCGCCGCCAGCACTCACCGCCAGCACTCACCGCCAGTAACCGCCGCCAGCACTTGCCGCCAGTAATGGCACGTGCCGCCAGCACTTGCCATGCCATGGCAAGTACTGGCGGCAAGTACTGGAACTTCGTTCCATCCGGGTGTCCCTTGTCACCTCTCAAGTTTTTTATTTATGTAGACTGGAAATTTTTCCTTTAAAAGTAATAAATGATCTCTAGAAGCTTCTCGGTTTGAAGGTAGGTTTAAAGTAACTAGCTTTTTCCCGCGGCTTCACCTGCGTGGATATCGGGAAATATCCCACGGGAACGTAATACCAGGATTAAAACTATTATAAACTTTCTGTCCCATATTTCATCCAAATCGGTTCAATCTTTTTGCGCCAATCCGGAACATATATCCAGACAAACAATCAAACGGACAAAAATTGTTACATTTTATTGGCATCAGACTCGTTCCCACGTCTCGTAACAATAGCTTTTTTTCACAAATATTCAATGTACAGACGCCAGCACATCAAGCTATCCCAAACTGTCAAATTTTCCCAATTGAACATGAACCTTATGCTTATGTTATAGAGTTCAAAATCAAGATCAAATCAAAAAAAATTGCCAGATTGGGGTAGCTTGATGTGCTGGTCTATACATACAGTTTTGACGTCTGATAATCAAGTCTGATATGAAACTTCAAGTTAGTTTCTTCCGATAAGATCAAACACAGATAAGTTAAAATTGCAATGACACTTACTATGGGCACGCCACGATAGCGGCGGTAAGTCCCCTCTTTGAGGAGTGGCTCGAGAGGTGGCACGGCGTCCTCACCTTCCGCCTGACGCAGGTCCTCACCAGAAACCGTTGTTTCGGGAGTTTCCTGTTTTTGATAAGGCGGGAGGAAATGCCCGGGTGTTTTCACTGCGAAGATTGCCCTAAGGACACGGTGGAGCACACGGTGGAGGTCTGCCCGGCTTGGGCGGAGCACCGCCGTTTCCTTGTGGAGGCGGTCGGCGGCACGTTGTGTTCCACGCGCGCCACAAAGAGATGTCAGCACTAACTGGTGGGGTCCGCAAAGGCCGATGCCTGCCAGAAGTGCTGGTTGTTCGAAAGAGGTACCGCGGTCCCTGGCACACAGGCAACTGAGAGAACACGGGTGGGTTTTAGTCAGTAAAAGTCTGACACGCCCTAGGTTATTTGATGATTTCCCACCCAAAAAAAATACAAAATACTTACTAATACAAAGTGCTGCTGTCTCCATGTCATGTCTAGCATGATAGTTACACGAAAGAATCGATCTCTGTTTTAGTGCAACTGAACATCTATTTTCTAAAATAAAATTATGAAGACTTTTATTTAAACTTCTCGCACACTAAAAAGGTACAAAAGTGGACTTAATGCCTTAGGCATTCTCTACCAGTCAACCAAGGGTGGTGTAGAGATTAGATGACAGGTGCTTTGGATAAGAGAAACAATGAAAAAAGAAATCTATAAAATATATCATAATGAATTGTGAATAAGATTACATAAATAGGTTATTAACTAATAATAAACATACATGTAGAGAGATCTACTATAATATAAACTTATAATATACAAGGTGTAACTTAAATAACGCACAACCTCTTAAGGGGTCATTGTACTCATCATTATCAACAAGTTTTACTATGGGACCAAACCTGAAATCGTAAAAAAAAAATCAGCTGTTCCCTACATTTTGACGATTTATGCGAATACAAGTGTATGGAACAGCTGATTTTGTTTCGCGATTTCAGGTTTGGTCCCATAGTAAAAGTTGTTGATAATGATGAGCACAATAACCCCTTAACAGGTTGTGCGCTATTTAAGTTACATCTTGTATATATATATACAATTTCAAGGAAAAGAGGTGTTGAGACGACTCTACGCTATTTGTTAAGAAAATACCTCTGCAATTTCTGCTTAAATGCAAACCGACTGGTGGCCGTCCTGATTTCGAGAGGAAGCGCATTCCAAAGAAGAATGGACAGAATATGAAAGGAAGAATGAACAAAGTCAGTATGAGAAGGACAGAGTAGAAGAAAATTGTTAGAAGAACGCATATTCTTAGTGTGAGAAAGTGTGTGTGTATTGGAAATAAGACACAAGATAAGAAGGCGGAGTAGGAGAGTTGAGAAGGGAGAAAAGCGTAGTCAAAGCGCGCAAAACTCTTCTTTGCCGAATGGGCGTCCATTTGAGCTCAGACCTAGCTCGACACATGGTCATATTTACTTTTCAAATCTAACACACTATAAAATGAGATAGAATTTAAAGTTATATGATGAGCTAAACACAAAGAAATTAATGCTGAAAATTTTGGCGAAATAATTACTGGCTAGGTATTGTTTGCAATTTGCTCTTGTATTTTATATAAGGTTTTAGTAATTACGATTAAAATTGTCTGCTTTATACAGTGTAATCGAAGTAAAAAGATATTTAACTTGCTGTTCTCGCTATCTCTTTCCTTGTTAAAATAAAGGACGAAGAATCAAGCTTCATAAATCTGTAACAGTTACCATTAGTAAGAAACCACGTAATTATAACAAGTCATTCCAATTCCGACGTCAATGTTCGCAACACTGAACAATTTGCAACAAACTCATAAAAGTTTTTAATGATAGCCAACGGCATCTAGAACCTTAAATTTTAAATGATCGCTCCTAAATTATAGAAACAAATTATTTTTTAATTCTTTTAAGTTTCAACTAAGAAACAAATTATCGTGTCTATTAGAGTAAGTGAGCATTTTAAGTTCTTAATAACCTAGCTTAATCTAATGTAAACAGTTGTTTCCATTACTTTAAAGACGCATGATGTGTGAAATTAAAACTCATCTAGAATTATATTCTAAATCTAGCTTTAGTTTCAAAGTGGTTCTCTTTTGTTTGATATTATAATACGATGTTATTATCAAAGTTTCACAAACCACCCTTGTAAATAAAAAAAAAGTAAATTTTAAATTTGGCACTTGATCGTAGTTACACTTTCTAACGTTGGCATGATCTCAGAATCTTTTGAATAACAACAAACTTAGATGTTATTGTCCATAACTGCTATTGGGGCAAATCCTTGTATTGTAGTTTTTATATAAAACTCTATTTGTTTCATTTCAGCATCGCTTTACGGGTAATATCCCGCATATTACATGGTTGCTATTTCATTGAGCAACAATGGATGCTCATTCAAACGTAGTCACACTAGCACGGTCGTAACACTCGACCTGTGTGCAGGTACTAACTGAAACATTCTATGATTCTATTTTCGTTCTCCACAATGATATGAAATGTAAATAAAAGTATCTGTTTTCATGTGTAATATTCGTTTTATCAGTTGATTCGCACGAGTTTACTCGCCTTAAACGGGCGAATTGACACTCCTATATAATTTATTATGTATTTGTGGTTGAATCGACAACTCCAGAAATATGTATTAAGCAATTGGTAAGTATTTTTTGAATTTTGTGCAATAAAGTAATAACATTAGTTCGATTGTCTCTTAATATCTAATAAGAAAATACCATTCGTTTCTTAACTGTACTAATTGCCTAATAAATGTTTCTGGAGTTGTGGATTCTCCCAAAAATAAATTAACTTTGTGTGAATCGCCTACAGAAAATAATATAATTATTTAAAAGTGTCTACCTATTCACCTGTTTCGGGCGAGTAAATTCGTGCGAATTGGCTAATAAACCAATTATACCTGTTTTCAAAAATTTCAATACCATCCTATTTATTTCTTCTATAGATACAAAGAATTTAATTTGGTCAAACCTTGCACTTCCACTTTACTGGAGGAGGCATTTTTCATTACATTCATATTACTGGGAGCAGAAGGTTTCACTACATGTAAATACACACACATGTGTGAAAGGACCACGGAGAAGGGTCACTTTTACTGTTTTTTTACGCAAAACACAATAAATGTATTCAAATTAGAGAGTTCGGTGTGACCACAACGAGAAAAGAATCGCAGTCGTTTCCAAGTGATCTTTGTAACGAGGGTCGGCAGATCCCTCCGTAATTGTTATCCATAATAGTTGGGTCGCTTCCGCCGCCCAAAGTCTGCCGCTGACGTAAACATTCACCGCCGAACAGCCGAACAGATGAATTGAGGTGAGTTGTAAACCTCGCTGCGGATGTACCACCGATCTTCACAGATACTTGTTAATTGAACACAGTAACGAGTTACGAGCTACCTAAACGGGGATACGACCTGTATTATTGAAAATCGTAAATTGTAACCATGAAATCAAAGTAATTCGAAAAGTTTATAGGGCCCTTACGAGCGAGAGCTATGGGAAGGTCAAATAATGTCGAAGGGTTGGATAACGTGGCTCAAAGTTTTAATTAAACAGCAACATCTGGGAGCCTCGTTACACGACAATTATTGTTACGAGAACACACAAACACATTATTCGGGAAACGATAGTTTGTATTTACTGTATCTGATAATGTTTTCAGAGATGCTCGGAAGCACAGTTTTCAGTTCCTTTGTTTTAGGTAACTAATAAATATATAAAAGGAGAAAAAACCTAGGAATCTCTGCTACGTGCCTCATTTGTAATTTGTAGTCTTACCTCGAATACGCCTAAATCCCTCTTAACTAATTTATAGATGTTATATTTAGCCTTACTTTTCTTTAGGAGCAGGTAATTTTTTGTGTACCTAACAGCAACTTGGCAAAACCGAAATGCGGGAAAATTAATTTGTAGCGGCCGGTCTAATAATAAAACATTTTTGTAACAAAATCTCGGCGAAATTCATAGAGATTAAAATTAAATAAATTAACATAGCGATCCAAATGGAATTATTAAATAGAACTATACGTAGCGGCTTGAATTACAGATTATTTGAAGTTAATGGCAGGCTTCCTGTGGAGCCGTAGAGACAGGCAGTGGCCGCTAGGTGCGCCTTAGTTCTGCTTTACATAGTGCCGAGCAACTCTCTGTGAGAATCGCAACAATTTTCCGGAACATTTCCGAGCGGGCTAACGAACGGAAACGCAGGGGACGCGGCCAATTGGCGGATAAATGCACCTCAATTACTATATTGCGGCAACATTTTTCCTCCTAATGTCCTTTTTGGCTTTAGCGATGAAAACTTTTTATTTATTTTTTCGCTTCCTAAACGGAGACCGCTGCGGTAAAATGGAAGGTAATATTATAAGTAAATGTTTCTTCCTTAAATGTTTTGTGAATGCGTCGTAATAACGTCGTTTCCTCTTTGAATTTGGTAGCTGTGCGACCGCACGAATGATTTGATGAGCATATTTGTTACTCGTCTTACGGAATATTTCAATAAACACCAAAGCGCTGCTAAAGCGTTCCATCTTTTCTGTTTCAGCTCGGTACACTAAAGGAATTCAAATGTCCGATACGGCGTTTATATTGATATAAAGTAGGCACCTATTATGCGCTCGGTTTCAAGCAATACTTCACTAACAGAAGCGTACGTTACCTAACCCGGGAACTAAATGATCGCGCCATTTCAGCAGTCCAAAGCCAGGGAAACATCTTATTTCTCTCAGTAGCTTGACTTGAAAAATACGAGAGGAATGTGCGCGCATTAGGTTCGGTCGTTACTTAGGTCCTCGAGTAGTGCGGGTTCGAGTCCGGGTCGAGCGTGCGGTGACTAATGGCTGTGGTGCGGTTAAATATGTTGCACGTAAGTGTGCGACATAACAAGTAACCGGCTGTTCGTAAACTGGACGCGTTTCTCGACTTCATGCTTCAATTTAATGTTGATGTATCGTAGGACTTACCTCTGCTTCTGCTCCTAGGTATACTTACTGTTATATTAAGACTGGATAACACGATCTTTTGATTGAGAAATAGTGATTTTTGTACATGTCTCGATTTTCTTCTTCTTCTTCATCGTGTTGCTTCATGTTTCAGCTACTTAAACAGCGTTATGGTTGGCCACGAAAAGAAGTAAGGCATAGTTTGCGACATGGTCCTTTAGTCGTACTGCGGCTCATCGGAGTACCCCCACCTGACCAAGTCGTGGCGGCAGCGGCCCACTTCTTAGTCGATTAAGAGATTTTCAGGAGTGCCATGGCAGTTGATCAGCTGGACATTGCCCATGTTTGAGAACCCACAGTTTCAATCGTCCTGATCTTACGTGTTCATTGGAGGAATGAGTTTTTTTTAAGTCCGTAATACTTACACATATCTGTAGTTTGTAGGCACAAGACTATGCAAGAAGCTTGCACGTCATTGGGACATTCAATAATCAGAAGCGATTATGGTACATTCGCATGCAAGCTATTTGCATAGTTTTGCTCAAGTTCATGTGTATATTACGGGCTTAAAATAAAACTCGATTATAAGTTGGGCCAGTAGGTAAGTAAATAAATCTCCCAATTACGCTTATGTTCTATTAAATTACCTACACCCCGTCTGAGTTTGTGTACCTATTTTCTCTTTTAATATAAAATGGACATGAAGGACTCTTTATTCAGTCCGCTCTTATTATATGAAAACTTTTCCCAGGCAGGAGCAAGTTTTCAAATAATGAGGAAGGTTTAAAGTGATAAAGACTCTCACATTGTCACGGTCTCGCGAGTGAACCTAAATGAAGTCTAGTGTGAGTTTATATGTACTAAAAAGTTCTATGATTTTTTTTTGCATTTTTTTACATAAATGTAAATACATTTCGGGATAGAAGTTAGTAAGTAGAAGATCTGAATTCAGTTTCGGATTCATAAGTAGACAACATGATTTAATATTGTTAGTTATTTATTTAGTGTTAGGTCAATTCAACGATGTACTTATATATATGTTACCGGCCAAACCCAATTTCAGGCCAAACTAGTCTGTCCTAGGCCAAACAGACTTATCCTACGCGTGATATGTCGCAGCCAACTAGCTTAATTACCCATTTCGTTAACAGCCTTTGGAAGTGACGCTCGCCGGCCGCTGCCGCGGCGCCGCTCGCTTCGCTCACTCGGCTCGCGCGCTTTTGGTCACAGTTCTAACCTAAGCTAACCTAACCCATTTAAGCGGCGTGCCCCGGCTTAATAAACCAGTTTGGCCTAGGACAAACTAGTTTGGCCTGAAATCGGGTTTGGCCGGTAACATATATAACGGGAAATCGGTAGGGCTGTTGTATCTGATTGCTGATTCGTGACCTCGCTAGCACGGGAATTTCAAATCGATTAATCGTTAAAAATAACAGAATAATGATCAATGATTAAAAAATAACAAAATAAATTACAACTCTCGAAATTAACTGACTTTCATTATTTAATAATGTCACGCGCCGTCATATATATCAGCCTGGATTGTCCCACTGCAAGGCAATGGCCTCCCTTTTCTTTTTACACTCAACTCGGTCCTGAGCGAATATGAACCAATACTATTGGCGTCCAGTTCGTCCCGCCGTCTACGCCTGGGTCTCCTGCGCTGCTGTTGGACGTTTTCAGGTACCCATGCTATGGTGGTCTTAGTCCACAATACATCCGACATGCGGCAAACGTGTCGGGGCCAGTCCCGTACCGTCCAGATGTACAAAAAAATACGAAAACTAAAATCACACAGTTTTAGGTATTGTGAATTTCGTCACTTATAGAAGTGCACAGAACAAGAAAAGAACTTGATGATTAGTTGAATTAGACTCACAAAACTTACCAAGTGCCATGTCAAAACAAAAGAGCATTTTCAGGATTTAGCGGATTTATTTATGTAGTTGCATGTTTTTCTTTTTCCTTGCACGGTTTGCAATAAAAAACACTCTTTTAATTGAGTAAAGATTGTCACTCACTGGACACTTGTAGAGGACCTCGCCACCGTCGTCGAGGTCAACCGCAACGGAGATGGCGTGACGGTCTAGGATGCACTTGCAGAGCAGACACGGTTTTTTTTTTGGGCGGGAAATCATCAAATAATTTCTGCCGCTCTGGGTGGAGCAGGAGGGCGTGTCAGACTTTTACTGACTAAAACCCACCCGTGTTCCCTCAGTTGCCTGTGTGCCAGGGGCCGCGGTATCTCTTTCGAACAACCCGCACCCCTGGCATGCTTCGGCCCTTGCGGGCCCCATCAGTTGATGCTGACATCTTTTTGAGGCGCGCGTGGAACACAACGCGCCGTCGACCTGGTCTTGGTCCTTACCGGACAGCGAGCTACCCATTACTACAAGCCCACGCCGTCCGCAAACCCGCGAGAGCAGACACGGTCAGAAATTAAAATGGTTTAAAAAGAGAACGGGTAGGTATTCTTCCAAATAAGACACAAGCAACGTAAAGAATTAAAAATACGTGAAAAACTATAACGTCTTTGTTTTCAATAATTCAAAACTTCTGTGTCAGAAACGTACAAGACACTTTTTGCCGAAATTCTCAAATGTAAATGAGTAATGATTATAACAACGTTTCAAAGCATATTATTCAATCAATTTCTCCACGTAAAAACAATAAACTTATCGTATCTTGAATGAAGGAACCGTTTGAGCGCCCATCAACCCGCGCACGAGCAATCCCTGTAAGCAGAATTAAAAAACGCTGAAAATAACTGCAGCTTGTTTCTTGATTTTACAGTTCCCGCATATTTTTTAATTAACACCCTTATAATTAATTGGGACACAGATTGAAAAATAATTTATTAATATCATAATTTTACGCAATCATTAATCATTGAACTCATAAGCGTTAATTATGAAGCGTCTGTTACAGTTATTATAATTAAGTAATATTAATAGAATGTAAATACGAATTCTCCCGTGATCGTTATGTTACCTGTGGCTTTAAGTTATACCGTTTCATTTTTGTTTCAGGAAGGAAAATTAAAAAGTCGGAATTACGCCTAATGTCCCTTTAGAATGTTCATTCGGAGACAAATAAGTTGAAATAATCTCGGCGAGGGTAGGTAAGTAACACAGGTCGCGCTCGCGGCCCGCGGGCCCGACTCATTATTCTTTCACCCACCCCCGTCTAAGTGACTTCACTGTCGTTCTCACTTCCTTCCCTTCTCAGGAAATAATTTCAATTTAAGGCTTTCATTGAAATAATATTCGTGTAACTTTTTCTCTAAGTCTTACGACTCCCTGGTAAATGTGAATGTTTACACCGAGTGTCGAGTGTCTACTGAACTGTGCTCTGTAGGTGTTTAAAACTCTCCCATTGTGCGCTGCTCTAACAATAAAGATATAAGTACAGTGAAAATGTAGAGTGGGTATATTGCAAGCAAACTTTGGTAGGAATCGGGGACGCGCGAGATATTTATGACTTCCTCTGAGCTCCCAGAGGCTCTCAGGGTTCAAAAGCTAATAAAACGATGTCACATAATGCAAAATTTTATTTAAATCTGGGACAAATTTTGACTTTGGAAAAATCCTTCTAAATTGTAAGAGGCTACAGGATATAAATTGAAATATTTTGAGTGCAACTAATTCATTCTACCGAATGAGTAAAATTAATAAAAAGAGTAAAAAGAAAAAGGTAGTTACATTTGTTGAAACCAATACGTGTATAAAAACAGGACAAAAACTTCCGTATCTATATAGTACGCACATATAGGTGCAGTAGTATGTTTTGAAGCCTTCTACCGAAATGATTTCATGGCATTCGTCCAGGACTGAAACGAGTGACGTGTTATAGGTTAGATCTACGTCCAACAGCAGGTATATACGAATTATTCCGATCTGTCACCCTGCTTTGTCCCCTTAGAGGGACAGATCGGTTAGATGGATCGGAGGAATTAATTGATTAAATTCTTAAATCGAATTCCACACATTGTAAGCAACAATACATTCAATAAGACTAGTGGTTTGGGTTTATAATCATCTGTCTCCGATCCGTTCCCCTCTAGGGGACAAAGCAGGGTGACAGATCGGAATAATCCGTATATACAATATAATGAGATTTATTTACAGGTTCAAGAGCCTTTAAAAATGTTTTTGTTGTAAAATGAGCTTGGTTATATTTTAGGGTTCAAAATTGCGTTTTATAAAATGTGTGTGTTTAAATTGAATAGCATTACTTTTCAGGACCTTACACAGAGCTAGGTCAGTATGGTGTGACGCGGTCTAGGAAGTGGGTTGAGCGATGGCGGCCACCACCTCGTTTAGATAAACCCGCCGAGTACACCACCAACCATTTTCACACGACTTCAAACGTAATTTAAAATGTTCCTGGTTGCGGAACAACCTTAAAGTAGGGTGTATTAATGTGTGTTTCTGTTTATTTTGCCGACTGAATTTATTGTTAATACTATAGCTATTTCTAGACGTGCTGGGTTTTATAAAACTTTTAATCAAAACCATTCATCACGAACAACTTTATTACTCTTCTTTGTTTTACTGTTTTTCAATTTTATAGCTACGCTCGGTGTAATTTTTAGTATTACAAGCACTTAAATATTGGTTTATTGGTCTGAAGCAAGAAATATATTCTAAGATCTAGTCTCATAAAATGTGGCAAGTTCTGCTTTCATACGTAAGCTGAACTTGCCACATTTTACGAGAATTATTAGAGTACACACATTACACGTACACCTTTTACGATTTTACGACTGCAACATCATTGGAATCATACACATGATTCCAATGATGTTGCAGATTAATCGACAGTAGATTTTAAATTCTGGATCAGCGGAAATAAATCCCCTTACAACGTTATAAAGTTAATTAATAAAACGCTCGTCTCATCACAGCTTAGTGTCGGTTATTGAGCTGGCTCGTTCAAACCATTATCTAGCAAGTCAATATTGGGATCTAGATGTGAATATTAAATTACTGACGTGTTCCGGACACCGGCGGTTCCACACGGAATATCGACGTTCGAAGTCCAATATCAGCGTCGTGAAGGCTCAATAACGTTTTACATTCAGCCGTGGAGAGCGGTAAGTGCGCCAATACGTAGCGGGAGATAAGAAATGTTACCGACAATCGCGCCGCCTCAGAACCCATTGTACGTAATATTCGCGGCTTGTATGAAATTCATATCGAGGATACGAAGCGGTGACGACGATCGACCGAATTATTCAAGGGCAACAATGCCAATAATTCATGTTCTCTCTATAGCGAATAGAGTATCTCTCTATCCGAAGTAAAGGTATAACCGTAAACCGATTTGGGTTTCCGATGGGCCTACCGCGGTCGCCGTTAGAAAAGATTAATTTTGTGTTTGTCTATGAATATTTATTGCGGGTAACCGAAGCCTGGAATATCCGGGTTCAGGATATAACCCTCAGTTCAATGTTCAGACGTATGCCTTAGTTTCCTGTTACGCTGAAAATGCATTTGAGTTTGACCCAAAAAGCTTTTTCAAGTCTCACTATTCCACATACCGTAAGCCTAACCTAGCCTAATCAGCTCAACTTTACTTGAACGTAAGATAAGATTGCTCTGGGTTTCGATGTAGGCTTTAATATCAGTTATCTCGACAGGTACCTACGTTTAACTGAACATGAATACATTATTATCTATACAACATTAGTTTTTGTTTACCCTAAACCCGAAAAGGGTTCATTGTACTCATCATTTTGAACATTTTTTTCTATGGGACCAATTTTTTTTCGCGATTTCAAGGTTGGTCCCATAGAAAAAGTTGTTCAAAATGATGAGTACGATGACCCCTTTTCGGGTTTAGGGTAAACAAAAACTAATGTTGTATATTAATACGTACTTTGAACTCCTTTTTACGAAAATTACGCGGACGCAGGAGTATGAAGTTTATATATATACTAGCTTTTGCTAGCGGCTTCGCCCGCGTGGGATTCGGTATATTACCTACACATATGAACCTTCCTCTTGAATCATTTTGTCTATTGATGAAAACCGCATTAAAATTCGTTGTGTAGTTTAAAAGATCTAAGTACAGACACGAAAAGCGACTTTGTTTTATACTATGTCAAGAAGACGTAAAGTGGGAAGGCCTCCCACAAGGTGGACCGATGACCTTGTGAGGGCCGCAGGAGTCCGCTGGATGCGGGAAGCACAGAACCGGTCGAAGTGGCGGAGCTTGGGGGAGGCCTATGTCCAGCAGTGGATGTCCTTCGGCTGAAATGATGATGATGATGATGTCAAGAAGAAGTGTAGAATGCACAGCAAAGAAATAGATAGATAGTTTTATTAAATACAGCTTTCAGAAAAAAAATTGATGGAGCCTAGAACGAATATTTAAATACTGATCTAGATTACTTTACTTATGCAGAGTATTCCCTCAAAGCGCAGCTTCATGGAGCATTATCAAGCCGAACTTGCAGCATGGTCTCTAACTACTGATCGGATCGCGATAAACTTTGACACGCGAGCTGTTAGTTCAAATCCTTTTTTGATGGCCCGATACGAGTGATGTGTCGCCATCAAAGCTTAACGGATTGGTAACTAGAGATTATGTTTGTTTACAAGGGCCTTTGTATTAGAGTGATGAAGAGGTCTTGTGTGAAGGGTGGTTGTAACTATGTAAATTGTTCTAATATACGATATTGGAATTTGTAACTCTCTTATTACTTAACTTGTTCTTGGTATTGCTTGTTTGTTGTTGATCAGATATATTTTAAACCGACTTAAAAAAAAAAAAAAAAAATGGAGGGGGTCTCAATTCGGTAGTTTTTTTTGTTAACTTCGACTTTTGTGATCCGATTTGAAACATTCGTCTTTGGTTCGAAAGAGTATTTATTATATTATACTTACCGAGCACAACATACAAATTTGGTCAAATTCTCACTCAATTCCAAAGTCAGTGGCAAAAAAAGAAAAAGACAAAACCAAAGACACCGATTTCCGAAATTATATCTCGTTAATTTTCATTTTGTAGTGTTTTTTGTAAACAGAACTTGATGGAGATGTTATTTAATTTGTTTGTGGTCATTAATAAGTATGAATTAAATAAACACACAATTTATTGAAGCAACTGAGTCGGAAAATGTTTTTCCCGCTGGAGATCAAACATCATAGTCAAGCTCATGCTCGTTCAAGCAGCATCGTCCATATTCTTTACTCAAATAACACTGTGCAATATAAAATATATTCAATCTTATTCTTAAATAAAAATATGAATAAAAAGAATATAATTTAAACCATTCAAAATATAGTTTTGTAAAACAAAAAGGAATTACTTATAAAAAAATATTAAAGTTAAAATTTAAACATAGTGAAAGTGTCTCACTACATAGTTTCATGAAGGGTAGTTAATATCAATTGATGAATTTGGTAATAATTTTATCATTTCTGTTAAACTTCTTAAATCTTCATAAAATAGAGGGAGAATAATTAATTTGTGTTCCGTGACGTATAAAATCTAAAAAAATTACATTAAATTGTTGAAGATTATACCATTTTAGTAACCTACCTTCAAATCGTGTTAAAAAAACATTTTCCTTGCTACATTTATTATGTTTGCCGTAATTGAAACAAAGTGAAGCGTGTATTAAATAAAATATGCTTGAATGTGTATAGGTAGTCCTTAGTAACCGACCGTGAATTAGTAAAAGGAGAGACCACTTTGGATGTTTCTCAGGCGAACTTCAACCTACCGTGTGATTAAAGGATGACTTGTGGTTTCAGTTGCCTACTTATTTTGCTGCGGAGTTGATATGCTTACGGAACCCGTATAAAGTAACTAAGATAAAGAGTGGCTTCATTTGTTTTATCACTTGGAGTATAGAGGATGTTTACTCTCTACATCCAATTAGCGTTTATCGAAATACTTGTTACCCACAAGTATTTGATAACGATGCATTTCGATATTTCGATAAACGCGATATGCTAATCTGTTTGAAATTCTTCGTTATCGTATAATTGTCTATTCTATTTCAAGATTTCGATTCTTGTTGTTTTGCTCATTTCTTTTATAAGAACGTACAGTAAGGAGCGTAAAAATATTACTACGAATAGCTTGACTATAATATCTGCTTTCATGATTCGTCCATTAATATATGACGGCAAATAAATGTGATAATTTCTGGATGGCATTTAAAAGTGGCAGCTAAAATATGCTGCCAAACTGATGTCAGATGTTTTCGATTGCAACGAGGTACCAATCACATTCTTCTGAATTTAACCAAGTCTACTCAGTGCAATGCATATTAACGGACGTGTCCTTTACTATTGCATTCAGACATATTTTTGAAGCCGATGAAATATCCCTAATTTTGCTGTCGTTTGTTTCGCCAGATAGTTCTGGTATTCCTCGATGTCACATATTTATGTGTATGCATTCCACAAATTATTACAAATATTTACCGTAATAATATTAATGGATACATCATGCAATCAGATATGATTGCCGAGGTGTTCCTAGTAATCCGTTTATGCTCATAACGTTATGAGTTTCCTGACTATTTGAATACTGGCAAATTATAAGCTTACTTTTTTTTGTCTTCATAGGGTTTTTTTTTTATTTCTCCGTGTAGTCATGTAACCAATCAATAGTATCTCCTTTATTAAAAAAAAAACTTCGTTAGTCGTCCCTACGATATACATAATTTATTATCTTCACGTAATATATATAGTTTCTTATTCCCAAATTTTGCAGAAAGAAGAGGTCATACTTAAGAGGTATATTCAAAACCTACGAGATTTTGGGTACTATAAATCCACTGCCAAGCAGCAATGGTGTAGAAAAGTATTGGCTGCATCTCTGTGGAAGATGATGATCAAAACAGGTCAGGAAACGTCGCCATATCTTTTACATGTTCTGAATTTAAATAATTCTTCAATGACCGAATTTGTATGCATCGTGGCCAGTATTTTACTTTCTCGCGATCAATCTCACGATAGCACTGGTTGGCAATAGATTAGAGGTTTCAACTTAGATACTTAATCGACTGTCAGTCGTAGTAGACAGTTGACGCTCGATGAATCAACGTCACCTCTCTACTTTATGACCTGACTGACAGGTGGCGTACCGACGCCCTTGTCCCGAATCCACAGTACTTGAGTTTTTGTGACAAACCTGTGGAGTGCGGAATTCTTCACTGTGCCTATTGATCGGATAACGACAATGCCAAAAGGAAGGTTTTATGAAACTAACAGGTTATATTATTGTATTCAGATATATAAGACCTATAAGAGTAAAACCTATTAGTTTTATAAAGCCTTCCTTTTGGCATTGCTTCCTATTTTTGAAGTTACGAGGTACTCGACAGTACCTTCGGCCAGAAGGTTTTAACAAATGAGGTGTCATTCTGGAGAATTTCTTAATGTAGGTAGTTTACCAAGATATAACGTCGCACTAGGTAGGTAGGTACTATGAATGTAGAGGAGATATACATACTCAGTAAAGGCTAAGAATCTGTAGAAAATGATCAATCAAATCCGTATTATCCTTATTTCCCATTAAAATAAGATGTGGCTTACAAAAACTTATCAGATCATCTTCACAACCTAAAACATCGGTAATAGGTTTTTACCTATGAAATTGCTGTTTTGTATGAAAAAATTTAAACGAATTTTTTTCATGTATTTTTTATTTGTATTAATCGAAGTAATCACCCATGCAATCAATGCATCTTTGCCATCGCAGTGGCAGTTTATTGATGCCCTTCTTAAAGAAATCAGCTGGACGGGAGGCAACAAATTCTTCAAAGGCATTTTGTACTGCCTCTCGGGTATTGAATTTTTTTCCCGCCAAGAAGTTATCCAAATTCTGGAAAAAGTAGTAGTCTGTAGGCGCAAGGTCTGGTGAGTAGGGCGGATGACGGAGAGCTTCCAACCCCAGTTCTTGCAACTTGGAGACCGTCTGCTGTGCAGTATGAGGTCGCGCGTTGTCGTGCAGGAGGAGCGGAGACGAGCGATTGACCAATGCTGGTTGGAGATGTGCCAGCTTCTCCATCATTGTGTTCAGTTCTTCACAGTACACATCTGCAGTAATGCTCACCCCGTTTGGTAAGAAGCTGTGATGAATCACACCGGCGCTAGACCACCAAACAGTGACCATCACTTTTCTAGGGGTAAGTTTTCATTTAGGGCATTGTTTAGGTGCTGAACCAGGATCCAACCAACTTGCTGAGCGCTTGCGGTTATCAAACAGAATCCATTTTTCATCGCAGGTAACAATGCGGTTCAAAATTCCTTCATTTGTGTGTCTGTTGAGCAGTGCAAGGCACGTCTCGACGCGTACTTCGCGCTGACGATCATTGAGTTCGTGGGGCACCCATTTGTCAAGCTTTTTTACCTTGCCAATTTGACGCAAATGGACCAATATTGTTTTGACGCTAACGTCGAAAGCTGCTGCTAATTCAGCCGTAGATTGTGTATCATCAGCTTCCACAATCGCCTTTAATTCGTCATTGTCGACCAAAGTCTTCGGACGACCGCGAGGTTCATTTTTCAGGTCGAAATTTCCAGAACGGAAGCGAGCAAACCAATAACAGGTGGTGCGTTGGTTTGTAGTGTTAGCTCCGTAAACGTCGTTGATGTTGCGTGCCGCTTGTGCCGCGTTGCTGCCACGACGGTACTCATATTCCATAATTACTCGAATTTTTAACGTATCCATGATGACGAAAAAGATTGAAATGCGATGAAAATGTAACACTAATCAATAAACAAATGACTACATTTGGAAAAAAAGATCCATGTTTTTAAAATAAAATTAATTTGAAATTAGAATTCTTACCCAAACAAAAATTATTTTGATTTGAAATGGCCAGTACTGCAAAACGGCAATTTCATAGGTAAAGACCTAATATTATTGTACGTACATTTAAAAATAATTTCGGTTTAGCCCGTAACAGCGCCCGACCTTGAGTTCCTGCCTTTATAATCCCCGGTCTACCCCAGGGCTTTCATTCTGTAATTGAAAACACTTGTGAATGTTGTAAATAGACAATTGTATGATTGACAGAGGTGGTGACATGGGGTCATATCAAAGGCTTTACGGCTAATGGAGGATCGTGCTAGACAACCCAATGGTTGCTAAATTCGGTCGAAAGGAATTAATATACGGATATTTTTTTTTTTCGATGTATGCTACATACATTTTGACGTTTGGATTGACTGTACAGTGTACAACATACATCATGGACTCATGATGGACACCTGATGACCACTGACCCCCGGTTTCTGAAAGACTATTGATTTTATCTGTTGTCACATCTCACATGATTTTTTTTTTTTGGATGGGAAATCAACAAATAACTTCTCCCGCTCTGGGTGGAGCGGGAGGGCGTGTCAGACTTTTACTGACTAAAACCCACCCGTGTTCCCTCAGTTGCCTGTGTGCCAGGGGCCGCGGTATCTCTTTCGAACAACCCGCACCCCTGGCAGGCATCGGTCCTTGCGGACCCCACCTATTGGTGCTGACATCTCTTTGAGGCGCGCGTAGAACACAATGCGCCGTCGACCCGGGCTTGATCCTTACCGGACAGCGACCTACCCATAACTCGCCGTCCGCAAGCCCGCGCCTACGGTGGCCGGGAATCAGCCTGGGATTCCCGACGCCCAGGGCTTCTCCCGCGGCGACTATACTGCCTCTCCCTCACGTGCGCCGCCTCCCTCTTTGCGAGCATTACTGCTTCACAGAAGGAGGTGACGGCTAACCATTCACTCTCGCTCCGTACCATGGCCTGCACCAGGGCCGCACGCAAGAGATCGCCGCCGCCGATCGCCTCCACGAGGACACGGCGGTGCTCCGCCCAAGTCGGGCAGACCGCCACCGTATGCTCCACCGTGTCCTCAGGGCGATCTTCGCAATGGAAGCACCCGGGCGTTTCCTCCCGCCTTATACGAAACAGGAACCTCCCGAAACAACCGTGTCCGGTGAGGACCTGCGTCAGGCGGAAGGTGAGGACGCCATGCCGCCTCTCAAGCCACTCCTCAAAGAGGGGAATTACCGCCGCTATCGTGGTATCTCACATGATTGAAACGGTTGTTATTATTTAGGTCAACCAATGACAAAAGCTTAGGGTACATGAGCTTTTACAACAGATTCTTCTTAATATTTATTTTAAAGTGTGATGTATCGTTCTATAAACAATGAAATACTTAATTCTTTCGTTGTCTCGCACATTTCCACAAGTTTATGGCCGAGTTGTTTTACAACCGAAGCCTTAAACATTTAAGTTGAATGCAGTACGTTTCTAATTGATGGATTAAGTTGAACTTTGTTTGTCTTCGTCTGTAAAATACAATAAAAGCAAGAGACGAAATACTAATCCTACCTACATTAGGGCGGGGATAAAAGGATTCTGTGAATGGCCCACGATTTAAGAGCATTTACTTTAGCAAGAAAAATATATATCTGCCGACAGCAAATTGAATTTATCAATGTGAAACGGGTGAATTTGACTCAATGTAGATCATTGTTCTAAATTAAATTAATATTCCTCAATCGACTATGTATTGATTTATACAAAACTGAACCCTAAACTTAATTAACGTTTTAGACTAGTAGATATAATTTACAAATCCGTATCTCACAAACCCTTACCGAGCGAAATGTAAGTTATATTCGGTTCATGAAAAGCCTTTTGTTATATGGGACATCCCACTCCGTCAATCAGAGCCACGAGCACCAAAGTAATCAAAGTTTATAACGAGTTACATAATTATTAAATCCTACGTATAATTCTAGTTCCTCTCTCAATGTGAACGTCAGCTGAGATATAAAATGCATTTATTCAGTCCTAGTTCGTGACCTAAAAACAAGAAGTTAACTGGATTAATGTTTCCGAAAACTTTGTAATTAATGATTCGCTAATCTTTACGGAGACTGACATGCGGATAAAAGTTTTTTGCCCTATAGAAAACTCTTAAAATTTTATCACAAACTTCCTCCACCAAAGTACACATGCAGAGAAAATGGGTCGCACAATCGATATTAATTTATAGCAATGAAATATCCTGGGATTGCGTATAGACCCCTGCCGCTAATGACTCGAGCCTTACTCCAACTATCTAAATTAGAAATTCGATATTTTCATAAGATAGTGTGTTAATTTTGGTAACTGTTTATATCGAGCGGAAACGTGGCTGTGGTTTGCAATAACTATCAAAACTATGAGAATGAGCAAGTAACCGAGGAGACAGCGAGTGGAGGCAGTTCGACGTCAGACAAGGTACGGGACGGCCGACCGACTCCCAACTACAAGTAAAGCGCTTTAGCGGCAGATTAAGATATATATCTAATAGATAGTGCGGTTTGCTAGATCAGATTATGAACTTGACAAATGACATGGATAACAGCTAAGATATCTGCGCCGAAGTGGCTCGCGAGTTTACGTGGGTCGGTATCGATTTAATGCGAACTTGGAAGCATTATATCATTAATCACTGTTTCAAAATGTGTAATCAAGCAACATTTGAGCACTTATTTTCCGCTTGATGATATTTTCGCTTTTCAAGCTCTACAACAAATCTGCAGACTTTCAACTTATGAGAACTCAATTACTCATATTTTTCCGTTGGCCCGCTGTCGCCTAAGCGCGCGACGTTTGTCGCAAGTCGCGCGGCACAGTTCTGCAAGTGTTTGAGATAACAAGTGCGCGGGTGACAAGAGTCCTCGCAACTTGCGCCCGATGCTCAAAACTTTTCCCGCAAATGCACCTTAACTAGTGTTGTCTGAGGTAGGAGCAATCTGAATGTTCACTAAGTAAACTGTTACGTGACTGGCATAAAAATGTTTATTAGGCTCGTTTTGCTGAAGTAGTATACAACTACTTACTTTTATTTTAAAGTTGAAATTACGCTTGGTTTTTAGGCCGTATTCGGCTATCCAAATCTCCAAACTACTCGAATTCGGTTACATCATTAGGTCAAATGAATTAAAAGCACAATTACGAAACCATTATCACAGTGAAACTGAAACACATATTCTGCTGAAAGCAATTGCAAAATATCACGAAGGTTTTAAATGTATTGGTACTACATTCCTATAAACTTTTGCATAGTTAATTTTAACTGTGCCAATAAAGAACGTTACGTTTATATCTCAAATATTGCACACAAACATGGTATTAATAAAATAATATATTGCGCCAAAAGGCCGGCTTGGTCGACAACATCTGACTTTCCCTGAAAAACTTTTGATGGTGAAGCATTTGAAAATCCAGAATGTAGGTAACATTCTGCATTTTCATACAACTGCAGATATCGGTTATCTTTATAAAAGTTTAAGTGTTATAGTAATCTTCTTCTTCTTCGTCGTATGGATGATTTGAATTGTGGGTTTTAAATGAGATTCGAACAGAATTCAGCCACTTCGACAGCGTTATCTTTGGCCTCGCGAAGGTTTTTTGTAGTGCAGGTATTAGTGCATAGAGAGCACGACAAGAGGTGGGGCATAATTTGCGATGTGGCGCCACTGTCGCATTGTGGCTCATTGGAGTAGTAACTACCCAAGTTGTGCCGGCAACGACTCACCGGGCTTCTTAGTCGATTAAGAGATTTCCAGCTATGCCATGGCAGTAAGTAGCCCGCTGGAACGCTATTTGCAATGTATATAGTTATGTAATAAATTTGATGTCTAAATAAAAATACAAGTAAGGTCCATATTTCATATCGTTTTTACCAAATAAACAAGTAACTTCTGAATCGTTCGAAAATTTGTCTGCTGTAGCCGGCGAGCTAACCAGCGGTGCACGTTTTCTGAAGGAGCGTAGTTTTGAACTCTGCAAGATAACAGATGCGAGCCTCTCCCCTCCACTGGCAGTCGAGAACTGCCCCACGCTAGCGTCTTGAGAAACGCTTACCGACTATGCCAGTACCACTTGAATTATCTCTACTCACTATTTCTCTTTGGGAATTGTTCAAATTACGCTGTACAGTTTACCTCAGTAAATGTGAGTTTTTGAGGCGCCTTGTTGTGGTACATCAAATCAATGAATTGACTTTTGAAAATTAAGTTTTTCATAGTTCTGACAGATGAACTCAGGAAGAACATGTATCATGCATGACTCATAGATGTACATCATTTAAGGTTTTAATTAACCAGCTTTGACTGTATTATGGAACAAAAGAAGCTTCTTAAAACCCTAATTCATTCTCCTTCTTTTTTGATAATTCCAGCATTAAAATAAATTTCGTTAAAATGTAAAATAATTTCATTTTTGTTCTGATCTTTTAATATTAACTCACTCATATCAGCTCTAAAAACGCCATCAATCCTGTAACAATAACACTACAGAACGAGCAACACAAACGTGTTCACAGTGATCGATTTCGTTCCATACAAAGCTCGCAAACGGTTAGGGGTCGTATAAAGGTATCTAATTAATAGATCGCGCGTTGTCCTACGTGAATAGTTTTCGTTTGAACGAATGGCAATGATAGTCTCGCGGGCTGGCCTTTGTACAGTCGGCGGCCTCGTTAGTCGTGCCACTTCAAAGCTACGCACAAAGGCCGCCCGCTACCTACCACCTGTACCTTTATTGTTCTTTATCTCTATTTAGCGATAGTCACGACTAACGTGAGTTTACTCTGGCTATTTGAAACGGATCCCTATTTAACCTCCGCCTATTGTGACGTTATCAATATGGTGTGGAAGCTTTGTAAGTGATATTATTGTTGCTGTTTATTTTATGTTGTGGTTTTTAGGGTTCTGTGTCGAGAGGGTGGGAACCGGGCCTCACTACTAAGTATAAAATGTGTATCTGTTCGTATCTCAAAGGTATTGTAGTGACTAAACTTCACTATATTTGATGATTTTAACGATTGAGATTTTGTTAAACAATAGTTTAAAATAAAAAAGACCTATCAATACTGGCTGTATTCTGCTTGCTGCTTTTCAAATGACTGCCAAAACGGCTGAAAGAATTGTAGTTGGTACTCTGTTCACGTATAAGAATCAACGAATTCCGGACAAATGTTGTACTGCTATAATTACGTGAACACGAACAACCTAACGAGGTACGAAACCTTCAGTGTGCGAATACGACTCGCACTCCGCCGCGCGCCGATTGTATTCACGAAGGTAAGCAGCCATAGCTGAATGAGAAAGCAATTTTGTGAATCATTTTCGGTAATTCCGAGAAAAGATTTACCTACACAACATTATCGGTAAATATGTATACATTTATGAGGTAGATCAATTCCGAATTATTTATAAAAACCATAAGGATACTTATAGGATTTCCTGGTGAGGGAGGAAACCAGTGGGAACCACTTTTAATATATGTCAGTAATTTTTGCTTAAACTAGTTTCAATAGAAGACAAGGATTAGAATGAGCAGCCCATTAAAAAAAAAAAAATACCGACTTTTCCAAGTAACAGCCTCTGTAACTACAAGTTTGGCACAGTAAAAAGGTGCCAAAAAGTGAAACGAGGTGGCGTCATTAAAAGTTTAAAGGTAAACCTACTGTAGGCAAACACCTGCAGGTGTTTGTGAATAAAACTGGGTTAAACAAGGTCTAGTAGGTGTAGGTAGTTCTATGAAATAATTATGTTTTGCCCCCGTGGAGGATTATTAGACAAAAGAATTAGTAATTTTCACATAACATTACCCATCCCGCATGTGTTTCCTGAAGAGTTAAACAGAGATATACTAATAGTATTTCCAAATGTACGAATTAAAATCAGTAAAAAAAAATCACACCGAATCAAAGTTATATATAAATGTTTTTTTATATATTACATACACACCTAATTGTACGCAGTAGGTACCTACTTAGATAAAACGTTATTTAAAAAAACCTTGCAGGTACTTTGTCACATATTTCATTTATAATCCTAATTAAAATGCAGGTGAACATTGGTAAATCCTTAAACATTAATGATTAAAAATCATAAATGAGATTAGCAGTTTTTAACGAATGTATTGCGCTATAGAAATATTTTCTACAATATTCGCGAAACGAACTTTTAAGACAGCTTCTATTAAAACAAGTAAATAAAACCAATCTCAATTCTTTTTTCGCATTTAAATTATTTTTTTTAGTGCAGCAAGTAGTAGCAATACCGAAAAATCCATTAGTCCCTTTTCTACATCCCATTGCTCATATGTTGCATGCTAAATATATTTTTTCCAATCCATGATCATAAACTTTTACCTCTAGTGGTTTTAATACCTTTGTTTATTACTAGTTGTAATAAATCAATGTGGCAACTCAGCGTTTATATTGACGTTTGTTGATGAATATTGAACGATTTTACTAAGAGCGTTTTCTCTTAGCTCCCGTTACCGTATCTTTGGTATAAGTATCTATTATTTCCAAGGCAATCATGTTCAGAGCTTCGTTTTACTTACAGATAGCTTTACGAGCATCGGCGTGTGTTGAATAGCGCAAGTCGCCTGCAATTACTTATATCTGCACTAATTTTATGACCTCCTTCGATTATTTCGGATAACTTATACATTTACTAGCGACCCACCCGCTTTTGCTTCGCACGGTTTTACGATTTGGCAAAAGATCGGAATTTCTTTAACATGTGTGAGTTTAATATTAATGTATTATACACATAACCGTTCCGGAATAGTTTTTTTATTGTCACGGGCTAATAGATCAGGTTAAGCTACGCTTGCTGCAGTTGGTTCGTGGACGGGTGACCATAATTACATACCAAGACTCCTCCATGCCTCGGAAAGCATGGTAAGCCGTTGGTCCCGGCTGTCATTTGTGGTTCGACAGAAGCCCGCAAGTCTGACAACCAGTCTTACCAAGAGGTATCGGGTTACCCAGTTACTGGGTTGTGGACGTCAGATAGGCAGCCGCTCTATGTAAAATACTGGTATTCAATTGCATCCGGTTAGACTGGAAGCCGACCCCAAAACAGTTGCGGAAAGGTTAGGCAGATAGTGATGGTGGAAACCGCATCAAAATCTATCGCGTAACTTAGAAGAATAACTCGGTCGCGCAGATAGACACGGAAAGCGACTTTAATTTATCTATTCTAATAATACTCGCATAATAAAGCTGAAGATTTAGTTGGTTTGTGAGTTTGAACGCGCTTATCCCTGGAACTATAGGCATATATCCCTGAGGAAGGTTACAGGCAATTAGAACCAGAGCAAAAAAATAATAATTACGTGGGCGGGCGATGCGACGCGACGCGGTGGGTCCAGGGAACAAGAAACTTCACGCGGCCCAAAAAGCGGGCAGAAGCTAGTGTAGGTAATATGTGCTGAAACTATATAGAAATAAATTCTCTGTTGAGAAGTTTTAAATTTAATGAGATTAAATGATAATGCTGAACATGACCTGCTTTAAAAATAAAAGCCAGTAACATGGAATATAAGTTATTAGTTTGAAAGTAGCAAACATTCAAAAATACAGCTCCGTAATATTTCCTATCGTAATATTAGGTGTCGATACCCTGTCGTTTACTGCCTTAGGATGTGGATAAAAGTCAACTCGTGTGAAATGACATTAAATCAGTGTCAAATTGACGTAGCTGCTGCGAGCCGCGGCCGGACGGACATGACGAAATTATAAGGGTTCCCGACGTCACACAATTATAGTGTCTGCGAAACCCTAAAACGAGGAAACATTTTATACAGTTAGAGCGAGGGTCGTTTATTACAAGATTTTTGTCGTGCGCTCCGCCGCAATCAAACATTTAATTTACATAGAAAAATGAAGCTTTTATTCTGAAATGCGTTACAGGAGATGATGATTCATAAATTCGCGATATTAAAGCCGTTAAAATTTATAAAAATTCAAATGCGTATTCCAATGACGTTATAAAAGATTTTCCGTTCATATTTTGGTCATATTTGTGTGAACGAAAACAAAGGATTCCTCTTTTCATTTGCAATTTTTATTACCTTCGTTCGAGTTACATTCACATTAAACGTGGTTTTGTATTCGTGTTTGCTGCAGTGAGTATAAGAGGTAGGTATTTATTTGTAAAGGTGTGTAATCTAGTTCAATCCTGTTTGCTAAAACAGATACAGCTGCTACCTAAGAGGAGCAGAATAAGGTGTGAGAGGGACAAGGAAGGATATGGGGCATGTGGCGTGTGTGAGAGAGATGGCAGGAGGTAATCCTCACCGACACAACTCACCGCCAGACTTAGGAAATGAAAGCCAACCAAACCCAAATTCATTAATGTTATCGTGTTTGCCATTCTAACAGTTGCAGAGGTATGAGAGCTGCAGATAACTAGTACAGAACTAAAACTGTTTGGAGCTAATTCCAACTTGTTGTTGGCAATTTATTTATTATTTATTTTATCATCTACTTCCCATTGCGCTAGTTAAATATTTAGTTAGTTAAATCTTCTATTAAAGTTGTAAACTCTAGTTGTTCGTCCGTCTGTCTTTAATGCTTTAGTATTTATACAAATGGGGATAGTTACACCTCTGCCCAACCCTCCGGGGAAACAAGGTGTGAAGATATTTGTGTTGTTATGTAATATGTTCTAAAACAGGAGCTTATTTTGTTGTATTTTCGTATTTCTTTCAATTTTTTCTGGCACTTTTGTGGTCGCATGATGTTGTCTATAATTAACTACGATCTGTGGTTAATTGACTGTAAGTACACGAAAGACCTAAATTAATTAGTTCAATCTAGGATTGAGCACATGAACGTAATTGGGTGGTCATTGTACCAACTAGGTATATTCGTGGTAGCGTCAGTGGACAGTGAAGACGATATTATTATGATTAAGTAGCTAATGTAATAAAAGAAAAAGAGGATGGGCATTTCTGTATGAAACGTGTAAACCAACCATCACAGTCTTATTTCCAAAGATTTCACTGCCATTTTAACGTGTAAAGTGACTTGTAATTACTTTAATGCCTGTGTTATTTCAATGCTAGAGCAATATCAAACGTAGTTTTCATAACTTAAAATGGAGTACTTAATTAAGAAACGAGTTTTAGAAAATATGAAGCTCAAATTAATGATGTTGGTTACTTTTACCGTTTTGACGTGTGATCCTTTATCTTTGTACATTATGGTCACAAGCCAGTTTGCGTAGACAGACATATTTAAATAATTTGGAATTTACTTTGAAATTCGTTTGTTTTAAATCGTTCAAATTGTCTGCGAATAGCTAAGCTTTATTATGTAGTAACGTAAGTTCTGGATATTCTTTTTAAAGTGAAGACCATACTGAGCGTTTTGTTGGTATTTGGCAACGCCCTATTTCACTCTAGAATCATCATCCGCCGAGCCTTTTCCCTATTAAGTTGTGGTCGGATTCCAGTCTCACCGGATGTAGCTGAATATCAGTACTTAAGATGAAACGACTGCCTAGCTGACCTCCACTACCCAGTTACTGGGTAGTACGATATCTCTTGGTAAGACTTCACTCCATATTACGATGACAATATTCATGAGAAAACAATAACTTTACATAGTATAAAACAAACTCGCTTTTCGTGTCTGTACGCTTAGATCTTTTAAACTATTTATTATTTAAACGATTTTAATGCGGTTTTCATCGTATAGATAGGGTCATCATTTTTGCTGAAAGACCTCCACTGCTGGACATAGGCCTCCCCCAGGCTCCTCCACTTCGACCGGTCTTGTGCTTCCCACATCCAACGGATTCCCGCGGTTTTCACAAGGTCATCGGTCCACCTCGTGGGAGGCCTTCCCACTCTACGTCTTCCGGTACGCGGTCGCCACTCCAGAACCTTTCGGCCCCATCGGCCATCTGTTCTGTGAGCAATGTGCCCTGCCCACTGCCACTTATGTTTGCCAATTCTTCGGGCTATGTCGGTTACCTTGGTTCTCCTGCAGATCTCTTCATTTCTGATTCGATCGCGTACGGAAACTATACATACACTATACATAGCCCTCAGCATTTCCCCTTGGGTGACTTTAAGCCTTCTGATAAGGTCCATTGTGAGCGACCGAATAGACAGGGTGATTCAAGAGAAAGGTTTATATGTATAATACACCGACATCACCGTGGGCGAAGCCACTGGTAAAAGCTAAAAGTTAATTATAATATTAAAATGATAAGGTAAGTTTTCCTAGTTTTCGATCCATTAGGAAGGATGCAAGCTAAGTCTCAGTAAATCTCCGATCGAGAGCTTCACATCTCATAACAGAGTGCAAACCCTAGGTTATACAAACACATTTATCAAGCTTAGCTAAAACCGAATGTGCCCCGGAGTGCTTTATCAACATACATTCAAAACTTCTCCACGACTTGGAACATTGAATTTAAAATATACTTAAGTGCGCAGATGTCATATTTTTCTACGATTGCATGAAAAAAAAAAGACTTAACTAAAGAGACTTTATTTACGAAGTCTGTGTGACGATGGAGCAAACATCTAAATGTACTTTTTACGTTTAGGCGTTTGCTTCAGTGAGGTCTAGATAGTTTAGATAAGGGAGGGCAAAACATTTACTTACTTACTGAAAGGGTACTTTTTTGCGTTTGACTTTCATTAAATGTCAGTAAACTGGAGCACATTACTAAATAAATAATACGGTACGAAACTATAGCTATGATGAAGAGCTATGGAGAAGTAGAAGACTTAAAATAGAGAGGACCAGCAGTACCAAAAAAGCAGAGTACCTCTAACAATGAAAACATAGCACCTCTTAGTTCTGGTTCCCTTCTAAGAATAACCTACACCTCAGTAGTAAGGAAGTTATGAGGGATTTATACACTCCAGCACTCCTAAGTCGAGCCACCGTAAATTTTTATGTTTATAGGTCTACAGACCTATAAACATAAAAATTTACGGTGGCTTGACTTATAATTATTTTGATATTACAATATCAAAATAATTATAAGTCAAAAGAAAGAACAAAGTTTTTATGCAGTTTTTGAAACTCACATACTGGCCTATCATTTATCAGGGCCAGGTTTTTTTTAGTGTTCCGATTTCAAATTTGCAAGAATGACAAACTGAAGTGATAGTGAGTGTCTGGCTTCAAAATCACATATTTTCTTTGCTTTGTACTAACATTATTTAAAAAGACCTTTAAGCAAAATGTGAAGGGTGACTCAATTCAGGTGACTGGGAGTATATAAAGTGATTGAATAATATCATCCAATTATAGGTATATCGATGCCATAGCACATAATGTGATAGATTACGTAAATCGTGGATTAGATCTATGAAGGTCGTCATGTGCTTGTTAGAATGATTACCTAGTTGCAATTCACTTATATAACTCTGTTATTGCTCAACGCGCGCATAATCGTACGCTAGGATGACATTATAAAGAAACATACATTAAAATATATGAGAATGAAAACAGTAACTTATATAAAAATTATTATCATGAATGAAAATTTATACGGCATAATAATATTTTAACAAAATTCGTTGAATAATTTACTTTATATAAAATAAATGTTACACATGCGGTAGCTACGCCGTAGCGTGTGGCTGACGCCACCGCTACGCGAGTTACGTGGTCGTAGCAGATCCCAGAACTGCTACGCATCAATTCAATTATTAAGTACGGTCAGCAATAAACACAATATCGTGATTTTCAGTGTCCGTTTCAATGGCGCGGCCACAACAACATAAAAAAATCTACCAAGATTTTGTAAAAAAAAAAAAAAAGTTCATTCCCAAAACCATAAAGTCAAAGTTACGGTTAAAAAGTTATAAGGGTTTGAACGTGGCCGCGCCATTAAAACGGACACGATTTTCAAACACCAGAGAACTAAAGTTTCATGTAAGTTACTGATTAAAACTTATGATTTACCGAAATAACGCGGGTAGTACAAGAGTATTTTTACTTACTGGTTCAGTTTTACAAAAGGTAGTTTTTAATTATTCTGATTATTTTGAAAACATTTATTTGTTGTGTTTGTTATGATATCGACTGTACATACCTAATTATGTATCTATAAAAAATAATAAGTACACTTACTTAGGCCTTGTTTTCATCATTGAAAGTAACACGTATTGTTTCAATTGAGTAAAAATTACGTTTATTTAATGATATGAGTATTTTTCAATAAACCGAATTGATTATGCAGATATCCTCTTAGTAGAGTTCAGTTTTTGAAACCAAAATAATATCCGTATATTTCAAGTTCCGAGAAATAATCGAGCTGACCCTGGTTCTTAGTTACCGAAATTATATGCAACTGAACGAATCTTTCATGTTAGTATCGTATAGCAGGCAAAATCCACTAACGACGGATTAAAAAAAACAGTTAAACATTGGAAATGTTGCTTTCATATTTGTCTAAAAACGAGGCTTATTCCGAAGTTCGTAATACGTATAGTAGCTTGCTTGTATTCCAAGTAGCTTATAATCTAAATTAACTATTGTTTTGCCCTAATTAAAGTTGCCCTAGAAATGGTGCTCTGCTCTGAGTATTTAGATTTAGGTCAAGTGTACCTACCTGCGAGAAGAAACTGGTGCAAGAGTACCGTCTTAGGTATACCGCTTCAAATCTAGCTAAGATATTCTAGCATCTAAGGCCCGTACATACAGCTATGAGATATTTTACTGTACCTTTAAGAATCAGGAATCACACTGCAGTTTCATACTGTATTTTGCTTTCGACAGTATGAACAAGCCAACCGTTCCACTGTTGTCCTCGAAAATTGCGATCACACGTCAACATCCTAATGTTGACGTGTGATCAAAATCAAAATCAAAAGTCTTTTATTCAAACTAGGCTGAGAGTCAGCAAAACGCCCGCCCTTCACCACTTCCTTGTGCTTTAGCTGGGAAGAAAAAGTGGCGCAACAAATTCCCCAGCAGCACAGCTATCTGTTAAGATCACAACAGTTCACCGTAAAATATCGTCCTGGGCCCTAATTCACTATGACCACTTAACGATTCCTTACTGTATGTGATCTAAGGAATTGACGTGGTTTCGAACCACGTCAATTCCTTAGATCACACACGACATCTGCTAATAAATATCGACAAATGTCTTGGAACATACAGAATATGACATTTCAATTCCTTACCGTTACATTGGTTTCCACAAAACACGATATTGACGTAGTTTGAACGTAGTAAGATTCCGCGGGGAAACATTATAACCATACAGAATTGGGGCCCTGATATCGACGTATGGAAGTGGCCTACGGCCCTTAACCACGGCACGGTTTCTTTACACTACGACGTGTTAAACGCTACGTAGAAAATTCGTGTGACCTTGTATGTGACACGGTTCTATGGTATACGGCGGTGGCGCTTATTTGTGGTGTGTGATCCATACAACACTGACGACCGTGCTTACACACGGCGAGTAAACCGTAGTTTTTCACGGCAAGGAAAACGTGTTTAAATGGCCTATCCTAGAATTTTTACTGCGTAGTCCACTTATATAATTTAATATTTTACTACAAATTCTTATTCCAGGCAAAATATTCGCCTATATACAAAATTCAGAGAATCTAGGAAACAGTTCAGACGTTGATAAGTTCAAATACTTTACCCATGGCGTGACATGTACTTCAGAATAAACTAACACAATCGAAGAAAGAGAACAAACGAAAATTGTGTTTTTTAAAATAAAAATAAAACTACTATCGCACAATAGACTGTCCCTGGAGCATTACCATAGCACTTTTTTTTTATAAAAACAAACACATTGCAGTTAAAATTGATCGGGAACAAAACCCGGCTCTCAGGGGATATCCGCAATAGTAATTTTATTGCAATCGTCTCGAATATTCCTTTCATTTCGCGAAAACGTAATAGAATTGAAGTAAGTACCTACTGCATTATCAAATATTATTCCTTTGCAGTAATTTAGATTCATCTGGATATAAAGGCTTTCGGAGGAAATTTCAGCATTTTCAATTTACCCGAGAAGCACGCAGAACCCTTGTCGGATATAAACTCACTTATCTACTAAGATCACATCTCCACTTTTCACACACGTTTTATGATGTTGTGCTTGAAAGATCGATGTTTCCACACTCGTTCTGAAAATGTGTTGCCTCGGTCTTAATCCCAGTTTTACCTGGACTAATGCAAGCGACCGTTTGTTAAAGAAATTGTTCGTACGCTTTACCAGGTGCACTCTTGGAACGGCTAGTTTCTAGTTCCACGTTGTTGCCGTTTGAATTACACAAATTATGGAAGAGAACTAGATACTTTGCTTTGTTTTTACAAATGGGACAATTTAATTGTATTATTGTATCTTCTGGTCTTTTAGATTGATGACAAGAATAGGATAGGACTACGTCATGTCATCAGGCTTCAATTGCCCATGGCTGAGCGAATGAATTGGGGGGGGCTACCACAAGGAATTATGCTTGGATGGCTTACAGATTGTTCCGGGTGTGGGTGTTGTAACGTGACTGATTTATGTGTACAAGCATATATTGCATACCTACAAGTTTTTTGTGAAATAAAGACGATTTACATCGATGAAATTAAATGACTTTTTGACCAACATAATCTTAGGTCATCCATCGTAGAATAGACCATTTTATTTAACCGCAGTTTATGTTAACGTCCCTTACAACACCCACGAGACCTAACAGTGGTTGAAAACATTAAAGTTATTTTATTGTAGCGTGCCACAATAACACTGGACTTAAATAAAGTTATACTTTAAAGTCGTAAATCGCGTTGACAGCCTGTGGCTATTAAAAGTTGTTTGTATTTTATAATGAAACTCGGTGAGTTAATTACATTAATCTTAATTAGATCAATTTTGATCAACATTAAACAAAAAGTATCCTAAAACAAAATTAATATATCAAACTGTCTGTGTGATCAGGATTTGTTTCGTGAAAGGTCGAGTCATGATGAACCCGCCGAGCGCCGTTTATTTTCTTTCTAAGGCAACTTTCATGTCACCCTAAAAATCTTTGTAGATTTCCTTTCTATTTTATTTTCTTACCAAATCATTGTTTACGTATTGTAAAAATACTGAAATTTTCACATTGTTCTACTGAGCTCTAGATAGGATAATTCGGTTAACTACCGAGAAGAATTTCTCAGAAACCTTTCAATAAATAAGGTGCCTACATTATAGGGCCTTCCTGAAATACCTCTACCCAAACTGGTCTCTACCAGTTTGGGTAGAATACCTCTGTATTCCAGGAAGGACTTCCGACTAATAATGTTGTTTCACTAAATATGTTCCGTCCAAGGGTTCATCGCTCTTCGTTCTATAAGAACCGCGTTATACAAATTGATTCGTCTCATTATTCTTAGCGATTCGTAGTTAACGATACACGTTGTTGATGCAATAGAAGATACAAGTGGATGTTGATTAACAATTTAGTTGTTTCCCGCTGAGTAGAATACGCGACGCAAACATAGAGCGACTGGAAATTACAGGATCATTTTATAGTAAGTATTCTGATTGAGGTGAATGACATTAAATATCACAAACGTGAGTACACGAAATTTTCAGTTCAACGCTGTGCAAATACCACTGTGGCTTTTTAAAATGTCAATGTACGTTTCATCATTCATATGTAGCCACTTTCTGAGTTTATCTTGGACATTACTGACATCGGTGAAGTAAAACATTGTGAAGAAGCCTGAACATAATTAACACCTTGACTGAAATCGCCAACACGTTTTGAGCAAATGTGGTGATCAATGCTCGTGGCTTCTCTGAATGAGAAGAGTCCTTTGTGCAGCAGTGGGGCTGATATGTCTTTGGGAAGTCGATAACATATTAATTAATGGAAGTTCTTTTGTTTTTAATCAAAGGGTTCCATCACACGTACCACAACAACACCATGTCATTGATAAATAAATGCTATTACTCACTACAGGAATATTTGGACGACAATTCTATGGTTACTGCTTCAGAAAATTGTATATAATCTCACCTATTTTGACGATTTAGAATTTTATTTGACATTAATTAGCATTATTATGGCATGTAACTTTATTCTATTTGACATGTAATGAAATTTATTCTATTTTCTGCAATTTGTATTGATAATCATGTACCTATTAATATTGTTTTTATATAAATTCGACAATGTATTTGTGTAATTAAATATATTTGTACGCCTTTGGGCAAAACATGGAGGATCTACCTATCTGTAACATCTCGCAAACTATTGTAATTTGACCTATGTTTACAAATAAAGCTTTCTGATTCTGATTCTGATTCTGACAAAATGTGGGCAAGCAGTGGGTACCTGTGAATAATGTCGCTGCAGCTTCTTACAAGTGTGTTGTGGTAACTACAAAGTGAAACCAATGGTCGACGTAACGTTGTATTTTCCGCTAGTGCGCGGTCTCGCTGGTGGTTACGTTGTGGCTGCGACGTGGTCTTGATGTCGTTGGTATCATCTACCCGCTTGATATCAACAGTCAAATGTGATCCGTGTGAATAAACTAAGTATTCATGTTCATGCAAATTTGCGCTCGTCCACGTGTTGTCGTTGTGGTATAGTTGTGGTTGTGGTGTGATTGGTGCACGTGAGATCGGGGCCTGGATAGACTCTATTTGCTTTTACTTCTTTATTAGCTGCTGTTTCTTGTTATTTACTACGTAATTTTTACTTGACTGAACTGAAGGAAATATTTATAAAGTGAATGTAAATAAATGTTTTTCTCTTTGCGATTACGGAACATTAGGTTGTACCCACCTTTTGTCTGTATGCGTCATTCTGTTCAGATATAGGTAGTTCGTCGAAGTTAGTTGGTTGTCTTTGAAGAAACCCGTGATGTATGCGCATGTCAGAAAAAAACAATGAAAGGGGAAGTCTGAAAATATTTATTAAGACTGTCCGGTCAGGAACACAAACCCAGGACTTCCAGCTCTACAGTCGCTCTTGTAACCACTAGACAAGCATTGGAAGGAATACTCTGGTTGAAAAGTATCTAATAAACATGTCAACAAATGGATCTGACAACGTTCCTGTGAATGCCAATTTATCGTGCCACTTACAAATTGAGTGCTTTGATTTGATTATTTGATTCTAATTTTCAAAATTCTAATTTTCATTAGACAGTCTGCGTTAATTTATAATTTCAATTTTCGTTTATGATTTCGCAATTAGAATTTAATAACGGTATTCGAACAATAATTGTTGGAGAAAATAGTGAGATATAAAGTTGAAACCTTCTAAATAATTAATGTTACTAACTTCTTTTAGTGATTGATTGCGTAACAAAACAACCTGAATAGCAATTGTTTACACTTTCGGATACTTTTTTCGAACAGACGTAGTATATATTTACTAAGAGCTGATTTTTCAATAGTCAGATAACTTTTATCTGTGAAATAAATATGTCGGTTTGACAGCTTTTGTAAAGAAAATATGCCAAACTTTCAGATTTATTCTTCAGATAACAGTTTTAAAAGACTATTGAAAAATCAGCTCTTAATTTCAAAATGAACAGGTACCTATTATTACAAGTTGTACCTCGAGGTACTCTACGAAGTATCTAAACAAGGTTGCGAGTTGCGGATTCCGTCCCTGCAGTGCTATCTCACTTCACATTAACATATCTTACTAAGCCACCTCGAAGAACAAAAATATATTAACTATGTATATTTTAGAAATGCTAATATATTTTAACTTTCATAACGAGGTACGTTTCAAAAGCTTATGGCTTTGAAAACATTTTCTGAATGCTCAAATACTTTTTTTAAGCATTTTCTTTTCTAAATTGTTAATTAAAATGTTTTAACCGTTTAGGTTCTTTGGAATTCAGATTTCGAAATAAAGAGTCAAACGTTGTTTTTTTTTTCTAATAAACAGAGAATCTTCGTCGGCTTGGCAACCGATCACGTAGATGTTCAGATTTCAATTTAGTCGCGTTATAAGGAACATGATATCTCTTGAGAACGTCTAGTGTGGTATACGTTACGACACGAACTGATAAGTAGATAGATGTCTAGTATGCATGGAAATTGGTCTTATAGTGAAGCCAACTAGTCGCTCAATACTCACAAAGATGATCAGAGGGGTAATTGCGTAACACACTAACAGTAGGAATGGGTTTCATTTTGACAGATCGGCAATATTCATGGCATTTTTTACGTTGTTTGAGCAGTAATTTTTTTTCGAACATGTGAAATAATGGCTAGCAATGTCCTAGTGTGTTACGCAATTAGGTGCATGGCTCTATACCAAAAACTTTACAAGTCTACAAAATTGAGGCAATTATACAAAAAAAACACAAAATTTATAAATGATGTACCTACCTAGTAATGAATTACAATTTACAATTCATTCCCATTTTAAAAAGCGTAAAACAAAGCACGAAGGCGATGTATAAATTGAAGGCTTGTCACTACAATTTATATATTTTTAAGGGTTTTGCGTTACAATTGTATGGCTTATGTAGGCGTGGTAGATTATGGCCCACTCCCTCTAACAGAGAGGAGGCCTATAAATAATAATAAGTTTATTTATTTTCTCTCACAATGGTTCTGTAGCCTTAACAATTATTAACATATATAAATTAACATTGTGAGAGCTGGTGCCTGCTGTAGGTTTTAAGAAAAACCTGTGTTACAGGTCACCAGGCCCCACTTAGTGGCTCTATACAAATTAATTTCTTTCTACCAAAAAATTAAACAAAAAATAAGTAAATGGAAAGAAAAAAAAAATATATATATAATAATAATAAAAATAAAATAAAAAAAATAAAAATTGAAAATAAAAAACAAAAGCAGTCAAAGGGTGAATGAATGTTTAGGTAACTGTTGATGATTGTAAAGGTGACTTGTGGTGTATGTGTACGATGTATAGGTGAATTGAGATGAATATGTAAGTGAATCGTGATGTAGGGTGTAGGTGAATCGAGTGCATGGTAATTATTTTAGTACAAGTGTCTGTGTGAACGTTACAAATGGAAACAATGGGGCCTTAAGAGCATGCAGTAATTGAAATTCGTTACGAAGATACAAAAGGGAGATAGGATTTATTTAATTGTGTGGAGCAGTTTTTCGGTGTCATTATAGCAAAGGGTTTTTAAATATGCAGTCACTTTTTGCTTACAACTGGGTTTATTCAATGGATAAATATTGTGACTCTTGTTAATAATATTATAGAGATGATCCCCTAGGTAACAGAAGAATCTGTGGGCCAGACTTGAACGGAAATATTCTGTTTTGCATACGGTACCCTTTCTTCGTTTGTTTATAAGAAGATCCGAATCATAAACTAACTGCGAGTGCTTTTTGAGGACTGTATGGAGAACAAAAGTTTGTCTTATAGACAGTACCTCCCACCTCTTATACAAGTCTACTGTGGGAAAACGGAAGGGAAGACCCGCAGCAACCTTAAGTATAGCACGTTGAGCTCTTTCCGCCTCTATCAGGTGCGTTTTAGCAGCACCTCCCCAGGATGTGATGCAGTAGTCAATTAGCGACTGGCATAAGGCATAGTAGACCATCTTGATGGTACGATGGTCGGCTACGTGTTTTAGACTCTTGAAGATGTAAATGAGCTTACGCAGTCTGGTTACCAGGACGTTAATATGAGGTTTGAAGCTGAGGAATTGGTCCAATATAACTCCTAGATATTTAATATGATCGGTTCTCTGAAGAACAGCACACGAACATGGTTGGTAGGTTGACCAGCACGTGTGGGCCGTTAAAGAAAGTGAACGAGGGGGCAGCGCATTCGATCGGAGTGCAAATGCTACATATTTTGTTTTTGTAACATTGAGAGTCAGCACATTACTCTGCAACCAATCAACAACCCTGTCTAGCCCCTGTTGAGCCACATCATAGACCTCATACCAGCTTTCACCACTAAAAAAGAGGGCCGTGTCATCGGCAAATGTAAAAATATGACCGTTACTAAGGAGCAGCTGACAGAGGTCGTTGATGTAGATCAAGAAGAGGGTTGGGCCAAGTATGCTGCCCTGTGGCACTCCAAAGGTCACTGGCAGTTCGCTACTCACCCTATCACAAATTTTAACCTGCTGTTTCCGGTTAGACAGATAGTCCTGAAATAATTTTAAGGGAAGACCTCGTACTCCAATTTTTTCCAGCTTTCCCAATAAGTGAGGAACTGAGACCGTGTCAAAGGCTTTTGCCAAGTCCAGAAACACTGTGAGACATTTTTTTTTCTGATCCAAGGTAGTTATGACTGTGTCAACCAATTCGTGTACCGCGTCATTGGTAGATTTACCTTTCCGGAACCCAAACTGAGAAGATGAAAGCAGGTTGTTAGCCTCGAGAAACCTAGTCAGCCGGTTATTCATTAGGCGCTCCAGAACTTTTGACAGCGTAGGAAGAATAGAGATGGGTCTAAAATTGTTGACACAGTCCTTATCACCACCTTTATAAATAGGTTTTAAAACTGCGGATTTGAAAGCCTGCGGAAATTTCCCTGTTGATATGGCGAGATTACAGATGTGGGTAATAGCAGGAGAGAGAACGTGAGCATATTTTTTCAGTAACCGGCCCGAAATTTGGTCAATTCCGACAGCACAATTATCCCTTAACCCTTCAATGAGAAGCAGGACCTCAGATTCGTCCGTAGGAAGCATGACCAGGGAATGAAGAGGAGCGGAGTCCGTGAGGTTGTCCGGTGAATGTCTGAGAGGAAATGAATGGGGAGGGATTTGCTCGGCTAGGTTGCGTCCAACGTTTGCAAAGAAATGATTGACCTCATTGATGCTCTTGTCCGGGTTCACATTTGAGATGAGACAGGAGGAGTGATCTGTTGCTCTGCTGGAGCCGCTAATCTGTTTGATTACATCCCACAGCTTCTTTTTGTTACCACTTGCGTTCTCAATCTCTTGTTTTTCATGGTTTCTTTTAGCTTTCTTTAGAACCGAAGAACAGAAGTTTCTGTAACCTATGAGGAGGCCTATGTCCCAGCAGTGGGAATATTTAAGACTGATTATATTGTGTGGCTTAGAGTTTTGTGGTACATACATGGACTTGGAAAATTTACAAATTTTGTAATTGTAAAGTTTTGTTTTATAGGGCCCAGTACTAAAACAATTTTGATTGTAAGCAGATTTATAAGTTAGGTGACATTTCTCGCCTAGTTGTCAACAGTGCCGACGATCTCCTCTCTTTTAATTCTTTCGAAACGTGTGGCAAGGAAAGAGTATTTCATAAAAAGTAATCTGTAGCTACACTAACCTTCTCGTGTGCTGATATAACAATTTTTAATGCCACGTTAACTTTAAATAGTGTCGTTATGAGTGATAATAGTTCTTATTGCAATCCGATACGGGTTAAAATCTGTTGTAATAAATTCGTATCAGAAATGAGTAAACGTATGTCGTAAAAATGAAAATGAAATCGTATAAAATTAGATATAAAATATTTAATAATAAATAAAATAATCAATCACTGAATGCAGTTGTCATTTGAAATTTTATGGTATATGTTTAATTATAATTGTAATTGTTATTGAAGGGATAAACTGCTTTTAAAGATAAGTGACTTTGATGATTTTTTTGATACATTAAAATATGTTTAATTATGTTTTGAGTTCCATGACTATATGCAAAAAATACTTGAAATTTGCTTTCAAAATTATTTACGGTTAAAGAGATACACTGCATTAAAAAAACACCTTTTTGTCCGTTTTCAAGGAATCTCCGCCTTAATAAGTTACTATCACTTCTACTAATCCGTTCCCTGAGTATGGCGATTATAATACTAGGTACCTACTCATTATTGGCGTTCATAGCGGCAGTCTATGAGAAGGCCTATGTACAGTCACGAGCATAACTATATTACAGTCACGCAAAGTTCAAAAGCGTTTTTCTCATGCTTTTTACAACAGCAACTGTGGTAACACTGTTAAAGTACAAATTACTTATATTGTAATAAACTTTTTCATGAATTTTCATTAAAGCAACTGAATGTATTATTCTCTTTTGCCATGACTTATAGGTATATAACGGTTATGATATCGTTATTTCTGGGTAGGGCACAACTCATTTAAAATATATATGTGGTGCGGTATTAGTCGTTGTTGGAACGTGAAAATTGCAGTAGTTTAGGAGAAAATCGGTTTTGACTCTTGCGTAAGTGTAAAGTATTTATGCTCGTGACTGTACCACCAGTATGATGATACAACTAAACCCAGGATCTAAAAGATTTATGTATATTAAGCTTATTTGTAACAAAAACACACAGGTATTCTGTTGAAACATATCAAATCATGTCAAAAAATCATGTTAAATATCTCTTTGATAATTGAATGAGCTTCGCATCAAAATTAATCATAAATTGAAGCGCTAAGATATTTAATGCTCACAAAATCCCAGTAGAGTAGCCGTCAGATTTTCCTGTACTTCACTATGTAGGTATATTGTACTAGCTGCGCCCCGTTGTTTCATCCGCATTGAGTTTTCCAGGGAAACCGTGCATTTGACGGTATTTGACGGCAGCCTATGTCATTTTCCGGTCCACGAACAAATCTCTATGCAAAAAGCCACGTCGATCTAAAGCTCAGTTGCTACGTGAAAGAAGAATGAACCAACAAACACTTTCTAATCTATATTAAAGTAGGATTGCATAGTAGGTAGGTACAGTTTTACGCTTTTATTTCTCGGAGTTAAATAAAAGGTGCTAACAGAATCAGCAGCGGTCTCATCCCGCCGTCTCTCCACTGTCGTCCCTTAATTAATTATCTCATAGAATTTTTAATGTCATCTCTATGTGCATTTTCATTTTACAGCGCAATTGCAACAATTAATTTCAGCGACGGAAACACTTGCTATTTCATAGTGACAGTGACCGTTTCGTGTTTTTGGTAGTCCTCGGGATTATGCAGATTATTCTCACATCTCGTCGAAAAACAACGTTTGTTGAGTTATTAGAATCGCTATAAATTCATCGTTTATTTTATATTTTCATCAATTCTGCAGACTCAAGGATTCATAGGAATAACAAGTTTTTATGTTCAAACTTTAGTTATGGCTACTGGATAGTATCGGAGTGGGAAGGGTTGTTGTACTTTATTCGAATAATGTTTCAGTATTTATTTGCAAACTATTTATAGTCTGGGTATTGAATACTCCCCGCTCCAGTTACCGCCCGCGTTCAACTTTATTGTAAGCACGAAATTATTCAAAATGAAATAACAAAACGATGTAAAAACAGGGATCTCCTTTATTTTAAAGTTCTTATTTAAAGTAACAGTTACGTACATAAGGTTCGTCGAAGCGAAACATCACTATCATCTTAAAGTTCCTAATACAAGTTAATTATGTACAAGTATAAAATTCACTACATTCAACTCACGTTGTTGATAAATAACTTTACCTGCATCATTTTCATGTAATTTTTCAATCACTAAAGTCTAACACTGATTTTAGATGAGAAAATGACAAGTTCGTGTTTTATAGTCTTCTGATCATCGGACAGTCCTGTGAACAAAACATATGATTAATATTTTAAAGCATAGATATTCATAATTGAGGTTAATATGTGGCGAATCCCGATACATTTATTAAAGTTTTATCGACACACTTATCATCGTATTTTTTTAGGTTTTAATATCTTGTGCTTTTTCCACCTTTTTTATGCAGGTTTCTAAAGGTGGGTTCAGACCAAACACAATCACATTCATCATTCATATTTCGCTATAAAAAGGTTCACAATGTTAAACCACGATGTGATACATTTTCCATCCATTTCCAATTACTCACTGCATGGGCAGGACATGATTGGATGAGATATATTATATGTGTGTGTGTAAAATAAATGAATTCGTCTGGTAACTTTTATTGTGAATAAAAATGAAAGGCATGCGACTACAAAAAAGTAAAAAAAAAAAACACATTTACGTTGGTATTTATTTTAAATGACATTCGAATATATTTAAATAAGCCAGGTCATATTTTGCGAGTTATAAAACGTACGTATTTATTTTATTAAAACTGAAATATCAAAACAATTTTAAAATGGTTTCGATAAACGTTTGCTTTGATTATTAGTAATAGATTTATTAGGTTTAATAGAGACCCCTTTACAGTCTCCCCAGAGATGTAACCGGTGACGCACGCGTTGTCGCGTCGCGCCGGTCTGCGGAAACTTTGACGCTATATAGCACTGCGTTACCAACATGCCGACCAATTACACTAGTTACGATGTATTTATCTACTTGATAAATAATTGCTATTCCTTACCAGTGCCTGTACAACAAACAGTTGATTATCGCCAAGACGCCGACATGCGACGTTGAGCGACGCAACCCTGAAACAATAAGCAACGCGTTACTGCCATACTAGCTCCAAATTATCGTCACCATGCCTGTTTTATAGTTATCATAAAGTTGGGTTACTGCAATCTGCGTCATTAATGTTGCCCGCATACTGAAATTGTTTTTATATTAGAGGTGACGATCATTAAATACATTATGGCGTTAAATTAGATTTTAGGAGCGTTGTTAGCTCGTCGTGTGATGACATCCAACTAATATTTATAAATGTGAAAGTTTGGATGTTTGTTACTCAATCACGCAACACTGGTTGAACGGATTTGGATGAAATTTGGCACACAGATAGATTATAACTTGGACTAACATATATGATTTTTTATCGGTTGTACGTTCCCGTGGGACAACTTTCGACATCCACGCGGACGAAACCGCTGGTAAAAGCTAGTAATAATATAAAGGAAAGTTTCAGAGTTATAATTATTATTAAATTCAACAAAAACTATTCGGTTGAAACTTTATATTTAGGTACTATTAAAACGTTATATTAGCCAGATTGTGGTACTTGTCAACCTTGCCTGAGGGTTATTATGAAAACGTTATGCTACCTAAAGGTGAGCACTTTGTAAAACAAACGTGTTGTTTATTTAACCACAAGGGAAAATGTCAACAGGAAAGTGCTTAAGTATGTACTTTCTAATCGTCTCACTTAATATTATCCGGAACATTTTCACAAACACGATTTTTGTGACAGGATTAACCCCGATTTACACGATGCAAGTGGCGTTCTATAGTCTTTTCCTACCCCCATGGTAAGACGGCGTAAGTTTACGTAGGTATGTAAGTTTACGATGCAAGTGTTTTGTCTGTGGTTTACAATAAAATTGTAGGAAAAAATTACACTACTTATGGTATGCCACATTTACATCGCAACGTGTAAATTAGGCTTTACCATCTCCCAAAAGATTCCAATATGAGGCTACGTAAGAAAATTTGCAGGTCAGCGTCAGGCTGTAGTGTGCTAAGAAATCTGTATTTACAGAATTATAAACATTTAAATCACGAATACGGATTGTATTTATCTAAGTTAATTGAATACCATTTTTTTTAAGGGTGGGAAATCATCAAATAACTTCTCCCGCTCTGGGTGGAGCAGGAGGGCGTGTCAGACTTTTGTTGACTGAAACCCACCCGTGTTCCCTCAGTTGCCTGTGTGCCAGGGGCCACGGTATCTCTTTCGAACAACCCGCACCCCTGGCAGAATCCCATTGAATAACTATTTTGTGAAAAAGTCATTCAATGTGATTAAATAAAATTTGCAGACTACCCGGGCGCTTTCCCCTCAAAAAACAATTGAAATCACTATGTTTAAACTAGATAGAAAAAAAAAACCGAGTTGCAAGGCGGTAATAATTTATTACAACAAGTACGTGTACAATACGATCTGTTTTTCCCGCCCATGGCTGTTCTTTTCTCGTCTACGGGTGTCAAAAAGGCACCTATTGAATTATTGCGACAAATAGACAGGCAGCAATGTTCTATTGGCTGCTAATAACAAACGGCAATCATCGAACAGTTTACTAAGCATGGTGATTATCGACATTTCCCCATTGCGCGTTCATGGAAACGGCTCAAGGAGAGTACGTGTTTTTTTTTTGTGGATGGGAAATCATCAAATAACTTCTGCCAATCTGGGTGGAGCGGAAGGGCGTGTCAGACTTTTACTGGCTAAAACCCACCCGTGTTCCTTCAGTTGCCTGTGTGCTACCACGGTATCTATTTCGAACAACCCGCACCCCTGGCAGGCATCGGCCCTTGCGGATCCCACCAGTTGTTGCTGACATCTCTTTGAGGCGCGCGTGGAACACAACGCGCCGTCGACCCGGGCTTGGTCCTTACCGGACAGCGAGCTACCCATTACTCGCCGTCCGCAAGCCTGCGCCTACGGTGGCCGGGAATTAGATCACTGATACGAGTATCCTGCTAGAGGAAATTCATTATAATTCTAGTATGTAGGGATCGTAACAGGTGGCGTTCTTCTGTGGTGGTAATTCTGCCTACCCTCATGGGAGGAAGCATGAGTTTATGTATGTTGTACATATGTATGAAAAGCAACGGTTGATACAGTGAACGGGAGGATTCTGTCGATAATGATTAATTATTTATGCTGTGTTAACTAACTTCTAGGAAAATGAGGCACTATCGATGTTTCGAAGTTGAATAGAGAAATCAACATTGTAATACAAAATCATGAATCTACACTCTACCTGTAAATTCAGTGAATTTTGTTGTGATAACTATCCGGTGAAATAGATGTACCTAAATACTAAATAGCACAAAAGTGAAAAACGTTCCTAATTTTAGTTTTTTCAAGTTAATGCAACGCAAATGCTATAATTTACTTATATGAATGTAAAACCACAGGATTTAAATATCCCGTAACACACGACTTATTATTAAAGTAATCTGAAATTATAATTTTCTTTTGAACACACGCCCGTAGCGACCGGTGACATCCCTAAATGTGACAGCCGCGCGTGGGAAGTGAAATATCCAAAATGTTTAGTCATTACTAAGACCTTCAGAGCTTTGAAATGCGTGAAATTCTCCTCCAATTTTTATTTCAACGATTGTAAGAAGTCTAAGTACTTCTGCTTATTCATTGCAGATATCCTTTATGGCTTCTTATAACGCATGCCATTATCCAATACGCTTTCGAGACACATTCTATCCGAGTAATGCCTGCGTCTCAAGTTTGTATCGACCCTTAACATCTCCACGAAATATTACCCTATTTATAAGAAACATTGTTACTGTACTGTGACGGATATTCTGAAGAATGTCTATGAAAATGTCAGAGTAGGCAATAACCCCGGCTTTATTGCTACGCTCTTATAATTTTGGTGTCCCGATGACTGAAAAAGTTACTCTATTAAATAAAATGTTTTGTTAGTGATTACACTTTGGTAAACCGAAAGTTCTGGTATCACCCCTGACCCAGGGTGATACTAGAAGGCCAATTTTCGTAATTCAAAACGTTCAAAATCTAGTCGCAGCCTCACCTCGGCGACAATCAAATGCCTGAAAAGTTGTCAAAAATTTATGGAAACTCGAGGTAGTTTTGACAGATTGAAACTGACATAAGACGAGAATTGCCCCCAATAACAGTTCGCAACGTAAATAGCTGTAGTTGAATTTAGAACACTTTATTTTTTATTTTTGTGATGTCATCAAACGCAAGTTTTATAACCAGGATCAAATTGAATTAGCTAGCTAGCTAGGTATCAATATCTAAACATGATCAAAAAAATATATAAATTAATTAAATGAGATCTTCGAATTTTTGGTTCTAGGATATAGGAATTTTTGGTTTTGAGAATAGTGGTGATGAAATTATTTACACAAACTAAAGCGCCTGCCTGGGTTCGAACTCATGACCTACAACTCGTAAGTCGGGGCCGTTACCACTCGGCCACCACAGCTATTTCAAGAATCTATCATCACAAATTCACAAAACACACAACATTGACATTTTGAAAGCCTATAACAAAACATACCTACAACATGGTTTATGTAAATGTAGCAGCTATCTAAACAAAAACAAAACAGAATAAGGGACTGTTATCTGTCCACCTACTTGTGTAAGTTTGGCAAGTCAACAAGGAAACGATGGCCGAAAGCAATGGGTTAACGATGACCATAGCGGTAACAAAATAAACATTGGGGGAACTTCTAACTTAATTATCGTTACATTGTTTTCAAGTTTGTTTACATAGGTACTCTCTAATAACCCGTTTTGCGTCTCAATTACAATGGAATTTTGGTAACTGGTGATACCGGTTTCAAATAGGCCTCACCAATATAAATAAAATGATAATACCTACTCTATTCGTGATGATTTTAGGGGCATTATTATCTAAAAACATGCCTGGCGGTTATTTTAAATTGCTTACACCTTCAAATTAGCACCGACAAATAATTAATTCTAGAAATTAAACGAAAATCAAAATCAATTTAGTATTTGCTCTAATGCGACACGCAAATTAACACAAATTGAATAGATAATAAGTTACTAACTCACTGAGTCCCAGACTTAATTACTTCCAGACAGAAAACGCTAAAACTTAAGACTGTTTAATAAGAAGTGGCAGACCACAGCCTACCGCTGGTGACAGTATACCAACCCATTTGCATAAGCGTAGTTTATGACCAACTAACTCAAAACTGCCATTAAATTAGCACATACGTAGGTAAGTTTTGTAAGTACAATGTATCACTTTGCATCCCCTAATCTAGACTATGATTCATAACAATAATGGAGGCTAAAGTACTGGCACATGCCATTTCTCGTCGCTGTCGTTGGCCATAGAGAATACGTGAAATGAATATTCATTGGTAGGATTTCATCGATTTATCTCTTTACCGCGGATCGGTTACGTCCTCGTTGTTCAAGTACGTATGGATATTAATACATCTTAAAAGTCATTAAGTGATAATGATATGTTGCACGTTTTATAATACATTTTAATTTCGGTTATAAGATTTTTTTTTGTAAAAGTGTATCTAGCAAATGTCAGCACGTAACTTCTTGTATTTAATCATATCAAATCATATACCTATCGTTTTCCCAACTATTTTGGGGTTGGCTTCCAGTCTGAGCTGCAGCTGAATTTTATATGGAGAGACTGCCTATATGACCTCCACAACCCACTTACTGGGTGATACGACACGTACCTACTTGTATCCGAGGCATGTTTTCTTAGTTATACAACTTAGGTATAAAGCGTTACTCAAACCTCACAGCAATCAGAATCAGAATCTTTATTTGTTAAACATAGGTATTTACGTAATGGTGTTAGGTTAACATATTTGAGCGCTATGTTTTGCCGCGAAGGCATACAAATTTTAATTATAATGTAAGAATTAAAATAGGTACTTAAAAAGACTAAATAAAACAAACAATTAAAAAAAAAACAAATAAGACTAAAAAAGATTAAAAATTATCATTTATAAAATCTTGAACAGTACCTATAATAACATTTTTCTATTAATAGAGAGGTGAGAACTTTCTTAAATTTTGATATTCAATGCACAGTTATACAGGAAAAGTTTTTATTCAGTGCGCAAACTTTAACCATAAATTCAGCATACCATTCTAGATCCCCCAGCCGAGAAATTTTTAAACAAAAAAAAACAGCCTTTTCATAGAAAACTGCAATGCCTACGCTGTCAAAATGTATGGAACAGCTGTTTTTTTTGTATAACCGACGAAAAATTTCTGCGCTGGGGGGTCTAGAATGATATGCTGAATTCATGGTTACAGTGTGCGCACTGAATAAAAACTTTTCCTGTATAAGAAAGGTTAGTTTTTCACATTCACATTGTGTATTGTATGTAATCCTCTGTTCTCAGATAGTAGGATAGGTCGCTTGCAATATATTGCTGCGTCACCGTCATCCGACTGTAAACCGCTCCATACATAGTTGGAGCCATGAGAAGGGATGAACACTTTCGTATGTGCAGTTAAATGAATCCGAATTTCATCTCCCTGCATGTAGACCGCATGCGAAACAATTAAATCTAACAGTGTAACGCAGCGTGCGTTTAATGTATTTTAGGGGAATTAATGTGAAACTGCATAACAAAGTGCTCATGTGGTAAACTACAGCACAACTTAATGTTTAGATCGATGTAGATATCTAATCGAACGATGAAAACTAGTAATAGCAATCGCTTAGTTGCGCTCCAATCGTTAAATGGTCTTGACTTGTCGCAAAAGATGAAAGTTATCGTGTTTGACGAATTTTGCCGATACAGCTTCAAACTTGTGTCGTTGGTAGGTCTTAGTAGGAAGGAAAGTTCCATAATAATCTGTTTTCCCTAAGGGCCCTTCCATGCCGCCTTGATATTCTCACGTAATTCAGAAACATGGCACCGCATTGCTCCCGGCCAATTGATAACATGCCTCGGAAGTTGTATCGATGTCAACGCAGTCACAATGGAATTGCAATATCGTCACACGTTTGTTTTTTAATCAATTTAATTAGCGTGACTTTGTGATGCCTGAGCGATGGGTAGCAGAGCGAAAAAGTTGAACTTTTGAATTGATAGTTTATTGCAACTGTTAAAAAACCGCGCGGTCGCTTCTATCCATACCATGCATGGTTAAATCAATACGGAATCCGCATAGCAAGCGCAAAATACCAGGCCACTCAGAAAGTATTGCGAAAAAAGGTTTTCATTTATGAGAGACTAACCAGGTATAATCTATTTTGAAAATATGATTATTTGTAAGTAAAATTAGGTACGTTCCAATTTCATAATTTCCATCCACATTGTTTGCGAGCAAATTTAAATTATCGTGTCTCACAAAAAAATGGATCTGCGCCGGGAACATTTTCGCGCTATGATTTTTTACGATTTCAAGTGTCGCCTGAAAGCGTAGGAATCGTACGATAGACTTCAAATGGCATTCATGGATAAAGGCCCTTCTAAGGCAATCGTGTATCAATGGTATAACGAATTCAAGCGCGGTCAAGTAACTTTGGGGGATGAAGAAAGGAGTGGTCGCCCTTTGACGGCTGTTACGGAAGAAAACGTGCTAGCAGTGAAAAATGTAATCCATGACAATAGGCGAGTTACGTATCAAGAGATACAGCACATACTGCAGGTTGGATCGGGAAGCCTTCACGAAATTCTACACGTGCATCTTCGCGTGAGGAGGATATTTTCACGCTGTGCGCCGCACAACCTCACCGATGCTCAGAAGCAGCCCGGGTGGAATGGTGCCGTAATATGATAAGCAAATTTGAAGCAGGCTCGTCTCGGCGAGTTTACGCCATCATTACAAGTGATGAGCCTTGGATTTCTCAATACGATCCAGAAACAAAGCGCCAGTCGACGGTTTCGGTGTTTCAAAACAAATCAACGCCTACCAAAGTGAAGCGATCTAGAAACAGGGGGAAGATTTTGATCGCGAGCTTTTTCAATTTGACTGGCTACTTGGTGTCAATTCCTTTAGGGAACCAAAGAAGTATCAACGCTGAATGGTATACTACCAAATGCTTGGCAGAAGTTTTTTCTGTTGTGAGCAACAAGCGACCAAACACAAGACTCCGCGGGCTCCTGCTCCACTACGACAGGGCGTCCGCTCACCGCGCTCAAAACGAGGGACTTCCTGGACAGCACGCCGGTCAAACTCCTGGGTCACCCTCCATACAGCCCTGACCTAGCACTGTGGGACTTCTTTTTATTCCCTAAAATAACAAATCTGCTCAAAGGGATACAAATTTTCGTCGGAAGATGCGCTATCAGCGTTCGAGCAGGCTGTAAACGAAGTGTCTGAGGCAGACTGGAAAAAGTGTTTCGAAAACTGGTTCAGACGCATGAAACTTTGTATAGAGGCTAGTTGAGAGTACTTTGAAAAGATTTAATAAAAATATATTTACCTATAGAACATTTTATTTTGTTTTCGCAAAACTTTCTGAGTGTCTCACGTACCTTGTCGAATATCTAAAAAAATTACGACTGCCATACTTTATTATATATATTTTTGTAGTCCGTCGGATAGTGCGGGATTCTATATTTTATTTCAATGTTATTTTAGTTGAGATAACACAGTAACATAGAGATAACAGCCAGGTAACCCTCTGTAGGTTTCTTTAAAACAAGCAGTATATTTTCAGTCTAATATCAAAAGCTGCCATTACCAGACATATCTTCGTTCAATCATACAATGTTTTATACGGACTGCGGTACTTTTTGTTAATTAATTTGTAACGTTGCGGGCCCTAAAATAATGTTTAACTTCCCTTAAGAACGTTGGGAACCTAAGTAGGTACTTAAAATTGTCAGAAGGGTACGGGATTCTGATAAAGGCCTCGGAATTCCCAAAGGTCTGACACCCCGTGGCTTCGATGATCTTATCAGTGTTTTTACGTGAGACTGAACTCGTAACTTCGAATAACTTACGTTTTCACATCCTTAGGAAGTAAGAAGGAATTGTATACTTTTGTACAATTCGTGAGACATTCTAATATTGTATTACACCAAATTTTGCCAACGGAAGCACGAGTAATCGAACTATACAAATAGTTCAATAGCTTAAAAGAATATAATTCCGGTAACCACAAAAATGTAGTGGCAAAAATACGTGATAATTTTCAACCACATTGCAATAAGTTTACAATGATAACGTTGAAATAAACCAAAAATTCTTTGGATTTTACAGATTTCTGACAAAAAATACTATTTATTTAAAGTGAAACGTTTTAACAGTTTTTTAAAATAACGACATTTTGGATAATAAATAATAATTGGTAATTTTCAGGTAAAAGTTTATCGTACCAAGGACCTCCACCCCAATTCTCAACTCATATAGTCTCAGTATCCTTTATGTTTCATTATAACTCTTACCTATCTAATAATACCTCTAAACGAGCAATTCTTGTATATATGTATATTTATAATCTGAATCTCAGAAACAGCGATTTTCATGAAATTTAGTATGCAGGGGGTTTCGGGGGCGATAAATCGGTCTAGCTAGGTTTCATTTTTAGAAAACGTCAAAACAAAAATAAAAAAACCAAGCGAAGCTCGGTCATCCAGATATTACCAATTAATATCGACACAAGTGTTCCACAATCGAATGTTCTTTGCTTCCATAATTATTTCGTAGATTGTCATATTGAAAATCCATTGTACCATAAGTTTGCAAAATTCTTCTGCAAGTTTGTAAACTAAACAATACTTAACTATCATTGCGTTGTTTAAGTAGTCGATACTGAAATAACGCAATGAATAAGTATTGTGTATTTTACAAAATTTAAGGGATTGGGCTGAATATACAAATGACAAGAAACATAAATCATAATACCTGAGTTGGAGTCCCGGCTGCCCATAACGGGTGCGATCTGCGGCCGCTCCTCATCTAGGATGAGCACGCTGCTATTCGACCACACCGACAGCACGTGTGCTACACACGTCACGTTCACCCGCCCCTGTGACAAACAACACTAATTATAGCCTCAATCATTGCAAATTAAACCTTATGCCAATGGGGCAAAGGTCACATGGTGTGTGGTCATGACAAATAACGCTAATTACTAAGCACCAGTATCAAGCGATGTACTGTCCGCTAAACCTTGTTTACAAGAAAATTAATGCAACAGTTTAAAAGTAGCGAGTTATGTTCTTGATATAATCTTTCCTGCTTATCTTTTTTTAAGGAAACAAAGTACTTGTAGTACGTATCTGCAACATTTTATAAAATATAATAATAGTTTTTAACGAAAACAAGTCACATTAAAATGAACGTTACCTCAATAATTGCCCAGTTTATTTATTTTTCACAGACATGTAACAATGAGCTTTTCAGTCGCTGGATTGAATTTCATGAAACACCTACCGTTCGATGTTCAATATTTAGAATTTTAGTGGCGAACAGTCTGGTACAACAGTAACTACAGTAACGTATGTAAGTTACGCACGTTTCATAACCTAATGTTGTTAGTGTTTTATACGTATTTTGAACAAAGCCTTTGTCTATCAAAATAAGTCTGTAAATTGTGAAATATCAAAATCAAAATCAAAATATTTTATTTCACATAAGCCTGCATGGGCACTTATGAAACGTCAGAAGCTAGGTGCACGGTTCCAATTTGTCGTTTCCTATGGAGAAGAGCGTGCAAGAAACTCCACGGTTACTCTTTTAAAAATAATTGGCTTTTACAATGTTTTCAAATTACAGTGATAATAGGTATGGGAGGACAGTGCAGGCCAGTCTATAAGTACCAGGTACTTAGAGGAATTAAAATACAGAATAGAAAAATGTCTACAAATCTAGTCTCTAAGGCCTACAACGTTCTCTCATTCACAATATGTAAAAGAATCTACGTATATAAAATGAATCTATTTGAACCAAGTGACATGATTTCGATGACAGTCACTAATAATAGACAGAAGTAAAATTGACGTATAATAAAGAAAGAAAAAGAAATAAAACATGTTTATTCTGCACAAACAAAACGCACATCACAAAAAATATAATAAAACAGATACACATACAAAGTAGCTAAAAGCCCCGTATTCAGGTAGAAAAAGTTTTTATTATAATGTCAAATAATGACGAGAATATGTCAGTCATTGTAAAAAATAAAAAGAATAAAAATTAACATTGCAATTTGGGAGCAGTTAATAGACTTTCACACAGTTTTGCTGTTAATGAGGTACCAGGGGAGCCACATGTGCAGAAGGAATTAATGCCAAACTTCCCTGTCTTCAACGTAGTCTTTTATCTTATAATATGCTTTTTTAATAAGGACACGTTTGATGTGAGTTTTAAACTTTCCATCGCTAAGTTCTGTAACCGATTTTGGCAACTTGTTATAGAAGCGGATACTGTTTATTAGAAATATCAATGCTTAAATCCTAATTTTGAGAATATAGAATACTTTGTGGTTATAGCAAACATGATTTTTCCGGAAGTCGTGAATTTACTATTTAATAAAACAACCGACTTCCAAACAAACGTCTTTGGTTTAGAATTTTCGTTTTTTTGCCACCGACTTCGAAACTAAAGTTATTTTTGACATTGTACTGTTTTTTATGGAAGTCGTTTGTTTAAAAAAAATAAGCATAGCTGTACTTTTCACTTTTTTGGTGGTGGTACATACCCCACACAAATTCGTATACCTTCCTTGCTAAGTGCTAAGTAAATAACAGTTACTGGAAATGATTAATAACATACACTAAGTGAAAAAAAAAATACGTATAATTGAAGCTAACTCAAAAATCACTAATCAGAACTTGATCAAAGAATGACTGTCAAAATGGCCGTAAGTCCAACAGAATCGAAATATATCCCAAATTATAGCTTATAATTAGTACTCTATTTCATATTCTGGCAAAAATTACCAAAGTAGCCGGAGAACAGAGATAGAACCAATTGAAAAAATAGCATTTTTCTGTATAAATACCAAAGATTTCACTAAATCTATCACGTTTAAAAGAAAAACTCTAGGAGCCTGACAGGAAGACGGGCCATTCGGAATATAGTTTCTTTAGTATAATAGTAGTAGTTGGTCAGCTACCAATTTTGATATTTTTGAATTCAGTGAACTCGTTAACATATTATGGTTGTAATTGTATAGTATCTACAGTAATTTGATGATTAATTTGGGGAAGGTAAACCTAAGTCTTTCAGTTATTTATAGTTCTGTTCTAAAAGTTTTCGCGTATTGCATTGCACTCGTGATAACTTAAAAATGTCCGATTTGAATCAATTAAAAAGTATTTCACTACTACATAAATACCATTTATGATAAAACAATTTATTTGAATAAGAATTAATACTACAACACGAATGTAACCAACTATTGTCTCTACCGGCGCGGCGATCGAATAAAATTTTAGAACACAAAAGCTGCTATTGTGACTTAACTATGATAGTTAGGTATAGGTCCACGCAGACTTTTTGTAGGTAATAATGAGTACTTTAATCATGTAAAAGATCTTTTTATGTATCATCAATAGTTTTCTCAACGCACGCCAAATAATGAATTTTATAGGCAAAATTTTGCTACTTTTGGTTACATTTTTGCAATTTTCTTAAGGATTTCTATATATTTTTTTAATAAATTGTAGCCTTTGTTACTTCCTGATAATTTAGCTTTCTAATGGTAACAAAATGGTTAAAATCGGTCCATTAGTTTCGGAGCCTATTCGGAGCAAACAAACAAACAAAAAAATCTTTCCTATTTATAATATTAGTACAGATAAAACCATACGTAATTGTTAAGTTTCGTGTTTTATTTCATTTTTTAGAACAGTATTTTCAGGTAACCCCGGTGGATATGGCAAGGGTTATTTATATAATTACGATTCTGGCATTGGGTCCCAACAACTGGCACTAGTGGCAATGCTGTTGGTTTTACGCCCAGGTTTCATAAACATTTGCCCATCATTCTTTATATGGGACCACTCTATAAGTTGTAATACCCTTTCAAACAAAAGAATTGCTTTATAAATTACGGAGTTCTGCAGGTTACAAACATCAAAACAAAGAAACAAAACCGAATCGAAAACCTCCTCCTTTTTTGAAGTTGGCTAAAAACATATGTAGCGCAGTTGGCGACAAACGTACCTAGAATATTATATTAAACTAGCTGACCCGACAGACGTTGTCCTGTCCATACAAAATTCCCATAGAAAATGTAATTTAAGTTTTCCCGATTTTTTGCCAGTTTCCTAATGCACAAAAAAAATAGATGTTGGCCGATTCTCAGACCTACCCGATAAGCACACGAAATTTTATCAAAATCGGTCAAGCCGTTTCGGAGGAGTATGGCAATGAAAACTGTGACACGAGAATTTTATATATTAGATAGTCACTCCCTACACAAATAATTTTAAGTCAGAATTATAGCCTAGTCAACTCTAAATGCTATATAAACAAGCGACAACACAAACATTAGTATCAGTAAAGAGCGTTACTTACTTTGCGAAAGTGTACCGACTGTACTCTTATAACAAGCTGGCTGAACGACGATGATTTATTGGATTTCTCTTCTTCAATACTAATGTTCAATTTATTTGCTATTTGCTCTAGTCTGGGTGCAAGGCGGGTGGTGCTTTCCTCCTTGTTTTTCCGATTGCTATCAGCGTGGGGAATGCCCACTACGCCGTCGATATTGCCGGGAATGTCTATTACATTGTCGGTCACCGGTTCCTCGTAACCCGAGATTGCGTCCCACGGACTGAATATAATTCTATTTGCATCTTCGAGCGACGTGTCGGTTATCACAGGTTTTCTTCGCGCGTATGATGTGTCGTGCAGCGGAATATCCAGCCCTTTCACCTGCGATATAATATGAAATTAGAATTTTTATGATCATTTCAAGTCGCGGAAAATAAGTTTTGTAATGCACGTACAGTCAGGAGCACTAATATACATACGATTACTAAGTTTTAAAAGTGATTTTCTCCTCTTGTAATGATTGTAATTTCATGTTGTTTTGTGTTTTTTATGTTATTTAAGAGAAAATCGCTTTTGTATTTCGCTATGTGTATATGTCACCGTATGATTGTGAACACCGTTAGTTTATAACCTATCTCGCGAGGTTATAAACTGTCGATAAATTGTGAACTGTACCATACTGCTTACCGACCGAATAGGTCGCCTCAGTTGCGGTGCTGCTGGGCGGCATCGCAACTGAGGCGGGCCGCGATGTCGTACGGGAAGGATCGCGGCTGGGGATTTCGGGCCGCGGCGGGGGAGGAGTGGTGTATGGAGAGCGCCACTTTCCTCACCTTCCGCGACCTGGACGGAGCCGCTATCGTTAGATGGCGGACGCGGTGGGGCCGCAGGGGAGGAGGAGTGTCGGTATTGCGTAGGCCGCTCTCCCTATCCTCTGCGGCCGAAAAGTAAGCGGCGGGGCCACTGTCCCTACCCGCCGCAGGGAGACCAAGGGTGCCATACACGGGGTCGTTTGGCACCCATGCGCTATTTGGTCCCTGGGGTGGTCACGGCGTGCCATGTGTTCTGGTGCACCGGTGATGGGGGTAACTCCCCAGAGAAGGGTCCGGTCATGGACACTCGCGGTGGGTTCGCGGTTGGCTTCCGCGTTCCCGTCTTTCCGCCACAAGCGGCACTGGAGGACACCATGGAGCTTTAGTGGGTAGGAGTCCCACATAACTGCGCTATCTCCCGGTAGTAGCGCAGTATGCATGAGCATTTCTCCACGTAAAAAAAAAAGGTTAGTGTTGCGACCAACCGCGTGCGAGCCGAACGAGTGAAGCGAGCAGTGCCGCGGCAGCGGCCGGCGAGCGCTACTTTCAAGTTAGTGCCAGTTACTTGACAATTTAGTAATAGCGCAAGCCGTCTTGATACTAGTCTTGTGCCTGCTCGATAATTTTTAAGTTCGGTCCGTACTAGTTCATTTCGGTCAGTGAACTAGTTCCTTCTATTATTTTGATTGGCTCTATTCGGTCTTCACTCTCAGTCAGTACTCCATAGATCACAGAGCAAAATTATTTCATTGAAATCGTGTCAGTCAAATCAGTCGCTGTCATTCTCGTTCGGACATACGGTATGGCTCTTTGTAAATGTGCGAGGAGCTATTAGAACGAATAGACCGATTACAAGTCGGCATTGGGAAAAGTTTATTTTAGTACAGTGCAAACAAACGGTTCCTATTCGTTCATCGTTCACGAACTACACAAGACTACTTGATACCGGTTCACAATTTGACGGTTTCACTTCGATAGATTATAATTTACCGAAAAATAATGCGTTAAATTGTATGCAGTATGTTACAGTTCACAATCTTTTGACAGTTCACCTTCGATCAATACCTATTATTGATCGAAGCAGTTCACAATCTCGCGAGATAGATCATAATCTAACGAAATTTTCAATTTTACGGTGACATATACATATTAGAGGCCTCGTCCACGGCAACTTTTTGTAGCGATGCTGTCGCACATGTGTATCGATACAGCCACGATGCTGTCGCTGGCTGTGTACCTTCGCCCAGATTCTGTATCGCTACTATCGCGATGCTGTCGCGGTTCAGTCGCGATCTTATTGGGCTTCTTTCTTCTTTCAGTTGTATCGATGTATCGATACAGCAACACGTTTGCATCGTTTCTGTCGCACGTTGCAAATACGACTAACGCGCGATAGTAGCGATGCAAAAGCGCGTTTACAAAACGCGCGACAGCATGGCTACAAAAAGTCGCCGTGGCCTTAGTGCTCGTGACTGTACCTACATGATACATTACGATGTGTATGTTGATATTTTTTTTGATATACATAGGATAGATAATCATATTGGCTTTAAACATTTATAGTCTAGTCATCAAGCACTGTTCGAGTACAAATGTCTGTCATCTTCTGAACCACTTTTGTGTTTACAAACGAGAGTAGTCGAGAAAAACGAAGCGGACCGCGAAATTTCAATGATGTCCAATAAATGTCCAATTAATTATTTTTGCCTTACAATTCTCAGCCATTAAGCACATTTAGGGCCCGTTTCACTGTATCCGGATCATACTCTCTACCAGATTAATTGAACAGAATGAAATTTCATTCTGTTAAAATTTTGAGGTACATAATTAGAATATTCTGTTTTTTTTTTAAGGCAGATAATGGTCTGCCAAAAACTATTTAGATACTTATCCGTACCTTAACTACTACGAGTAAACTACTGTTACTTATCCGGAGGTGGTCAAACAAGTTAATTAAACTTGTAATATTTTATTTTACATCCGTATTTATTCATAAACAGTAAAGTAACCACAGCCATGGTACGGAGCGAGAGTGCATGGGTAGCCGTGACCTCCTACAACAAAGCAGTAATGCTCGCGAAGAGGGAGGCGGCGCACGTGAGGGAGAGGCAGTATATGCACCCTCACAGCCTTAGTCACCGAGGGAGACGCCCCGGGCGTCGGGAATCCCAGGCTGATTCCCGGCCGCCGTAGGCGCGGGCTTGCGAACGGCGAGTAATGGGTCGCTGCCCGGTAAGAACTACGGCGCGTTGTGTTTCTCGCGCGCCTCAAAGAGATGTCAGCACCAACTGGTGGGGTCCGCAAGGGCCGATGCCTGCCGGGGGTGCGGGTTGCTCGAAAGAGATACCGCGGCCCCTGGCACCGAGGCAACTGAGGGAACACGGGTGGGTTTTAGTCAGTGAAAGTCTGACACGCCCTCCTGCTCCACCCAGACTGGGAGAAGTTATTTGATGATTTACCACCCAAAAAAAAGAAGCATATAACAGCATTTTCAGGTGTAGTTGGCCTATGAACCTTGAACATTCTTTAAACTTAGACATAATATATAGAGTTGCACGGACATCGACGCGCAAACTGTAACCGTGAGTTCAGCACATGATTCCAAACCCTTAAGTTAGAAATTTTTCGTCGGTTATCAAAACAAAATCTGCTGTTTCATAGGAAAGTCGAAATGTATGGAACGGCATTTTATTTTTAATGACGTTAAATTTCAACGGGTTTGTCAAAATAATACTGAATTCATGGTAAAAGGTTACGCATCGATATCTCTGCCACCCTGTATACCTACTACATAAAGAAATAGCAATGAAATGTACCTATGTAATTAAAACAACTGAAAATGTCTAGGCCTCATTATCACAATGAGTGATCAATTTATACTACAAGACAAACCCTGAAATCGTGAAAAAAATCAGCTCCATATATTTATGTTCGCTTAACTAAAAAAAAAATAAGGAACAGCAATTTTTTCGCGATTTCAGTGTTGGTTACGTAGTAAAAGTTGTTCCTAATTATTTTAAATTTATTTATTAATAAGTTATCATATTGTACAAGAAGATTGGGCGGTGACCCCCAAACTAGGCATTTGCCAAAGAATAATACAATGACAACTCAAGAGCGTTTCACTTATTTTCATTACAATTGAGTTGAGTTTTGAGTTTAATGTGACAAAGTCCAAAGTAATTAACGTTTTGTAAGAATTGTTTTATGTACATTACCTCCTGGCCATTTAGAAGCCACGTGAGGTTGGCTGCTGGGTCAGCCGGCGGCGATGAGCAGTTCGCTCGCAGCATGTCCCCTATGGAGTACCAGCTTTTCTGTGCCCGCACACTGGGGCCGGACTCCGGCAGTTCTGGAAACAGAGTATTCTTTAGCATAGTGTTGCTGATCTAGCTGGTGTGAGTCAGCAACATAAGTCGTAACTCTGTAACTTTTACATATCATACAAATTTATACAAAATGAAATTTTAATTTATGTGGCATTTCATAAGTGAAATACTGAAATGTTATATAAGCAAGCCTACAATTTTCTAGGAATCGAAAACGAGCCTACTTTGCTCAATTGAAATAGTTTATTTAAATAATTGATTGTATGTAAATATTTAAAATATTAGGGTCTTACTCTTGGGGTCGGTATATAATATAATACTTACTTAGAATCTACCTGAACTAGGAATAAACCCGTATCTCAGATAATTATCTCACTGAAGTGCTTATAGGTACATATTTTAATATTTTATACGGCTCCATAAACAGATCGTAAATAACTTGGTTATCCAAATTAAAATAGTTTGCTTAGTCAATAACTAAGTTAAATAAGAACTCCACTCGGATCGATCGATCAGGATAAGCTACGGTTGCCATGGTTGGTTCGTGGATGGGTCATCATCTGGGTGGTCACATACCAATACCCCTCCGTGCCTCGGAAAGCACGTTAAGCCGCTGGTCCCAGCTGACATTCGTGTGGATCTTTGCCACTCGTGACGGCTCGTCAGAAGCCCGAAAGTCTGACAGCCAGTCTTACCAAGGGGTACTGTATTACCTAGTAATTGGGTTGTGAGGCCAGGTTAGCAATCGTTCTATGCAAAATTCTAGTATTCAGCTGCATCTCGATAAACTGGAAGCCAACCCCAACATAGTTAGGTAAAAGGCTAGGCGATCATCAATAGTTAAGAATCGAAGTGTAGGTATCTCTAAAAAGGCTTTATCGACCCCAAAGTCAATCACGGTTTTCCGGTACATTCACTCGGTTTCTAAAAAGCCAAATAACATAAAACGTGCCGTTACAGTAACTCATGTAAGTACCAGTTTCTAATTCCTTTTATGAAAAACCTTTTTAATAAATGGTCAGATTTAAAAGTAGAATTCATAGCTTATTAGTCGATTCGCACGAATTTGGTCCTGAAACGGGCGAATCGACACTTAAATAAGGCTTATGTTTAACTTACCACCAGATATAGTAACATATAACAGACAAAAATAGTAAATGATCACCAAAATTAAACCCGCATCTTAATGTAAAATTATAACCAAAGTTTTAACATCTCGCTATCCTGTTTAGGCAAAATGACTCCAAATAAACTAAACTAACCTAACCTAACAATGACAGTGGTTTATTTGGTGCGGGTTGTTCGAAAGAGATACCGCGGCCCCTGGCACACAGGCAACTGAGGGAACACGGGTGGGTTTTAGTCAGTAAAAGTCTGACACGCCCTCCCGCTCCACCCAGAGCGGGAGAAGTTATTTGATGAATTCCCACCCAAAAAAAAAAAAAACAGTGGTTTGTTTAGATAGAATAGATAGCATTTGCTCGCTAAGATTTGGTGATCATTTACTACATTTGGTGTTCGAATACAATTTAAAGTGCAGTCGTGACTAAAATAGCTAGTACTATTGTAATTTTAGACTTTATTTTTCTGGTGTCAAGTTTATATTTTTGGTAAAAGAACTAAGGGTATCAAAGCATTTTATGGTGGTCATTATATTAAACCCCCTTAAATAATATATACTATTTTCTGCAGGCGATTCGCATGAAGTTAATTTATTTGTGGGTGAATCGACAATTCCAGAAATATGTAGTAAGCAATTTTTACGTTTTGAATCGACTAATAAAGCGAATTAATACGTTATGAGTAGAATACATAAATGTGTTGTAAATAAAAGAAACACAAAAGCGAATGAATGAGTTCAGCATATTTACAACATTTTTAACAATTCTCATTTAGAGTTAGACGAACGTAGGCATTAACTCTGCATGAAAAGTTATAATGCAAACCAGAAATCTAAAATTAGCCGAGATTTTCTCCTAATTACAAAAATTAAAGTTTCCGGTACGAAAAGGACTATAATAATTTACTTATTATGTTCTTCGTTAGCATTTGTAGGTACAGTCGCTAATTCTATTCAACGAAGTCATTATAAATGCCGTTGCCGTCTTTATGCACCTCGGTATTGTGGCACACACAAATTTTGCCCTTGCCGGTTGTTACTGTATATCCCGGGAGCTCTGCGACTGCACAAGGTGATTTACGTAGCAGCTGACTCTACAGACTAATTAAATTGCCAGTCCAACATGAAAATTAAACAGAAATATTGTTTGTTTGTTCACTGAACCAGACTTGTACACAAAGATACTGCAGACAGAGAGGCGCAGTAAATAGATGGCGATAAATCACATAGGTCGCGGTAGTACGCGTTTCAATTCACGTCGCAGTCGACGTTGCATATTCATCTTCCATACGCGCGGTTCCATTTTGCCCACGAATTTCGTAGAAAGCGGTTAAAACGCCGAACAGACAAAATGGCGGCTCAAACTAAAACTCGGCGTGCTTTTGTTTGCCAGCAGCGCCCTCTATTACGACGAAGCGGTGGAACTCCACGCCGAGCAAAGTTTTAAGTGTTTACATTCCTGTTCTGTCGCTTTTTGCCAATTCTACTTAATGGGAACGCAGGGAGTTTTCCAGCACCTCGTTTAATTTGGCCGCCGTGGGTATATTTTAGTGTTTATTTAATTCGTCAAGATCTCACTAAAAGCTGACTTAGGTACTTTATTGAACAAATTCTGCTTTCGTTTCGTATGTTATTCTATGTTCAGTTATTGTATGAGGTAGTATTAAAGTTTTTAAGGTACTTATGGACTTTTAAAGGGAAGCGTCTTCAAACTTTCTACACTTTATCCATATAGACCCACATTATAAACATAAAATAGTAACGAAATGAAAACGAGTGTAATGCCGAAAATATAGTTTTTATATTTTTTGTTCGTTTGTCTGTCTGTCTTATAGTATGTTCCGGATTAACGCAAAAAAACATTGGACACACATAGTTTCTAACTTAGTTTAACACATAGGTTATTTAAAGCCGTATACACTAATACACTTCTAGATAGAAAGGTTAAGATCTTTCTATCTAGAAGCTCGAAAGGACCTTTTGAAAAACAGACAATGGTACTTATACGAATGAAACATCACAAGGAATTAGTCAATGAATTGAACAAAACGTGGCTTCTATCCAAAAACCTGTCACCAAGACATCGAATAGAGCGACAGTCGACAGCATCCGATCCTACGTGTGCACGTACTAAATTCTTAAATCGTAGACTTACGGAATCGTGCCAAGTAACCCGCGACGATGAAAACAAAACAAGAACTATGGTTGTGTGAAATATGAAACTTTGGGTTGGGTTTTGCATTTTTTTTTACTTGAATAACAATCGGGTTTAGACATTAACCTATAGTAAAATCATAAACGCCAAAGTAAATCTGTCTGACTGTTACCTTTATGGAATTCAATGAAATGGCACAGAACCAGTTCACCATGACCTGGGACATATTATACTTTTTATCCCGGTAGTATGATTCCTGGGATTATTTCCAATCACCACGCGGGTAAAACCGCGGGCAAGAGCTTATCAATATATTCGTGTATTTAATTAGGTATGTGTTTAAAATTAGAACCCCTTGAAAAAAATAAGGCAATGCTATATAATTATAACGAGTGTCAGTGTATATTTTAATGAACCAAATGCATGTAAATACATTTATGCAATAAAAACCAAAAAAAAGGTCAAATAAAACAGATAGCTTTAAAACTCCGCCTTTACTCAAATATGAAAATAAATAAATAAAACGTTGTTTTGTTATGTACATTTTTCTGATGATCGATTACACCCGTGGGATGACGTTAGCAAGTGCCAAAATCGTTTATAATATTACAGCTAAAACTCTAGTGAATATTTATGTTATTTAAGAGATTCAAAGCTAATATCAGTACCTATCCATATTTTGTGTACAATATAAAATGAAGATATATGCCCGGTAGTTGGCAAGAGGCTCGTCTCCTATTCCATGTGACTTAACCGTAACTGGCGGAATATGGCTGGACTATAGGTACACCTCCACTGAAACCTTCGGGGATACCAGGCGTGATGTTAAAAAAAACCAACTTCCAAAAAAACACTACAAAGTGAAAAATAACTTTAATTTCGGAAGGCGGTTGATATAACGATTGTTGAAGATAACGATTGTTCAACACGCAAATAAAGGTAAACATTTTTGCAATCGTGAATGTTATTCGCTTCGGGTTGCAGATGACACTTCGACGTTTACTCCAAACATGCGTAAGCCGCCATTAAAGCTGCAATAACTGCACTCATTCCATTGTGAGTGCACACTCTCGAGACAGACGAATTCATCGGGAATGTATCAACACGCGTATTGCTTACTCACACTTGTCAGCGGTATTGTGTCCCATGGTTTATTTATGCAAGCCTCCAGTACGTGGATGGAAATGTATTCCATACATTCGTTGTTCTCAGCGTGGTCCGGGGAGAGTAGTTAGCCGAATTGTGTTTCAATTTGCTCGTGGTGTCATGATTGTAAAACATTTTCGTGCACGTCTGTACGGAGCTCGGTTGATGGAGATGATTATTGAGTACAATATCTTGGCATTAGTACTGAAATAGAACTGTGATGGTTATGTTTGCAACAAGCTTTTATTTTTGCTACAAAGGTTGCCTACACAAAATGGCGAAAGTCGATAGAATTCCACATGTTATGCAAAAAAGATGCAAAATAGAGTAAATAAAAATTAACAATTACGTATTCTGATAAATAACGATACACCATATACCATTCTTGAAAACAAACATCAGGAAATCTGCTTGAAAATTATGGTTGGTAAGTTTGGTTTGCGTCGATCTACGAACCATGTTCGTGGAAAATGCCAGCGGCTGCAGGAGCGAAACTTGACGGGAGGTGGCGCAATAAGAAGCCGAGATGCGATGTGAACTAAAAGGTTTTAAAAGAATGCTCTCAAAAACCAAAACTAGCAATGAAAGAAATGACTAGTTAAAACACACCACAATCCTACTAATATTAAAAAAGTAATAAGTTTGTATGTTTAGATGTTTGTTACTCAATCACGCAAAAACAGCTGCAGGGATTTGGATGAAATTAGGCACACAGATAGCTAATAACCAGGCTTAACAAATAGGATACTTTTATCCCGGTAATACGTTCCCGTATAATAATTTCCGACCTCCACTCGGGCGAAGCCGCTGGGAAAAGCTAGTAAACATATGAAGTAAACATTCAAATTGAAATGTTTAAACAAAAAAAATATTGTGTAGTCAAATGTTAAAGGAAGCAATTAGGACTCTTTATATCTCACCCAAGTAACTAAGCGAAAAACACCCGTAGGAAGTTTATTTTTTAGTGAAAATTTAGCCCGAGTAGGCGTCATGTTATAAATACCACAAAGCCTAAGTGAGAAGCTTTATATTTTTCTCTCTTTTGCATGTTAATAGATGACCAAAAAGTCCCGAATATGGCCCGTGAAAAAGTCCCGTTTTGATGATAAAAGGCTGTGTGAATCACCCTGTGTGAATTATCACGCAGGGTGAATTACTGATAACGAATAGGAAATCATCGAAATACAATTTTAAAAGTGTGCTGGTGTAAATAGTAGTTACTTACTTACTTACAATACTCTCATGCTGAAAGGTGAGAATTGGAGACACTTGAGAATAAAATGTAATACATGACTCGCATAAACTTTACATTCTCGTATCTCGACGGTCGAGAAACTCTCCTCGTATAAATAGGCCTAATTCTGGAGTCATTTAAAAGGATAACGAGTAATAAGTTCGGGACGCAAGTCTTTGTACCTACAGACAGATATACATTCACACGACGAAGCTCCTCTATAACCGTAAATTAACCAAGATAAACCTTAATCAAACATCCCTTGTGTTCGATTCCTAGCATTTATTGCCCAACAATAGTTCTGATTTACGATTTAGGATTGCATGGCGCCGCGCCGGGATTGTTCGTGTTATTTATACGATTGTAAAATGAACTAAGATACACTGTGATATTAAATACCTGTCGCTAGCGGGATATTCTGCTTTCGTTTTAAAATGTTCGAGCATCATCTGCCTAGCCTTATGCATGCAGATGATGAACACCAGTATTTTACATGGAGCGACTGCCTATCTGAACTCCACAACCCAGTTACTGGGTAATACGATACCCACTTGGTAAGACTAGTTGTTAACCTTTCAGGCTGTTGACGACCCGTGTCAAAGATCCACATATGACAGCTGGGACCAACGGCTAAACGTGCTTTCCGAGGCACGGAGGGTCTTGATAAGTACAGATGTCTCGGGTTTTGATACGTAAAGATAACGGCAAGCCTGATTTTAAAATATTTGGTCATTCAACCGATTCAAAAGTGCCTTTTTAGTGCCTATTTGAAATAAATGTTTTGACTTTGACTTTGATTTTAACGATGATACTTCAAGATGATTGAAACCGTTATTGCAAAACTAAAGCAATAGGAATAGCTTTAATAGCTCATAACACGATTATAAATAGCTCATAACACGATTATAAATAGCTCATAACACGATTATAAATAGCTCATAACACGATTATAAATAGCTCATAACACGATTATAAATGTCGTCATATTATTTGAATGCAAGATATAAGTCACTTAAAGAAGCAATAAATAATTTATGGGTCATTAAAGTTATTATTTTAAAACAGCTTGTCATACAATAAATTAAATAAAGGCTTCAGGGTTGAAATATCTTTAAGAAGTCCCTAACGTGCGTTCAATGAATATAGCTGTTCACGGCCGTAGTCGCCGCGGGAGAAGCCCTGGGCGTCGGGAATCCCAGGCTGATTCCCGGCCACCGTAGGCGCGGGCTTGCGGACGGCGAGTAATGGGTAGCTCGCTGTCCAGTAAGGACCAAGCCCGGGTCGACGGCGCGTTGTGTTCCACGCGCGCCTCAAAGAGATGTCAGCACGAAAGGGTGGGGTCCGCAAGGGCCGATGCCTGCCAGGGGTGCGGGTTGTTCGAAAGAGATACCGTCGCCCCTAGCACACAGGCAACTGAGGGAACACGGGTGGGTTTTAGTCAGTAAAAGTCTGACACGCCCTCCTGCTCCACCCAGAGCGGGAGAAGTTATTTGATGATTTCCCATCCTCAAAAAAAAAAAAAAATATAGCTGTTCAAAGAATAGTTGTTATCTGTGGAATAAAATAACTACTATTAGGAAACACCAACAATGTGAAGCTATCCGAACAGTCAAAATCAACTGACATATCCGACATGACACCGTTTGACACTCACTTTTGCTCGAGACAGCTCCGCGGACTGGCGCATCACTTACGTATCGTATTACATGAATATTACTTTGTTTGTTAAGTGTGAAAGAAGACCGAAATCAATCATAGTTGTTATAAAGTTTTAGTTTCATCATTACATTTATTATTTTTGTAAAGAACATTGTTTTATTTGCTTTTATCAGAAGTGGGATAACTACCCACATTTGGTTTAAGTTACATGATTGATTTCTGGTTACTCTGATGAATATTTGGTTGTTTGTTGTGCATTATCGTGTTGAATGTCGCAATAATGGGAAAACTAAATCGTTTGCGTAGTGGTTAGCACAGTCGGTCGCGTTTTAGGAAGCGCAAAGTTTCGAAACGTCGGAATCAAAACCGCTCGACTTGCAGCCCGTGACCTAGGTGTAATTTAGGATTACGTAAGTCCTTACAATCGTGTTCCAGTTAAACGCGTTAGAAGATGCGTCTAATGTTGAAGTACCGTCAGCAAATAACGATTTTACGGAAAAAATAGTGACGGCATATCATTCTTTAAAATATGGTGGTACACGTGATTTTTATGTATAAAATTTTGACCCTTTATGTACACGAGGTGGATGCCTGATTTGATAAAGTAGATCGACCCCGAATTCTAAATAAGTGGAATGATGCTGAATGTTTGTTGCGTATCAGTCATTGTCTTAATCTGTCAATCCCGGCTAATGAGACCCAATTCATTTTCTTTTATATTGGAACCGATAGGTTCCGCGCCGGACATAGAACCTTAAGCCGTGCGAGTTAGTTAATTATTTTTCTAGTTTTGTGAAACCGATTGAGGGCTAGGGTTAAGTGTAAACGTTTAAATCGTGACTTAAATTTGACCTATTGATTGTGCCCAGTGATAGTATGAATGCACCTATCTTATTGGTACAAACGTCTTTAATCGCGAGGGAGGTATGTGTGTATACACAAAAGATTTCCAACGATTAAGTTTTAGTGCTGTCCCTGCAAAAGTCTAGGCTATCGAACCGAATGAGCATTCTATCCAAACGTCGCTTGTTGCCCGCGAAAAGTAAAAACGAATCAAAATACTAAATGATTTTTCTAAATTCATGATTTTTGGAACTGCTACTGCAACCGTGACCACCGGTAGCATGCACATTCGCTTGAATAGTGATGCGCCCACGTATTGACCGTACAAGTTATCTTTTTATGGGAAGTTGAAAGCTACGCAAAATAAAACGAACCTACTACCTCGTGTAGCGTAGAAGTGGGTGTACAAACAAGTTTTTAAGTTTACATTTGTCTTTAAAAAAAAAAAGGTGTTTTACTGTCCCGTGCGGAGTATCTTAGTATGTACCACATCTTCATTTTAAATAGCCATACACTTTAGATAGGCCACGAAATTGGGCTCAAGTTGCACAATCAGGCGATGAAAAACGTAAGAATTAATTAGACAGAAGAGGGACAGTTAGATACCAGTCGTCACCATAAAAACATTGAGATTCTTTACTATCGATATTCGCCAGTAGGTGAGCATTCACGGTTACTTTGCTTTGTACCGAAAGCCCACAGATTAAGTTTACTTAGAATCTTTCATGATGAGAATTGTCATATTGGCTTTGACAAGGCTATTGGATTGATTTTAAATCACTTTTGGTTTACCGGTACAGAAGTACATTGAACACTGTTTAACTCGCATAGACAATAAGCATCTTCTTCGAGCACCGTTATAGCCCATGTCGTCATGGACCAAGCCAGAAGTAGCTTTTCCTTCCCTTTATGCCGATGTCCTGAGAACTTTATCGGAGTCGAATGGCTGTAAACACATTTTAGTATTGGTTGATGCTTTTTCTTAGTATCTACTGTCTAACGTATCCCCTTTAGAGACAGTACCATGAAGAATTTAAGAAAGGCGTTTAATAACGCTGTTACCTTATTTAGGTGTCACCTTATAGTTACTGATCGAGGGCGCATGTTTGAATTCACAAACGTTTAGTAGATTCATGATTTAGGATGCACCATACATTACATAAATCCTGAGATGCACCATGCGAATGACCAGATATATGTGCGTAGGTACTCTTCTTAAAAAGTTACGTGTTGAGACTACCTAATAATAAGAAAAGTAACTTGTCCGAAGTGTTATGGTTAAATTTGCTGATCGGTATTGAAGGTTCTGTAATACAAACCTTGGTCTGTGATGCTGATAAAGAACTATCCTTGCGAGAACTCGACCGGCAGAGAGCAGCTGTACGTCTTAAGATATTCAGAGTCGCCATGACAAGTATGTCAACCAAATGTTGTTTGTAGTCAAGTACGTACAATCTAAAGGGAAATTAGGGGTTGCCGAATCCACAGTCCTTATAAGGTGATAAGAGTATTGAAGAATGGCCGATACGATTTGAAGCATATTGCTAGAGCCTACGGCAAGGTGATTTATGCCACGACGCAGTTCATGGTATCTTGGAAGCGTGAAGGGACTCCAGATGAGTGCGCTGCTTTCTTTGTATGTACAGCATAACAGCAAAATCAGCCTATAACGTTCCTACTGGTGGAACACAAGTGTTCTCTACGTGAGAAGGAGTGGGCCGTAATCCACCAACGGAGCCCAGTGCGGTTTGGTAGATGTCACATGTCTTCGAATCTCATGTTCTTTGCGTGCCATTGAATGTCTGTTAGGTATTGTTGCCTTCAACCTTCAAATACTAGACCTTGTTTTTTATGTCTAGTCTTGTGTGGATACTAGACCTTATTTTTTATGTCTAGTCTTGTGTGGATACTAGACCTTGTTTGTTATGTCTAGTCTTGTGTGGATACTAGACCCTGTTTTTTATGTCTAGTCTTGTGTGGATACTAGACCTTATTTTTATGTCTAGTTTTGTGTGGATACTAGACCTTATTTTTTATGTCTAGTCTTGTGTGGATACTAGACCTTGTTTGTTATGTCTAGTCTTATGTGGAGACTAGACCTTGTTTGTTATGTCTAGTCTTGTGTGGAGACTAGACCTTGTTAGTTATGTCTAGTCTTATGTGGAGACTAGACCTTGTTAGTTATGTCTAGTCTTGTGTGGAGACTAGACCTTGTTTGTTATGTCTAGTCTTGTGTGGAGACTAGACCTTGGTTGTTATGTCTAGTCTTGTGTGGAGACTAGACCTTGTTAGTTATGTCTAGTCTTGTGTGGAGACTAGACCTTGTTAGTTATGTCTAGTTTTGTGTGGAGACTAGACCTTGTTTGTTATGTCTAGTCTTGTGTGGAGACTAGACCTTGTTTGTTATGTCTAGTCTTGTGTGGAGACTAGACCTTGGTTGTTATGTCTAGTCTTGTGTGGAGACTAGACCTTGTTAGTTATGTCTAGTCTTGTGTGGAGACTAGACCTTGTTAGTTATGTCTAGTCTTGTGTGGAGACTAGACCTTGTTAGTTATGTCTAGTTTTGTGTGGAGACTAGACCTTGTTTGTTATGTCTAGTCTTGTGTGGAGACTAGACCTTGGTTGTTATGTCTAGTCTTGTGTGGAGACTAGACCTTGTTAGTTATGTCTAGTTTTGTGTGGAGACTAGACCTTGTTTGTTATGTCTAGTCTTGTGTGGAGACTAGACCTTGGTTGTTATGTCTAGTCTTGTGTGGAGACTAGACCTTGTTAGTTATGTCTAGTCTTGTGTGGAGACTAGACCTTGTTAGATAGGTTTAGTCTTGTTTGAATACTAGACCTTGTTTATTATGTCTAGTCTTGTGTGAATACTAGACCTTGTTTATTATGTCTAGTCTTGTGTGAATACTATACCTACCTTGTCTATTATGTCTAGTCTCGTACAAACACTGGACCTTGTGATTGGAATGACTAGTCTCGTACAAACACTGGACCTTGTGATTGATATGACTAGTCTTGTACAAACACTGGACCTTGTGATTGTTATGACTAGTCTTGTACAAACACTGGACCTTGTGATTGATATGACTAGTCTTATGTGAGCCTAAAAGTGACTGATTGTTTGTAATCTCATAGGGATTACAAATAATCTTTCACCCTTGGGAATTTTCTTTTGCCATTCCTTACCTTTTTCCATTCTCCTGGCTGTGTAGATGTACATTTCAGGTGCAGAGCAATCACATGAGACTATGCCTTTAATAGATGGTGAAACTAAGCCCGAGTAATAAAGCAGTTTAGCCTACGATGATGAAGAACCTGGACCATCTTAACCTGCCGAGGACGCCAGGGTGTCAGGAGAGGCCGTATTAGGAAACACCAACAATGTGAAGCTATCCGAACAGTCAAAATCAACTGACATATCCGACATGACACCGTTTGACACTCACTTTTGCTCGAGACAGCTCCGCGGACTGGCGCATCACTTACGTATCGTATTACATGAATATTACTTTGTTTGTTAAGTGTGAAAGAAGACCGAAATCAATCATAGTTGTTATAAAGTTTTAGTTTCATCATTACATTTATTATTTTTGTAAAGAACATTGTTTTATTTGCTTTTACTACTATTATTATTTTATTCTAGATCTAACAAAGGGCTTGTGGCTCCGTAATAATAGACGCACGGTTCGATCGATCAGGTTAAGCTACGCTTGACGCGGTGGGTCTGTGGATGGGTGGCTATCGTTACATTAAGACCCCCCGTGCCTCGGAAAGCAATTTAATCCGTTGGTCCCAGCTGTCATATGTGGATCTTTGACAGTCGTTACGGGTTGTCAGAAACCCGAAAGATTGACTACTAGTCTTACCAAGGGGTATCGTATTACCCAGTAACTGGGTTGTGGAGTTCAGATAGGCAGTCGCTCCATGTAAAATACTGGTATTCAGCTGCATCCGGTAAGACTGGAAGCTGACCCCAACATAGTTGCGAAAAGCCTAGACAGACGATGATCTAACAAAGCATCAGTATATATACCTAGTTTCTTTTATTACACGTTTTAAATGGAAAATTGACCTTTAACTATTTCTTAAAGTTGCGAGTTGGATTTTATCTACACGAGTGATGCTATGGGGAAAACTTTTTTAAAGGATGAATTAGTACTTTTTATTTAACGAGTTAATTTAAATATTGCTAAAATTCAACGTTTGAATGAAAGGAAAACTCGTTTCTAATAGGTATAATTATGCTTTTATAAATGACTGGCTGACCCGTGCCCACTTCGTTGGGCGGTAAACATTTTTAAAGAATTTTCAAAATTGTTTCAGTAGATCCAGAGATTATCCCCTACAAAACTCACAAACTTTACCTCTTTATAATATTAGTATAGATTATTGTATACAAGTATAGATGAAATCATTAAATCAATGCCATTTGGAAGTATCGAACAAATTATGTTTAAATTGAGTTGAATATTACAAATAGGAACACAATAACCTTTTATTTTTTCAAATACTGTCATTAAATTAACGGGGAGTTATAACGGTTGACGAAAACATGAGCATTTTTTATCATGAAAAAAAAAAAACTTGTATGATATTTGATTTCTTTGTTGGGCAATGGGTGTAAAATACCTGAAATAAATTCAGTCAAGTCAAGTTACCTAGAAGTTTTTAATTGGGTGGCTGATTCAGCTAAATATCAGTATTTGCACAAACCCTCTGCTATCTGAGCTCTGCAATCCAATTACTGGGCAATCCTAACGTTAGACCGCTCTGACTTTTGGGCTTTGGAGCACCCGCATAACGACTGTCAAAGGTATTTACAAAGGTGTTCTTTCTCCCAGAACTCTTCAAATCTTTCTATCGCAATTCTTGTCTTCACATTCCAGTACAAAGCATTTTAATACTTGAGTGAATAAGTTCTTAAAATATTTATTTTAATAGTGCTACAGCCTTAAAAATAAACACAGAATAAAGTTATTCTAAGTTTGAAACCTATGAAAATGTATGGTTATTCCTTTGTTATTCCTGATATAACTTTATTCCGTGTTTATTAGTAAGAGGGGTAAGGGGGTTGTATTACGTAATGTTAATATGTATAATATGGATATTTATTATACAGGGTGTCCGGTAATTAATGGATAGCCTTGAATTGGTTCATGGTACACCGAATGGCCAATCAGAAAAAACATTCGTAATTAGTATTTTTTCTGTAAAAAAAACCAAAAAAAAAAAACAACACACTTCCGAAAAAACACTACAAAGTCAAAAATAACTTTAATTTAGGAAGTCGGTGTCTTTGGATTATGTATTAAAAAAAATTGTCACCGCCTTCTGAAAATAAAGTTATTTTTCACTTTGTAGTGTTTTTTCGGAAGGCGGTTGTAGTGAAGATTAAATATAAATAAAAATGATTTTTTCTGAATGGCTATTAGTTCTACCATGAACCATTTCAAGGTTATCCATGAATTACCGGACAACCTGTATATATTGACATTGGCGTTGAGCGAGGAGACAGAAACTAGTTTTACATATATGTAATGGAAAAATTGTTACAAAGTACAGTTTTTTCTTAATTTATTTCCAACTCAATCTACGTACAAAAGGCTTTATTTTTGTGTAACACGTCGTGCGTATTCAGTCGCTCTGGTTTAAAGGATAGTTGCGGTAGTTGTAATAAAATGTAATTAAATATAGCCGCAACACCGACTCCAAACTCGATTTAAAACTTCGGTCAAAAGCTTTTTATTGAATTTGTATGTCGCTACGAAAAAAAAAACGAAACATACTTATGATATAAGTTCAGCTTCATGATAAATGGTAAATGATTTTATTTCTATAATTAGATTTGTACAAACACTTTTACACGTCAATGATATTTTTTTTAACTAGATGAGGTCGGCGTTTCCTATCTGACTACTCTGAGAAGAAAGGCCGAAACAAACTCAGAGGTCACAGTCTCTTTTAAAGTCCAGACATAATCTTGGTCAGATCATGTGAAGACCATGTGGATTGGTGTGTGAAATGGTCTTTTCCTGAAAGAACCACACCGATTGAGTGGACCTGTCCATTCAGTGCACGCATTTCTCAGTAATCCGTATCAGACGAACAATACCAAAGAAAGGACATCTTGGTAGGCCGCATAAAGTACTCAAACTCATTAAAAACTAACTGAGAAAGAGATGAAACACAAAATAAAATAAAAATGGTTTTGTGATGTACATATACGTGCGAGTCCCTACGGGTAATGCCGACGATCCAAATGAATGTGTGTATGTTCAGTCATTATCCTAGTAACGGGTGAAGAACCAGAGACTAAAATAAAAGTAACCCCTCAACTCACCATCGACTTGAGTGACCTCCACGTAGTAACGGTAAATATAGTACATACAAAATAACTAAATTTTGGATGGAAATATACCTTAAACCTTTAACAACAGGTAAGAGAGGTAGGAACGATACCCTAGTAATCACACAAAAGCCTGTCTCGTCCAAGCCCTAAATCTCAACTAATTACGTTTTGAGCTTATAAGCAAGAAATATATTTTATCGATACCCTTGTTAAATTGAAACATTTAAGTATCTAAATTTTAGAATACAAACATTTAACCCTTTTCAGAAACAGTAATGTTCGCATCCTAAGTTACGTTCACAAGTTACCTACATGTCGTGATGCTGTATTTGATATTTGCACCAGTTACCAGGCAACCGGAGCGTGTTTAAGCAGACATTCGTGCTCTTTGGCTTCCCCGACACATTATAACCTAAACTTTGCATTGTTAGAATAATGGGTGCCACTGTTGCTACGGCGTAGCCGCGGCTACACCTGCTACGCTGTCGTAGCTGATAAACGATGCGCTACGCGTCGAGTCACATTTATGGACTTTGTACTATGTTGTGCACAGGAATCTACTAGACCACATGCTTAAACTGTGAGAGGGAGAACCAACCACTAAAGGCCCTTGTACACGTTCTTCCTTCTTTCCTGTACCTGACAGGATCCATTATGATCTCATCTGTTATCCATATTTTACGAGTATATCTATTAAGAAGATTATGGACCCACGCACTTTTTTCATTCTGGATATTTTTTATAACTTCCGTTTATTATAAGGAGTAAAATTCCAAATGTATACGTACCAACGACTCTCATGTTGGCGCTCTTATAGACGGTGTGGAAGAAGGGCGCGTCAGCGGACACCTCGCAGCGGTAGCGGCCACTGAGCCCGCGTGACACGCCCCGCAGCACCACCTGCTGCGCGCCAGAACGTGACACCTGCACGTGAGTAAACGACAAACAACTTATTAAAATTCTTAAATTAATTCATTCATTCATTCACTGACAGACTACGCATAGCTTGAACCGCTGGGACTAGAAACATGAAATTTTTGCACAAGAGTTCTTTATTTAATCAAAATAACCATAAAGGAACGATTTAAAAAAAAACATACCCTGTGGGGTTAAATAGTCAATGAAAGTTTGTATGAATGTTCGTAATTTTTTTCGGGAAACTATCCCATCACGACACACGATAAAACGATTGACGTTTTCTTTACCATTAGAAAAGTCAATCGTTTTATCGTGTGTGCAAGTGCGACAGCTGAGTGCGATCATGGTTTTGAACCTACACAGGCGGTTTATTCCATCACCAGATAAGGGTAAAGGAAAACATTGTACGGAAATAGACATGTCCTAAACCACTTATTAGAATGTAACATATGCCATCCACTAACCCGCCCTGGATCGTATTTAGGCCTGGAAGTACGTCAAAACAGTGGGAACATTAAACACTGAATAAGCTAATAATAATAATAAATAATGGGTTTCCAAAGCGCTCATACAGCAAATAATAATTACGCTTGCTATGGTCCAGGTTGCGTCATGAAATTTTCGTATCAATTCAAGATTTAAAGATTCGTTCATTTATTTATTAATGTATTAATTTATCACAAACACTGATATCATAACAGGAAATTCCTAAAGCAGTAGCGTGGTCCTGAATTAAACTATCTAAAGTAATCTTTAAATACTTACAACAATACTCTATAGAAGTTTATTTAAATGAATTTGAAAAGGTCATTGTTGCTAACCAGTTAAAGAATAAACTTTTCATAAACAATATATTATTCAGTCATCATCATCATTTCAGCCGAAAGACGTCCACTGCTGGACATAGGCCTCCCCTAAGCTCCGCCACTTCGACCGGTTCTGTGCTTTCCGCATCCAGCGGACTCCTGCGGCCCTCACAAGGTCATCGGTCCACCTATTATTATTTAGTGTCTTACTAAAAATACACATAAAATACCACTGCCAATCATTTCCTTACAAAGTCGGCACCCCCGCAATAGATAATTTATTCATCTATTAATTCTATTGATACTCATTCAGGTACTTAAATATTTTTAGTCGTGAATATCCTTTTTTTTGTAATAGGTATAAATTGTACTTCATTATAATTAGGTTGTTTTGTATTCATATAAGGGGAATAATTTTTTGAACATAAAAGAATAACAAAAGTCATACACCATCTAAGATCTTTTTTTAAAACTGTAATCGTATTATGTTTTTTTAGAGTCATTTATAACAAGAATAATAAGTTTGCACCAAAATTGGCAGTCAGCCTTGAACCGAAATGTATAACAAAATCTGTTTTCACCCTTTTTGAACGAAACACTAAAATATGGTAAAATGAAGGTGAGCGTTCTCTGATACGAATATGATGTTTTCAAATAAGCTCACGATAAGGATGCCGTGTCGCGGAAAATGTTTTATAAACCTGTGATACTTTACTTTCCCAACAAAGTTTCAGGAGTTCGATTTCCTTATTTCAGAAGCTTTTAAACACGCACAAACTCTTCGGTGGAATCTTAGTAGTCTTCTCCTCTTCACGAGATACATTGACAAACTTGTAAATAATGTAATAAACAAAGGACATGCAAGAACAAACATTAATATGTAAGCAGGTGTGCGTTCTGAAGCTATCTTTTATGACAAGGATTATAGAGACCGTATAATATTTTATGTGCAGATCCAGCGGTAGCAAAATACTCTCTATCACGTTCGAAATATGGTCCTTCTGTGCACAGGATCGGTTCGTGCGGTAAAGTTTAGCCGAAGCAATGTATCATTGATTTCAGGTGGTGGTCGCGGGAATGTGCTCATGCGTAATTTATACGTGAATCAGCGAGTAATCCCATTACAAGGAGCCGTGTGCACTTTACCGTACGCAGCTGCTAGCGACTCAAATAGAGCTAAAAGCTTCGATCCATCTTTCGGAAAGTCGGTCCACTTTGAGAAACCGCCGAACTAAATCATGCCCGTCCCGTGCTTAGAAACGTCTGACCCGATTCTGAAGGGCTGCGTGGCGTTTTGAGGGGCGAGTGTTGGGACATACGCCCGATGACGCCTCGATGCAAACTTTGACTATACGTTATTCTCCGAAAGGGTTTTTAATGTATTATTTTGGCACAATGTTATAGTTTGGATATGGCGACGTGCCAGCCGCTAAAGGTTTAACGTGGCGGCCGCCCGACGAGATTCTTAAGTGATTTTTTCAACCCTCTTTACGGAGCAGTTTAACGAACTAGCAAGATGTCGCAGAGCCGTTGACCCATATATAATCACTGTTATGATGTTTTTTATAGTTTCGCCGTAAGTAAGCCATTTGCGTAAGTAATGGTATTTCTTTTTGTCTTTTATTAACATCGGCAAGCAAGTTGAAGGTAATCTTGCAGTTTCATAGAATCTTTAATGAGTTTTGTGGCCCCTTTGATTATTTTTTTACTTGGTACCTAGTACTTTTAATCAAAATAAGCTGCAGTAAAAGGTTCTAGTCTTCGTATTTATCATCACACAGAGAACTGCCTTTAATCTTGCTCTCACAATCTTCTCTTTGTCCGATTTGGTGATTCGGTTGAGCTGTAATTTGACTTGATCCAGGCAATGTGATTGATTAATTAAATTCAATTTGCATCAGTTCGATTCCGGGATATTAGGAATAAAGACGGGTTTCCTATCGGAGTACGTAAGTAGCGCGATTATGCCGCTTGATTCGTTCACAGGACTGACGCTCGCACTATTTGTTTTTTTATTAGCCAGTCTTAATACACAATAAGGATTTAGTTACGCCACCGGCTATGCGGAAATCGACTTAGCAATGCTTAATCGAATTCCTTAGTCACTAACAGGAAACCATTATATGTTTATAATAAGTCCAAGTTGGATGAGGGAATATTATGTTGGTATAAAAAGGTACACTTACATCAACACTGATCCCTGTTTGTGAGAAGACCCTCGTATTGGGCAGCTCCTTGGGCACGAAGCGGAAGAACTCCTGGGCCCCGTGGTACCACTTGACGGTATACAGCGTCTCGCCCACATCGAGGGCCCACCGACAGCCCAGGGTCGCACTGGAGCCCACGCCCACTGCCTCGGGCACGCTCAGCTGGATGTCGCGGAGACCTAACACGCCTGTTTACCGAAATATCATCTTAAAAGGAAATGTCGTTGAACTATTTTTTTTTGTTGAAATGTGTGGCTTAACAAAAAGTTAGGTCTTGTAGAGTGTCTCTGTCAATCATATCTATGTGGCAGTCTCTTTATAAAGTCGATGTGTCATGTTTACGGCTAGGTAGTGTAGGTACCAACCTACACTACCTTACATCTTTACTAGCAATGAGAATCGACGATCCAACTTATTTTCGAACAGCAAAAGTTCGAAGATCAAAACAATTTCAAGTTAAAGCATTTATGTCAATTAGACTACGCAGGTACTTTTGAATTGTCAAGAAGTCGGACAGTTTGAAAGTTCGGTACCCGTCCCAAAGTGTAGATCCTATGAATTGGCAAGCGTACCAAAATTCCTACAGTAAGGTGAGAGTTTCTAGAACGCAGATTCCTAAAATTCGATCTCATCCGACGAACTTAATTGAATGTGTCCAAATATTAGCATAGGGAATAGGTACACGAGTGGTACCTACAAATGTATTTCCGAACTAGCAGGTAACAATAATGCAATTAGTACGATTAGGATTGGGATTCCGAACAATACGATAACAATTAATAAGCTATTGTAATTCAAATTATATTTTGTTGGTACATTCATTCAATGATTTAATCTACGGCATACAATTTATAAATTAAACTTTTGTGTTTTGTTTACTTTTAACGTGTAACATAACCATTTGATGATGAAGCTGTAAATACGAGTATGTCGAAATATATGACAACCTATTCTCTGCAAATCTCTTTAACAGAAGGTTTGCTCAAATCGTTTTTTTTTTTCTAGAAAGTGCTTTTTAAAGTTTAAACGAAATGACAGTAAACTATTCACGGCATGGTAACAATAGCCAGTTTATTCCTATCTCAGTTGCACCAATGCAATCGGTGCCACAGATTTTATAAGTAAAATATTCTGGATATTTGTCTTCTGAAATCTGTAGCAACGATTTAACACGAAGTCCTCCCCTACATGAAGCAATGTAATACCTACACACAGGTACGGCACTTAAGTCTCGATAAATACTATCTAAACGAGCGTGTCATGCATCGCACCTCTATTTTTACCTCTCAAGCTTATAGAGGTCGCAGTTTAACGATCAAAGCCACCGCAGTTTGACGTAGGATAACGATCACACGTGTATTTCGAGTGGCTGTAATATAGTGCGGTATCAGCTATGAATACTACCCCAGATCGCTTCCTGTGGATTTTGTAAGTGGCTCGAGGATTATATAGAGTGAACGGTCAACTGTATCTACATTTGGAGTATTTACTGGTACTTTCGGTCACCTATTCGGGATGACTCTCACGTGTATTTAGACTAGACGTAATATAGTGCGGTATCTATTAGCTACTTATAAATATGCCCCGATTGCTTTCCGTGGATTTTGTAAGTTGTTGGAGGGTTTTATCGAAAGGGTGGATAACTGTATCTACTTTTGGAGTATTTAGTAGGTCTCCCTTTCGAGATGGATTACACGTGTATTTAGACTAGTCGCACAATAGTGCGGTATCAGCCATGTATACTACCCCGGATCGCTTCCCGTAGATGTAAGTAGTTGGAGAGTTATACCGAAAGGATGGTCAACTGTATCTACTTTTGGAGTATTTAGTAGTACTTTGGTCTCCTAATCAGGATAGATTACACGTGTATTTAGACTTATTGTGATATATTGCAGTATCAGCCACTTAAGAATACTACCCCGGATTGCTTCTGCTCTGTTATGTTGTAAGTGGCTGGAGGGTTATATCGAGAGGATGGTCAAGTGTATCTACTTTTGGAGTATTTAATAGTAGATACTTTGGCCTCCTATTTGGGGCTGGATCGATCCGTTGCTTAACGTGCTTTCCGGTGCTTTCTTGTTAAATAATAATGACCACCCATCCACGGTACAACCGCGGTAAGTGTAACTTAACCTGCTCAATCGACCTGTGCGGCTGTTATTACTTAGCCACAAGTTCTTCATCAGCTGTATCAGTTATGAATACCAGCCCGGATCGCTTTCCGTGCATGTTGTAACTGGCTCGAGAGTTATACCCGGAGAATGGTCAGCTGTGTCGTACAGGTGGATTTTATTAGATCATCACAATTTGGTTACCAAAACTGCGAAAATACGTATTTCCGTCATCTGTGAACTTCTAGTAGGTGTGTATTATTTGATAATAAACAACATCATATACAGATATTATGTAGTTTCAACTATATTTTCTATTAATTAAACGTACATAAACAGTGACCGTTTGTATATTACGTTGTGAAGTTTGCCTCCACATTCTCCATTGAGATATTCAAGAGATCGACCAAGTGCCATCTGTTTTTGGAAGATCTATACATTTTCGTTAGACCTCAGCGTCATGGGACATGCAATGCAATTACGTATCTGTACATTGGTATTCTCTACACAATTGGAAATATAAACTAATATTATAAAGAGGTAAAAATTGATTGTATTTAGGGGGTAATTTACGGAACGGCTAGACCGATTTTGATGAAATTGGGATGGGGATTCTTTAAACCCTGGGGATGGATATTTTTATCGACATACCAAACGGGCGAAGCCGCGAGCTAGTATACAAAATTAATGTTTTTGCATGACGATCTAAAATAATTATTGTTTGCTCGTTTTATTATAAAACAACGGTTCAAAGCAATTTTGAACTAACAAAGGGTCTTAAATGACGTAAAATAACATTTTGCTAACTGAACACACTCGTATTTTACAAAAGTAAACTAATTTCAAGAAGTACGAGGAAAACACAGAGGCGCTGAGAAAAAGGCTTGAAGCTAGCCTTATTTCACCCTTCTCGACGTCATTAATTGCAGCACGAAAGGAACCATTTATTTGTGAAACGTGCACCTTAAAGCAATTTTATTTCCACGGTCCCTATTTCTTATAAGTAGGTAAGTTTGCGGTCGATCCGTTAGCGGTTCGCTGAGCAGAATTTCAGCTCGACGTAAGTAATCAAATCTTGGCCTTCAGCTATACTAAAGGTGGTTGGAATACATAAATCAAGTGAACGCTACGTGATCGAATTCAAGATCAAGCGAATACACAATTCCCGTCGACATGAACTCATTACAATGTAACCAAATTCAATTTACGGTACGAGCCACATCATAATATTTCATCTCGGTGCGAGTTTAATATTTATTTGAAATGAATTTATTTCAACGTTGCCCTCTGTTTAAATAAGAATAAAATGTGTATTTAGGTGTTTGGTTGCCGTACTTTTTTGCAGTAAACAAGGGCTTAATTTTCGATTTACTAGAGTGTGTTAAACTGTACTTGTTGATTAACGAATCTAAAATAAGTATTTGCATGAACGTGGAGCGCTGTGAATACAAAGTTATTTATAATATTTTTACACAACGTATGAAATAAACACTCATTATTTTTAATTAATGCGCTAATTTAGCCAAACATTTGCTTTTCATGTTACCTTATTAACATGAAATATTATTTATTCTGTTAAGATAACGACTGACTGTCTTTTTTATTTACTCTTTAAGGTAAAGCATACTGAACATATGACTATATGTTCAGTATGCATTACATGTTATCACAGATAAAAGGGACTCCTTTTATCTGTGATAACATGTAAAGTATTGTCCTCTTGTCTCTATTCAATAATAGGTACTCTGCCTGTCCCCACAACTACGTGATATCTAATCGGGAGCCCATTGTTGCAGCTTTAATTAAAACGCACGGATTGATTTCAACTCTACCATTTTAGTAAAATTGCTCGCATATGATATTTTCATAGAAATTTGAATTTACAATCCCGCATACTGCAACACTAAAACAATACCACGGCTCCCTGTTAAGTTTATCAAAACATATTGTTTACATTTTCTCTTTATTTTCCTTTTATGAAAACGCTTGCCCTATTTTCTTTACAATTGCTATGAATAAACAAATTCATTGTCATGATAATAAAGTGTTGGCGGTGAAGTTATAAACTTCTTATTCCAACCCTATCTACATAAATTTAATCCAAAAAAATAGGTTTATGGGGCGGAACTTCCCGTCTCATCAACAATGCCCGTGTCGTAATCTGGTTACTTAATTTCCAAATACATTTCTCTTAGTTGGCCATAAATGTCAAGGAGGTGAATAATTCAGTAAAAGTTTTGTAATGTTAGATACGTTAGTGACGCAGGGAGGCGCTAGTGCGTCGTGCCCGTCGTGAGCCGAACCTGCTCGCCTCATTTTAAACATAATAAATGATTGCTGCGTGTTCCAAACCAATAATTTTACCCAACTTCTATACCGAGAGAGATTGGCACTTTCCAGAATTTTTCGAGGATCGCCCGGTCTACGGAGGATCTCGATAATCAGCTTTACTTAAGGGATTGGATTCCAAACTCGATTGTATCCGGAGTGATTTTAATAATTCATCATTCTGCACAGTTATTCCATGTTAGGAGATGAAAGATTTTATTGAATACATATACTTACTTTGATGAATGCGGAAATCTTGCAGCTATTGAATAATTTACATATTTCATCTTTTACATATCTAACGCGTATCTACCGAATAGCGGGAGTAAAACTGCTGCTTTAATTAAATGGCTATCTCAGTAAAGGATAAAAGAAGAATAAAAGAATACAAGGGAAAAAGTATTGGCAATAGCAATAATATTTACGACAAGGAAATTCATAAGTCCAAAGAATGGCTTGAGTAATAAAAACGGTGCTAAAAGAAAAGTGGCTATACTGTCAAGGTCAGCGATCACCGTGACAACGGCTTATGGGGATAATGGTGAGATTCTCTCGTATTAAAGCAATACTTATAGAGTTAATTTCGATGGTTCCACGTTTCCAATTACCTGACTTTAATATAAGAAAAATACAGATAGAGTAAAAGTATCATAAGGAAGTGTAAACTAATCTGTTCAGATTAAATTCTTACACAATCACTCACTAAAGAGAATCAGTAAGTAACTAGCAAATTTATCTGTATAAGCTTTCTACTTCTACAAATAATTGTGGTTTGAATAACATTATTAAATCACTGACGAACATTCAGGTTATAAAATTAACCTTCTTATTGACATACTAATGATGTTCGCTCTTTTTAACTTTCTGGCCTTTTCTCAAAGGTCGCATTAACTAACCCAGAGTACCCGAGTGTTAGATTAGGTTGGAATTGTGGACAAAAGCTACGTCCAAGTTAGTCGCACTTTTTTTTTTGGGTGAGAAATCATCAAATTACTTCTCCCGCTCTGGGTGGAGCAGGAGGGCGTGTCAGACTTTTACTGACTAAAACCCACCAGTTTTCCCTCAGTTGCCTGTGTGCCAGGGGCCGCGGTACCTCTTTCAAACAACCCACACCCCTGCCAGGCATCGGCCCTTGCGGACCCCGTCAGTTTGAGCTGACATCTCTTTGAGGCGCGCGTGGAACACAACGCGCCGTCAACCCGAGCTTAGTCCTTACCGGACAGCGAGCTACCCATTACTCGCCGTCCGCAAGCGCGCGCCTACGGTAGCCGGGAATCAGCCTGGGATTCCCGACGCTCAGGGCGTCTCCCGTGGTGACTACGGCCGTGAGGGCGCATGTACTGCCTCTCCCTCACGTGCGCCGCCTCCACCTTCGCGAGAATTACTGCTTCGCAGAAGGAGCTGACGGCTACCCATGCACTCTCGCTCCGTACCATGGCCTGGACCAGAGCTGGACGCGAGAGATCGCCGCCGCCGATCGCCTCCACAAGGACACGGCGGTGCTCCGCCCAAGCTGGGCAGGCCTCTACCGTGTCCTCAGGGCGATCTTCGCAGTGGAAACACCTGGGCGTTTCCTCCCGCCTTATTCGAAACAGGAACCTCCCGAAACAACCGTGTCTGGTGAGAACCTGCGTCAGGCGGAAGGTGAGGACGCCGTGCCGCCTCTCAAGCCATTCCTCAAAAAGGGGACTTACCGCCGCTATCGTGGCGTGCCCAAAGTAAGTCGCAGTTAATTGGCTATTTAGTATTTTAGGACCACGTGGGAACTATTTGAAGCTTACAAAAAAGAATCACTAATAAGACAGTTATTCATTTAACAAAGCTGAAGCGTTTGTTTTTAGGGTTCCGTACGTCTGAATGAAAAAACCGAACCCTTATAGGACACTCGTGTGTCTGTCTGTCTGTCTGTCACAGACAATTCGCTCCGAATATAATGAAACGATTGAGTTGTACACATAAGAATTTATGCGACCCAAACACGGACGTGTAATGTAAATAAATGAATTATGTATATGGGGGTCACTTTTGGGCGGCAAATAAAGGAAGAAAAAAATTGCAAACTGCATCGTGTCAAATGAAAGGATCTTACTGTGAGGGTATCAAATATAATTTTTATAATTGTAAAATAAATAGTTCTAAAGTTATTTAAGACCATAGATGGAAATTCACTATTTCCCCCCTAGGAAAATGCTGAGCCAATATTTTGAAAAACAAACAGAAAATAGATTATATAGATGATTATTATTTATATTCTCTTTATTCTATTAAATACATATAAAGTATATTTTTAAATATTAGAATATAAAATATATAAAAACATTTAAAAAATCAAAAAATTGTAGCCCACCGGTATCGGGAACAGGGTCCCAGCTACCTCTAGGTCAGGGCTGCTAAGAGAGGAACCTCCTTACTATACGCATCGTGTCCAGTAGTACTGCTTTCTGGATCAAGCTCTTGATCCAGCTGCCTTACGAGAGCCTCCTGAGGTGTTGGTGCTCTTGGCTATAATGCCATTGGCCGTCACGACTATCGGCACAATGACTGCTGTATCCATATCCCACATGTCGACAACCTCGCGTGCCTTGTCAAGATACTTGCCTTGCTTATCTTTTTTCAGCTTTCACGAGGCTCTCGTCATGTGGGACTGCTATTTATTATTATTATTATAGATTACAGAAAAACTACAAGAAGTCTTAAAATAACATGGTAAATCCCACAATATTTTGCGTAAGAACTTTCTTTTGCACTTGGAATGTATGTGAGAATATGTTTAACTATAATTTTAATTTTATTCTTGGGATTGTATCCCAAGTTGGTTGTGCGTGGTCCGACACGCACTTGGCTGGTTTTTTGTTTTGATTAAATACCTACACGCCATCTTTGAGGTTATTTGAAATTGGAATTTCGGGTTTAAACATTCAAATCAAAACACTCAATATTTGTAAGTGTCAGTAAGAATTGGCATCAACAAACAGGTATGTTTTCTGACCCATTTGTTTACATTTACGACAGATAATTTTGAAAAGATTATAGAGCTTGAGTAGGTTTACTCAGGGATTAGCTTGTACAGCCAACAAGACATACCCACTTCAATCATCTGTTTTATGTAAATGTCATTCACTGATTCCATGGCAGAGATTAAAACTCAACCATGACTACTGCAAGAAACAAAAGGCAAGTTACATTGTTTACCTTTTAAAGGACTCCAATATTAGGAAAAGGACACGGATAATGTTAACAAACAAGATAAACACATACAAACGCACCCGCTTGCGGTGCTCAAGAACTCCAATTAATAAGTATTTCAGATTTAACTATCCACCAACATTTCCACCAAAAGATTTGTCAAAATCAACTAAGTCGGTACCTACTTACTCAGTCCCACACAAAACGTGACGTCACAAACCAAGTATTTAATCTTATTATCCGATTCATATTACGTTTCATATCTAGTGACGGGAGGCGCAATCCACGTCCTCGATGCAATACACGCGTTTAGAATTCATTATTAAATGTTCGCTCTCCTCGCGATATTATCTGTAAGTGCGAGAAGCTGGTGACTGACATGGATTTAAATACAGACATGTAAACATGTTCAAGTATCTGTGAGATAATACTCGTGTAAATGTTTGGTTTTGTTTTAAGACTCTCTGTTTTAATTATGTAAGCGTGTATGTAGGTATAGGTATACATTTGCGGATTTTGCGGGTAATTAGGACGGTTTAGTTCTGTTACCGATAGCGATCACTCAGATTAACAGTTTTCTGGAAGTCTTTATACGTAAACCTTCCTAATTCTTTCACTTCTTTCAGATTTTAACCTTAGTAAAGGTTTTAGGTACGTGTCAATGCATGTATAGTGTTAATGCTGGGGTGCATGTATAATGTAAGGAGTTGGTACTCACTTCCTCCCAGCCACAGTATGATGGTGGTGAGCTGTGTAGCCATGTTGCAGCGAGCGACGCGCCCACACGTCATGTCACCACCGTCTCCAGACGGCTCTTGCGCGCCTTCCTTATATTCTCCTTCATTTTTAAACAGACTGTCCAAATATACCTGTGTATGTCCTTCTTGACACAGCTAAATTGAGTTATCTACGAAACGTGGTAGCCGTTTTCTAAGGTGGAGTTCATCCTTTCAAGTGACCATTAAATATTCTGAAACAAAAGAAAATTCATATAAAAGACCTACTTGCTGCAAAAGTTTGCATTAAAAATTCAAAATAATCAATGATTTTCGGTACGACGGTTGCAGTACACAGTATAATCTTAGGCTTGGCCCATTCGTCACTCGAGGTCACTATATTTTCCCATTATCTACACAATATTTTCTTTAGTACTCAAACAACCGACAGAACTACAAATCAAACGACATGTTCAGTACAAAGTTTTGCAGATGCAGCACTACGTGTCGGCACTCCTACAGGCGTTAATATGTACGTTTATATAATGCATATACATATATTTCTTTGAGAAACGAACAAAGTGCCGTTCAATAGTAATAAAACAAGGCGATAGCAGAAAGATCTTTTCATTAAACGTATCGTAGACGTCGGTGATTTATTGCCTCGCGAGACACTCCATTCACGGTATGCGTTTTGTTGTCTTGAGATCGATTGGCTCCGAATAAAATACATTCGCCAATTGAATAGCGCGCCCTGGCGCAATGTTTCAGCGAAAGCGACACTTTTTCAGGCGTGTAGACGACTAATGGCTTCACGCGCTGGCCTCCGACTTTCAATAAATGGTCGGCCCGCGTGCGCCCGTCGACGGCGCCCGCCCGCACCCGCTCGCGCCACCAAATGCCTAATCTATTCCCCTCATAATATATTTTCTTTTTCGTTTTCAATTCCACATGTAATTTGATAAAAAGACCCAGCAACATACTCGGATTTTGGTCGATCAAACATTTTAGCTGGTCCTTTGACATTCTGCTGATTTGAAGTGAAATGAAAATGAGATTGTTCTTCCAAAAGAAGGTTTCTTATATGGATTTTGTTTTTGTACAAATTAATTACGAAACTCAAGTCTATCATTCCGCACGCATAGTCCATCGTGTAGATTACATTGTATTATTTATCCCAGACAGAGTACCTATACCTAAAGTATCCATTGAGGTAAATGTGGGTAAGCGTTAATTTTTAGGGTTCCGTACCCAAAGTGGGGGCCACGGAACCCTATTACCTACTATGCCTCCGCTCCCCGTCCGTCTGTCTGTCTGTCAGCGGGCTGCATCTCATGAACCATAATAATAGGTGGACAGTAACAATGTATTTCTATTGCTGCTATAACACCAAATGATAAAAAAATAAAGTAAAAATTTAAAGGGGTGAGACCCTTTATTTTTTTTTATCTATATCTATTGTATTATCTATGCCTTCGAGAAACATGATTTCTTAAACATCTTTAGTGTTCAATATTGTCTGGTGGTACGGAACACTTCTTTTGCGAGTCCGCCTCGCACTTGGCCAGTTTTTTCTAGATTACATCACACTTAATAATTAATTACTTATTAATAATCAGGTAGACAAGTATTAGTAGAATAGTTATGTTAACTACATGTAGTAGCATGTAGTTAGTTCTAGTTATGCTTCATACATTATTCACGGGTTTTAATAAATTCTAAGACCTACTTACGTGTTTAGGAATATTCTATCAAGGATCTATGATAAACATATGAAAATTGAACCCCACGATGTGGGCGCCGCAAATAGACCTCTTGTGTCAGTAGGCAATATACGAAAGTTTATAAATAAGTTGGTATCTCATGATCAAACCCCTTATGAAACTTGTGAAATCAAGTTTGAAGATTTCAATAAAACCAGCTGGTCATGATTAAAACTATGTTTTATTACCTAGATGTGACGTTATCAGTAAAAAGTCTTCTCGTGTGAAGATCCTGGAGGCTACAGAATAGGCCATCTCCACCAAAGCAAAGTATTTTTGTGGAAACGAAATGAGCAAGTACACCCACTAGACTTACATAACAGACAAAGTAGAAGCAGTCCAGGATAACATTGCAAAAACTTTTCTGTACAGTATTCTAACTAATGAAACTAAAATCCTTTTTTCAAATCTGTCGACGAAAACTTCTAAGTAATTATGAAATCAAAAATAGTAAATACCTACTATAAACCCACATGCAACTACAATAAAATGAAAAAGTTACTTTTAATACACTTTCACTAACAAAATAATGCTAGTTGGAGTTATATCTATTTTCATGCGTCCTTGCATCCGATTGAGCTGATATTTGGATAATTACTTGTCAAGAAAAATCCAACGAGGGCGAAAAGGGATGTGCTTGTTTAGTTGAGGAGCTTCTATGGCCTCATTCCAGCTGAATTATCAAACCAGCTCCATGATAAATTATTTTCGCATTGCCACCAAAGTTGCCAATTTTCAACGGAAACCTAAATTAAATTGATATCTCCAAACGGAAACACATAAAATACTTGAGTACTGTCAAGTATGAAAGCATTGTGTTTTTGAGCCTCCGTACCATGTTCGAACGCCAATGTAATCAAATAATATCCCGTACTTATTATTTGTATTGCTTTTGAAAGCTGTGGTTCGTGAAAGTTTTAAAAATTATTTTGGGGTCATTGTCAACCATCCTTTTTTCTTTTCTTCAAATGTAGAACGCACAGAACAGAGAAAAAGTAAAACGAATCTTATCGAGCAATTTTTTTAGATTTGAACTTAATTTTAATCACTTTGGGTGATGTGATCTTTTAACAATCGTAGACGATACCATAAAATTTAAATATGCGACACAGAAAGAGAAAAATGAAAAAGTCTGAAGTCAAGTGAGAATTTCCCTATAAATATTAAAATCCATCTAGATCCTAAACTCTAAATAATCATTGGACATACGTGGGGTTTCAGCGTTTCGGGAAGCCTAATTCTTTGGACGTCGTTTCTCGCGCCACCTGTATTTAGATATTATGATTTATTATCTTTTGTTGACATTGCATGAAGTGTATGAAAGTGCACATAACTAGTTCAAATTCAAATTGAAATTCATTTATTTATCTTACACATGGTTCTTAAATATACAAAGTTGTTTTACATCGTATGAAATTTTCACTAACAAGTTACACAGATTAAGCAGTGGGTCCCAAACTAGGCACAGCCTGTATCTTGGTGACCCAAACAGTACACAAAGTTAATAAAACTGCTAGCGCAAGAGCAGAGAGTTATGAAAACACTCGTGTGATACTACGTATATTATAAACCTTAGCGGGGGCTTGGTTAAAAAACATACATATCAGTGGTTTTAAATTCACCACTGATATGTAACAGTTCCATAAACTACTATGTATAAAAACGGAAAAAAAAACGAAAAAAAAAAACGATCCCATCTGACCTTCTTAACCGTCTCATCCGATCTTTAAATCGCATTAAATGGAGGTGAAGTTATAAACGGGTGCAATTCAAGTCACCTAGATTCATAGGTTGCGGGGAGCGTGTGAGATGCAGGCAAACATCCAAGCGGCAGGCTGCAAGCCCGGCTTGTTTGGCAAGCTGTCTAACTAATTGCCACGTTACCGGCGCTACACTACGCCTCGTTGTTTATGGGATCCAGGTTGGTAACGTTTGAAACTTGTGTAAAGTAGTTAAATATATCTTGGACGTGTGTGTGTTTTGCTGGCATGAGATTAATGTTCACATGGGCGCCGGCAAGTTTCTTTTGTGGGGGTGCATCTTCAGCTCCACGAAGTGAGCTCGATCATTTTTACGGATATGTTAGATATTCTCGTTTTTCCATTCAAACAAGGAGTAACTTTGTTGACTCATACAGAAAAGCAGAGCGAGTAAAGCGAGCTCGATAATTTTTGCACCTCGTCTCGAATTATTGTCCATGTTTACAGAAAGAGAACCAACTGTGTCGATTTGTATTAAGAAGCTTAACCGCGAAGAACCGAATGAAGATAGAGTAGGATGTAAAAGCGAGCAAAGCTAGCTTGATAATGTTGACACCCCGCCTAGGGTCGATTAGATTATTTGAAAATAAGAGGTTCGGTACTTAGTTGACTAATGCACAAAAACTTACGAATCGACACATTCAATTAGGTTTAGTTCTCTATTATTCTATCAGGCGTTTTCGGATTTTTTAAGGTCTTCAATATTTTTACGCCTATATTTTATTAAGAGGCCAGGGAGATGTACAAGTGCACCTTTTGCATCTCGGTCCCGGCGCCCATGCATGTTAATGGTTGCTTCCTTATATTTATTACTAGCAACCTGCCCCAACTTCACACGCCTTAGCAGAACATCCAGATTTCTTTGTTTTATGTAACCTTAACATCAATGTATCACACACATAAAACTTCCGGAATAAATTATCTAGATGATGGTAAAAATCGCATCAAACTCCATGTTGTATTAGAAAATCAATAAGGTCACACAGACAGAAACGAAAAGCGACTTTTATTTATAATATACTAGCTTTTGCCACCGGCTTCCCCGTTAACCAATTCATACGAAACCTTAAAAAATTATACACTTCAACTTTCCTTATGAATAACTCTTATCGCTAACGCGGCGGCGGAGGACTTCGTTTTATAATATATTATAGTGAAAGTGACTTACAGTAAGTCACTTTCATAGATGAATTGTACTTTATTTTTGAACTACCGTTAAATCATCAGCACGTCTTCTTCGTACCCTCTTATCATTTTTGGTTCACACAATGAATCCATCGTATCTTTGGTCTTGTCCCACTTTTATAGCCAACCACATAAAAAATAGTAAAATGCAGAGTTTTGATAGGATTTATGCAGAAAAAGCGTAAGTAATTCATTTTCTGCGCCAGAAATGTTGTTTCTCTCTTTGGTTGTGACTTTATCTACTCACGATGTGTAATGTTTCCCTATTTTTATTTTTTATTTATACATTAATCAACAGCGTCAGTGCAGTTTTGCAAGTTTTTCTGAAAGATCCCGTGTTAGTAATGCGGTTGGGACTGAAATAAAATGATATGTCATAATATTGTTAGAGGTATATTCATAAACATTGACGAAAATTAAGAGATGTTTAAACGTCTAAATGTATTGTTAAACAGTCGGTAATCATTACTTAACTTTAAGCTACGTTTATAAATAAGGACATGATTACTGCTTAGGTCCGTCCATTGATGTAAGCATGCCATTTCTTGCCTGTAAGAATAGGTATTCTTAATTTCTTATAATGAATCCACATAAGTATTAAGCGTAAGCTGTGCAACTCGATTCGATTTTGATAACCTCGTTTTATTTGTATGATAGTGAAAATTATGAATGCGTTCATTGTTCAATGTGTAGAATTGCAGATGGTCAATGCCACCTTTTTCCCAAAAACTTTAACTCGATCTGTTCTATAAGTTTGAAATAAAACCAAGGTTTTTGTTGAATTTTATTGTTAGGTGCTCTGACTAGGTCGGAATTTCGATTAAACAGTTGGTTCTGTTTTAAAATTAACTTAGTTTTATAATTAAATTGTCCCACCGCTTTCAAAACCAGTTGAGCTTCCATTAACTTTTTGTTCGAACTTTTACTGTTTATCTTATTTAGCTGTTAGCATTTATTTTACTATTTACCTACTGCTAAATGATTTTGTAAATAGAAAATAAATGGTTAACAGTTAGTATACATAAAGTGTTTGTTTTGAATAGGAATTACATTTGTAGACGGAACCGGCTTCCCACGATGTAAACTTGGTAATAATATATGTAAAACGATGTAATAGACGTGTTTGTAACATTTAGCTGGGTAAGCCCACTCAGTTAGGAGGCGGTAAATCACGAAGTGTTCGTCGGCGGTATGAGCGGCTAATATTAATGGTCTCCTTTTCCGTGGTATGTCGCAATAGTTCGATTGTCAGTGTTGGAGAAATAGCTGCGGAGTGCGACCCCTCACTCGGCGCCGATACGTCAGGCACGACACTGCGCCTTTCCTTTGACACTTCATTTTATTGGTCCATTCATAGCTCAACGAATAGATGATTGTCTTGAAAAATGCGAGCGTTCCGAGATATTTTAGGGTTGGCAAGTTTGAACTGCGTATGATCATACGGGATGTGCCGTATGGATGGTTCATATTTGTTTAATGACCAATGTTTGATGTTGTTTGGTTCGACTGTGTGCAGCTAATGATAGCATAAATTTACGTAGTTAACACGAGTTAGTCTCACTGTTAGTTTGTTTACCTAAATAACAGTTTAAGTAAATAAGTCGATCCATTAGATATTTACCTAAAAAACGAGAAATGTCTTATTTTATGAGACTGACATCTCGCAGTTCAATCTATGAGGTTCTCGGCTGCTTAACAAAATCAAAATCAAAAGTCATTTATTCAAATTAAGCTGAGAATCAGCACTTTTCGAACGTCAAAATACATAACACAGTCCCCCCAAAAACGCCCACCCGTCACCACTTCCTAGTGCTTTAGCTGGGAAGAAGAAGTAGCGGAACAAATTCCCCAGCAGCACAGCTGCAGCATACATAGACAAAGTAATATAAACATTACGAGACACAGAACATTAATTAAATAATTAGTCATACATATATCAGCCAGCCGGAGCGAGAGTCGTCAAAAATATAGATCGTTTTATAAACACCCAGCAAAAACATTACTCAATGTTTACCAAACCCATTAATCGCAAAAATCAATACCAACTAACCTAATCTCCACGCTGACTACCGGGGTCCGGATAAGAGATGAATTCGGAAACTTTTAAGCAGGCCTTATTCGATCTCCAGCGAGCGACCGAGGAAACAAAGATAAAATAAATTGTGAAGTTAGCGTTAGTTAGGGAAAACTTTTGAAAGGATTACGCCGTAGTAAGAGTGGTAGGTAGTCTTGTCAAAGTGGGTTATTTACAGGTAAAAAGCGAGTCATCAGTGGGTCATAAGGTTGGGGTAGGAGGCCGGGGCTAAACAGCTCCACCGCGCGCCATCGACGTCAGCGGTTAACTTTATTTTATTACAAGTTCACGCAACTTGCCCCTATCTTGACTTTCTTGCCACGTTTCTTCCAACTTCGAAACATGTTGGACATGTTTCCACAAGTTAATTCACGAAGCTGTCAATACAAAATGAAAATGTTTGAGCATAAAAACTACGTGTTAGGTTACATAATCTTTTATTATCTAGTATGATAGACATACATGTATACCTACATACCTTTAGGTAACCACTTTACTGTAAAAAACTACATCTCTTTACACCCTTTAGTGTGCCAGTAATAGTATTAGGTCCCACTGTGATGGACTGAAAACCTATCGCAATTTTCGAGCCGTTCCAATTTCCCGTGTTTCAATAGGGTACCTACCTATGCTGCAGCAAAATACCCCCAAGTGCCCCCAACTATGGTCGCGCCAATCTAAGAAGTTGGATTTGATGTTTTTAATTATACATACAGCGATAAAGACTGATGGGCAAATTTGTATGAAACCTGGGCATAAGACCAACAGAACTGCGACTAGTGCCAGTTGTTTGGACCTAATGCCAGGATCTTAAACATATAAATAACCCTAGCCATATCTGCCAAGGGTGCGGGTTGTTCGAAAGAGATACCGCGGCCCCTGGCACACAGGCAACTGAGGGAACACGGGTGGGTTTTAGTCAGTAAAAGTCTGACACGCCCTCCCGTTCCACCCAGAGCGGGAGAAGTTATTTGATGATTTCCCATCCAAAAAAAAAACCCTAGCCATATCCACGGGTTTACTTGACAATATTGTTAAAAAAAATTAAATAACACACGAAACTTAATAATTACGTATCGTTTTATCGTTAATAAAACAATACAACGATACTTAATTATTAACGGATACAATTCAATAAAAAAAATGTTATTTGAACAGTTTTTAATGAAAGCATGTTTCAAAAAACACAAACAAAACAAAATAAAGTCCCTAAGTAAACTATAGATCAATCTATGACAACATGTAAGTATAAACAATTGACGCGCGGGGGCGATAAACGGCTCATGTCGATGTCGTCCCAAACCAAGATACCATATTCAATACGGCACGGCTGGCGCAGTGGTTAAGCGATTGACTGCTGCGCTGCGTGTCGCGGGCTCTATTCCCGCACGGAATAAATATTATAATAAAATAATAAATAATAATAAAAATGTTTATTTGCACCTTAAAAAAAATAACATAGAGAAACAGGTTCAAATAAAAATAGGCCGAAAGGTAGTTACAAAATTTTATATAGAGTTGCTACTAATGCCTAAGCTAAGATAACTTAATATCTTGTAATATAGGTATCAGCACCCACCCTCATTTGCATTCACATATTATTAAAATACATTGGAGCCAGAAAGCTTAATATTATAAGTACTTATCGTTTTATAATTAAAATTCCCGTTATAAATTTTGACAAGAAAATGGAGCATTCTAGGTACAAAAATAGTAGGTAAGTAAATGATTTTTTTTTTAATATTTTTTTTATAATTTTAAAGACTACAAAATTAAAAAATTACCATGCAAGAGGAAATAAAAATAAGAAAAAACAAACAAATTGAGGTAAGTACTTAATACTAATAAGGCATTATTTAAGAGCAAAAAAGGAATGATTGTGATTGTGTGTTGTGTTGTGTGTGTGTGTGCGTGTGTGTGTGTGTGTGTGTGGGTGTGTGTGTGTGTGTGTGTGTGTATGTGTGGGTGAGGGTAAAGATGAGTGCGGGGTGTGTATGTGTGTGGAGTTCGTCTATGAGTGTGTGTGGCGTTAACAGTACAACATACTTGATACTCGCGGAGTATTTATGCAGGGACATGAAACAGTTTTTCAGTTTCGTCATATGTAAGTGATAAAAGCCAGCTGATCACTTTCTGTTTACACTCTCTCTTTGTCATGGAGAAAATTTCATTTTTTTTGTTGGTTATGTTACACAGTCTTGGGCCCAGGAACAAGTTAAATCTTTGAGCAAAAGAAGGACGGAATAAATATTGGTATGACGTACAAGTAGTTGTTCCGGGTCTGGCTGTTTGTGTACTTTGTGTACGTGAGTTTAAATGCTTGTAAACGCACCCGCAATACAGGAGAAATTCCTAGTGTGGGGCAACGTTTTTTTTTTTTAACATTCTGCCTAGCCTTTTCTCAACTATGTTGGGGTCGGCTTCTAGTCTAACCAGATGCAGCTTAATACCTGTACTTTACATGGAGCGACTGCCTATCTGACTTCCATAACCCAGTTACTGGGTAAAACAATACGTCTTGGTTTGACTGGTTGTCAGGTTTTTGGGCTTCAAGGCACAAGGTACAAGGTATAATAGAAACTATATGTACACAGGTTTTTTTAAACGTCATAGATGTACGGAACCGTACATTACTTTACAGTGTCAATTTTAGAAATAGTGCGCTTACCTAGGTAACCCGTAAAATTAAAGTTTTCTTCCGTTTATTGAAATTTGCTGGTCAGTGCCAGTTTATAGGTTTGTTGACCAAAATATGCTTTAGGTTTATTGAAATTTAGATCTATTGGCATTACAGAACTTAAAAACAATCTCGCATTTGCACAAAAATCACTCACAGCACTGGTAAGTAAATAATAACAACATCTCTTTTTGTTCTTCTACATTTATAATTATCTAATTGTCATTGATAGTGTTATTCTTTAGAGCAACAAAACAGATTTACCTAGTTATTTCTTTTCTGTTATTTTTAATTTCCAATTTTGTTTGCATGTACTTAGTTTTGTTTTTTTAGCTTATACGTAATCTATATAATATTATAAAACTTGAAATATGTAAGTGCTGTGCTCACCTGTAAGTTACTTTACTCTAGATTTTAAGTTTAATTCTTATAGTACCCCAAAAATGTATTAGTGAATAAATCGTTGGAGTGCCATAATTAAATAAGTAAATAAATAAATCTCTTACTACCACACGGGTACTATATTATTATTAAACTCGTGAAATATGTTACTAGAGAAAGCACAAAGTTTTATTTCATATTCTAAAAATAGCAAAATACGTCTTACTCGCTGTTACTTCATTCACATTGTCAGTCTGTTTGAAAACAATGTAAAACTACAATGCTTTGTTTCTCATAATATTTTTTTTAGAATTCGGGGCAATGCACTTTAAACATTGTTGTTACCTCCAACCAAACTACGAATTAATAAATGGATATCGTCCACAGTCCAACACGACAGGGAAAACACACTTTTTAGTCCAGAGTACACACTGTCACCCGTCACTTAGAATTATTGCCTGTCTATACGACCGACAAACAAACACTTTTATTTATTAAGCGTGAAGTAAATTCCATTAGTTACTCTAGCCGGTGTCGTTTCGTAGAAATCGATTTGAGTTTTTTCCTACCCTTTTACAATATTTGTTAGTCCTAAGGGTGTGCAACGGGGCACCGTCGTATTTTGTAGACTGTCCTGACAAAATACGAGCATTCGCGTTTGGTGCTCGGTCGTAAATGTGTACACGGCCTAACACATTCGTACCATGTCAGTAAGCGGGTGACTAGTAAATCTACTTTCGGCTTTTTGGTGTAATCTGTCATACTTTTTCCGTTTCGTTTAAAAATTAGAGCATAATTTTTGATTTTATGTTTTCTCTTTTTATCTTCTTTATAACAACATAAATTGCAGGTGTGCTGGAAGAGATTTCTGTAGAAATAAGCATTACATTTGTACGCATAGTTCAGTTCATTTCTTCTTGTCTGTTTATATGTGTGTGCATAAATGGTTAAAATAAAAATGAAATTTTGTGGCATAGCTTTAGATTTTACTTAATTAATTTCCAGTAGTCCCATTTGGTTTTTAGCAGGAGCTCGTACTGAATAAGTTTGACAACCAGTCTTACGAAGCGGTATCGTGTTACCCAATAACTGGGCTGTGAAGGTCAGGTAGGCAGTCGCTCCTTGTAAAATACTGCTATTCAGCTGCATCCAGTTAGACTAGAAGCTGACCCATGATAGTTGGGAAAAGGCAAGGCAGATTTGCTTCTAGCAGTTTAGTTACTGCGGACGGCGAGTAATGGGTAGCTCGCTGTCCGGTAAGGACCAAGCCCGGGTCGACGGCGCGTTGTGTTCCACGCGCGCCTCAAAGAAATGTCAGCACCAACTAGTGGGGTCCGCAAGGACCGATGTCTGCCATGGGTGCGGGTTGTTCAAAAGAGATACCGCGGCCCCTGGCACACAGGCAAACTGAGGCAACACGGGTGGGTTTTAGTCAGTAAAACTCTGACACGCCCTCCTGCTCCACCCAGAGAGGGAGAAGTTATTTGATGATTACCCACCCAAAAAAAAGGTGTTGACCTAACAGCTAAATTCTTATAGCAAAAATGTCATGTTATTAAAAAAATTACGTAACAAACCTACATCTCCTAGTAAGACTGTGTAACTAACACTAAAGTTTTTTATCAGAAATAATGTCGAACCTCAAAGGCGAAGGAACCTCATATCATCCCTGCCTCCTTTAACTATAACTATCGTGTGTTGAAGAGTTCTCAAGACCAAGTCTAGGCATACTTGGTCAATGCTATAAATCCTATTAACTAGTTCCAAGTTCTAAGTCTGAAATATAAGTGTCCTGGACGATACTAAAGCCGTTGACAGGGCCTTTTTTGATAGCTTAGGTATAGGTACTGCGTATTTTAACATACTTTATTTCTTCATTGTGCCCACCGATTTGCCCGCGTGGATGTTATAACATTATCTCACGAGAACGTGCTACCCGGACAAGCTTGTCCAGCTAAGCTATTGCTAACTGCCAGTAAAAGTTCCGTCAGAATCAGTCCAGCCGTTTCAGAGATTAGCCGGAACAAATAGAAAGACAAATATGAAAAAAAAATTTTTTTTTGTTTCAGATGTAGGTATTAAGTAAAAAGCTGTTATTTTGACATTACAAACAGACACTTAAATTTTATTTATTTGTAAGTATATGTATAGAAGTTTTATGTACCTATATATACCTACGCCTACATGCAACATCAATTTTAAGTAAGGTAGAAAGAAGTGTATTTTGTTTTTATTTGTACGTGGTTTTAACATTAAATATTTAATTTTGTAAGTATCAAAATGGTTTATTCCTACTATATTAATTACTAAGTCATACCACTGTTGTTGAATTTTTTAGTCTGACACCCTAACTTATAAATATGTTACAGCTAAAAGGTGCTAGATTATAGCCATCTCAATTTGTTGGCCTTAAAACTACAGGGCCATGCTTCATTTACAAAAGCTTTTTTAACGCGAAATGTTTATGAGTTTTTAGGGTATGTGGTCAAACTTGTCATGGTATTTTGTTCGTAGGTAGTTGGTGTAGTGATCGCAAGAGCTATTGCTAAGCTATTGCTAAGAAGGTTCCATTCCTAGGTCGGGCAGAGTGATAATGGATTTTTCCATCTGCAACATCTCCCTATTACATGGGACTTAAACATAACTGGCGAAATGTGGCTTCACTAAAAGGTACATCGCTTCTCAACCCTTCAGGAAATACAAAAGTGATCCCACTATCTCCTATCTATGTAATATTATAAATGTGAAGGTTTGAACGATGATAGGATTATTGTGATGTTTGTACGCTTGCGACTCAATCACGCAACAAAAGGGCTCAAGAGATGTGAATGAAATTCGGCGCACAGATGGTTTATAACCCTTTTTAAACAAATCGAATACTTTTTTATCCCGGTAGTACGTTCCCGTGGGATAAATTCCGACCTTGACGCGGGCGAAGCCGCTGGCTAAACCTAGTTTTAAAATAAAATAAACTAAAGCGTTTTTTGTTTCCTACTGTACCTAATGCATGTTACTGAAACCGATGCTAGCTCAAGTTACGTAAGCGTATTGGTCTTAAAGATTGCAACGTCAGTGCCCTCATTTCGGTCAGCTGACTCTTACGTGTGTCGTATAACTCATGGTGGAAAAGGAGCATATACTCGTCTTTCGCTTGAATCCTTTCGAATCATATTATTCTTCTTCTACCAAAAATATTCAAATTCCTTTATTATAATCATAAAGATTGAGATCATATAAGTAAGGGAACTATATTTTCTATCACCAAAATTTATATTTGTCATCAAGTTGTATCACCTAATAAATAGATCTATCGCCACGAAATATTTTCGTTCTCAGATAAACAAAAATTGTTCCCAGGTATGAATTATCAAATTAATGTTAATATATGTGTAAAATAAGAGATCGATAACCAATAAAATTATATTGCATTACATGAATATAAACTTCGTTCTTATAATAACAGTTTTGTTACTTAAATAATAGCTCTGTGCTCAGAATGGTAGATCTGTCACCAAATAAATCGATTATCGATCCCTGACTGCGACTCCTTTTTATTTGATATTTTGTCACCAATACAGTAGTAACATTTTATTTCGTTCAGATATTAAATTAATAGTATTCGTTACCAATTTAATAAATCAATTTATAATTTTAATGAAAAAATGATCAAATATTGATTATTTTGACTTTAATTGTTTTACTTACTACTCTGCTAAAAAAATTATTTATACCAGTCAAATAAAATATTAGGCGAGGAGCTATAAATAATGACTTGGCGACTAATAATGTTAGTAGGGTGGCAAAGATAATATATTACCAGTCTAGTTAGAGTACGTTATTTTTTTTTTAATGGTTAGGTTAGGTTAGGTTAAAACTGTGACTTCCTACGCACGAGCCGAGCGAGCAAAGCGAGCGGTGCCGCGGTAGCGGCCGGCGAGTGCCAGAAACGACTAGATTATATAGAAAATCTAAACCTGCCCTAATAATACAATAATAATATATTATTTATGAATGCCCATTTTCTATTTTATTTTCGCCATTAAGTTTCCGCTTAGATATTAATTCTGTTCCCAAAAGAAAAACTTGATGCTAGTTTAAATTAAAACGGAGCTTATTACTGATATATTAATATGCTACCTATTACTTATTACGATACTCCTTATTAGCTGCCAACCCATTATATATGGTACCCACTCTATTTTTTTTTTAAACCTATATTCATTTTACTTAGTTGCCGCATTAAATACACACCTATTATAATACATACAAAAACATTTATTTGGTACTAGACCTTATATCTCAGGATTTTAGGTGATTTATTGTGGAACTGATTTTGCATTGTTTGGTGACTACATTTTGGTGACAGATCTACTATTTTGAGGACAAACCCTATTATTTAAGAAACACAAAACTAATTAAATTGGTGATAGCTTAAATGATACCCTATAAGTAATAAGGTCAGCGTACCTAGTTATCGAAGAGAAGTAGGTAGGAACAAACCTAAAGTGGTGTTTTTTAAAATATAAATATTTCGGGCTTGTCGTCACCCAAAATTTTTGTTAAAGTTTCAGAGCCGAGCCTTGTTTTGCCCTCGCTTCGAAAAAAACTTTACATCGTTAAAAACTGTTGAAAACAATTTGTAACCAATGCCACGGGTCAGAACGCAAATAATGAATACTCGTAAAACACGTTTACGGTTTTTCCTTATTTAAATGTTTACCGCCTCGTTGATCTGGTGGTCGCAAGTGTGACTGCTGAGCGTGCGGTCCTGGGTTTGATCGAAGAGTCGCACAAAGTGATATTGGCTTTTTTTTTGGGTGGGAAATCTTCAAATAACTTCTCCCGCTCTGGGTGTAGCAGGAGGGGCGTGTCAGATTTTTACTGACTAAAACCCACCCATGTTCCCTCAGTTGCCTGTGTACCAGGGGCCGCGGTATCTCTTTCGAACAACCCGCACCCCTGGCAGGCATCGGCCCTTGCGGACCCCACCAGTTGGTGCTGACATCTCTTTGAGGTGCGCGTGGAACGCAACGCGCCGTCGAAATATTGGCTTATTTGGTTCGAATAGGCCACATTTTTGTGATTTGGATGACTATAGGCTCGCATCCCATTGAAGCCAGCCGCACTGGTCGATCGATTTAGTTGATTTAGTTAAGATACACTTGCTGCGATTGTCATCGATTGTCTGTAAATACCTCCGTTCCTTGGAAAGCTCATTAAACCATTGGTCCCGGCTGTTATTTGTGGATCTTTGACAATCGTTACGGGTCATCAGAAGCCTGATAGTCTGGCAGCCTTACCAAGGTGAATCGTATTATTTTACCTAGTAATTGGGTTGTGTAGGTCCGATAGGCAGTCGCTTAGGCTGGAAGCTGACCCTAACGTAGTTGGCTATAAAAGGCTAGGCAGATGGATTTTTGAGGCTCGCATCCCATTAAAAGGGATTCTTTTGAATTAGTTCTGTGCTGTGGATACAGCATCATGCAAATTTTAGCAACCATAAACACCTCGGCCTATCTTTTTAGGAAGAACAGCCCAAAAAAGATGTCAATTAGGTACTAGCTTTTGCTAGTGGCTGCACTCGCGTTTTTTATATACCTAAACCTTTATCATGAATCACTCTGTCTATTGGTGAAAACAGCATGAAAGTCAGTTCAGTCGTTTTTGAGTTTATCGTGAACAGACAGACAGACACGGCGGAAGACTTTGTTTTACAAAATGTAGTGATTTTATAATATTAGTAGGATATAGTAAGGATTTGTAGGATAATATAATTAGAACTAGCTTTCTGCACTCCTATTTAATATAAACTGTAACTGTGCCGTACTCCACCGCCGCGTAATTTTCGTAGAAAGGGGTGCAAAGTTTTATTTTTCAGGTATTAACTGTATTTTTCGAGAAATAAACGAACTAATTCAAAGAAATCTAAAACAAATAAGCCAATAAAATATTTTTAATGATGAGAAAATCAGTAGGGGCTAGAGGTTCGTCAAATGTGAACTCGCATGTTCCTCCTAAGTCCACTTAGTCTCTAGCGCGTTAGTTTACATTCCGGGTTTACTTAAGTTTAGACCACCGAAATAAGCTTGGTCTATATTATTACATTACAGTTTAAACTACCTAATAGGAACTTTGCTGTTCTAAGTGCATAGCTCTTTGCATTATACCTATTAGATTAATAATGCTTATGTTTAAGTACATAGCTTTTAGGCTGTGCGAAAACTGAGTTGAGACTGACTGCTTCGACTTAAGACATGTTACCGTCTCTACTTTGCACTTATAATTTGACCGGTGACTGACAGTGATATAACGTGCTTAGTAACGTTTATGGGACTCTTCCAGGGACAGACTTTCGCCCTATGCACACAATAATGGCGACCAGGCTCATTATACAACAGTCTCACAATCAAAGTTATCAAAATGTAGTGACTTAAAAAATCAATTTTGATAGAAGGCACAGGTAATCCTAACATATGATTAAATACATAATAATTCAAAACACAGGTTGCTTATATGTATTTTTATTTTAAAATAATAATTATTGAAGGTCCCATGATTTTTTTTTTTGCTGTGAGTGGGGTATCGTTTAAGAACTTAATAATGCACGACAAAAAGTTGGGCCCCCAAGGATCATTGTCAAACATTTTGAAACCGTTGTGGAAGATTTCACAGCGGACATTAATAACAGACAAATAAAACAAACTCTGAAGATGTTTTGAGTAATGAGAACTACAGGGCTTTATAGGCTATCAGGCGGATAATGGCTGATTGCAGGCAGTCTATGCTAGCTCAGCAGTCAAGCGTGTAAGTTAATCAGGTAGATAAATCCGAACTCCATTAGAGGTATCTGGGGCATACAGGAAATGTCGAAGCATATATAGAGGAGTACAGAGTATTGTCGGTGAGGTGATAAGCTGCTGCAAGTAATGTTTGCAGGGTACATAGGACTGCATAAATTGGGTACAAGAGTACCCGATGTACGCACGATGAGATCAAGCTAAAGTATATACATGTCGTGGATTGATGGCGCCAAAGTACAGCAGACAGCGCCATCTAACAATTTGATTCGTAAACGAATAATCATGTAACGGAACAAAAGCGATCCCTACCGTTTGGACACAATCGTCGGTGAAGTGGTTGCAGCGAGGACTGGTGGAGAGACCGAGTGCGGCGACAGTCTACAGTTGACAGTCGAGCTCGGACAGTCTAGGCAAACGCTCAGTACCAACGCACGTGTTTGTTTCCGATGCACATGTTTATTGAATTTGTAACTCACCAGTTTATAAAAGTTATTTTAAATTCAAATTACCGTTTCGTACGATATGACCCAGTGGAGCGCCAACATCTATGTCACAAAACTATTTTTGCAAGGCGTTTCTTTTGTTATCTAGGTGGCTACTTATACAATAAAACGCATAAGGCGTTACATATATTTAGTCTCACAAAGAATAAATGCAAAAAGAGGCTAACTGACTGGCTACTAAAATTAAACTATAATGATACTGAAAACATACTCAAAATGACCTAAACACACAATCACACTCTCTCACACCCACACACTCACACACCCACACAATTACACACCCACCCTATCACCCATACTACACATCTACTAACATTCGTCTCGCATACTTAACTTAAATTATAATCATAATACAGTAAAACTATAAAAGGTCGTATGGACTCCTTACTACATTCTGTCAGCGCGCTTAGTACATAATTTATAAAATGAAAATGTAAAGGGGTGGGATCCTGGTGTCCTGAAACACAGGCCACGTGCCTAGCTTAGGCACCAGTCTCCCACAATATATACTTACCTGAATTGTGTATCTTTGTCGAATCTGACCAATGTAAAATCATTTATGTATATTGTGGTGAGAAAAATAAAGTGATTGATTGATTGATTGATTGATTGTTTCATTGGAGTACCCACAATAGTGCCCACACCTACCTAAACTACCCCCCCCCCAGTGGGTTCCCGCATTGTCGTTGCGGGGGGGTTCAGTAGCCGTGGTCCGCTCCCACGGTGAAGCGAAGAGGAACCCCAAGGTGGGGCCGCTCGTCAGGGCTTTTGCTTCCAAGCCGACGACGTAGCGGCCATAAAGTAGGTTGCGGTGAGATGCATCGCAACTGAGGCGGACCGCGATGTCGAATGGGAGGCATCGTGGCTGAGGGTTACAGGCTGCGGCGGAGGAGGAGTGCCGGTACTTCTGAGTAGCGCTCTTCCCTTCCGTGGCCTGGACGGGGCCGCCACCGTTTGATGGCGGACTCTTTATAATATTAGTATAGATCAGAATTGATGATACTTTATTCGCATTAAAATCTAGCCTATTAGCTAATAAGTAATTTAAATATAACTTAAACTGCAATACTCTATTTGCAATAAGATTAGACATTTAAATAAACCTTTTTTACAGTCCGTTCAACCGATTTTGACTTCAATTCCGTAGGCATAAGGATGGCATTAAAAGCAAAAACATGGTAACAATACCAACTGTTTATTGCAAATGCCATTTATCATGCTACCAACGCAATAGAAATCATAATTAGTTGAACGGGCTGAAGGTTTACTTTAAATTTCTAATCTTATTTCAAACGGAGTATAAGTAACTATAACGGAGTATAAGTATCTAGTTCAAATGAATAAAAAATCAGACATAGACGTTAGAAAACCAACCTTTTATTATCATTTCAATTTCGTATCTTTATTGATTGCAGCTTCTGAATTATATATGCTTTAACAAGTACAAATTTCAAATGTCCAACATAAAGATCTGGTCTATCTATAGTAGTAAACCGAACGCTTATTAATTGTTCGGTGCGAAAATTGAACCTCCGATCAATCACTCAACCACTGCGCCAACGCATAACTTTGTAGTGATGAGGACAAGCTGACACACTTTCTCGTAGATAACGGATGGCCCACGTCAGAGGTTGATTAGAGCACGCAGTGGACGGATGTCAACAATTTTCGAATGGACTCTGCGTTCTATAATAACGTGCACTATGCACTACTGGTCTTATTTTCTTCATGTCTGGGACCTTGCATCATTATAATAAGTAAATTTCAAAAGTTGCTTATCCTTCGCCCTTTTTGGTTGGCTCTCAGTCTATACAGATTCGTTCTACTTCTCTATACCAATATCTCACGCAACCCATACGAACGCGACGACTAATGTGTCTAATGTGACTATTTATTGACTGCCCCGTTGATATCGTGATTGCTTACGTGACTGCTGGGTCCTGGAATCGATTCCCAGGTCAGGCAAAGTTTTATTGGGATTTAGATTAGGAATTTGTCAGAAAACTAGTTTGGAAGTCATACCCCATGCCTCGGAAAGCACCTTAAGCCTCCCTCCGGTGGTATGGATTGCCATCCCATCGGACTATGGGAGTGAGGAAAGAGTGAAGACAGGCTTGTCTCCGTTCAGATGGGCCGCCATGACCGAAATACGGTCTGGAGGACTAATTGTTCTAATTAGCAAAAGAGTCATGTTATGACCAGCAACGCACTCGCCCAGTGGACTTTCCCTCGTACTTGCAAAGACGTAACGTAACTAAATTTCTAGTCTATCATATTACACCCAAGAGTTCATCGCACAGCTGAACTATTAGTGCACTTCAGCATAAACTTGCTCCCATTCAACAAATTATTGATCGGAAAGTGCAGGGCAAAGATAGATCGTATTACCTACTTGCTTATTATACCGCAAAGCAGAGGATCAGCTAAATAAAATAGATCACAATAGTGAATGGCGTGCAATCCGCCATTATTTACGAGTTACCGTGAATATATGTAGGTCGAATCGTCATTGTACTTATCTATGATTGCAACAGACCTGATATTGGATCATAGCACCTTGGTAACGTGCACTATATCTATTAACTGCACTGTTCAGCTTTGTCGGGTCTTCTCACTGCAATAAGGTATCAAAGAACGTAGCTATAGGTATTGACATAAATGGTTTTACAATTTCTTCCAAAATCTCAGTTACTTATCGTGCCGCTGATAGTCTCCCATTCTCAGTGACGCGAAGTTCCGTACGTAGGAGGTGTTTATAGGGCCCCCATATAAATACCTCCTTATACCATAACTGAACCTCCACCGTTTTTCAACGATATTGCACTGAGCATACCTCTCTCCCAGGGGTCTCCACACTTTAATTCTTCCATCATCTGGCTTCAGGCAAAATGTGGACTCATCTATCAATAGAACTTGACTCCAAGCTTTGTCATTCCAATTTTCGTGATTGCGAGCAAAATTTACTCGAACTACTCGATGGCATGTGGCAAGAATGGGGCCTCTGGCAGGCAAGTGAATTTATTTCGCTTGATTTAAGTCTTTTTCTCCCAATATTTGTGCTTACTGTAGCCCTTCGAACTTCTTGTATCTTCGTGCTTACCTCAAAAGAAGTTAGGGTCCGGTTTCTAAGCTCGCTGGTAACGACGAGTCTGCTCTGGCCACAGTTTTCCGTTTTTGCTCTCTGTCCTGCGAGTCTCTTATACTATCAGGTCTGCCTTTTGACAACTCGGTTTTCCACAGATTTAGATACTCGTAATGTTTCGGCCACAATATTTGAGTTTCAATTAAAGTAACACTAACGTAACACACACACATTTGGCATCCAATTTTTATTTGAAGTAACAATTTATACTTAACAGGAAAAACAAGGCAGTCAAGGCAAATATTTAAACAAAACCTAAAATTAAACTCAAAAGTTGCCAAGATTGTTCACTATGAAACAACGCCACATTAAACAATAATTACATAAAATTCGAAAAAAACTTTTAATATCACTAACTAATGTTTGTGGCCAGTATGCAGGATAATTACAAAAGGAGAAATTAAACCATTTTGCGTTCGTCTTTTGTCCATGAGTGGACCTACATTCAAATTCTATCGCCTAAAATACCAAAGGATCGATGTAATTGTACATTAGTATAAAGCGCATTCATTGTGGCCGACCTAAAACCAAAATTGCAGTTAATCTACCCGCAAATTGGTAGGTATGTTAACTCCTAAAATATGAATCTATTCATGTTGCGGTAAAATCTACAAAAAGTAAACGAAATCCCAGGAATAAAAGTTGTAAAGAATATAAATAAATAAACGTTACTCACTGTCTTTACGGTATGCCAGCTAATCGAGGGAGCCAGTGAACCAATTTTATTAAGGTTCCACCATGTAAAGGCATTGGCATTCCTTTGAGTAAGACATATGACATTAAAACTCATTGCTTGTGCGAGCGAAAGGTGGGGAAACCTTAGAAGTGCAGTAATCAAATTGCTGTTACTCCATTTGCTTTCAAGCCTGTCGTTGATTTATTTCCTATGGGAGTACTTGCTTCCTTTTACCCAAGTTTATTTATTCATAGGTTTTTTATACTAAAAGGCAATGATTTGATATGAGAACAGACAACATGCGGGTCGTGCAGAAAATCAAATTCAAGAAGACATTGCAGCGTTTTTTATTTTGAATGCAGTACTTAGTTGGACATAAACGAAGGGGTTCGTGGCTAAATAGTAGCCGCACGAGTTGAATGCAGGTTATTAAGTTTCGCTTGCCGCGATCGGTTTGTGGATAGGTGACCATCTATCTCATATCGAGAAAAGAAGCAACATCCCGGCTGTCATTCGTAGATCTACGACAGTCCTTACGGGTAATCAGAAGCCCAAAAGTCTGACAACCAGTCTTACTAAGGGGTAAAGTGTTACCCAGTTAATGGGTTGTGAAGGTCAGATAGACAGTTGCTCCATTATAATACTAGTATTCAGCTGCATCCGATAAGACTGGAAGCCGACCCGAACAGAGTTGTGAAGAGACTAAGCAGATTTTTTTACTTCGACATAAACGAAACAGAATTTCTAAAAAGTGTGCAAAATATTACTATACATTATCGAATATTGGTATAATCAATATCCATATTGTCATGCAAATTCTGCAATCGACACAACTCCACAACAATATCGCGTTTCTTACCTACATTGATAGCAATAAATATAAATTGCTTATTTCGTTGTTAATTTGTTTATTTTGGCAACAAAGTGCAACTGTTGACATAAAGGTAATTTTACTGCATTGTTATTCAATATAATATGGGTGTAAAGTTGTATTTTTTTTTTTTTTAGATAACTGCGATACGGATTTGGAAGCCACGATGTATTTGTAAATGAAGAAATACTACAAATGTTATAAATAAAGGTTAGGTTATGTTTTTGTACGTGTGTACTAACTACCTACCTATGTTTGCAAAGTAATAGATGATTTGATTTTGATTTTTTATGATATATTTTTGATCGACGTTTGTGACTGTATGATTTTGTGAGTTTGGATGTTTATTCCTCAATCAAATTGTAACAACAGAATAACATAATTATATTATATTTTTGATCTGGGTGCTTGTAGTCATTTCCCTAGTATAGAGTGAACCTCGGGCATCAGCTAGTAAACTGTATTTTAGTTCCAAGAAAAATATTGTATTTATTTTCATACAGATGTTATATGTTTTAGTAAGTAACATACACATATGTGAAAGTGAATCAATGAAGAATCCCATCTTAAATACTCATTAAATACTGAAACATCCACAAGCACAGGTGCCCAGATTAAGTACTACTTGAAGTTGTTATTATTAACCTTATGATTTAAAATGTTTACCGGTTTGCTTCCCTTTCGGAAGCAAACCGGTAAACATTTTAAATTGTTGTACCGGTATGTTATTTTATAATTTCTAAGAATTTAAACGGTTGAAGTGGGTACGATTATTTCTTGGGTAATATTTTATATTTTCATTATTTCTGGGAATTTGAACTTCTCAGTAGAATTACCTCCTAAAATAATAATATCTATATTTATATTTGAAATTCTTATAGTACCTGTATAGGTACTATAAGAATTTCAAATATAAATAAAGAGTATATAATAAAGAGTTCTCTGTTCTATTCTACCCACTTTATAAACTTTATGAAAACCCAGAGCCAATATAATATACATAATGTAACCAACTCAAGTCATGCTAACAGCTACCAGCCAGCACGGCCTCAGAGCATGGTGTTTTAAGATCAGGTAAGGAATGAAAGAGTGAATTGGTTGAAATTTTCCCCATTTGAAATTGAACCCGATACATGTCAATGGGGTCACTCTCTATTATATGGGATTGAATACGGTCAAAATGTGAGCGAACAATAATACACCTTTACTTACGTATTCCTTTGGGGAAGGCGTGAGGTTATTTCATTTAAATTGCATTCATTCAGGCATGTATGGCTAAGTATTTATAACCTCATTACCGCTGATTATTAAACACAATTTTTGCGTCATTATTTCAGCCGAAAGACGTCCACTCTTGGACATAGGTCTCCCCCAGACTGGGGGGAGTTTGCCATAATCGCCACGCTTGGCAGGCGGGTTGGCGATCGCAGTATGGTGGTAAAATGCATAGAGAACGCTGCCCATTCTCTAGTAGGAAAGTCTCTTTGTCGCTTCTTACGACACCCACGGGAAGAGATGGGATGGTACTATTCTTTACGTCCGGGACCACACAGGATATTTTTAAGTGCTAAAAGCAAAAACAAAGACTCTTCATCGTTTTTTCTTTTTTTTGGTGAGAAATCATCAAATAACTTCTCCCGCTCTGAGTGGATCAGGAGGGCGTGTCAGACATTTACTGACTAAACCCCACTCGTGTTCCCTCAGTTGCCTGTGTGCCAGGGGCTGCGGTATCTCTTTCGAACAACCCGCACCCCTGGCAGGCATCGGCCTTTGCGGACCCCACCAGTGGGTGTTGATATCTCTTTGAGGCGCGCGTGGAATACAACGCGCCGTCGACCTGGGCTTGGTCCTTACCGGACATCGAGTTACCCATTATTCGCCGTCCGCAAGCCCGCGCCTGCGGTGGCCGGGAATCAGCCTGGGATTCCCGACGCCCAGGGCGTCTCCCGCGGTGACTAAGGCCGCGAGGGCGCATATACTGCCTCTCCCTCACGTGCGCCGCCTCCCTCTTCGCAAGCATTACTGCTTCGCAGAAGGAGGTTGGCTACCCATGCACTCTCGCTCCGCTGTACTATGGCCTGGACCACGGCCGGACGCGAGAGATCACCGCCGCCGATCGCCTCCTTGTGGAGGACACGGCGGTGCTCCGCCCAAGCCGGGAGACCTCCACCGTATGCTCCACCGTGTCCTCAGGGCGATCTTCGCAGTGAAAACACCCGGGCGTTTCCTCCCGCAGACTCTTTATCGTTAAGCTAAGTTTTTTGATAAGTGGCTCATATTTTCTACAAAGTCCTTACATTTATCTTGAGTATATTAATTTCTAATACTCGCAAATCATCCATAACAATATTCTTCTATGAATTTCAATACAATATCTACAAAATTTGGCTAATAAATTGGTACCCAATAAGAACAATTTCACCTCTACGCGAGGTCTATTTTTATCTCAATTAATGGACATTACTCCCGAGCCAAGTTCTTCTTGTAAGGGTCCCGGGGAGGCCCAGCCTGGCCCAAAATGGCCCAACTTGACGTATACGCACCATTAACTTGATTACCTGTTGGGTGTGCCAATTAACCACCTATGCATTCGAACACAAGTGAAAGTATGGTAGATATTTCCGTTATTATTCTGTGTGTAAATATAAGCAATGTGCGGTTTATAAATTGTTATTTTTGTGGTAATTATGTATGATTGTAATAGACTCTTGATCAGTTTGATTATAAATGGATTTATTTGATTTTTTAGCTTTGTTTTTACCACAAAATATCATAATATACAGGCAGTAGTAATATGATAGTGTAATTCGGTTGTCAGTTTATTAATGTATCATAAAATAAAAACAAAATCTTTGAGTTAAAGCTTCATATCCACGACATAATATTACCCTATGTGGGAAAATCCCGAATGTTAACGCGCCCCATCCCGACTTTTTTTCTAATTTGAATGTGTAGAAGAGTACCTACGCACAATACCGCACTTCATATTCATTCGTTCATATTACTTACAATATAACAAGCCCCATTTATATTATGAATGGGTAGAACTTTCTCTCACTCGGTAATAAAGAAATATTAGGGTATAAACCTTCAATCTTTGGTTAACAATACCGCTTAATTTTCCTGTGTAATGTACGTTCTCAGATTTAAATTTAAATACACAGTAAAGGGTTGCTTATAAAAATAACTTATGCTTATTTTACACTCGTGGATAGGTCGGTTTAGATTACGTTTCCTTCATATGATGATATCTTCGGCCCGCGTAGAAAGGTCGCGTGTTACACACAACCGCTGACAGAGGAAAAAAGTAAAACAAATCTTTAAGTCCAATCTAAAAAAATAAACAGACCACTTTAAAAAAATCTGCTCTAAGGATCAATAAATAGAAAACTTACCTCGAATATAAATAATCCAATAAAACTATAGTTTGCGTAAACACAATGTTATTCAGTACTTTATTTGCACAATGACTTTTATTTCGCACGCAATAGTTGAAGCACTTATTTGTTAAGTAGCAAGTTCAATAAACATTAGTGTGGCTCGTAGCACTCGCGCTACGGCGTAGGCGGCGTAGTGCGTAGACGGGCGAGCGTAGCGACGTCTCGAGAACAACTGAGCGCGGCCGCTGCACCGCGAGCTCGCCGCCCGGATGCAAGCGTGCTCCGATATCCTTTTTGATTCTTACTAACTAGCACGATCGTTTATGTATGCGTCAGTTTATTTTCCTTTTGCCATAGATTTTTTAATTATTGTTTCAATCAGTTGAAGGTTTGAAACACAGAAGAATTGGCTACTAATTCGGCATTTAATTTTAACTTATAGGAATAATTTCAACACTGCTACTCGTTTTCGGTATGTTTATCTCCCATCTGTCGAAATGAAAATTATAAATTGAATTTGTATGTACGGAAGATGAATTAAGAGACATAAACAATCGCCGCGCAATCAGATTAACGAATGTTAACAAATCCGATTCCCGTCGGTCGTATGCAACAATTTTACGTTGCGTCCATTCACTATTTAAGTTGACACATTTTGAGTTTTTGATAAAAGCCGAATCGATTTCCCATAGAATTTGAACCGCTTTCACGATGTTGACACGAGATCGATAGGCAATTATAAAGGGATGTAAAGGTAATAACTTCGAACAAATGGAAATATGACTATGTTCATCTTCGTCGTGAGGTTCAACCGCAAGACAAATGAAATTCCATTACGATATTAAAGAAAATCCCCAAAGCCGTCGGTGGCTTTATGAAAGAATTTAATAATAAGGAGCAGAATATTATTCAATTTTTCCTGAAAACAAAGATGGAGCAGGAAGAAAGTCTGTTCCCACCTGGGGCTCGGGGGCTAGTCGAATTTATTAGCATTCAAATGATTTATAACTAGCGAGCGGCAGCTGAATATTTTCTGATTCGTCTTAAATTAAATTCTTTCTTTCCTTTGGCGGGATTTCATTAAGGGTAACGAAATGCCACGGAGATGAAAAAGATAATCTGTCCGTCGCGAGCTGAGTGAGTAGGGCGCCGTCGTCCAGAGCGCACCCGCATGCCGATTGTAGTGGACACCAGCCCCATGTTCACGTCACTGGTTACAATCTGTACCGCATTCTTTTATGTAAACGTTAACGTGGTTTTCCACACGACCACAATACAAACAACACGTAAAATGCCAAGCCGAATAAATTGAAATCTGATAAATATACGAACATTATTTTTTCAATCCTAACTTGATTTGTGAATTTGTAACTCTGAGGAATTTACATAACAGAATTAGTAATTATCGTTGACAAGCGAAGATTTATTCTTCGTGACATTTTCGGACGGCGGACTCATTAGCCAGAGAATATTATTATTTTCTTCATTAATGTTTCTTTTACTTTGATTTTTAGTCATTGTTATCTGCTCTTATAGAAACAGACCTTTAAACATGAAAACGTGAGATGCTGCGGCTCAATACAATCAGCTCTTCACCCCTCACGAGATCAACGAACGATACGGAGAGTCCACACAACACGAACTTGCTGTACCTACGTAGGTACTGTTATAACAAAATTGTACCTTCATTGATTGCAAGATAAGATAAGAGAGATTAGACGAGGGATGAGTGCCCCTCAACCCAGCAATCAGTAACCGTGCAACAAGAGAATACCAACCACTGACTATAATAAACTTGTAAACATCTCGGTTGGGTAAGCCGCTGTCTAAAAGGGTGAGAAAGACCATTATTTTCAGTGTATTTATAAAATACATGAACTATCAGCTGGCGGTGCCTATAGTGGTTACGGGAGAGAGCTTTCGCATCCGCGTAGCGTTTTAAAGCTAAAATATTTAACGAGCGCAGAGCAAAGAACAAAGCCTGCCCTGTGTTTAGCTGCACATGTCTACCGTACCCCAAAGCCTCCATCATTAAATTCAACGCCCCTTTATGCGTTTTGACTTTGTTAACTATAGAAGAGCTTGCAACAGAAATGGGCCAACGTTTGGCAGCAAGCATAATGCTGTAGTCGCATTCATATTTAATTCCTTTGAAAGCTTAATGTGTGTAGTCTAGCGTTTAGCCTTTATTGTGTGTTATCGGTAATATTACCATGCTTTGTATGGTTTCTCACTAATTATCTTTATGTTCCATGTAAAAAGAGGCGTACCTATTGCCATCTACCGAGCACCAATCGAGACTCCGAGCTGTTACTGTTCGTTTTTTGTAATTCCAGATGGAAAACCCAATAACACTTTGCCCAACCTGGGAATCGAACCTAGGACCTCTTGCTAAGTATTAGCGCATGCAACCACTCGACCAATGAGGCAATCTACAATTTTATGGTTCCGTGATCGAACAAAAGAAAGCTAATAGTTGCGCCGTACGTATCTATATATTTTCCGTGCAACTTTTTCCTAAAACGTTTAAATACGTAGCTACAACTAAGCCAAATTTGAGTTTTATAACATCTACAAAGTAATGAAGTAAACTCTTAAAAAATGGGGTCGCTCCCCTACTTGTAAATAGAGGGTTTCTTTTTTCATTTATCTTCCTCATTCTGTAAGTTGTCGTTGAGTATGTCTTTAAAAAGTGTGTGGAAAACATCAAACCTGAAATCTTTTACAGGCAGTTACCTAATAGCCATACTGTGTGCATACTGGCACACACGTAGTCAAGTTCAATTTAAAAAAATGCCCGCTTGGATTATAATCTGACTGTCGTAATAATGACAAAAGATATTGAACTTCTTCGGCCAGTAATCGCTCAGCATAAAGGTCTTGTAAAACAGCGTAGGCGACGGTACGAACTTCCGACACATTTTATAAATTACTCCACGATTAATGATTACTCCCTATAGTATACAAATCTATTTTAATATAAGGTTGATTCATAAATTAACATTTAATACCATTAAGTAGGTATTTTGACCTTAACAAAATATAAACATTACACGACTTATTGTTCGTGACTGACGGAAATACTGAAATAGAACCTACTAATGGAGCGCTGCCAAAGAGTTTACTTAAATTATTTTAAAACCTTCACAATCAACCATAGAAACTAGCTAGAAACCACCATAAACCCATTTATGAGGTGAAGTGTAAAGACTTATCAAGACCTCGCGTCGTAGAGCAATAAAATCGAATAGACGCTTTACGGCCACGTCGACACGCTACAAGCTCCGATACACCGTCGTTTGCGCACTTTTAAAGTGGAACATTTGAAAAGAAGTGAGCTCTAATTACGTAGGCGTAAAACGAAAAAGTATTTGAGAAGTGCGCGACGCATCAGGGGTTGATATTGTGAGGCGCCGAGAAACAGCTTATAATCCCCGTCTGGACCCTTCACGATGCAACCTTTTCACCCTCGCTTCAGAAGACTTTGGATAATCTTACCTACCCTATTTTTGTTATGAAAACTAACGAAGGTATATGTTTAAACAAGGCAGCTGTTATTATGATAGGCGTTAAGTCTAACATAAGAACACGAACACAGAATTAATTAATATGAATATACTGTAGATATCTGAAAATATAAATTATTCAGGCTTACTAGCTGTTGAACATTAACAACAACATATTTCCGAGCAAGTCATGTTAGACTACAATAATTTACGCCACAAATCTAAAATTACTTTCCGATGACAAGCGAATCGAATAAAATATGGTGGCGCAGTTTCTATTTGGCGCAATTACACGGTGGATTTCACAATTTGGCCTATTTATTTTTATAATGTACAAAGGTCGCAATTTCACGGGTTAGTTGTTGACATTATTGTGCCAACGTCAAATGTTCTTGGATCTGGGGCCGCGGTCGGTCTAATGAGCCGTGGGGAGCAGAGCAGCCGGAACGAGTGTCGATGTGCACCGCTCATGGTGGCTCAGGACCGCATAACGACCCCACCTCACGCGCACTTCGCCTAAATGTATGTGACCTCAACTAAACTCACCTGCTTAGACTATATGTGGAAACGGGATTGTTTTAAACCGTTGGGTAGCATGTCCAGGATAGATACTAAAACACTGCACTGATAATAAGCTTAATCATTTCAAAATCACTGGAACAACGTAGGTACCTTAATAAACAAATAAATAAAATAACGCTTTTAAATCTCTGTCTCAATGAAAAAACGAGTAAGCACGTTCAAACATTCATCTTCCACGAGCTTAGCTTTTCCGAAAAAGGAACAAAACACAATCGCAGTTTTTCTTTTTCGAACGCGTCGTAAATATTTTTTAGTTTTAATTAACAATTGGCCAGCGACAATTGTATCGTTTATCCTAGTTTTTTTGTTTGATTTGATATGCATTTGATATGTTTGGTGTCCAATGGATTAAATATACTATATTTACGAACATTTTCAAATTCAACCGCAGAGCTGTTGGTCTCACGGCCGAGTTCAATATTTCAATAATGCTGTACCTACGTGTAGCACAATTAGTGTTCACCAATTTGAGTCCATTTTCCGTAACGAAATATAGTTGATAACTGATGCATGCATAAACAGGAGCTCATTTACTTATATTCATTTCATCCATTCAACCATAGAGGCTTTCTCTGAAATCCAGATGAGCGTTAAAATCATAATATTCACAAATAAAGTTTTTAATGAGCATCGAATTCAATAAAAGCAGCAACAATGGCGTGTGTGAACTCGTATTGTGACTCTTTTGTTTAATGCCAGCGACGTCATTATAAATTTTTCACCGCAGCTGTCTAATGAGTAACGGCTATATAAATATATACTATTTTATGCATGCACTAACCGCGCTTGTGGTACTTATTTTACACCTCTATTTATTTAGTTTTCGAATACATACGTCATAACTTTAGTTTGCCACTGATAGACTAGGGCCTCTGAGTTGGTTTCGGCCTTTCTTCTCAGAGTAGTCTGATAGAAAATGCCGACCTCATCTAGTTTTAAAAATATGATTGACGTGTAAAAGTGTTTTTACAAACCTACCTGCTTACAGAAATAAAATCATTTGTCATTTAACAGATATTTCATCCCTAATTAAATGTGTTGTTTACGCATCAATTATGGAATCAATTATATTTGCTTTTGTAACCGAGACCATTGTATTCATAGGGATATAAATATACATTTTGGTAAATATTTATATAAAAGTAAATAACAACGTGTTTCGTGTGTAAAGGAAATTTATGCTAGTATAGAAGCAATTTAGTTTAGCTTTTAATCAGATAAGCAATCGCTCCATATACAAGATACTGGTATTCAGCTGCATCCGGTTAGACTGGAAGCCGACCCAAACATAGTTGAAATAAATAATAGTTTAAAAAACTAAAAAACACGCTTTAAAAACCAAACTAAAAAAGGAGAAAATCATTTAATTCAATTAAAAAGCGTGGGGTGCTTGACAGTAAGTGATTATAAAAATACCTCAAAAAGCACCCCACGCTTTTTAATTGAATTAAATTATTTTCTCCTGTTTTAGTTTGGTTTTTAAAGCGTGTTTTTTAGTGTTTTAAGCTAATTTTTTTTTCTATTTTTTAGTTCTGCTAACTACAAAAACGTGTTTTTGTTTTTTCCTTCTTTTTTCATTTTTCTCAATTTGTTTTTTTTGAATTATTGAATAGTCATCGGTCCTCGATAAGTTTACAAAGTTTCAATGAAATCTAACCGTTTAAAGTGGATCAAAATAGCGTCCAAAGGAGTCGGTTACAAACAAACAAACATACAAGTGAAGCTAATATAAAGCGTGTAAAAAGGCTAGGCAGACGATGATGTAGTTTAGCTATTAAGATGAAATCTAATTTCAATACGAATTCTAGCATAAACAAAATTGATAAAAGCTATTTCCGTCAAATCCAACGAATTAACCAGCACTCGATAGTAAGAATGTACCAAGCTTTGCAAAAGTATGTAGAGCTCTAGTGGCTAGAGAGGGCCACTAGATTTTTTTGAGAGCAGCTATCGCGAGGGTTCATATTATGATGGTCATGTTGGCGGTGAATTTCGGCAGGTCAGCGAAGCAGCACCGAGGGCCGCCGGAGGAGGCATCGCATGGCACCGGAAATAATGACTGCCGCTCTGTAATTGGAACGGGCGGCGAATTTTAGCTAGTGACTCGTCACTGCCTTTGCTGGCCCATTTATTTTTTAATTTTTCCCTTCAAAAGTACCCACTTTAATTGTTTGAAGTATTTCAGCTGTTCTGTAAAGAAAAGTGTACTTCCATTTTAATATATAATTTTTGTTAGGTTACAAAGAGAATACTTACCCCTTTTTCAAACACTTAGGTACTTCAAGAATCCAAAACTTTATAAATGTTAGAAAATTTTGAACGACTGAAAAGAATAAATAAGTAGCTCTCTCAATTTGCAATGCTTTTACGGTTTCGTATTTTAAACGTGACTTGAAGAACCTCATTACTGCTCACCATTTTTTTCGAATAAACTGCTTTCAAACAAACATTTAGAGACATAAAAAAATAAACAGAAATAGAAGAAAGATTATATGCCAGGTACGTGTTAACACAGGTGTGTGTGCACAGTTAATTTTCTTTACGTAAACTGACGAACCATTTTTTTTTTTTATCTTTTGTCTGTTTTCTCTCTATTGCACTTACTGGTTTCTGTAAAAAAAGCTATGAATAAACCATTCTTAAAAAAAAACAGTAATAATAAGCCTGACCAAAAGTTTTATTAAATAATTCGCCACCAACTTGCATGGAATTTGAATAGCCTATTTTATTACTGTGTCCACATTTTTCCGCATGACAGTGAGTCTATATGAGTATGTAGAAAATAGCTGCATGTTTGCCCGTGGCGGCGGGCACAGGGTCCAGCATGTGCAGGAAATAATGACATCCGGCGGGCCGCCTCCGCAATTGAAACACCGCGAGCCGACGAGCACGCCTAAATTACTGCACGGAAGACGATTATGTACAACGGAAATTTACTTAAATACTTATTACACGAATAATTTTCAACAACCCGCCCAGGATAACCCAACCTTCAGTTACACATCCAAATATTATTTATCGTGTACTCCCAAACTTTGTCAGGTTATTCTCAAAGGAAAATTGTACTTTGTTACTTCAATGCAATTTGTCAGTTGGAAAATAAACTGATTTTGTTGCAAACTGAAATTGAGAAAATGCTCGTATACAGCGCCACTGAAGTTTCAGGAGCAGTGTAAGAGAAATAAAATAGTTTTTTGTACGTGAAGCTATATAACTATTTTTAAAAGTAGCAGTTTTATATGAAGTTGCGACATACTTCTACTTATTACGATCAAACAGACGAACAAGCGAATATATCAATACCTAGATACAAAACTATGTAGATGGAACATGAGTTTTATGAGTACGTATTGGTTTGTAGTGGTCAATAAAATGCATTCAAGCAATATAAAACTTAAGTCACTTTCTTCAAATTGATGGCAATCAAATTGTAGAGGAGTACTTTTTAACATTCCTGAATCGATAAAACACTTTCATAGCTATCCACACTATTGACTTGTTTACTTTTCAATTTCTCAACGTATCAAGTCGTAAAAGTTCTGCAACAGACATTATTAAATTAAGTTTGTTTATAGTATTACAGACTTTTACTTTGTGATTCAATTACTTGCAAGTTTTTGAAGCGAAGTAACTAAGTAGGTACCAAAGATTTATAAGATAAAATACTTGTTTTCTTATGCTTGACTGTGAAACAAGGAGTACCTACATAATATACAATGAAAATACGCGAAATGCAGTGCCAATTAATGAAATAATATCTTATTAAATACGTAGGTACATAAACACAAGTTAGGAATTAAACCCATTAAGAGCGACGTCAAAACATCTTGGACTGAAAACAAACAAAAGACTGCACAAAGAAATCCCATAGGTAATCAAATTATTCAGTCTGCGGATAGTTTTATATGCGAGGCAATAACGAGACTGGTAATCGTGACAGAGGCCGCCTCGGGAGGATCAAGACTGGGCCTTAAGAAGCACCTGATCCCTACCAAGCCCGGGGCGGCGCTACGTAAACTTCTACAAACGAATTAGACGGAGCGCCTAGAAAACGGGATTATCCACTAACTGTTTTACCCTACGAAAATAGGTTCGCGCCGTAATCGAGTGTTTGTACCGTTTAAGGTATGGTTACACTATTTAAATGTACAGTAATAATGTCACTTTGTGTAGATTAAGCTGGTTAATGTCAGATCAAAGACACAACAGAATATATTTTAACCAAGTAGTCTTTTCTAAACTCTTATGCTCATTCTCTGACTTGATAATATTATTTTGTCAAACATTTAATCCAATATTATTGGTCTGTTCGCAGTGTAATAACATCTCGAATTACCATTTTGTATTGACCTGAAAAAATATTGAGCATATACAATTAATTGTATATTTTAAACTTCTGCCTAACAATGCGGATGCCAATAATTAGATGATATTTCAAATAAACACGTTTACAAACTACCAATTACTATGTCTAAATTGGATAGCAAACAAAACATGTTCACTATTGCATTTCAAATATACAATAATTTTAGTCTCGTAACAATAATGTTAGTTGAGGACCCCAGAGCTAGTTATTAACTGTCGAACGGAAAGCAATAACAAAAACATTTTCTGTGCGGTGAATATACTTAAGTACTTCTATAGGTATATAATTTTTTTTAACTAGTTCGCAGACTGTAACCATGAATTAAAAATATAATTCTAGACCCCAGTATAGTTTTTTTCATAAACTGACGAAAAAATTATATGCTAAAGGGCATCATTGGCTGAATTAATAGTTACAGTTTGCGCAAGGGTTAAAAATGTATCCTGTACACATATTATAAAATGAAGACGCTTTTCATGTCTCCCTATGTGACTGCGTTGTTCTTCTAAACTACGCAATGGATTTTGATACGGTTTTCACCGTCATTAAGGGGAACCTAGTTGCGGGCTCGAACTCACTGGTGGGCCTGGCTAAAAATCTCGCTGTCTCACCAGGCTTCGTGTCTTACAGACATAGTATCAGTGATGAGCAGTTAGACGCTAGTCAACACGCACAACGTTATTGAGTGAGATGCAGGATCATTTATAGTAAAAAATTAAGAACAGTCCTTTGGAAGATCAGGTTTTATGAAAAAGCCAATGCATAAATCAATAACCAATAAAGTTTATTCAACTTTTCGATAATTGAATTTTGTCGGTAGCGACTTGGTTTTGGAGATTTTACACTTCTTTTATTATTTAAACACGCCCAAAGTTAAGTAAAATTAGCAAGAAAAACGAATCATTGTTGGCTCCTAACTTTCTAATGGGTTTTTATTTTGGTATTCTGTTTCCGTACAGACAATATTAATAATAAGACAAAACGATATCATATTTTACTTTGGATGTGCCATATCAGACAGTGGAGTAAAACACTCCCGAAGTTTGTATGCAATAAATGTGGACTAGGTTCACCTTAAGAGAATTTATTTCGGAAGGTTTGTGTGTATAATACATTGAATCACTTACATAAATCATTAAGAAATCTCAATGTTTTGTAAAGTTATAAAAACCGGACTTAGCACCAACTTAGCATAACCGCCCTTGGGGGTTCGATAGCAAATAATAAATTAATAACCACTTTGAACTTCCAGTTTGAATCAGCATTAAAAGATGATTTATTGCAGTTCATGAAAATTGGGTTTATAACAGATTACCTTTGTATCGGCAGAGGTAAGCTCTTACTGTATACATAATTATGTACTTACTTGTATTTTCCCTGATGCAAAGTTCATTAATAATTATATTAACTTTGTAACAGATTCGATTTCCCATATTTTTGGTAATACAAAAACAACAAAACTTGACATTTTATTTAGACTCCATTGTATATGGATACAGTCGAAAAGACAAAATGGCCGACGCAATTAAAAGTATGATATTTTATGAATACTACTCACGACTTTGTCCTATGGGGATAGGCAGAAACTTCGGAACGCCGTCTACTACGATCCTTATATACTCCTTTTGCCTCTTTTACATTCATACAGTTGATCATACACGCAAGCCGGTTGCGAGTACTACGCACCTGACCTTTATATAAATAACCTGCTTAAAGTCTACAGACGACCAAAGTATCGTTTGATGAATGTGTCTCAGCCCTAACACCGTGTAATTAGATTGTATTAATTAAATTTAAGTATTTAAGTTTAAAACTTAATTGAATCTTCAACACAGAGCCGTTAGGTACAACGTTTATTACATTAATTAAACGGTACCTTCAAACATCACTGAAATCTCATTTTGTATCTACAAACAAAAAGCGTCGTTTTAAGGGCTTTTTTAAAAGGGAAAGTGGAATGTACACTAATAAATTAAATTAAGTCTAATTATTACTTTATACTACATTTTAGTAGGTAAAAATAAAGTAGGCCTACCTACCTTTCCTAAAAAAAATGCTTATTTATAAATTGTTACAAGATTATATTCTTCTACTTGTAGATTTTAATGTATTCTCATACATACATACTCTGTATTCTCATTCATACTTGCATTTTTATATGTGTTCTAAACCCGTCCTTGATAACCAAAGAATTCAACAAACAGACATATGACATTAAAAAAAGTAACTGAAAAGTACGTTATAGTAATTTTATTAAAAGACTCCGGACTGCTACTGAGAAATCCCATAACATCACGCCTTGTTTCCCCGAAGGTTTGGGCAGAGGTGTATCTTTAGTATACCCACATTCCGCCAGTCATGTTTAAGCCATGTCCCACGGGCGCGGGGCGACCCTATTGCCATCAACCGGGCACAAATCCAGACACTCGGCTGCTACTGAGAAATTCCAGATGGAAAAACCCAATAATAATTTGCAGACTCCGGTGCTACTGAGAAATTCCAGATAGAAAAACCCAATAACAATTTGCAGACTCCGGTGCTACTGACAAATTTCAGATAGAAAAACCCAATAACAATTTGCAGACTCCGGTGCTACTGAGAAATTCCAGATAGAAAAACCCAATAACACTGCAGACTCCGGGCCGCTACTGACAAATTTCATATGGAAAAACCCAATAACACTTTGCAGACTCCGGGCCGCTGCTGACAAATTTCAGATGGAAAAACCCAATAACACTTTGCAGACTCCGGGCCGCTACTGACAAATTTCAGATGGAAAAACCCAATAACACTTTGCAGACTCCGGGCCGCTACTGACAAATTTCAGATAGAAAAACCCAATAACACTGCAGACTCCGTGCCGCTACTGACAAATTTCAGATGGAAAAACCCAATAACACTTTGCCCCACCTGGGAATCGATCCCAGAACCTCATGCTCAGCAGTAGCGCGTGTGACCACTAGACCAACCAGCCAGTTTATTAAAATAGTTTTTTTCTTTATTGATTTATACATTACGTACCTACAGACTAAGTAATTTATATTGATGAGTCACAATCGGTATAATATAATCTTGCTTTGGTTTTTGTCAGTGTTTAAACATAGATAACGACGTATTTAGACTATATAGGTAGGTATAAGGTAGTTCTTTTAAAAATACGTACCGTCTTATTACAAAACGCGATCTAACTTTAGTTCTAGCCAAGCTCTAAATTATAATATGCCTCTTGATGTGATTCAAAAGGATATTATAATTTTTAAATATTCATTTTATTAAAAAAATATTAAGGTAGTTTGTGTATATCCCACTTTATTTAGATTTTAATATAGATCTTAAATATCTGGTATTACCCGTACATTTTTGTTTTTTATTGGTTTGACGTTTTCTAAAAATGAAACCTAACTAGATCGATAATCGCCCCCGAAACTCCCTGCATACTAAATTTCATGAAAATCGTTGGAGCCATTTCCGAGATTCAGACTATAAATATACATATATACAAGAATTGCTCGTTTAAAGGTAATTAGATAGATACAAAAATTAACAACTTAGCACTGGACTAAATTGTCAGTTTCATAAAAAGAACTGTGTTTTTATTTCTGTCAGAATCTTATTTCAAAAGTAGGGTCTATCGTCTAAAAATCTTTAAACCATACCTAAACAAAAACTTTGTGTTGTAATAAGACCGAAGTAAATTAAACAACAGCTAAAAATTCAACTTGTATTAATACGGGCATTTAGTTGATAACATCTTAACGTCTTTCTCCCATAATCCGGTCTTGCTAAGGGTTGCGGAGGTCAGACGGTAACACAATAGTGATCTTCATTATCTCGCAAAATGAAAACCGACAACTTAGCGATGTAGCCGGAATTTCAGTTTACATGTACCTAATTATTTAAACTAAATTCGTTTATAATTTTCAACCGGGCAATTCCATTAGTATAGGTTTTGAAAATTTTCATGTTTGAATATGATGCTGAATTTTCTGTTGGCATGACTGACTCTGCGATAGTTTTCTGCATGTTACCATACTAAAACTGCTTTTAGGTAGTAACTGTGTGGTAATTTTTTAAATAAATGATAACTCGGGATAACTTGCCTAGTTCCGAAGTCAACTGAAAAGTCCTAATAGGGAAATCTGGTAAAATACACGTGAGCAAACTCATAAGTTGGCGTTTATATCTTCATGGTTTGTAATATATAATCACTTAATCATATTGATTTTATATCGAGGAGTTTCGTGAACGTAAGCCTTCTTAAAAGTTAAGGTACTTACTTTTTCACATACTCAATAAAAACTGGATTAAGGTCGCTGTACTAGAAAACTAAAACGTGTAAGTCGGTGAAACCTGTGAACAAGACTTTGTATCCCTGAAATCCAAGCAATTTTCAATAATCCCGCTGCGAAAGTTTTTCGCTCGTTGGTAGTTTATTTATTTGAACTTACAACGTCTGTAAGTTCAAGATTGTTTGGGGTTTTTGGTTTATAGGTCCTTGATAAGGTTGTTTATCGTATAAAAGCAAAACTACCTAACTGACTGATATTACCTTTCAGTCAGTTAGTCCCCTTGCTAAGATTGGCAGGTGCTCCTTGGAGATTTGCTACTAATTAGGTACGAATCTACCAAAGGGCTCACATCTACATGTTCAGTTTCGCTTATTTTTGCTTCCCTGTCAAACTTATTACATAATGTCTAATAAATTGGACTGGAAAGCAACTGCGATAGAAGATCAGAATAATGTGAAAATGGCCTAAATAAATTCTTTATGGCGTAAAACAAATACAGTTTATTGAAATGATCAAGGGACAAAAATCATCCCTTCATTTTCACATATTTACAAGAAAATGATGTATGAAAATTGCACCATTTTTACGAGTAATCGTTTCACGGTTTGTTTACCATAATAATATTGCATTTTCAGTCATTTCCACGCTCGCTGGTCCCCCGCGTCTGTAGCCATTCCCCGTCCAATAATCACCCTAATTAATTTAATTTCAATTTATATCGATGACAGTCATTCGATTAAATATTATTACATGCAGAAGTTTTATTAATTTTCAAGTTGCGAAGCAAACATCAAACACGCGTTTATATGTGGAGGCATTACAATTATGTCACGTTAAGGCTGTAGGTGGAAAACAGGGATAGAGGCATAATCGCCACGTTTGACAAACTAATTGGTGATTTGCCTTTTGATTATCTTAAAAAGTTATCCTAAATAACTCTCATATTCGTAGCCATTTAGCATTTAGTATGGAAGTTCGCATAAATTCATAATACAGGTGTATATAGATTAAATAATAGTAAAGATCTGGTTTGTCTATGACACACAAGGATAATGCTATGCCGACAATATCACAAAAAATAAAAAAAACAACGCAGATTCCGTCTATATATCACAGAATTAATAATAAGGCCAACATTGCTGGCAGTGCACTGATAAACATAATTATGACAATTATATTAAGTTTATTGCATTAGATGCGGACTCACGGTGCAAGCAATCAACAATTATTCACGAATATAAACGTCATGTCACACTGAAATTAACTCTGTTAGCTCGTAAACATGTCCTGACATTGATTTATTGCATTAATTCCAGCTCCAGGCCATAATCATTTAGAAACAAGTGTTTACATAAATCACTTAAGTAAATAAAATTGTTTACCGCTGTGTATTGTTTAAATAAACAAGGTATAAACTGTAACAAATGTTTATAAAATGCGTAGACGTCTCATTTGTAAAGAGTATTTGAGCGCGGCATCCACTAAATTTCATATTAACTCAGAAATTATGGGATCAAATTACTTCATTTTATTTTTTAAGCGCGTATTATTAGTATTTTATTACACTATGAGAATTTTTCAGGTCGTAAATTCAGTCTTAATAGACTTATTTGCGTCATGATAATAGACTGGGTGCTCTTTCAGCGCATTTTTTTACGTAACTATAAATTAACAAAAGTGCAGAATTAAGCCAAATTAAATAGAAAAAGTAATAAGTAAGTCGACAGCATTAAGTTTGTCTAAAGAAGTAGACGATACATCAACGTCAGGTCGCACCGAAGCTAAGAAGTGATTTCCAAACGAACCTCGACGTTCAGGAATGTTAAGCGATTCCGGGAAAGTCTTCGTGCGAGTTAACATCGAAGAGGTTCCAGCTAATTACTGCGAGGAACGTAATACTGCAAAATTGCTTCTGTAATGTTTTACATTATTAGAGTACTACAAAAGGGGGAACTCCTTTGAGATTTTTCCGTAATTTATAACATCCGTCACGATAGCTCTACACTTTTTAAGTAGCTATTCGGATTGTAAAACAGAACCATGGAGACTGGAAAAGTTTATCTAAACTAGGATGTTTTAAGATAAATTCTGATTAGATACAATATAGTCATCTATTAACCTAAAAAGCCTTGCCAAAGTCGTTCATATACGTCCTAAAAGCCAGATAAACAGAGCTTTCCTTCTCGGCAAAAAATGTGCTTATATAATAATTAATCTGAAGAATGTAGTAGACTTAGTGACACAATTACAAAGAAGTAAGACTTCTGTTAATAATTTTGGTTGAGATTAAATAAAGGCTTGATGTGATTCACGTTAAATAAAACGTTTTTTTAAACTAGAGCAAAAGGAGTGCTATAAGGGCCTTACCATACAGAACAAATAAAGTGGAACTTGAGTATTTTTTGCTTTTCATTCGCAAGTCAAAACTGTTGGCTGTCTACATTAAGTTATAAGTTTAATACACAATGTCTAATCCTAATTGTAAAGAACAAAACAATCAGTAAAACAGAAAAGATAAAAGCATTGTCGCCTTGAAACGTTCACGTTTTTGCCAAGGGTCCGTCGTAAAACTTTATTAGGCGCATTAAGGTCGCGGTTGAATCCTGTTTATGTAATCGCCGCCGGGGACCTTTAGCAGGAAAAATATTAAGTGAAAAAAGAACACACAATGTCACCCTAAGTAAGATTATATTTATGACGACCTATATCTAAGGAGAGGGTGGTCAGGGGCACTCAAAATGTCAGGCTAAGCGAAATGAGACGAGAGCTCACATCTCACATGAAACATAGGAACGACCGCGGTGGCGAGGTCGGCGGGGCCACTCGTAGCACAAAGATAAGCGTTTGATTGTAAGCGGATAATATATATTTTGTTTTGGGCGGTTTTTGGATTACATCTCCAATATATATATGTTGTCTATTATTCATACAAAATAGCATTTCTAAACATATACTGCTGCATACGCTACTGCATTGCTGTGGAGAAGACAACTTCCCTCGAAATGTAATTCCTTGAAATGTGATTATATGCAATTAAACATATTTCCTTAATACATTTCCGACAACGGAGCACTTAACGTCTTTGTTAAATCGTTCCTACAGTAGGCACCTTACTTTATTCCGCGCCGTCTCTACTTGGTGCTCCGTGGCACGAATAATTTCCTTAATATTGCTCTGCGAAATCTTATTCAAATAATCAGAAGTTCACGACTCCAATCCGCCTAGATGCAAATTGCATGCAGACTGCTTAATTATCAGCCGAGATACTGCATAAGCTGAACCGATAGCGAGCACCTTTGGATTCGGTTATTGTTTATCTTATTATTGCATATTACCACCTTGTTGATTTCAGTTTTGTTTACGAAACTTGGATTGATGGGAAGAGATTACTATTCAACCAATAAGTAACTACGCGAATATCACGACGATTTTCTTTATTATGAAACAGACTTTATTCTATCAGTGGTAATAACAATGAATAATGCAGAAAAGAATCAAAACGACTGCATAAAAGATGGGATTGTTATTGCAGCGAGTGTACAGGGACAGTGAGTAGTGATCTGTCAGTGGATGCCGCCCCGTCTTAGGAGCGACGTCGGGCTTACACGGATTTGAGGGGGTAACCATCCCCGGCTCACTTGACTGATGCGCCATCCTCGGCCACATTTCTTCTACCGTTTAATTAAGTCGGTGACTCGCCGATTAACGTGATGCTATTTCTTTCACGATATTAGTTAGACTTTTTAACGGTTACGATCGTGCTAAGATCTTTTGGCGGCTTTGTCTTGGGGATGTCACTGAATGAAGTCTGATTGTCGTATTGCTTATGTAATAATTATTTTTGTGGTTAAACTCGGAAAAATAACGTATCAGTGCATAAGTAAATTTTCCCAGTTTTATCACATATTATGGCTTTGTGTATAAAACTAGAAGTTTAATCTTGCTACGTCAAACCGAAGTTTAAATTTAATTCAAATGAACGAATGATTATGTCATTTTACGAATTGAGGCTTACAAGATAATTGTCTAGACTATTACTAAAAAGCCAGAATAGGTTCTGAAAAGTAATCATACCAAACTCAATACGAGAAAACATTATATGTTTAGACATCAAATACTTATAAGTATTTTATATTGAAACCGCTGCGGTCATCTCAAGAATATAATACAGTCAAGGAGGTCCTTTCAAGCATTCATAACAATTTCTTACCTCAAAGGATATAATTCAAATATTTCATATATAAAGTTTTAACGAGCTCACGTATCAGCAAATAAAACATGATTTGAAAACAACGCAGCCGTAAAATCCGAGCATTTTATGCGACTCCATTATCTTCAGTGAATTCTCATGCATGAAGAAGTGTTTATTTTCACTGGAATACACGCATGAGTCTAGTGTATGTCCCGAATTCACGTATGTATAAAACATAAAGAAGTTCATAAAACTGAAGTTCGCCTTCTAGTTCTAGTAGTCATGTCACCGACATTTTATCACTTAACTTTAAAAATATCTCGTAAATCAATGAATCATGGATTCATGCCGTGTTTGTCATATAAAATAATATCAAAACTATTTCACGCTATGAATAATCCGTTTAAAGGATATTTAAGCAGATTTATCTATCTCTAATTTGAGTATTTATTTATTACTAGCTTTTTCGCGCGGCTCAGCCCACGTGGATATCGGTTATCGCGTAAAAAGTAGCGTATATCCTTCTCCATATCCCAGGCTATTTCTGCCAAATTTTATGACGATCAGCTCAGCGGTTTAGGCGTAAAAGCGTAACAGACAGACAGAGTTACTTTCGCATTTATAATATTAGTAGGGATTTTAGCTGATGCGTGTGTTTAAAATAGCTTGAAAATATTTAATATGTCCAGTCTGTTCTTGAAGCAGTTTATGTGGAAGCCGTCACAATATTTTCTGGGAGCTTATTCCATGCTGTTACAACTCGGTTTATAGGTCTGAACTGCTTCAAAGGCTTTTTCGTTGACGAATTTTCCCGTAGCTTTAGGGAATGTTCACTTAAATGTTTGTTCGCATTCAGTGTGTAAAAGTCTTACAAGCTGGGCACTGTTCTAGTGTGATAAGGCCGAGGTCTTTGAGACGCTGTTCGTAAGGTAGATTACGCATAGTGTGAACCATATTTATTTTTCTATTCACTTTTACGAGTTGCAGGTCGTAAGTTTGATCCCGGAAAATGTCATCACCGCTGCTCTCAAAACGGTAAAGCAATTTTTTTGAGGAAACCGACGACGTATTTTCGGTTCTAGGACATGCGTCCATAGACATGCAATCGTAGACATGTGTCATCTATCTACTAACCCGCGTTGGGCCCGCGTGGGTAGATTACGGCCCACTCCGCCACATAGAGCGGAGGACTATGTCACAGCTCCAGCACTGGGAACATTACAGGTGGAGTATGAACTATGTATGTATTTTTTACTTCCGTTAAAAATAAAATTGAGTAGTTGGCAGTGTTGTCAACCCCAAAAAACTAAAAAACAACAGCTCACTAATAAAAAAACAGGAGAAAATAGTAGGTAAATTTAAAAAAGGCAGATTTCATACTTTCCTCATATAATTAAAACAGAGCTCCGGCGGGATCTCATGGCGACATAGATAGTGCGATTGTCGCAACCCAGTGCTGGGCACGCCACGATTGCGGCGGTAAGTCCCCTCTTTGAGGAGTGGCTTAAGAGGCGCCACGGCGTCTTCACCTTCTACGTGATGCAAGTCCTCACCGGACACGGTTGTTTCGGGAAGTTCCTGTTTTGGAAAAACGCCCGGGTGTTTCCACTGCGAAGATGGCCCTGAGGACACGGAGCATACGGTGGAGGTCTGCCCGGCTTGGGCGGAGCCCCGCCATATCCTTGTGGAGGCGAACGGCGGCGGCGATCTCTCGCGTCCGGCCCTGATCCAGGCCATGGTACGGAGCGAGAGTGCATGGGCAGCCGTTGCCTACTTCTGCGAAGCAGTGATGCTCGCGAAGAGGGAGGCGGCGCACGTGAGGGAGAGGCAGTATATGCGCTCTCACGGCCTTAGCCTCCGCAGAAGACGCCCTGGACATCGGGAACTCCAGGCTGATTCTCGGCCACCGTAGGCGCGGGCTTGCGGACGGCGAGTAATGGGTAGCTCGCTGTCCGGTAAGGACCAAGCCCGGGTTGACGGAGCGTTGTGTTCCACGCGCGCCTCAAAAAGATGTCAGTACCAACTGAAGGGGCCCGCGAGGGCCGATGCCTGCCAGGGGTGCGGGTTGTTCGAAAGGGAAACCGTGGCCCCTGGCACACAGGCAACTGAGGGAACACGGGCGGGTTTTAGACAGTAATAATCTGACACGCTCTCCTGCTCCACCCAGACCGGGAGAAGTTAAATGATGATTTCCCACCCCCAAAAAAAACCCACATTTATTGGTAACCAGGACTCACATACTTCGTTATATTATAATATTAATCACAACATAATAAAAAACAAAAATCAAAGTAAAATTATTTCCACTTCCATCCTCAATTGTCTCATCTTCAGTATTTTCAGATGCATTTTCCTTTTTAAATTCATACATATTTTTATAAAATTTCTTCATATGCCTTTATGTGGCTATAAATGAGTAGCAATCGGTTATTTCGGATTTAGTGTGTAATGCTCCTTTAATAGTTATAGTCGGTATTCTGTTTTTATTATAGTATACGATATTCGATATGTAAAAATAAAAAAAATAGGAACTAAACAGAAAACAGGGGCATTAATGTGAAAACAGAAAATCTACGGTTAATACAGTAGGGTTGGTAACACTGGTGGTTGGTTTAAACTAAATAAAAATAAGTTTATAACCGATTCTCCTTCCATAACTGATTCTCACACCGACATAAAAACAACTTATTTGCTTCTCACATTACGATACAGAACTAAACACTCCGTAGCCTGGCATGTGTACAGTCGTACGTGGCAATACGTCGGCCAAGTTATGTTAGTGCCGGAACCATTTCGCGAGGTAACTGTAGTCACATTTACGCTCCTTCAGACTCTCACGGACAACTTGTCCTCGTGAAGATGTGACTCTAAAAGTTTGATCAGTAAGAAAGTTTTAATTGCTACTGAACGGCATTTCCAGTGTGCCCCGGCGGAGTTCATTTTGCAAGTATTTTATTCGTACAGAGGAAATAATTTGCTGGAACATATTTTATGTAAACACCGTGTTCTTTCTTAGGACGGAGTATTAATTAAGATCGATTGTCTTGTGTTTTGAGGTCAATACCACCTTTGATCTTTTATTATTGTGAGAAATTGCTGTAGGTACTTTTGAATTTGAATGATTCAACTTTTTTACGTGTAGGTAATTTAATCATTGCTTCACTTTTTGAGAAACAAATGAGTTAAGAAGAGGCATCTCGATTATTCAGTGGTACGTTTCCAAACTTATTTCAAGAAATTTTGATCTGTAGCTACATAAAAGAATTAGGTAAACACAAAAATAAAAAGAAACATGTTTTCACATCCTAAATAAACCGCAATTATGATCTTGTCATGAAATAACCAACAACAAAGAGATAATAAAACTTACTGTTCACGAAGGTGTCATGAAGACTGAAACAAGGGTGTTTTATGTGTACACAGCCTATTTTGTAGCCGCACCCATATAAACACACGCACCTTGACGAAAAACTGAGCCGTACCTAATAAACAGCCCTTTTAACACATACTTTAGGCACACATTTTATTATCAGAGTAATATACACAAGTAACGTATATCGAATATCAATAAACATTGTTGTATATGTAGATGGAATGTATCAGACGACGTCCTCGAAGACGGGTACGTATGTGGGTAATACTACATGTCACCTACATTCGATTTGTATTCCGAGTTCGTTAACTCTGCTCGCAATGATTACCCTGAGGCAAACGCGTTTCTGAAGCGAACATGTATGTGATGTAGCTACCTTGTATTGTTAGTAACATGTCGTACATTATTACTCAATTATGCTAAATAGTACAAACTAATATTCAAGATTAGTTTGACGAAATTCGAGATTGTTTTCCTTTGTTATAAAGTTTAATTGATAGGTTACCAGACTATGTTAATTCGAATCGCCTAATTGTTAATTCATGTATTCCGTGAACGAAACAATTAGTGGATGAAAAATTTAAATGATTTTTTTCTTTATAATTGAACTCTCGAAATATTGAATCCAATGCCTACATATCGGTGGGTATTTAATTTTATTAAAATCTCGGTTTTCAACGCTCGCAAAATGCAGCAAATTATTGTTATTACGTTTTCAATTCGAAATTCATACGTGGTAACGGTCCGGGTTCGAATTTTCATTTTAAAACCAAATTCGAGTTTCAAACCACGTCAGACACTCATAAGTGACATCGACAAGAGCTATAATGGCTCATACGGCGTGCTCGTAAAATTTTATAGGCAACTCGGAGGTACAGGATGTATCCCCGGAGGCAAGCCACTTCGACCTCACATTATGCCTCCTCCAGACACACTTATCTAACCGTGATTAATTATTGTGTTATCTTCTAAACGCTCCAAAAGATTTATTTCACTCGAACGATCATGAATGACGTAAAGTCAATGAACCTAATGCCCCGGCACTTATCAACGAGCTTTCACAACAGAATTTCAAAATACTTGTGCATTTTAAAGCTCACTCGCGTGAATGGGCCTGTGACTCATTATTTAATATTTAAAATTTTATTGTTCACTTGTGCGTTTATAATTAACACAATTACTGATCGGCCACGCACATGTCATTGTGTGTCATATGTGAATGCAGCATGGATACACTTATACATATTTATTCAACATTCAGATATGTCGCATCATGGTGGCCGAGATGTGAAACATCGGGTCTTCTTCGCGATCCGACGTAGTTTAGGTACTGCAGGTATTTAGGCACTGTAGTGTAGGGTTGCCATAGAAGCTTAAGTACTGACCGGGACATTAGCAGTAAGCGACTGAAAATATCCAGGTAAAAGAAGAAAAAAATACATATTTATTACCATTTAATTTTATTAAATTAATTGTTTTTATTTTTATTTATTTTTTCTTAACAAATCAGCTTAAAATTATCTATAGAAAAATCATTTCTGTTTCTCCTATAGAATACCTTGTATATACTGTCAATAAACTTCAAAAACAAATGTTCAAATATGTTTATCACATCGTTTATTTTAGAGTTTTTGTGAAAATCGAATTAAAAAATGTCTAATTCTATTTTAAAGTATATTTAAGATCCGGGACTTCTACTCAGGCATTCAACAGTGCATACTATCGATTAGAAAAATAAAAAAAAATCGATGTCCGATTTATGAGGCATTTATCATACTGTGCGCCGCTAGCGCTGTGCGCGTATTACAAACGGGGCATTTTGTAGATTAACCAGGACGACCGGGACAGAAGTTCTAGACCGGTGACATGTCCCGGTGTACCAGGACGGATGGCAACCCTACCGTAGTGGGTACTCGAACGAAAAGATAATTTGAATTAAATTAACTTTTATAAACTGGCGGGTAACAAATTAAATAAACATGTGCATCGGAAACAAACACGTGCGTTGGTACTGAGAGTTTGCCTAGGCTGTCCGAGCTCGACTGTCAACTGTAGACTGTCGCCGCACTCGGTCTCTCCACCAGTCCTCGCTGCATCCACTCCACCGACGATCGTGTCCAAGCAGTAGGGCTCGCTTGATTTTCCGGTTACATAATTATTCGTTTACGAATCAAATTGTTAGATGGCGCTGTCCGCTGTACTTTGGCGCCATCAATCTACGACTTATACATAACAACTTTTATCGCGCACTGGATCTTTAACTCTCGGCGTTGAACCGAGCATTGAGTATCCAACTAACTGCATCTCAGCGCGTCGAAAAATCACTCTGTTCAATTTTCAACTCTCGGCGGTAAGCAGTGTGTTGAAGATCCAATGCGCAAATAAATCCCGCCGCGAAATTATTACATAAATGTAAATACTCCAATTAAAATAAATGTACCTATACTCCATAGGTTTCGGTAGTTAAATAAAGGTAAACAAATCGTAAAAAGGGTTTTTTATAGTTGACACTTCCTTGTTAAAAAATACGGTGTAACAAAATCATTTTTTTTTCGATACGATAGTTTCCTCTTTTTTTAATGTATATTAAACTTTGTCATTTATTCCTAAACTACTCTTCCCAGATGTAAGTACTTGAGCACATTTTTTTAGTTAGATTTGTTATAATAATATAATATATTGTAATGTGCCTATTGTAAAGAGCCCAAAAAGAGGTTTCCTAAACTTTGCTAAATTAAAAAGTACAACAGACTGTGATGTAGTATGGCAACTGAAGTGGCAGGTACTACGTTTAGTCGGTTAACCAGACGCCTTTGACAGCGTTCTAAAAAATTTTGCGAGTGCGTTTCGATTTCGTAAAATAGTGTTGTTATAGCTAACAAAATAATTGATGATACAACGGAACGATTAATATTAATGTGACAGATAGTCTGGGATAGTTCATCAGATTCTGATTCAGATTCAGAATAATGCCTATTATTTATAAGACTTCAAATAATATGATTTTAACATTTGAAATAAAAGGTTTCGCATCTAATAGTCACGTATTCTCTTTTTGTTTACCATGGATTATATGTAGCTACCTACTTACAAAAATAACAGTACTGTACCGGTGGACGGTCAAGAGAAAGATCAGGACACATATCGCCATCGGATTGGTGACCGCAGTTTGCTTTTCCAGATAGAGACCGCATAAACCGGTATCTACCATCACCCGATCTTTATCTCATACAAAAACAAATAATACTCGTAAGACTATGGCCACTGAGATACCAATACAGCCCTAGAAAAGACTAGAAAGGGAATTTACAGAAAGTATACAGTAGTAATTTGCAGTAGGCAGCTACTGCAAGTTTTAGCTCATAATAAATGACGCTCGCGCTACCCATCCGATCAAAGGATTAAGATTCCATATACGCGTGTCGCAGTTAGTCTACAGTCAACTACCTCATCATATCGACCGAGGAACAGAGAACAGACGTAATCAAGAACCACACGTAAGTAGGTACATAGTTATACTAGAAATCTAGAACATACAAATAAAGACTGCTGCTTTATCCCAGTGTCTCTAGTTGTCGAGAACTGTTGTAAAAAACTGTTCGTTTTATCTCTATCGATGGTTTCTAGCATTATGAAAGGATTTTTGATTCTGTTTATCAAAGTCAATGCATTTATTTCAAATAGGCACTTAATAGGCACTTTTGAACGTCAACATTTACCTTAAAAAATAGAATTGATTCTAGTCGCCCCTTCCAAAATGTAGTTTTGTATGGAGAAGAATGGCAAGAAACTCCACCGTTACTCTTTTAAATGTTTTAAGTACAATATTTTACATACATTAATTTATATTATTATGTGTGAAAACAATGCACCCAGTATCAAATTACCATACCACAATAGGTAAATAGAATTAAAAATGAAGCAATTAACTTTTAACACTAGCTCACTAGCGTACGTACGCTTTGCAGGCGGATTTGTGATCGCAATACATGTATTGTGTTGTTGTTACTAAGACTGTTACTTATCCTAATTTTCACAAAAACTGAAAAACACTAAAAGTTTTAAGGGAAGGTAGCTATATGAAGCTCCGTATAGTTTAGCAATGGAGATAAAAATGGTTAATAATAGACAAGTTTCTGTAACAGGCTTTCTTCTTTAACTATAAGAATGTTAGTTACAGAAACCTGCGTCTATTATTAACAATTTTTATGAGACGCCCGCGCCAGTGAACATGTTGAAGTAACAAAAAATATATTTTAATTTATGTAAATTTATTTCATTTTATTGTTTGCGTTGGTCTAGTAGCCGCAGGCGCTACTGCTGAGCTTAAGGTCTTGGGTTCGATTTCCAGGTCTGGCAAAGTGTTATTGGATTTCCTATCAGGAATTTCTCAGTATCAGTCCGGAGTCTGGATTTGTGCTGGTTGATGGCAATAGACTCGCCCCCTTTTACATAGGACTTAGATAAAGGCTCTGCCTAACCCTTTAAGGAATACACGCGTTCAATTAAAAATTCATAATCCTTTATACAATTCATACCGAGTAAATCAAGGGTTCTCGATCAATCCATAATATTACATGTTCAGAGAAGATGTTAATGGATAGATAAGTATAAAACAAATATAAATGAAGCTGAGTGTCTCACCTTAGTTCTAGTGCTTGATATTCCAACACAGCCCTGTCGATTGTTAGTTCACGTCTGAACTAATAATACACTAAGTATAAGCGGGTAGTTACTCGTACAAATTGTTCTCATTTGAAGTACTGGATATTCTAAGAAAAGAATAGTCGTTTATATAACACAGAAAGCATTATTTTGTTACCATTACCATGCTTAATTTCTACATCACCTTTCAAAGACTATGACGAGTAAAGTAAATAAATAAGAAGTAAGGTCAACAATATCGCCACTGTTTCACAAAAACGTAGGTACTGCATGCACAAAAAGAGCATAAAATAAAAATATTCACACGAGAGCGTAAAAGTTTTGACGTAAAATTGTCCCTCAACAATAGTTGGGAGATAAGAGAGAAAAAATCTTTCATTTAGCCCTGAACAAGAGTTTCAAAACTAATATAATATAAGTTATTGGTGGATAGGAAACATTATGTACACTCGAACAAGTTAATTGGTATACAGGCAGCCAGCTTGCAACTACTTTTATATGATGTTGTGACTATCTTCTATACAAATATACATTAATATTAAATATAAATAAAATTGAAGTGTCTGTTTGTAATGTCAAAATAATAGAATTTTACTAAATGCATAGGAAAGTACCTACATACGGTACTTTTTACAACAAAAAAAAAATCTTTTCCGTCTTTCTGTGTGTCCGGCTAATCTTCGAAACGGCTGAACTGATTTCAATGAAATGTAGTATAGGGATACTTTGAACACTGGGGCCTTCCTTAGGCTTAAAATAATAACTACCCGATGTCCTTACATAAGCTACTTTTAGGCAATAAAAAGAATATTGCCAGTATAGTGGAAATATGGAAGCTTTTTCGACTTACTTGTAGACATACAACGAATATAAACGATATATTATAACGTTTTATTCATGTATAGAACTGTTGTTTGTCATCCATCTCAACTTGTAAGTATCGACTAGGAAAATGGGTTAATGTGATGGTCACAGGCTATCGCTCTAGTAAGGATGGCCTGTTCTGAATAGCCTTTGAGCTTGTCACTATGTCCTACGTATATGGTGTAGTGTAGGTATGTTTATGAACCCTATTGCAACACACTGGCTTTGAGTGATACACACGCTGCTTGGATGAGACATTCGAATAGCTTCGTCACATCAGATTGTTCGTGAATATTGATTGTGTTTGATAAGCCGTATTTAGCATTTATAAGTTTATAACATTGACCGTTTATCACACATACATTGGCTATTCGTATCCGTATGCGGCTTACTTTCAATGTTTAGTAGTAAATTAAAGTAAAGTAAATTAATTTGTAGAAACTTTTTAAAGGTTTCTATGAATTCCACGATCGGGCCTACAAATTCGGCCTACTGATATGAATATAATGACAATGCTTATAATTTAAATTTTTCTATGATTTTCCCTGTGATTTTCATCTGATTTATGTTCCTCGTGGAAATACAACCTCTTGGCGAGTATTTAGAATTTCTGGGACGGCGTAATATTTTACATGGGCATGGTCATGTACATTTGAGGACTATAGTCCGACTAGTCGCGTATCGCGTCGCCTGCGCGTCCGGTCCGGCTCATTTATTTACTCACCCTAATGGTGCAGACAATGGATATTTACTGCTCTGTTTACTTCCACATTTAGGTATCACATACTTAAATCGATATCAGAGGTACCAACGACAATCAAGTATTTGTGAAACGTCGATATACTCGTAAGATGATGGTATACATATAAATTCCTGTTCCATTCAATTATGTCAATTGTGATATTCTTCCGAAACAAATAAAGCCAGAAAATTCGAAGTTCATAAGTACAAGAAAAGTTTTTTTTTTTTTCTTTTTAACCGATAACCTAGTAAAACAAATCTCATCCGGTGTCGGACTTCAGTAAACTGGTTTAGCTGGTCCTTAAGTTGAGTCTACATCTGCTAATTGCTTCCGAACTTGTTTTTGAGCATAATTTTGGCTAATTGCAGTCGTGCACTTGGCGCTGTGCCAACTACTAGTCACAGGAAAAGGCACCTTAATTCAAACACTTAAAAAAATTAAACGCGCGTTCAGCTTTGATTTGTTTACCCTACTTACACTTATTGGAAGCTGCTGCATATTCATTCATAAATTTTTGTTTAATAAAAAGATGATCTGGCAAGGACTTTAGCTGCGCGTTTTTATTTTCATCTATATTTTTAAGTTTTGGAAATATAATCGGACAAATTGAAAATTCTAAATGTACTGTCTTTTTTTATTTTGAACAAACCCGAGTTTTTATTTCCCCATAGAAGTACAACTATACTGTCAATCATTAAAATGGACGAATAATTGCCAAGGATTAATGACCTCAAAGTGGTTGAAGTAAAGAAAATGAAAAAGCATTGTCTGTGAGTGCAACACCAAGCGGGTGGCGTATAGCGTCGAGCGCCGCGCGGCGGGCGGTCCCTGTCTCCTCTGAGGAAATTACTCCGGAATATTGTTTTGTATTGCACTTGTTACAGTCTCCCCGACACCGCTCGCTCTGCCGCGCTGCAACGCTGCGCTGCGCTGCCACGCTCCTGAACTTCGCACGGATTTATGGAGTACACACGCGACCGTCTTATTGCTACGTGGCACTGCGACAAATGCTGCGTTCGGTTGTGCTTTACGTTTCAATAACGTACGATTGGAGTACCGCTGAACGTAATTTAATATATTTTCACCATGTACAATAGCACGATAAGTAACTATTATTGTTTATAAACGTCTCTCCCTTTTCAACGTAGATTTTTTTGATATTCAGAATAACATTTCCTTCATTCACCTTGTCAACTCTCTGGGGAGCCATATTTTGGCAGAACGGTGTTATTTATGTACGGGTTAATGCTTCAATGCATTCACCTGATTTAATCCCTTAGTGACCTCTTACGAGGCCCTTGAGATAAGATGGGGTAGGTTTTTTCTTAACCGGAGATCACCCGAATTTTGCATATACCCAGTGCATTTTTTTCTATTGATCATATTTCAAATCTATATCTTCTTCTTCCTTCCCTTAATCCCAGTTCTATCTGGGGTTGGGTCTTGTACAGCGGCGGCAGGACGATCTATCCTGGGTTTTCATAGGAGTTACCTTCTGGGCTTTTATCTCCTTTTCGATACTGGACCAACATGTAGCGGGAAATCTCTTCTCATTACATTGGCCGTACCATCTAAGACTGCTTTCTTTTAGTTTGTCCGTAATTGGGGCCACTCCGAAAGATCCTCTCTGATGTTCGTGCTTTTTGCTCTTGTCCAGCACTTCGCTCCTTACAATATTACGGGCCGGACAGCGGTCTAATAGATCGTGCCCTTAGTTCATACTGGCATTCAGGTGCCAGCGTTGCAAATCGTCATTCAGCCATACGGACTGACTCTATAGCTATCATCGGGGTAGCGTAGCATTATCAATGTTAAAATTGCATAATGTCTTTTCATCACCACTGAAGTCACATTCCACGTAATCCGTTTTTGAGTGACTGACCCGTAGGCCGTACCGTTCGAACTCATTCACCCATTAGCTGAACGTATCTTGCAGATCCATAGCACTCTTCGCGATGAGGATGATATTGTCCGCGTATAACATGCACCACCTGGACGGGGACTAAGTGCAGATAATAAATCTATATAAAAAATAGAGTTAGAGTTTGAATTGTATTTTTTTTTTTGTATCTTGTTAGATTACATTTTTCTTTCCTAATATTTTTCATATTCTATGGAAAAGTCCACTTGTTGTAAGTTTTGTGTAATTTCATATATATTTTAAAAGTATTTGTTTAATATAAAATATGCATGAAAGATTCACATCTAGTAGATAGAGAAGATCTTTGAACTCGAGGAAGAATAGAGCAAGTTACGATGGGATATAGTAGGGTTATCTGAAGTCCAACGAGAGGGGGAGGACTCAATAATCCTGAAATCCAATAACTTCCTCTATTTCCGGGAGGGCAACTAGCGGTCCCAAGGTGGTGTCGGGTTTATCGTCCATAAGTCCCTTGTGAGCAACGTGGTGAAGATCGGGAATGAGTCGACCAGGGTGGCGTTCCTTATACTCAGAATATCCGCAAGACCCCCGACCTCGTCACACCCCAACGATGAGGTGGAGACCATGTGCGAGGATATTTCCAGAGCCATGCATGGTTCCAAAACTCACTTAATCGTTGGACTTCAACGCGAAACTAGGCAAACGAAGCGATGAATGAGTTGCGAGTGGAGCAATTTGGAGTTGGACGTAGGAACCAACGGGGTCACCTACTGGCTAATTTTATGGAGAAGGAAGGCCGCTTTATGATTAACTCCTTCTTCAAAAAACGTGAGCACAGAAAGTGGACCAGGCAATGGTACAACCAAAAATGAGATCGAGTTTATTATGTCGTCGAAGAAGCAAGTATTCAATGATGTCTCTATGATCAACGCGGTGAAAACTGGTAGTGATCACCGTTTGGTAAGAGGCACATTGAATTTCAATATGAAGCTGGAAAGATCTCGGCTGATGAAGTCTGCGCTCCGTTTAGCACCGATCCAAGTCCAAAACTCCGAAAGCTTTCAACTCGAACTTCAGAATCGTTTCGAGTGTCTAGGGAGCTCTGTGGATGATTCTAACGATGGGTTCGTGGAAACTGTCCATACAGTCGGGTCTAAGAATTTTTAGACCCGTCATATGTAATGTATGTAATGTAATGTAATGCACCGATCCCAGCGTGGTTTGACCAGACTCGATTAATCGAATGAACCCCAAGATTCGCACTAGCCCCTGTAGCCTCATGCTTCATGGTGTTACAGAGGCCATTGCATATCAAGAAGTAGACCGGGGGGCGCGGTAATGGTCAGGTAGACAGGCCCTTAGGATAGGAAAGGATTGCGAGCCTACCGGATATGCATCCTTGAGTAAGCATTGGACTAGTGGAGAGACGGGTGGTATTTTTTATAGGAGGGCATCTTTTCACGACGTCGCCGGCATGTTGATTCAGGTCGAGCTTCTTGTGCAGGTTTAACTGTTTTCTTAGCTCTTTTCTATGCAGTTGCTTCACTATGTTCTGTGTTGTTGTTTTCATATTCGTCTTCTGAATTCTCACTGCTATCAGCTTCTGTTTTTTTGTAGATATCGTTAGCCGCTTTCTTGATCTTGTTTCTGTCTCCAGCCATGTCCTTCCAATACGTGATTCCCATGTTGAAGTATTTCATGTCCTGTTTTAGGTTGTCGTTCCATGTGTAAATAGGTCGTCCGACCTCCTTAGATTTAGCCTTATACTGCATCCCTGCATGCAATAGGTGTGGTTTATCCCGTCTGAAGACGTGTGCCAAGTAGCACAACCTGTGGTTCTTGATGCGTTTTGTTACGGTTTTCCGTCTAAGATTTGGTGCATCTTCTTAGTTCTAGGTTTATTCCTGGCATGGTTAATCAAGTCTCTCATGATAAGTCGTTCATATTTTCGGAGTCTTGATCTGTTCGCCTTGGTGAGGGTCGATATTTTTAAGCCTTATATCATACAAGGTACGATAACCATTCGGTACATAAGTCTAGCTAACTTCCAGTCCATCTTTGAGTTTAGTATGAATGGTAGTAATGATTTGGCGTTTCTCGTGGCCTGTTGGCATCATTTTCTAATTGTGCTTTTCCTGCTTAATGCGGATGTTATGTATGCGCCTAGGTATTTGATTACGTCCACTGTTGGTATACTTACTCCGTTGAGGGTCACGTTGGTCGTTTGCTGTGATGTTATGGGGTCCCTAATTAGAATTTTTGTTTTTGTTTCGTTTATTTGGAGGCCTACGCTATTTAGTAAGGCTTTAATGTAATATAAGATACGCTCTAGACCTTCTAGATTATCTGTATTATGGATAAGGTCGTCCGCAAATGATAATACCATGGAAAGTGAAATTTCGCGGTCCTGATCTAGTTTGATTAAATGATAGTGTCTTCTAGTGTTCTAAGGACTTCGTCAATGACCAATGTAAAAAGGCGAGGGGACAGGGGGCACCCTTGCTTAACTCCTTTTCCTTTGACAATCCAACTGCTTTGCTGACCACACCATTTGATGCATGTTCTTTCATTTCATGAAATTTGCATGCCCTGATTATCCTGTTGGTCATCGATTTGTTGGTTCGTTCCAGTAATATATCTCTTAATGCGTTGAAGTCAACGTTGTCAAGGTTTTTTCTATGTCGAGGGCGAGTACGTAAATTCGTTTACCTGCACGCCATCCTTCGTCTAGAACCCTTTTGAGCGTAAAAATGTGGTCATCTGTTGATCTATTGTTTAAGAACGCTGGTTGGTAATTTCCCAGCTCCGTTATTGTATTGTTTACTTTTTTTTTTTTTAAGTATGAGGCGTAAATTCTGTAACCCGTGTTACAAATGGTTTATATGCGGCGGAAATCGTCCGCGTCTTTAGGAATTTTTTTTTTTTGGGATTGGGACTTGTACGGTCTCAAGCCACATGTCGGGTAAAGTGTTCTGTGTCCAGGCGTTATTCATGTGTTTAGTAACAGCTTCCTATAGTATTTGGGGCATCGCTTTGTACAGTTCGATTACCATTTGGTCCGTTCCAGGGGCTGTCCCGTTTCGCATTTTATTGATGATTCCTGTTATTTCGTCCACCGTTGGTCCTTCGCAGTGTGGTTCGATTATCGGTTTTGTTATATTAACCGTTGGTATCAGAAAGCCCTCGGATTTTTTTTTAGTTTTCTTCCCATTTCGCCGGTCGCGTGCCATTTGTAGCGTGTGGAGCTGTATGCTCCTGAATTCATCCGTTTCCTGTAGGCTGGCTATATGAATGCCTCTGCGTGAAAGTTCAGCGTCTATTCGATTTTTTCCGGGTTTTGAGGCGTCGCGGACGTTCCAGGTTGCAATGCACAAGTCTGGGCAGGTGTACTTAATTACGATAGAGGTCCGGTGTCTTAGTATTATGTATCCGGTGTCGTCCGCAATTACGTCAGATAACGGTGTAAATAGTGTTGCCTGTCGTTGTTCACACGGCGATAACGGGTTTACCTGTTGGGGGCTGTTCGTTTGAGGCTGGGGTTTCGTGTGTTTTTCCTGTTCTTGGCGTGTGTTGCACCGGTTACTTCTTGGTTTGATATGATGTGGTGTTTTAATGTTGGTTGGAAATTGCATTAGGAGTTTCGGGTTGTTGCTGTATTGTTTTTCATTATTCCGGACCCAGCTATCATAGTGGTGATTCTGATAGAGGATGTGTACTCGTATGTTGCCGGGTACTGGATCGCCCGTGGGTAATACACCTGTGTATTTCCGTTGATTATGTGTACATGCACGTTTACGAGGTAGAATTCAGACGCGGCGATAATTATATCTTCGCCACTCCAGAATGTTTCGTTAAATTGCGCGGTTATATAATTTGTTATCCTTTGTTCCTGGGAGAGAATGCTGTTTGGGAGAAATTCCTGTATATTATTTAGAAGTGTTGTTGATGTTCCAAAACATAGGTGGCTAGGTCTTGACGGACATTTCTGTGATCAAATGTTAAGCCCATTAAAATGTTTATTTGGTGGGCTAGTGCCCTAAACAAACAACTTCCATCTTTTGAAATGGGTACAATTGTATCCATTGTAAGCGCTTTTGTTTGTAGGGATAGTCAGAAACACATGTATGTAGGGGCTGAAACTTGCTAACCTTAAAGTTTGTTTTATGGGCTGACCTTTTTTTTTGTTAGTTTTAATTCTTTGTTTATCTGTAAAGCAAAAACGTGCAAAGCCAACGGAATAGTTCGGGGTACCTATTTAGGCCATCTGTTTCCGATTGAATATTTTTTTTGACCGTGGCCCCTTGCAATCCACTGTGGAATTCGTTACACTGTTACAATAGTAAGATCCTTAAAGTACGGTGTCTTGGACGGTACCGTATTTTGTGCTAGAATATTGGCGTGTATCAAGTTCTTTCCTCTATTACAGTGGGTGTAAGCACACTGGTCCACAAAGGAGGTGATTTGATTTTCAGAGATCACGCGCGGCGAATAAAGGCCCGCCGCATGCAGTACCTATAGCAAACGAATCCCTGTAATAATAGGAGCGATCTCACCAAGTCTGCCTCTGGGGTCCGTCGTCCTCCAGCAGCCCGTCTCCACTGCAGGCTGAAGCGCACTTCAATATCACTTTTGCTTACTTGTTTGTGGTTAAAGTGTAATCAAAACTATACAAGGCCTCTAATTGAGTCAAAGAGAATTGGATCTTATTCCAAGGGGATGAGACTCAATTTTAACTGCATAAGTTAATGCAAATGTCCACACGATTTTCTATAACACTGTTGGCTTTAACATAATTTTTTATTCATTGTATTATGCTTATAGCTTAATGCTCTAATCGGGGTATTTGAGGTCTTGCGTTAGTTATGTTACACTTTCACCAATTTTACAAAATACACTGTGGCAAAACACAAAACACACGCGGTTTGATTTCAAATTCGAGGCCCCAGTCAACATCTGGTGCAAGCTCAAAGAAGGCGACCGCTCGCTTCAACGGCTCAACTCCGAATCTAAGAATTTTTAGACCCGTCATATCATTAAAAATAAGAGGCTCTCTGATCCTACTTTGGAACTCATGAAGGAGAGGCGCGAGATGGTCCTTCAGTCTTCAGACGATGCGCTCGAGTACCGGCAGCTTAATAAACAGATCTCTAAGTCCTTGAAAAGCGACCTCCGCCACTTAAATACAGAACGTATTAAAGACGCGATAGAGCGGAATAAAGGCTCCAAGGTTTTTGCTAGAGATCTGTCTATTGGGTAGAGTCAGCTTACGAAACTGAAGCCCGATGATGGCACGATCGTATCCACCAAGCCTGAGCTGTTGAGAGAGATTGAGAGGTTCTATGGACCGTTATACACGTCAACAAGAAACCCCGTTACGAATCTGGCAAACGACCCAAGAGCTAGATTGACCCAACACTATACTGAAAACATCCCGGACGTCAGATTGTACGAGATTAGGATGACTCTGAAGCAGATCAAAAACAACAAGGCACCGGGTAGTGACGGAATTACGGCTGAACTCCTAAAGGCTGAACTCTAAAGGGAAACCCGTTCTTAAGGCCCTCCAGAAGCTGTATGATTCCGTCATAATCGAGGGCAAAACGCCACAGGCATGGAACAGAGGTGTGGTGGTACTTTTCTTTAAGAAGGGTGCCAATGCCCTTTTTAAGAATTATAGGCCCATCTCACTTCTGAACCATGTCTACAAGCTGTTCTCCAGAGTCATCACGAACCGTCTAACTCGCAGGTTTGACGACGTTCAGCGTCCCGAATAAGCCGGGTTCCGTAAAGGCTTTAGCACAGTAGACCACATACATACGCTGCGGCAGGTTATATAGAAGACCAAAAAGTATAACCTGCCGCTTTGTTTAGCGTTTCTGGACTACGAAAAAGCCTTTGATTCGATCGAGACATGGGCTGTACTGCAGTCCCTTCAACAGTGCCAGATCGACTATCGGTACATCGAGGTATTGAAGTGTCTGTACGAAAACGCCACTATGTCAGTCCGACTCCAGGACCAGACCTCGAAACCTATCCTTCTGCAGCGAGGTGTTAGACAGGGAGACGTTATCTCTTCGAAACTCTTCACCATTACACTACACTTGATTTGATTTGATTTGAGGATGTCTCTTTTTAGTATATATAAATGATTTACCTCATTTACTTAAAAACCGACTACAAATGGTGTTATTTGCTGATGACACATCACTGATTTTTAAAGTTAAGAGACATGCACAGGAGCTTGACGACGTAAATAACGCTATAATTAAGGTCCATAATTGGTTTACTGCAAATAATTTGGTATTAAATGGAAAGAAAACTAAATGCATAAGATTCACGTTACCGAATGTTAGAAGTAGTGAATGTCACGTTGTATTGAATAAGGAGATTCTAGAATTCGTCGAACAGACGGTTTTCCTGGGGATCACGATTGACTCAAGGCTACAGTGGGGTTCTCACTTAACATCACTTGCAGGGCGGCTAAGTTCTGCCGCTTACGCTGTTTGGAAGATCCGTCAATTAACAGACGTGGATACCGCGAGACTGGTCTATTTTAGTTACTTTCATAGCATCATGTCTTACGGTATTTTGCTATGGGGACGTGCTGCGGATATTGATGCGATCTTTATTCTGCAAAAGAGGGCTGTCAGAGCCATCTACAACCTACGCAGACGCGAATCTCTTAGGGAACTGTTCAAAACAATTAACATCATGACGGTACCTTGTCAATATATCTTTGAAAACATTATGTATGTGCGTAAAAATCTACATCTTTTTAGTAAGATAAGTGACAGGCACAATTTTAACACTAGAAATAGGAACAAATTAGATCAACCACGTTTCCGATTGTCTAAAGTACACACTTCGTTTATGGGGTACTGTGTAAAATGTTATAATAAAATACCAGCCGATATTCTGGAACTAAATGAAAATAAATTTAAATTATGCATTAAACGCACACTATCTAGACAAGCATATTATAAGTTAGATGATTATATTGTTGATAAAAATGCTTGGCTTAATGCTGGTCCGACTCCACAGGCTCCTGGGCTTACTATTTAAAATTTTCATATTTGGAAGAGATGCGCCCCTTTTTTATATTTTCTGACATTATGAACATTTCTGTTCCTATTATTTTTATTTTTTGACATTACGAATAAGTTTTTATTTTTACTGAATCAAGTATTATTTATTAAAATTTCAAAAGATGTTAAATATTTTTCTTTCTTTTTGGAAATCAAATTTTATTAATTTCTCAAATACATTGCAAACTATAATTTTATATAATTTAGAAGCATTTTGTTTAAACTTTGTAAATGTGAGTACCATGCATCCGTATAATAATTATGTTGTTTTGATGTACGTTGACTTGAAAAAGCGTGGCAGTCGAGAGTATGTCATGCTCACTTAAATGTCTCGCTGATGGTGGCGCGTGTGTTGGATCATTCGGTTCCCTACAAAATGGTTGAGCTGGATGGTGCTGATCCACGCGTCAAGTTCGTGAACGGGCGCCGTCGGTTGAGACTGGTCATCTCCTAACTTCCATGGCTTATTTTAAATCTTATATTTAGAATTGTTTTTTTTTTACATTGTTCTCACATATAGAAGCAACAAGAATATTGTTCCCAAGTTTTTGTAATACTTGAACATGATTAAAAAGAGTGTCCATGGAGTTTCTTGCCCGTTCTTCTCCATAGAGATCTACGTTTTGGAATGGGCAACTAGCTTCAACTTTCCAACTGGTCGACTTTTTGACAATTCAAAAGTACCTTTAAATGGTCTAATTGAAATAAATGCTTTGAGTTTGAGTTTGAGTTTGCTTCAAGGTTCTGGACTGGAAAGGGGCTGGTATCAACATCAATGGCGAGTACGTCACTCACATTCGGTTAGCCAATGATATAGTTGTCATGACTGAGACCATGAAAGACCTCAGTACAATGCTCGATGACCTCAGTAGAGCTTTCTAAAGAGTGGGTCTTAAAATTACCATGAACACTAGAAGGCCACCCACCCACTTTCATAACGGTCGGAGGCGCTGCACTCGAAGTTGTGGACAAGTCGCCTTTTCGCATTAAAAGTGTACAATTTCCAAAAATATTCAAAATGGGGTTAATATGCGGAAACGTTTGGTATCACCAGTATTTTTCTCTTTAAACGCTCTCCTGTAAAATTAGTAAGTTTTGAGTTTATACAGTTTTAATGCGAGAAGACGAAGTACGTTTACCTAGGATAAACTGTCCAGTTAGGTAGGCCCAACTTCGAGAAAAATATCAATCGTCAAATCCGACTCGGCTGGGCAGCGTTCGGGAAGTTTTGCAATATCTTCTCGTCCCACATACCGCAGTATCTCAAGACGAAAGTCTTTGACCAGTGCGTGTTACCAGTGATGACATATGGAACCGAAACGTGGTCGCTTACAATGAGCCTTATACAAAGGCTTAAAGTCACTCAAAGGGCAATGGAGAGGGCTATACTTGGAGTTTCCCTGCGTGATCGAATCAGGAATGAGGAGATCCGCAGGAGAACCAAGGTAACCGACATAGCCCGAAGAATTGCCAAACTTAAGTAGCAGTGGGCAGGGCACATTGCTCCCACAACAGATGGCCAATTGGGCCGAAAAGTTCTGGAGTGGCGACCGCGCACAGGAAGACGTAAAGTTGGAAGGCCTCCCACAAGGTGGACCGATGACCTTGTGAGGGCCGCAGGAGTCCGCTGGATGCAGGAAGCGCAGAACCAGTCGAAGTGGCGGAGCTTGGGGGAGGCCTATGTTCAGCAGTGGACGTCTTTCTGCTGAAATGATGATGATGATGATGAGATGTCAATAAAAAATATTGTATTGTAGCTGTTTTATTGCATTTGTGATTGTACATCATTTTGGTGTTTTTTTTTACTGCTGTGCTGTTTTGCTGCTGAGAACGGCTGGACCGATTTAGCTTCTTTTTTTATATTCGTAATAATATAGAAAAGAGTTTTAAGGAAAGAATTGTAAAGGTTTCACAATAAAAAAAAAGAAATCTGAAAGTCCTTTCTTCTATGGGATTTTTGAATGAATTGTCAGCTAGTTCTATTTATAAAAATCATTTGTCTCAAATGTAGCCATGGTAAACCAGACGGAGGTAATAATAAATACATATAAATGAAACGATTTATTTGGGAAGCGCGAACTTTTCCATTGTGTTAACTTTTTGCTGCGGGCCGGAATTCGCGTAGCAAAACATTGTGATCGCTTCACGGGTCATGTTTTGATAACGCCGTGACATTGTTATCTCGTTTGATGAATGGACTTTTTGTTACAAATGGACGTTGTTATTTTGCTAGTGAACTCTCTCGCTGTGAATGTTTTCCAAAGCGGGCGTGAATCATCGAGACTTGAACACTTTTAGTTGCTACGAATATTAATTACTGTGTTTTTCTTATTTTCTACGGTTGACCACCGCCTTAAACGAGTTGGAACTAGAGAAAAATACACTAATCAAAGTAAACTCAAACATCTTCAATAAGATTCTCTTACCAAAATGTTACGAAGTATATTTAAACAGAATCTAAAGTTTAATTAAAATCAAGTGGATTCCAACAAAAGGTTATCCATAACAAAATACGATGGAATTGTATGATGTGAACTCATTGGAAACAGTCTTAAAACAGATTTCGAGTTAAAATTGGCATGCTGGGAACTTTACTTGAGCAGAGGACTTCAACGGGGAAATGAAAATTGTTGAGGAAGTCGAAGCATCAAAGGGTTCGTCTAAGACAAAGTGTCACACAGCTATCTTTGATATTGCTTAGATACGCCTTTTATTGGAGAAAATAATATCCTACCCTGAACAATTGCTTTCTTTATAACTTCTGAAAGTCGCAAATAAAGACGTCGTCTAACTTTCGTAGATGAGTTTTTTGACGTTATTGTTATTAAAAAAAATCTGCTAATATAAACAAACTCCAAAGGTTTATATTTCATAGCGTTTAAAAATTAATTCCCGCACTCGGGGTTCGAGTACATTTTCCTATACACACCTTTAGGATTCAATTCCACATGACAGCTGACAAATCGCACGCTTTTGGCCGCTCCAATTTCCGATGACAAGACCTACATTAACCGTAAGGGTCCTCTGTCACCAGCTCCCAACACATGGAAAGAATAAATCCAATTCAAGAATAAATTAAGGTCTTTGTGTCACAGAATTGTCCGGAGTTTTCAATAAAACCACCTGGAGCCGGTATTGCCAGGTACCGCCTTTCACGTACAAATAAACATATGATTTACGGATATATTTTTCGGTTCCAACGACAAATTTCGGTTCCGTTTGGGGTTTCTATGGGATTTTTATGGTTGTATATATGTGAGTACGTATATCCAAGCTTATGATTGTTTGGTTAACGTTACAATAAGATACCTTAAAATAAACAAGTCTAGAATAATACCTACGCCGATAATTTTTGCTTACAACAGAAATATGAAATCGTAATAAAATTCAATTCCATTGCCGTATACAATTCCATTTCTTTTTTCGTTCTGTCTGAATGAATGCCGATAAAATATAAACATCGTTCAATGCCATTACAGTTAAATTCATTCGAATAATAAATTTTAACTTCAACGAAGACAGATGTTCGTTAAAATCACCGCATTCATCCAATCATTTCCTCTATTCGGTTTATGATCGTAATAGTATCGCGATATAAAATTTTCGGCGCCGTGATTTTATGCCAATTTTTATGGTATTGTCTTCGTAAACGTTGTCCGAGTTTTATTAGACACTAAAAAAGAAAACCTGCGGGTACTATGATTATATTGCCGATATACGTCCCTTTTCGTTGATACAAACCCGTGTTTTAACGTTAACAGGTGAACGCAAAATTCAAATCGAATCAACGTTTGGAGTCAATTAAGTCTACGCTTTATTAAAACAATGGCTGATTAAATCATGCAAATGTGTCTGTAAGTTATTATAATATAATAATATTGCCGGCGTGTTGCTGTTGGGAGCAAGTGAATTAATTAAGTTAAAAAGCAAACAAAACAAAGCCGGGGAACTTTTGTTTCGCTCACCATCCAATCACCCAGCACAGCGTTGCATTATAAACAAATCTGTATTCCTGCACTTTTTGTCAATGTCCATAAAGCTTTACATGTGATTTATACTTCCACGTGTAATCGGTTAGCTACACAAACGCATAATTTTTTTTTTGCTTTTGTTGTATTAAAATCGTATTTTACATTTATTTAATACAACAATGACTTTTCATTAATGTTTGCTAAGTGGCAATTAATTTTCGTTTCCGCTGTTAAATAGTCCAGAGGCTCTACGATAACAATTATAAAATGCCTAGAACTAATTACATGGAGATAAGTACTACAGTATTTCCGGATTATTGCTAAAAAAACATGCACAGTAATTGCCACAGTACGGGTGCAGTACGTGAGAGAGGTTGGCAATGCGCCACATAAAGTGTTGCAAACGCTTGAATATATTCACTCGTGACTGCGTTAAACCAAAATATCACTAACTCTTAACATTGAATGTGATTTTGGAAGGACAGCTAAAGAATAAGTGCAATCTGCTACGAAGGCGGACATGGAGCGAAATCCCGTACTTTCCCAACCGCTCTGAAACACGACGTACATTCGATTCCAGAATTTCACGCTTCCCTACCTACCAATAGCTACGGTTATTCGTGAACGCGAGCGCTGCGTGACAACACAACAGTCGTGTCTTTGTCAACGGACTCGACTTGGCTTAATCCCAAACGACTGAGGAAAGGTAACATATCTCTTTATTTACGTTATATTTACTATGACAGTAACAAATGTGCCATACATACACATACCGGTTCTTACTCGTGCCTCGTATTACAATGAACATCAGAAAAAACAAAAATATTGGTCGTGCTTTAGTAATGATACTGGCAACCATAATGTGGTTGTAACAAAAGAGCAATAATAATTATGTCGGCATAATAATTGCGCTACGTTTGGTATATTGCGCTTGCCTTTGAAATTTGTATTCAATATTATTTTTGGTCTGGGTTACATTTTTCGTATTGAGGTTTATTTTCTGAAAGATAAATTATTACTACTCCTCGTGGTGGCAGTTTCCCCTTAATTGGTGTCTAGATGACAGATTAAGGGTGGGAAAGCAGTGACGTAATTGACAGGCCAATCCGAGCCGCGGTTTGGTGATGGATCTCGGTATGCTGCTCATGGAACAGACACTCACCTACTGGAACGTATTATATTGTAACCATTATAAATACCTTCTCGGGAAATAGAGGTTCCGGGTCATTTCTCAAGTCCGCCTCCGTTTTGATTACGTTTAGTGCTAAATATATCTTTCGAGAGGTAAAAAGGTTTCACTTGAAATATTTTATATTGTTTAGATTTCAGTTTATTCACAGAATTTACGATTCACGGAAAATAACAAAGCGCAAACTAAGTGATTCCTGTTCAAAAATATCAAGGCCTGGAATCCTTTGAACACTAATCTATTCTATTCTTTTTTATATAAAAGTACAGATATTATACCAACGATCATTTAAAATGGTAAAGTTAAAAGGCCAGCTCTTTTAAATCAAACTGAGCACAACAGAAGCACTAATAGTTTGAACAAAACTGGATTTCTAAGAGGACTACACAAAAGTAAAATGTGAAAAGAATACTTATTTTAAAGGAAAAATCATAAAACATGTTACAACAAAGGAGAGATGAAGGAGTGGCTCGGCTTCCGCGTTCAAGCGTTTGATATAACGCGGTCTATGAGGACACGCCTCAATGGACAGTGCGCCCAACTTAAACAATAATCGCAAAGTTTAACTTTTTACGTCTTTAGGGACGGTGGGGCAAAGGACTGCCGTCATCGCCTGCCCTCGTTAAATGTTCCGTTATGAAAGTTCATAAAAAGCCCCGTCAAAACTTTTTTGGTATCGTCCACAGGTCGATTCCCTCGATCTCGTCTTTTACTTTTCGCGTGAAAACTACTCTGGGAGAGTTATTGCTGTAGGTATGGCGGAGTAAAGTGCGCAGTAAGTCTCTATTATCTACGCCGTTAGAGTCGCGTGAATGAAGGCGAACGAACGTGGTGGGAATCTACAAGCTAACTCAATTCTCACCGTTCCGTTAATACATCTAGAATGGCGCGAGGTTTTTCTTCGTGCTCTACTTGCATTCAATTAGTTTCGGGCTTTGTTTTGCCCAAGAAAATGGTGTCTAATTTCCAAGAGAGACGTGTGGAACGATGCATCTGGTCCGTCCGAAGAATAGATCAGTTTCTTTCCTTCGTTTAAAAATATATTTGCCGTGTGTAAACCTTCCATGGATAACTATGTACACTGTTTAAAACTTTCGGATCAAGGACATGACCAGTTAATGGCCGCCTGCCTTTTTGTCAAAATCAATGTACAGCAATTATTGTTTTATTTTTGCAACTGTTATTCTATAGTTTAAAGATAAAAAAGTTTGACGAGTCTAAAGGTCAGAAAACTGAGAAAATAAAGATAACCTTTCACTAAATTTCACTCAGCTTTTCGATATGAGATGGCAAAAAGATTTTTCGTAATCTATTTGTTTTACTTTGAATCCCAAAAAAATTTAATTTACGTAAAATAATATGCGTTTAGAAACCAACTCTGGAAAACCATGGTATGTTTGTAGAATGTTCAATTTCCTTTTTAACGCAAAGCTTAAAAAATAAAACAATTTCTCTTAATTCGACTTCACGTTAAAAACAAATAAGTAAACCAAAGCTACCTACACTTCATTTTGAAGGACCTATTTCTTCTAATATGTGTAAGAATTAACAATAAAGACAAACTTTAAGTACCTAACATTCAAACTATAATATCAATACCGAGCGGCGATCTTATTTATTTTAAAAGTTTTCTAATACAAAGATGATTTACGGAAGGGGTTGTTAAACTCCACAGAAACTTATCTCATGACTTTCACCGTATAGCAATGAAAATAAATTATTCGTTGCAGAGGTGAAGTTTAAAAATAACAGTAATAAGTATTTGATAAAGCTGGAGTCATGGTTGTTCATGTTCACTGTACATACGTACGATCGTATCTCCACTCTTTACCTAAGGAGGCGAGCGACTGAATAGGGTTTAATTTGTTCTCAAGAAAGATCCCGGATCCCCGCTGGCCGCTATTCAGCTGATACTACACTTTCATGAGAAAGCCACACAACTTCTAAGATTATATAAGTTTACTAATTCCAACCAAAACAGACGTCAATTATCTTTGTTTGTCTATTAAAACTCTAAATTAAGTTGCGAATTATCGATTGAATCGATTCCAATATTTTCTACATACGCGAGCACTAACATCTTTATGATTACGACAAAATACTAAGTATCCACATTATTATTCATATCTACGTACGTAATACGAGTACATCGTAGAATTACAGATATTATGGTTTGTTACAGTACGTAACATTCAGCTTATTCCAGCTCTATAATGCCTCTCGTAAAATTTTATGTGGAATCTTCCATAAGCTTTGATTGCACGATCAGTGAGGTAGATATCTACATATGTATGTAGATTGATATTAGTTATTATAACAACTTTTCTATGTTTATAACTATATCCGTTTGAGTTCGTAAATATGCTTAGTATATTGAGGGTAGAAGAGAATTTCATAAATGTTTTATTATAACTTACTCATTTCTTGAAACATAAAATTATGAAGGCTTTTTATAACTGGCGTTATCGTTCGGAGGTGAAAGTTACTAAGATAAATGAAAGCTCAAGGTAAAGGTCAAAATTTCGGGGAACGAAAAAAGTTAAACACTAATGACAATCCCTCTCAAAACGAAACTGTCACAAAATCCAATGTATCACGAAGTGAATTCAAAAATGAAATATAGAAAAGAATCCGACATCGCTTATTTCCTTTCTTGCGTAAACAGTCTCAATAAATTCTTCACGTTGATCCGAGGATGAACCCTTGTAACGTATGAAAATAGGGGGTTAGAGTACGTGTCGTGTGTTCGGGAAGGATCCGTGATTCGTTCTCGCCGGGTGGCCGGCGGCCGGCACTGGCGGCCGGGCGGCCGGCACGCGTCGTCGCGGCCGCCCGCTGTCTCCGCAGACGGTCGCAGCATCGCTCACTGCCACCGTATAAATCACCAGACATGAACTTAATTTTATTGCAACCTTAAAAAACATCTCACATAAATCCTTGACTAAACAACCTTTAAAAGTATTTTTACTCTTACTTTGATGTATGAAACTAGTAACTAATTCAGTGTAAGTTACCGCTGTCAAAGTTTGTTGCTGGTTCGTCGATCTTGTGGCTTTCATGTATATGTGTTTCAAATTAAACTACTCACTTCAGTCGTTCATCAATGATTGTTGAGCAGGATAATTTTATTTTGTTCTATTCACCTAGACTATTTACTTTCTGGGCTAGGACCGTTGCTATTTAATTAAGAATAGGTAGGTCCTAAAAGTTTCACTATAACCTACGTATCTAAATAAAATGACTCTAAAAAGATCTTTGACAGTCTAGACAACGCAGGTATTGGCTAAGTAAAATTCGATGTAGGGATCAGCTAACACGTCGTTCGAACCAGGTTCGGTGCTTAAAAATATAACTTTTTGTTCAAGTTACTTTTTCAGACCAAGTTCTTACAAGACTCAGATGGAGAGTCCGTGGATTTTATTATTTAACTTGGACAGAAAGGGGAAACAAAGACAGTTTTCGAGAAATTCATCAAAACTTTTGATTGTATTACGTACACTCCGCCCCAAGTGCTTGTTAATCTTTCGGTGCCGCTTTTGGTGTATCCTTTTTTATACAAACTCTAGACGTGACAGCAGCTTAACAAACTTGAAGACAGTGTAAAAAATATTTTAAATGCCTTTTATGAAATATAAATGAAGTGGTCACGTTTTACAGATGACTTTAAGCAATTATACATATTTGTACCACCGCACACAACGAAATTTGTGTTGTATTTAGTTTAAAAACATCTACTCAAAACAATGTTTTCTAGTCCACTCAGTCTCTCAGAAACCAAACACCTCCATGTTGAAGTGTGTTAACAAGACAATACGGCGTAGGTACATGATGAGTATGGCAAGACTGTCGTGGCGCCGGCGCCGGCTTGGTTACACATGTGTTACAATATGCGTGAGTGGCTTGCCGGGATCGTGGTCGGCTCCACTTTAATTAATCTGGATTTGATGAGGGATTAAGTTTGCGCGACGCGTGACGGATCGAGAGCTCTACGCGTCCTGCCCCGTCTACTGTGGTTTAAAACGGATTTACCTCTCATTTCCCCTCCGCACAATTTGTACACACGTTCAAGAAGTGTAATTTGCCTTCAGAGCTTATTAAGGTGAATTGTGAAGAAATCTGATGTGGTTTCTGTTGTCATTGAGTGTTGGAGTTGGTTGTTGTTATTATAACAACCTAAGTTAGCTTTGAACGTGTTTTCGTGTTGCAGAAACCACGGTTACTTGCAACAGTAACTCTTGGACAATATTACTATGTAAAATATGCAAGTGAAGGCATGCATAAACCTTTGAGTACATGAAAGCCCATACATGTGTATTAGACATTAGCCAGTATGTTCACAAGGCGCCTCTTAGAAACACTCCGTTTAAGATTTTCAGGTGGTGTGTTACACAAAGCAAGAAGCATTCTAACGTCTACCTGCACACAACTTAACTTCACAATGGAATTACTGTTCAAGCACCCAAGCTATTATGTTGAGATGTTTCAGGAAACACGTGAATTTAAAGTTTTACTCAGAAGCTTTGTGTTTATACAGACCTCGTCTTTTCTGGAAAAGTGTACTTCTTCAGAATAATGTTATTATTGTTGCACCGTTCTAGAAAATCCTGAGATAGGTTACTTCAGATTTTTATTGGTTTGATTTTACTCGAAAGAAGAAGAATGGGAATAAAATAGGTATTTTCTTCACTCGGCGTGTAAATGGGAATCTACTTAAATTGTTTCGGCGCATAATTCAGTTTCTGATATTATTTGAGACAATTGGTCCCATCAATAAACACATTATGCGTAGGCAGTCTATACATATTGTAATGTGCACTTCCAAACCATTAACATAATTCTATACACGAGTTTGGCACATTACCGCCAATGTGCTACGAATGTGCTACGGATGTGCTACGGCGTAGCGCTGCTACGTCAAGTGCGACGTGGTAGCCGGTAATATTAAGCGCTTTATTGCCTCCTACAGTGTTTGCGGCCACACTAAGGTACTCTATATTATAGCTGGCTATTCGAGCCAACTTAATCATTACAATGTGTTTGGATTATAGTCGGTAAATTGGGAAACAGGGACATTTTATAACAACTTTGTCATGTGTGAAGTAGATTATTTTGTCAGTTATACTTTAACACCCTTTCGACCCATAAATCTCTCACGAATAACCCTGTTATTACTTATGTTTTAAAATATTGAAACCCTTAAAATTAACATTCTATCAATGTAACATAAAATAAAGCCGAAAGGTCAACTGATTACCCATTCTATATGCACGAGCACTTCGCGGTCCATCAAAAACAAGTAATCAAACCCGAGATAGAAACAACAAAAATTTAATGGATAAATTAAGCAGATCGTAAAATATGCGATAACTTCCGCAACATGAAACAAAATCCATTACATTAATGTTAAAGAAGAGCAACAATACGTCACTGTCAGAGAGGAGAGTGGGGCCGGGAAGTGATTTCAAAGGCGGAATGCCCGCAACGTGCCGCGACTCCCGATTACACCCACGTGAACTACATTAATATTTCGAAGAATTAGCCGACGTGACCGCTTCATCAAGTTTAACTACACTATCGAGTTTAAACACGAATTCAACTCGTACTTCGATTCAATTACATTCTCCTTACTCGCCTTTCAATGAATTTGATGACGGAGATCTATTCATGGAGTGGTATCAATTAATGTGATTTAGCTGCGCTTGCTTCTGTCTATTACAAGATGGGTGACTGATTTGACAAATTGATAGACGCCATTGAGTAAATAACTAGTACCGGCGCTGTTTTGACTTTGACCTTGATAGCGTCAGGGCTCAGATACCAAAGTTTTGAAGGGCATTTTTTCGGATTGGTCAAAGGATATGTTAAGCCGATGGCATAAGCTTCATACGGACGGAGCATACGACTTCATGGCAATCTATAGCTTTTTGCACACTAATGTAAATCCGTGTACAACGTATTATCAGAAGTATTCGGCAGAAAGCGTCCATGTGCATACAACGTAAATAATAACATCAACCTTAACGGTCCTACATCAGTAGCTCCATTCCAAATAATTTCATTCAGTCACATTCACACTTCGAAATATTAGCGATCATCAGCGTTAGCCCAGAATCAATTAGGTATAATTTACAACTTGCACTTCAATTCAATTACACTCCCTCAACCGTCTGCGTAAACTATACAATGCAGTGCAGTCTTGTCATAGACAACTAGCTTTAGCTCATGGCTTCGCCTGCAATGACGTCAAGAATTATCCCATGGAAAATTACCACCGGAAAGAGTATGTAATGTTATCCAAGTTATAAACTATCTGTGTGCCGTATTTCATCCGAATCAATTTTACCGTTTTTGCGTGATTAAATAACAAACATACAAGCTTTCGAATTGATGATATTAGTAGGATTTCATGTGTGATTGGTTTTCATAGTTACTTGAATATAACTTGTGTACAGTTCCTAGAACTGTAACACAGACTAGATATCTAACAGATAGCTTTCATGGCATTGCTTTGTGTATGAATTTGTGCGATATTATCTACGAGCTCAGCTGTCGCGTCCTATCTCTCTGTAATGGACTCAGGGCATTCCGCAGAAGTGGGACTGAGCTGATGGTGATGAATTAATTTGTCTGTGTGTCTTTGTTTAGGGTAAAATAAATAATAGTTTAAAAAACTAAAAAACACGCTTTAAAAACCAAACTAAAAAAGGAGAAAATCATTTAATTCAATTAAAAAGCGTGGGGTGCTTTTTGAGGTATTTTTATAATCACTTAATGTCAAGCACCCCACGCTTTTTAATTGAATTAAATTATTTTCTCCTTTTTTAGTTTGGTTTTTAAAGCGTGTTTTTTAGTTTTTTATACTATTATTTATTTTATATTTTTTAGTTCTGCTAACTACAAAAACGTGTATTTTTTCCTTTTTTTGTCATTTTTCTCATTTTTTTTTTAAATTATTGAATGAATAGTCATCGGTCCTCGATAAGTTTACAAAGTTTCAATGAAAACTGACCGTTTAAAGTGGGTCAAAATAGCGTCCAAAGGAGTCGGTTACAAACAAACAAACATACAAGTGAAGCTAATATAAAGCGTGTAAAATCTTTGACCATTTGAACTTTGATTTTTGAAATATCAGATGATATTTAAGGGCACGGCTATCCAAGCTATCCAAGGGCGGAAGCTAGTATGATAATATATAGATTTATTTGTAACTAGCTTTTGTCAGCGGCTTCATCCGCGTGGAGGCCGAAATATATCCCACGCGAACGTACAATCAGGATAAAAAGTATCCTATATGTTATTCCAGGTTATAAACTATCTGTATGCCAAATTTCATCCAAATCCGTTCGGCCGTTTTTGCGTGATTGAGTAACCAACCAAACATACAAACAAACACAAACAACAAACAAACAACAATACAAACTTTCACATTTATAATATTATTATAGTAAGATATAATTATAAATGATGGAAGCAGTGTACACTTCAATATTATCGAGCAACCTACCTCTGAACTGAAAAATATCCACCAAAGTGGTTTTAATAATAAATTATACTCATTCAGCTCATCCTGATAACGAAAAGCCTTTTCCTAGCCAAAGTCTATTCATACACATTCCAGTACACAAGCAAAGGGTAGCTATGTTTATTCATTAACCAACAACTAAAGAGTTCAGGCACAACTTCAGCGAACTAATATTCGAACTGACAAAAGCAAACAAATCAGAAAACTAGAATTTCCAGTGTGTTGTTTTCCAATACCTTTGTAATAGGCAATATCCATTTACTAGAAACCTTAAGTGAGATTAACCCCATATAAAAGTATAGAGTGATTTTTAAAATTTAATCTAGTCTACACTAATATTATGAAGAGGAAATATTTCATTGTTTGTAATAGATAAACTCAATATACAGGATAAGTTTTTATTCAGTGCGCAAATTTGTAACCATGAATTCAGCATACCATTGTAGACCCCCCAGCGCAGAAATTTTTCGTCGGTTATACAAAAAAAAATCAGCTGTTCCATAATTTTGACCGCGTAGGTATTGCACTTTTCTATAAAACAGCAGATTATTTTTTTTGTATAACCGACGAAAAATTTCTGCGCTGGGGGGTCAAGAATGTTATGCTGAATTCATGGTTACAATTTGCGCACTGAATAAAAACTTTTCCTGTATAGTACGATACCCCTTTGTAAGACTGGTTGTCAGACTTTCGGGCTTCTGATGTCCCGTAACGACTGTCAATGATCCACAAATGACAGCCAGGACCAACAGCTTAACTTACTTTCAAAGGCACTAACTTCTTAACCAATTTTAAACATTCTTACACCTATGGAAAGCTGCATTATTCCGGAGTAACATGTCACGTGGACGAAGTCACAGGCGAAGTGCTAGTTCAATATAAAACATTAGAAACAGAATCTTTTGATCTTTGTTTCATATTCAATGACGTCATGAAAGACACGACACGCAAGGTTTAAACGAAAAAAGTTTAAAAAATCTGGTCTTAAAGGCAATTTGTCGATCAAAAAAATATTTGTTCTAGTAAAACTTAAACATAGACAAGAACTTAAAGCTTTTTAACTTTAGCTTTTAATTTAAAAGCCCAAGTAATCAGACGGTCATTAAAAATGAAAGCATTTGAAATGCTTTTGTATAAAATGCAGTCTATAGCCATGATAAATGTTCATTTTGATTTTAAAAAATCATGTATTAAAAATAAGACAGATGCAGCTCATCTGGATTTGTATCAGAACTTTACAAATTTTCCATAGACGAAAATGATTTTGCTAATAACTTTCATCTAAATAATTGCTTATACCTCGTGAGCAAATCCAGGAGTAGTAACAAGCTCACTGCAAAGTGCGAGTATGTGCCAGGTTATAGACATGATATTACAGCCATTATGAAACATTACGATCCCATAGGATCAGGTACTATAAAGATGATAATGGCGAAGGATTTGTATAACCCCCAAGTACTTGCGTTCGCGCTCATGCCTCCCAGTGGGATAAGCAGAATTCTAAATCGTGGCGACGATTATGAAGACAAAGAAACTATGTGGGGTTGTAAATAACTTAGAGGGTTGAAAATTGGAAAGAATATAAAAAACATAATCCTCCTTCTGGGGCTGGCAGTCGGGTAAAAAGAGGTTAATAAACTGATTTACTTCTGCCGCAATGATTTCAAAGATAAAAGAAGGAACCTTCATCGAAGTAGAAGTTTTTTAATTCGATTTTATTTGGATTTATGTATGCATGTAGAGAATATTTTCCACTTTTGTGTGCTACATTCTATTCTAGATAAGCGACTTAATTTACCATCTCACTTGAACAAAAATTAAACAACCAATCTCTAAAATCTACATCAGAAATTCCTTCAAACAGTTATTTTAAGACCGAACTTTCGTATGTTCATTTCATACAGTGAAGTTTCACTATATAAAATTAACGTATCAAACTTAGGTAGTAGCAAGTGTGGTGGCGCCTTAACGTCAATGTCGCAGCAAATTCGGGTCGTATATATAACAAACACAACTTTTAAGCCTCGGCTTACCCACAAGGGTTCAGAAATGATCGGACGTAATTAGAAGATGTGGCACATTTAAACTTTCCTCGTATAGTAAAACAAACGACGCATTCAAACAGAGTATGGCTTTGGCTTTGTGGAGACGCCCACATGCGCACATATACGTATATGTTATATGTTTGACGATGTTATTTTGTTTTATAAAGCATGAATATGTGCCGATAACTTGTGTGTAGCGATGTCAATTGTTTTTCTTACCCTACTTTAATGACCACAACAGTTCCACAAATCGTATTTAATATCTTTAAAGAAAAGTACTTTAATTATATATCTTTAGAAGCATTTGGAGGAACTACGAAGGCTAAACCCTATTATAAGTCTTTGTATAAAAAGCACCATCCTGTTCGAAACGTTGGTGACGTCAGTGCGCCTCCGTGTCGCATAGATACAAGCATATTTTAGAGAGAAAAGAAGGATCGGACATTGACGTTACGTCCTGATGACGCGTTAAGAGTGGTCCCTTTTGGGTCGAGCACCATGTTCCATGTATATTTCGCCTAGACTCCTTTGTATTGTTATCCTGTTAGCCGTTGCCCTTGAGCCCGCGCATGGTGTAAGTGGGTTTGACACAAAGCGAGTGACGGTAAAGGTACCTAATTGACGTGTAGCAACGGTGACATTTTGCTCTTTTATTTATGCGGTACAAGATTTTTTGACAACATCCTACCTTTTTCCAAGAACATTGGGATCAGCTTCCGGGAATACGAGTACATGGAGCTGTCTTCATTTAACTACTTCCGTATCAAAATCGGGCACTCGACCTTATTATCTTGTTATGTAAAGAGCTCCGTGTTCAACTTGGTGAAACGAGAAAATTTCAATTAAAGCAGTGTTTGCTTGACGCAAAAATTAAAGAAGAGCGAGGGAGCGAATCCACTGTGTCAACTAGCTTATAACTGCAACGAGAACAATGTGTAAGTACGTGTCTACGCATACTAGTGTCCCAACTGAAATATCGAGCAAGGCCCGCTTTAGCGCGCCGCGGCCCCCACGCCAACACAAATAACACGTATTAGAATACGCTGCAATACTTACTTTGTGACTGCTACTTCACTTGAAATAAAACGCAATTTACAAGAATATTAAATTCTGTTATACGTTAAAAGCGACTCCAAATAGAATCCGACTTCATGCAAATATTTCAATCAGAATGCTCATATAAACAAACAGTGCAGTGAAATGCTTCAACGTCATAAGAGTAACATATGTGACCCAAAAGCAAAAAACATAAAAAGTCAACAAGCAACACGTTGTCGCAACCACGGCCCTCTTTTCGACGAATTTTAACTGTGGGTACCGAAAATAAAAATGTCGTGAAATAAAAGAACTTTTAAAATAAAACTTTTCATTCATTTCTTTTACGTACAACCTCAGTCAAATTTTATTCAGCATAGTATTTGCTGCAAACATTAAGTACCTTCATTTCGTATCTACAATATTTAAATCGAAAAATAGGTCCAAACTTGGGCGATTTTTTATTAAAATTGGATTACCTACTAATGTTACTTAAGATAAGATTGAGGTTTACGTGAATATACTGAAAAAGAAAAATCGTACAAAACTGATATTTAATTAAATCGGTACAACTCCTTAAACTCACACTAAGCCTCAGAAAAACAAATCGGCAAACTGTTGGCGACGTTCGATTGTTTCTGTCATAAGTTTTGAAATGGTACCGAGCTGTAAGTTGTACCGGTTTCGCTGGGACGCCTGACTTTACACAGAGTAGCGACGAGGACACGGGCGCAACTGCGACCAGTCCCGGGGTACGTGACGTTGAATAACTCACAGCTGTAATACCGGCAACTTCGCTCGCTCACTGCTCTCGGCGGAGAATTTTATGCGCATTATTATAACGGTTTACGTACCTACGGGCCCCGCTCAGCCACAGTAGAACTCAATCCTAAATGTCTTTATGGCCCACGCTAAGACGATGCCATTTCCGCTAAAACAACTAATTTATTACAGGGGTAGTTCAGTGTTAGCGGTTCAACTGTGCAATTTCGTGGTAAATACAAAGTGATGTTTATGTTAACCAACGTTCTTATTTTTCACTATACTATACGGTACCAAACACAAAATAAGAAAATGAAAATGGAAATTCAGTTCAACTAGAGTTTAAGAAAATGAATTTTGAAAAACTCTAAACACTTAACAGATAGAATTTAAACTAGCAAAGTTGTACGAAGAAACGCGGATAGAAGCGATTTAAAAAAACTTTATTATGCAGTGTTTGTGGAAGCACAATAATAATACGCGAAGCGTGATTAATATAATTAATATTCAAAACATGGAGTGCCCGCCAGCTGTTTGATTATCTTCGATGGAGCGCAAAGGAAAAATTTAAATTCCTTAGACGTTGCAGCGAAGCGACGACTGAAACTAAATTGTAGAGCAACCTTTTATTATCGACTAGCTTCCCAACCCTACAAACGACGTCGGTTGGCTTAGGTAGAAATTCAAAAAAGTCATTCACCGGAGACACGTCAGTCTTTTAATTTCGCCGCTCTTTGTTTAAAATGTAAAATGCTTCAAATTCAAAAGCTTGATTTGAGATTATAGACTCGACTGAATATGAATAATCTGTTAAAGCTGAAGATAATGTAATAGAGGGTGCATGGAACTTTTGGAAATAACAAACAGAGCACGCTGATTAGACTTCGTGCTCACCCACCTGTAATTAACAGTAATCAGCTATGTTTACAGTAGTGAACAGACTTGCACATCATTGTACGGACACCAACAACTTTTTGACACTATTTTATTATGTTTGTACTAAGTTAATTAAGTCGCTTGTCACCGGCAACGCAGCCTCGTTGCTTAATACTTTAAGCTCTTAAAACGCAAACTACAACACTACACTGTATTATATCCTCTTAACGAGCTCTTTTAGAGAGCTTACTTCAAATTTAATTAATGGCGATTCAGTAAAAACCCGGGCCAGTTATTAACATTAATTAAGTTTAGAGACAATATTTTATAAATGGGAAACCACTTTAGACAAGGATTAAAAGCCAGCTGGCTTACACCATTTTGATATCTTTTATACTAATTGAGTAAAAGGTTGAATAGACAGCTATAGATATAGTACAAGTAACAAAATAGGCACAAGGATCTAAACTATGAGAACATCTCTAATTGCCTATTACTAAGACATGGGCTTGTTAACCCAAATGTAAATTAATTAGTTGTAAACATAATAGAGAGCAACCTAATTGACTTGTATCTATATTTCTATACTATCTAACTGCTAAAATATACTGAAGCAATTCCTTTGGTAAAAAATAGACCAATGATAGAACATGTTTACCAACGGTTTATGAAGTTCGAAGCTCAAAAAAATGCTGATCATACTTCTGTTATAAATCATAAAATATTTAAGCCAGTTTATTAATTATATAGTGTGGTTATGTACCCCAAAAGCGTCTTGCCGAAAGCGGCACTCAGATTCGTCTTTATCCACCGCAAACCACCCGTAGCCCACCACATCTACTGGCTACAATCCATCATCCTGCCTAGATCAATTAAACCCGGGCTTGGCCTGCCACGTAATGTTCCTTGCGCAAGGATAACACGTCTAACTAATGCAATCTTCATCGCATTCTTCGAGCCCTTGGACTGTAATTCCGTATTATAGACAAATAAATCACGAGAAAAAGACACCTACCTACGGTCCTACGCCTTTTTAAACTGACCTTTGTTTACCGTGAGTTACTCGACCAGGCCGTTCGTAACCCACCTGAGAATTCCGACCCTTTTGATATGTATCTATAAATATTCAGTCATAATCCGCATATTTTAAAGTATAATCAAGGACAACCCATGAAGCTAAGTCGGAAAACGTTCCACTTGACTTATTTGAAACATAAAATAATGTTAACAAAAATAAAACATGTAAAATGCAAATATGAGAGTGCAGTAAACGAGATCTTGGCGGTAAATATAAGCGTGGGCCTGTAGGTGGCATCACCCAACATAAATATTCGGCGTAACTTATGTGCGCTGTGTCGCGCTGTTCAGACAAAAACACCTCTGAAACGGAGCTTTGATTTTAAATTCTAATTTTATGAATCGTCTAGTTTGCATATCGCAGCATATTTTGGTTAAAACGACACAAATGTGTAGCCCCTCCCTTATTAATGGTTGCTAATTTATAATACACAAATCTCGCATGTGTGCCCGGGGCGCCATGAAGATTCGTTAGGTACAATTATATATGACCAGAGATCGGATGCATATTTACCTAAAGATATTTTTTTGCTATGAAAGTAGCGGCTTTATAAATTATTTGTAATATTTATTAAAAACCCCGGGATTCTTGGATTGCATAACTATTTAGCTGTGTATTAATTTAAAATTAATGTTTAACACGATACAAATATGTGCAAGTACTGGCGGAGGGGTGGTTTGTATTCGTTAAAACAAAAAATGAACATTACCTAAATTAAGACTTTTTCGATACAAAAGCGCATTCCATGTTAGCCAACATCTCAACTTTAGGTGAATATGCATCCGAATATCCGATCTCTGTATATGACACATACAAAAGTATGCTAACGTTGGTATAATTTTGATGATTCGTGTCTTACAAAACCTGATTCGGTCGGATTACTTTCAGCAAGTTGCGTAACTAATGAAGTAACTTGTGACACGGGTCGGGCCCTGGGATCGACGTAATCAAATTAATGAGAAAACTTCACTTCAATTTAGGGTTTCCTACCTCAATCTTTAGGATATTTGGTAGCGGTCAAGTCGAGCACTTGACCGCTACCAAATAACCTAATGGGCATGTTGATTGCAGTTTGAATAACTTGCTTCGACCTTCGTGTGTTCAAGAACATGGCTTATGCTAACAAAAGTTACTGAAATACGTCAGGAAAATACTCACCCGTACTTTTTTACGTACAAAAAGCAATCTCATCATCATCATCATTTATCATTTCACCCGAAAGATGCCCACTGCTGGACATAAGGCTCCCCCAATTTGGGGGGGTTCGCCATAATTGCCACGCTTGACAGGTGGGTTGGCGATCACAGTATGGTGGTAAAATGCATAGAGAACGCTGCTGCCCATTCTCTAGTAAGTCCCTTAGTCGCCTCCTACGACACCCACGGGAAGAGATGGGACGGTGGTATTCTTTACGTCCGGCCCCCACGAACGAAGTAATCTATAGTCAAGTGAATTTAGAACAAAGGACAGGCACAATAATGGAATTGAATTGAATTGAATTGATATACCACGTATTGGTAACAAGCTATCTCTTGATAATACTGTATGCACTTTGTGGTTAGTAACAGTAACGAAAGTAGTTTTAGAGGCTGTTGATCCTACCAATTCAATTAAGCTCTTAGGCAAGTCTGGTCCTGGGCCGAGGATCAGAAACCCCGAAGAATAATCTCCAATCATGTTATAATTTAATTTTATAAGACTTTCTGAACTTCGTTTCTGGATGCCTGGATGTTTCTTAATGCCACCACCAATTTAAAAAAAGCAATGAAAAAATATGCAAAAAGATTACAGAAGCCTTCAGATAGAAACTCGACAGGCAGAACAAACTTTTAGAACAATGTCGGCATAAAAAAAAGAGTTCCCATAATCGGCAGTACCTAATTGAATTCTAAAGTTGGAACTGTTGGAAGCCTGCTGCACTACTGCAACTTCTAATCATAAATTCCGTTGTTATAACATTTAACAAAGTTTCCTGTCATCTACAGAAATTGGCTTTACTCCAATTATCCGCTTTTTTCTCCCCGCCTTTAATAGTGGGTGCTAACTGTTACAACAATGTAGGCATTTAGCTTTTGTTAAAACTCCACTTTGCCCGTTATGTTTATGAGCTCTCAGTAATAATACGCTGTCTTTAACACAAAATACAAAGTTTTTTGGTTTCATGCCAAAGTGCAGAAAGATTTGTTACATGCTGGCGTTACACTTACCATGTTTAGAGAACCAAAATGAATATTAATGTCAACATTAAGTATGGCATTGGTATACTAAAATTAAACTGTTTGTTATTTATTACAACACTTGAATTAAATACCCTAAAACATTATTCACATTACCTATTACAAATACTTTGAATGTTAAAGTAGCATATATAACCCAAACACACTCAACACTTTCCTTTTGAATGAATTAGATATAATATTTACATAAAAATCCCGTCTGCGTACTTACTGAATCATAAGTAGCAAAATGCTACTTATATTTGAGTAAACATTAAAGGTATCATTATGTGTGCGTCGCTTGTTCACAAAACGTTTGATCTTTCTAGCATTTGTTTCATATCTACACATTTGAACGCATTTACCTGAATAAAAGGGTTGTTTCGTTCTATTGTTAAAAATATATTCCGCACACATTTTTTTACTGAGGATGATCACTCGAAAACATGTAAACACAATCGCGCCGTCGTCCCCACGTTAAAGCGGGTATTGAAGTGTGAAATTCAAAAATCAACTAACATTTTCTAGCCCAGTGAATCACTCATCCCTCCGTAGTCTTTTGCTCGAGACGTGTTTGCTTTTCGCTGAAGAGATTTCCCTTTAGATAAATTCATCGTGTTGATTCGACATTGTTTACACTGGAATCCTTTTAGTTGCGTTTGAACTTTGTTTGTGTTTTTTCTAAGGCAACAAACTGATGATGGAAACTTAAAATATATTTCAGCGAAATACGTGTAAATGGATTTCGACTTGTCTATAAATATTCATTGTTTGATCTGAATAAAAATAAAGAATGGATGTTTAAGAAGTTGTATTAAATAATCGTTTTGTATAATTGTACATTACTTCTAGAGAGTACAGATAGATAATATATACCCTATATTGTTCTTGATTTCCACCTACTGGTCGAAAGGGAATGTGGCTCTACGCCACGTAGTAAGCTACGCCGTGCGTGCCTACGCGGCTACGCCGTAGCATACGGTGGCACAGTCTACGCAACAGTCATATTTAAGTTAAACATTATTTTAATATTCATACTCAGCACTCTGAATTTATGAACAAGTTCATTATACTTTATTAAAAAAAACAGCTTATTATGCTCCACAATTAACGATTTTGTGCGATATTTTCTCAAAGACCGTTCGCTAATGTTCCCGTAATAAAAATTATGAAAGAACACGGAACCTCTGTTTCAAGGCTATCCCGAGCGTTAATAAATAAACGTTTGATATTTATTATTATTTGTTCTGCGCGGGCTCTCCTTGTTTGTTTGTTTGTAAACAGACGTTAATACCAGATACAGAGAACCGCTATAATAATGGGACATTAACTGTTTCTTTTATTATGCGACAGATTTACTCTTAACTGCGGTTTTGTGGGTTCTATTCATGCTTTAATTTCTGCCTGCGACTTCGTTCGCGTGGAAGTCGTACAACATCATAATACAGGAACCTAGCAAAATAACAGCCACATTTTGATAAAACTTCGGTGTATACTGAACCACGTAATGGCACCAGACTGATTCACTGACAGATGCATTCTTAAATATTATTCCTGACGAACGGCTACTACGAAAATAATTTAACAGCATTGTAAGCACACTGGATTTCTCAGTAACAGTTACTTAAGAATAGGTTTTTATTTTTATTATAACCATAAATGACAGAAGAGGCCTAAACTTTATGTTTTTATCATATAATTTTGCATATATAATTTTTATAACAAAATATTCAAAAATAATCACACAAATAATCAGTAATTGGAACATGAACTTACAATCACAGGTTTGCAAAACAGTCGTTGAATCTAAGGTTCTGTACAAATTAGAATAGCCGTTCTAATAGGTATATGTCATGATTAACTGCTTTGCTCAATAAAGGTTCCATAAAAGCGATCATGACAGGTTAAATCTATAACTTTAAGCAATATTCTAACCTTTTTCTGCCAGGGGTGCGGGTTGTTCGAAAGAGATACCGCGGCCCCTGGCACACAGGCAACTGAGGGAACACAGGTGGGTTTTAGTCAGTAAAAGTCTGACACGCCCGTTATTTGCACGCACGTTATTTGATGATTTCCCAACCAAAACATAAAAAACCTTTTTTTTTTTTTTTTTGACCTTATGATTTACCTTTTTACAAATTAATGACGGAATATTTTTCATCCCCCAAATAGCGTGATAGTTTATAACCTTCACACTGACTAGAATAATGAGGAAGATTTATGAAAAAAATTAACAGTACCGTCATATATCTGGTAGTATTTGCTTGATGCTGGAAAATACATTCAAGCAACCAAACAAATAATCTATGAACTAAATTTTCGGCATTAGAATCGTTCCCAGAACTCGTAGCAATTACTTTTTGTTCAAAAATATTTAAGATATTCAATATTTTACTCTCGCTATGATTTTATTAAATATAAATGATTTGATTTGTTTTTTTTTATTATATAGTAATAGTTGGTAGGTAGGTAGTTACTAAAAGAAAAAATATCACAACTCTCGGTTGACCGTACGCCTTCCATGGGTACCTACAAAAAAGGAGAATGGAGATGCAATGAAAACGATGTAGATTTACCACAATGGTGTTCAATAGTCCAACATTTGCCAGTGAGGCAATCTGCAAAAGCATTTTTTTTCTGTGGGACTGTTGAACAAAAAAATCTCACATGCAGTAACACCCATGCTTTCAACAAATACCTGTAGGCAATGTTTTTCGCAACACAGGATCGTTCGTAGAACAGTAAACATAAAGGTATTCTATTTTTGCCAACTCTCGTAGTACCGATTAGGATCTCGTATAGTCGATTGGCTTCCCGATCCCGTGACTCCGTGACTGTAACCTGTAAATAGTGTGAATTTATTTCGTAATTGAAAACGACGCGCTTTTTTCCTAACATTGTAAAATAAATATGTTTAGATTTAGTTAGAGAATAACTCGATATTCACACGGACGTTATAAAATTGCGGCGGGATTTTTACGCACACTGGCGTTCTAACCCTCAGTGTCGAACTGAGCATTGAAAATCTGAGTGCAGCACGAGTGAGACTCTGCGCGTCGAAAAATCACAGTGTTCGATTTTCAACTCTTGGCGCTAAGCAGTGTGTTACGTACCGTTCTCTTTAAGATAGGTATTACCTTCCGCATTTAATCTTAGGAATTTCGGATAGTCTTTCAACCTCCAACTAGTACAAGCATTTGTGTGTGGTAGAAAGGGTTTGATTTGATTAAGTTGCCGGCTTGCTTCTCGCCAATTAACCAAGCAATCCAACTGGTGGATGAAGGGCGACAGTGGCGCCGCGCTGCCGCGTGTTTTTTCTCTTAAACTGATCGTACACGAACGAAACAATGTGTTCCGCGTGTTAAAAACCTTTTTTCTCATACGAGATGTCCTTCTGTGATTTTGTGCTACACCCCTGTCAAGACACGATCAAGAACATTAACCAGCACCAGTGGAAATAAATGTGTAGTGGAGTTTTAGCTGGATTTAGGACGACTGACCCAGACGCTGAGCCCGACTAGGAGCGCGAAGCAGTGGGCAGAAGTTTGCAGGTAACTTTAAAAATCCACTAATCTACGACACAGTGCGTGCGCGAAAAAATCCGCTGCAATTTTGTTACATCCGTGTGAATGTCGACTAAATAAATTATTCACAAACTGAAACCACGACATTTTTTTTTGAGCTGCAGCACATGAGGAATGCAGAAATAATTCATCGATTATACAAAAAAAACTGCTGTTTCATAGAAAAGAGCAATACCAACGCGGTCAAAATGATAGCAATTTTTTTTTTTCAATATCCATCGAAATACCGGGGGGAATCGTGTTGAAAGTTTTAGGTTGCGCGTCGATCTCCCTGCCACCCTTTATACCTAATTTAAATTGTAGGCAATGTTTGAGTACCTACAAGCTTATTACACAAGGTACTAAATCAAACCTTTTCTAACAGTCCCAACCTCGCAATGCTTATCTTCTTCATACCGTCATGTGCCGTATAATGTATGGAATATACATTACACAGCACAAAGACAAGTCATAAACATAGTCATAACGGATTTCATAAAAACACGTAGAAGAAACAAATAGTTTGTTTATGCAGAAATATTACCCTTTTAAGGTTATGGCCTGGGGATAGTTCGCGTATGACCATAATGTTCTTTGGCGAGCTGTTATTTCCATTAAACGCTTATCTTGGAGATTCATGGCAAGCCCCGGCAAAAATGATGGTCGTTAAAGAAATTGAATACCCTTTACTCATGCTTAAAGTTTCTCATATCCATTTGTTCTTAAGTTTCGGTGCCCCCGTGATGGGGTCGGGTTGCATCGATTTTACTGGGTGCTTTGAAACTTTAATACCTACCTTAAATACAAGCATAATCATGCTATAATGTTCCCACTTCTGGGATACAGGCCTCCTCTGAGAAGGAGGAGTGAATACAATACCTACTTTATGAATTACAATTTATTTTTTATTAAAATATACTAAATAACTAGGCGCTTTACTTAGTCTAAATTATTTTATCACCCCTGCTCTAAAAAACGGTGAAGGAAAACATCGTGAGGAAACCGGCATGTCCTAGAACCAAAAAATTTGAAGACATATGACATCTACCAAACCGCGATGGGTCCGCGTGGTGGATTAGGGCCCACTCCCTCTCACTGGGAGGAGGCCTGTGTCCCAGCAGTGGGAAGATTTTAGGCTGATATGATGACTAGTCAAGAAATAACTAAGGGTAGGTAAAATCTTTGCACACATCAACATATTTAACAATTTCATATACTTAACGCCAATGAAACTCGCACAGGAGTGCACCGCAGAAAGTTTTAGAGATTGTATGAATATGCAGAGCCTTCAAATTGTAAGCGCAAACTTTGACTGACGGATATACGAAGGTATACCTGCTTGCTCTTTACTGTCTAAGGTATATTAATTATTAACCTAGGAACCTATCCTTACACCTAATAAAATACATTCTTGTCAGTGTGTTTGTAATTAGACGAAAACCTAAAATCATCTTTGCCTAGCCTTTTCCCAATTATATTGGGGTTAGCTTACAGTCTAACCGTATGCAGTTTAATACCAGTTCTTTACATAGAGCGACTCCCTATCTGACCTCCACAACCCAGTTACTGGGTTATACGATACCCTTTGGGTAAGACTGGTTGTCAGACTTTCGGGCGTTTGACGACCCGTAACGACTGTTAAAGATCCATGTATGACAGCCGGGACCAACTGCTTAACGTGCTTTTCAAGACAAAGAAGGGCTTTGGTATGTAAATATGGTCACCCATCCGCGGATAAACCGCGGCAAGCGTATCTTAACCTGATCGATTGAACCGTGCGGCTGTAGCCACAAGCCCCCCTAGAGAAAAATCTATCCTATCCGCTATGAGAGACTAAGAGTAGGTTTTAGTATGTATTTTATCACAATAGTTAAATAGGGCAAAGCCAATACGGACCTATACGTACCTACTTACATCATTTGTGTTCTGCAAACGTTTGCCGTTCAATGTGAACCTCCAATAATGATTGCTTCGTCTAATTTATCGAGGGTCATTATAACCAAAAGTTGTGTACAAAAAAAGCACACTCGAATCGTTACACGTGGAAGTCGTTGACCATACAAATGATGTAATTCTTTAGACCTCTCTTAAACCCCAATTACGCACTACTGCGGTCATAAGTGGAGTCCGACTCTTTGGTCAAGTGAGAAATGTAATACATAAGATCACGCCCATGTTCCTGAATTTACTTTTATCAAGGTTCGCAAAAAAGCAAAGAATATTTTTTTTAAGAGTGTATGCGTGAGGTAAAGAATAGTACAGGCATTCGCAAGACCTCCCCTGCTTCGCAAAACATAGGCCGCACGCAAGTCCCAAGTATTGCCGTAACGACCGGTCCTACGCTGTCCACATTCATCAAATTCTCACTTATGTTCATATTGCTATTTCAAACAACAGCCTAAATAAACTAAGCACCCTTGTACATGAGCCCTCATATTAATAAGCTTTCAACTCACGTCAATCAACGCTTCAGGCAGCGGCCTATTGTCACGTAATCATGTTGCCACTGGCGATCAACACTCCATTGTGTATTATAATCGCTATAATCGTTACACTCTTCTAACTTGTTACATTATTTTTTTAAACAATAGTAAAGTAGAAGTGAAGTATACGGGAGTCATTTATTCGGAATTTAAAATTATATTTTTTTCGGAAACGACTTGTATAGCATCGGATCGGAACGCATCGTACAATCTTTAAACGATATTAAATCATGTACACAGTATTTAAAGTCTATATTACCAAGCTCAAATACATTGCAAACTATAATTTTGTATAATTTAGAAGCATTTTGTTTAAACTTTGTAAAATCCGTTTAATAATTATGTTGTTTTGATGTATGTTGACTTGAAAAAGCGTGGCAGTTGAGAGTATGTCATGCTCACTTAAATGTCTCGCTGATGGTGGCGCGTGTGTTGGATCATTCGGTTCCCTACAAAATGGTTGAGCTGGATGGTGCTGATCCACGCGTCAAGTTCGTGAACGGGCGCCGTCGGTGAGACTGGTCATCTCCTAACTTCCATGGCTTATTTTAAATCTTATATTTAGAATTGTTTTTTTTTACATTGTTCTCACATATAGAAGCAACAAGAATAATGTTCCCAAGATTTTGTAATACCTAACATTATTAAAAAGAGTGTCCATGGAGTTTCTTGCCCGTTCTTCTCCATAGAAATCTACGTTTTGGAATGAGCAACTAGCTTCAACTTTCCAACTGGTCGACTTTATGACAATTCAAAAGTGCCTGTAAATGGTTTAATTGAAATAAATACTTTGAGTTTGAAAGCCGCGCACAGCAGCTTGACCGCGGGTGTCTTCAGCGACACGCGATCGTAGCCTAAAGTACCTATGATGCGACGCGCGATAGGCTCCGTTCGCTTGTCGTCGTATCTGACCGGATCCTTTCGGCTGTCATCGCGTGCGCTCAAAGCCGTGACCGGGCGGCACCACTCATTCTCGAAAGTGCACGCACTGAAGACGTCGATTTAGAAGATTTATTTTTTGTTTAGTGCAAAAGTATACGTGTCAATATGACATAAAAAATTGCACTCGTCAACACGGTAGGAGTGAAACTATTTGACGAGGCGCAGAAGCGGATACGTTCGCAAGCGACGGTACGGAGTCGATCGTATGCGTCTACATCCTGCCAGACGCAATCGGCTGCCGATGCATCCGTTCGTATCCTTTCCGATCCGATGCGATGCGAGCCGTTTGTTGGAAATCATCCTCTAAAATTAAATCAGCCCATACAACATTATTATCTCCTTTAATTCATTTAAACGTACATATAAATTATATTTTTAAATATTCGAACATAAAAAAAAATTACATAAAAACATTTAAAAATATAAAAAATAGTAGCCCACCGGTATCGGGAACAGGGTCCAAGCTACCGGTGGTCAGGGCTGCTGAGAGAGGAACCTCCTCACGATACGCGCCGTGTCCAGTAGTACTGCTTTCTGGATCAAGTTCTTGATCCAGCTGCCTAACGAGAGCCTCCTGAGGTGTTGGTCGAGGCTCTTGGCTATAATTCCATTGACCGTCACGACTATCGGCACAATGATTGCTGTATCCACATCCCACATGTCAACAACCTCGCGTGCCAGGTCAAGATACTTGATCTGCTTATCTTTTTCAGCTTTCACGAGGTTCTCGTCATGTGGGACTGCTATATCAATAATCATTGTGCGACGCTCTAATCGATCTATCACCACTATGTCCGGCTTATTGGCAACAATGTCCGGTCAGTGATGATGGATCGATCCCAATACAATGTGATAGTGCCATTTTCGAGAACTGGGTCGGGCACATACTTATAGTACGGTACTTCCGAGTCGACAAGACTGTATTTCAGAGCAAGTTGCTGATGGATAATCCTGGCTACAAGGTTGTGCCTATGTTCTATGTTAAGGGTTTTGGTTTCCGCACTTAGTCCTTCAAGTGGACCATTGTGCGTGAGCCATGGCGGCCTTCGGTTGTCATTCCAGCCAGCCCACCTCCCTCCAGAAGTTGGCTATAACTCCTGGTCTGTTGAGAATATCCGTGTAACATTTGGGTTCCCCGAGGGTTTCTGTTCTAATCTGGGCTACGCCTGTGCATTCGAAAAGCACATGCGTGACGGTCTCCTCGGCCTCCATGCAAGCCCTGCACAAGGGGCTGTCTGTTATGCCTATTGTGTAGAAGTGTTTGTTTAGTGGGCAGTGTCCTGTGATGGTTCCAGTCACCAGACGCAGATCTTTCCTGTCCAGGCGTAACAGTCGTCTGGTCAGCCTGCCATCCAAGGATGGCATTGCTTCCCTAGACTGCCTGCAGCCTGGTGTTAGGTTCCACCAGCTCTCGGCTTGTGTGTGGGTGTATTCTTGAAGCCACCTGCGTAGTTGGTTGAAGGGGATGGGCACGAAGGGCTCGGGACCACATACTGACGCGCTGGATGCCCTTCTGGCCAGTTCGTCAGCAGCATCGTTGCCTAGCGATCCACTATGTCCTTTTATCCATTGCAGTGTCACAGAGTTGCGGTTGGCAACCGTTACTCTTTCTAGTGCATTATGGCATTCTAGTGCTAAACTCGATGTAATGTATTTTTTTCGTAGGGATTGGAGAACTGAAGCACTGTCGGAGAGTATACGTATGTGTGTGTCTGTGACCCTCCTAGCTTCTATGGCGTACGCCGCTTGTATAATGCCCACACATTCCGCTTGGTATACGGTGTTTAGCATTCCCAGCGGGCTGGATATGTTTATGTTAAGGTCTTGTGAGAAAACTCCGACTCCGGTTCCGGAGTCGGTCTTTGATCCATCAGTGTAAACTCTTAGCTCATCCGGGCCTGAGTGATCGTATTGTTCTTCTATGAGTACTACGTTGTAGTGTCTCTGGAAGTAATGCAATTTCGGGGTTTTATCACAGGGTGATGCTATCATTGGCTGTCGCTTGATCGCATCATCCTTAATGCGTGTGTGCTTGACCCTAGAGTCTTTGCTTAGGGTTCCTGCTATGTCTAGCCTCAAGGCAGCCAGTGCTGCCTCCTCCCGCACTATGAGATGTAGAGGGGGCAGCCCCAACATTGCCTGTAGGGCAGCAGTGGGTGTAGTTCTCATGCAGCCGGTGATTGCCACACAGGCGCACCGCTGCAGCTTTTCAAGGTCTTTTTGTGCTGTGCCTAAGTCTGTTCTGGGCCACCAGACTATTGAGCCGTATGTAATAATTGGTCGAATAACTGTGGTGTACAGCCAGTGGGTGACTCTGGGGCTAATGCCCCAGTTCCTGCCAAGCATTCGCTTGCACTGCCACAGGGATATGCTGGCTTTTGTAGTGATGTAGTTGGTATGTTTTGCCCAATTCAGCTGTTTGTCCAAATATATGCCCAGGTATTTGGTTTCAGTTGCTAGGCTTAGGGTGGAGCCAAACAGACGCGGAAGTTTCAGTTCCGCGAGTTTCCTCTTTTTCGTGAAGAGGATCAGTTCGGTTTTTGTTGGATTTACTGATAGTTGGTGTTTGTTGCACCAGTCTTCGACTATTTTCAGGGCTTGGCGCATTAGGTTGCATAGGGTATTTTCATGGGTGCCATTTATTATTATGGTTAGATCATCGGCGTAGCCTACGGTGAAGTAACCTTTGTCATTCAGTGTTTTAATGATGCTGTCTACTACCAGGTTCCATAGAAGTGGCGAGAGGACTCCCTATGTATGGTTGGTATGGTTGTGCCTATGTAAGTAGTCTCCGTTAGCCAGACGAGAACAGCCAGAAATAATGTGTCGGATTGATTCCCCCGGACGGTGGCATGCCCGACAGATGTCAACCGTGCCATCCTTCACAATATATTTCCGGTAGTTGTTCGTCATCATAACTTCGTCCATAATTGCAAAGACAAAACCTTCGGTTTCTCCAAAGAGATCACCGAATCGTAACCAGGATACGGACGCTAAGAAGTCTACATCGGGTCCATGTAGGACCCGGTAAAAGCGCCCGTGAAGATCTTTGCTCTGCCATACCTCCCTGCGGTCATTAGTATCTAATACTTTAGGTTTGCGCCAGTTCTCGTTAGCCAAGGAGAGCGGGGTGAGGCCCTTGTCCACTGAGACCACATCTCGGTGCATTCGCACGTCGGCATCTAAGAAGTAATCCCGGAGACTGCATACCTCACGGTTGTGCAGGGTTTTAGCATTTAATAAACCTCGACCTCCGCACTTCCGTGGGATATACAGTCTCATCACCGACGACCGTGGATGGTGCATCCGATTTGCGGTCAGCAGTGTGCGGACCCTCCTATCCAGGGCGTCAAGTTCCGTTTGAGTCCATTTGAGTATGCCGAAAGAATACATCAAAACCGGCATGACCCAACCGTTGAAGGCGCGCACCTTGTTTCCGCCTGATAAAAGACTGTTTAAAACTTTATTCAGGCGGCAAGAGAAGCGCTCCTTCAACGATTGTTTCATGTCAGTAGTGTTGATGCCTAACGCTTCCGACATACCCAAATACTTGTATGTTTCGGTTGAGGAGAGGGATCTTAGATGTATGGAATCCGAGAGTTGGGTTCCCACGGATTCCACAATCTCCCCTCGCTTTACATGCATGACCGCACATTTGTCCACACCAAATTCCATCCTGATGGCGCTACTGAAAGTTTCAGTTACTTTCAGTAGCTCCATCAGTTGCAATTCAACATTATTTATTATTATATTGGCGTATTATTTATAAAACTGAAAAACACCTCTAATCTTGAAGGTTACACAAGTTATTCGCCTATGTCCTGCCGTAAGTGAGTAATGAAACGTATTGATTCAAGCCAAAATGTTAGTTCGAGAATTTCACTCGAAATTGCAACAACATTTTTCCAGAACTTCCTTTGCCATCTAGATAAATCTATAAGATAGCGACCCTCGAGCACATTATGTGAAAATATCGTTGGGTGATGGCGAAAATGAACTCGTGTGTGAGTAGGGAAACGTAATTTATAACTAGTGAGATATCAATCGTCATTCTTGAGAAAATTGAGCCACGTACCACCAAGCTAGACGTTTTATAAAACATTCATGTTCTTAATTAATACCTTGGCATTGTTCACGTCGACATAATTACAGAATTAACGTTTATGACGCTTTGTGTAAAATTAGGCATTTGGGTTACAAAAGATATTAAGCTAGAACATTTAAATAAGTAGGTAACATTAAAGATGTACGTAATTCTGTTAATGGCCTGTGTCAAAAACATGGCTCGGTTTTAAAAAAAATCTTATTTATGTAGCACGGCACTCGCAAATAGCTATGCATGTATTATAATTTTATTTCAAAATGGCCGATTATATTTCTGTTTAAAACGGTCACAAAGATACTTTTTTTGCGTGGTGAATCATCAAATAACTTCTCCCGCTCTGGGTGGAGCAGGAGGGCGTGTCAGACTTTTACTGACTAAACCTACCCGTGTTCCCTCAGTTGCCTGTGTGCCAGGTGCTGCGGTATCTCTTTCGAACAACCCGCACCCCTGGCAGGCATCGGCCCTTGCGGACCCCACCAGTCACCAGTTGGCGCTGACATCTCATTGAGGCGCGCGTGGAATACAACGCGCCGTCGACCCGTCCTTGGTCCTTACCGGACAGCGAGCTACACATTACTCGCCGTCCGTAAGCCCGCGCCTACGAAGGTTGGGAATCAGCCTGGGATCCCTGACGGCCAGGGCGTCTCCCGCGGCGACTACGCCCGTGAGGGCGCATATACTACCTCTCCCTCACGTACGCCGCCTCCCTCTTCACAAGCATTACTGCTTCGCAGAATTAGGTGACGGCTACCCATGCACTCTCGCTCCGTACCTACCATGGCCTGGACCAGGGCCGAATGCAAAAGTTCGCCACCGCCGATCGCCTCCACGAGGACACGGCGGTCCACATAGGTACTTAGGAACTGTTTTTTTTTTGCAATCTCTAATAATTTTGTGTACGAGTATAGTGCCTTTCTTACATGTGTGTCTCCAATACGTAAGAGTCACTGTAAAAGTTTCAAGTACAATTACACTGCTCTTGGTTTGATGAAACTTTTGAACTTTGAAGATGGCAAGCGATTATTATTTTGGCCGCGCTTCGCTCCTATTTCTCATTTTTATGATTACTATTGTACAGTTTTTATTATCGCCGGCATCGCCGCGGAAAGAGTTTATTATTTGCGACGATTAAATCCAAAGTTTTGATAATATAAAAGTAGTATTCTAGTGAACTGACCCAATATTTCATGGGGACTGAACAAAGGGTAGGTACTTAAATCTCACTGTTTTATTTTTAAAGTGACCATTTTTTTTTAAATAACTGTTACGTGTACGCGCTTTATTCTTCTTGTAAAAATTTACTCATGAATATTCATCATCATCATCATTTCACCCGAAAGACTTCCACTTCTGGACATAGGCCTACCCAAGCACCGTCACTTCGACAGGTTCTGCACTTCCCGCATCCAGCGGATTCAAATCAAATCAAAAGCCATTTATTCAAATTAGGCTGAGAATCAGCACTTTTCTAACGTCTATTCCTATGGCCTTTACCAAATCATCGGTCCACGTAGTGGAAAGTCTTCCAACGCTACATCTTCCGGTACGTGATTAGCACTCCAAAACCTTTCGGCCACATCGCCCATCGGCCATCTGTTCTGCGAGCAATGTGGGGCCCGGGATCCTGCCGTTTTGGCAAAATGATTTTGACAACATTTCGTTATTCAAACAAATTTTAGCAATCTTTTTTAATACCAATGCAATATTTGGAATGATTTTAGTATGCACATTTTCATTTGGTAAATTTTTTACTCAACAGAATATTACCGAGCATAATTTCGTTATGGTATTTTTTTTTATGATTTACAACAAACAATCTCTGAACAATAAAAACATATAGTCAAACGATTTGTTATGAAAAAAAAATAAGACAAAAATAAGAATATAAGATTTTTTGGGAATTATATAATTTTAAATGCACTCTTATTTTAATATAATCATTTATTTGATACGAAATATTTGTAACTTACATTATTTTTTTCTTCCAATGGACCTTAAAAAAATTTATTTCAGAGTATTCGCACTTGTGTTGCAAAATTTGATTAATTCTGCCGTCTTTTTCCAAATATATTTTTTTATTTTTTTTGTGACGGTTCACCCGATAGTATTATCTCAAAAATATGTTATACCAACTGAAATATTTGGCTACATTAAAATTGGTAAAAGTGCTAGTTGGTAAGGAAGTTATTGTTTAAACGTTCACTTCCCAAACATTCGCTTTGCGTTACAATTATTTGTAAAGAGTTTATTTGCTAAGTAATAATTTGGCAAATTAAATAATGCGGAAATTTTTTTGGGAAGTGATAATTTGTCAATTATTTTTTGATAACACAAGGAAGACCCGTCCCCGCCCACTACCTCATAAGTCTGGCAATTTTTGGTTCCCCTACTGTTCATTTCTGATTCGATCACGAAACTCCAAACGTCTTAGGTGACTTGCAGCCTTCTAATGAGGCCCATTGTGAGCGACCACTTTTCAGTGCCATCGGTCATCATTGGCAACACGCACTAGTCAAAAACTTTCGTCTTCGTGGATTAGCGTCTTCCTAGCGATTATGGCAAGTTCCCCCCAAAAATGGAATATGCTAAAAATCTCCGGCAGAGATCCGGCTGCCACAATCACCAAAAACTGGACCTGGCACATTCAACACGCGTACGCTCGAGAAGATCGCTGAACTCGAGGATGAATTGAGTTGGTTACGATGGGGTATAGTAGGGTTATCCTAAGTCCATCGACAAATCCGGAAACTTGGTCTATTTCCGGGAAGACGACCACCAGTCCCAAAGTTGTGTCAGGTTTATCGTCCATAAAACCCTTGTGAATAACGTGGGGAAGATCGAGAGTGTGTCGACCAGAGAAAGTGTTCCTTATACTCAGAATATCCGCAAGGTATTTGCTGAAGGTCGTTTAGGTTTACAACCCTACCTCATCATACCCCGACAATAAGGTGGAGACTATGATTGAGGATATTTCTAGAGTCATGACTGGTTTTAAAACTCATTTTCCCGTTGCCATGGGCGATTTCAACGCGTAACTAGGCAACCGAAGCGATGATGAGTTGCGAGTGGGGCAATTTGGAGTTGGACATCGGAATCACCGGGGTCACCTACTGACAAGTTTTATGGAGAAGGAAGGCCTCTTTATGATGAAGTCCTTCTTCAGAAAACGTGAGCACAGGAAGTGGACCTGGCAGATCCCTGATGGTGCAACAAAAAATGAGATTGACTTCATTATATCGACGAAGAAGCAAGTATTCAATGATATCTCTGTGATCAACGCTGTGAAAACTGGAAGTGATAACCGCATGATAAGAAGCACTTTGAACTTAAATATTAAGCTGGAAATCTCGCCTCCTGTGACCGTCAAATCTACCCTCCGCCCGGCACCGATCCAAGTTCGAAACCCCGAAAGCTTTCAACTCGAACTACAGAACCATTTCGAGTGCCTAGGGAGCTCCGTGGACGACCGTGTAAAATCGATAATGGCAGGGGTTCTTGGACCCGGGTCGATGACGCGTTGTATTCGACGCGCGCCTCAAAGAGATGTCAGCACCAACTAGTCGGGTCTGCAAAGGCCGATGCCTGCCAGGGGTGCGGGTTTTTCGAAAGAGATACCGTGGCCCCTGGCACACAAGCAACTGAAGGAACACGGGTGGGTTTTAGTCACTAAAAGTCTGACATGCCCTCCTGTTCCACCCAGACCGGGAGTAGGCAGGATACATTGCTCGCAAAACAGATGGCCAATGGGGCCGAAAGGTTCTGGAATGGCGACCGCGTACCGGAAGACATAGAGTTGGAAGGGCTCCCATAAGGTGGGCCGAAGACATTGTGAAGGCCGCAGGAATCCGCTGGATGTGAGAAGCACAAAACCGGTCAAAGTGGTGGAACTTGGGGAAGGCCTATGTCCAGCAATGAACGTCTTACGGCTGAAATGATGATGTCTGACTGGTACCTTTTCACGCTTAAACAGATTTCGATAAAGTTTGGTAAGAAGATATAATAGTATTCTGGTGAAGGTACTTTTTACCGCGGGAAAATATATTTTCTGGGGTGGGCAAAGCAGTTTCTTGGGTGGGCGCTGCCCACCCTTAACCTAGCTACGCACATGATGGTAGATGAAAACACACGTTATTTACACGTAGCTCTACTAGGTACAAACTATTAGTAGATACCTACTTACATATAAATTAATACCTCAAGATACCGTATATCTACTGATTACGGTTTTAAATATATTGTAAGGATTGTTAAGTTAGGTCACACAGGATTTCGGAATTGTGTGTATCAACTAACCTATATATAGATAGCAGCAAAATTCCTGACTTGTACATTTAAGTCCACATACTAAGTTGTTGCAAGCTTTGCTGCAAATGTAAAAAGTGACAGCGAACTTTATCTTGTACACCTGATGCCGATAGTAGGTACGTCCTACACTAATAGGTACCTAGGTATGTAAGCCAGGATACCTATGATATTCGTATATAATCTTAGCATCTAGGTATTTAGTTTAACTGGCATCAAATAATGTATATAGGTATTTGTATTCCCGTATTAAAAAAATACATATATTTAACAATAAAATTACGGATTGCAAACGGACGTGGGTGGAGATAATGGATAGGATGACATGACATGACGACAGGTAAGTCAAACTCACGGTCAAAGCAAAATATCAAAGGAATGGACAGTGAGTTAGATAACCCGTCCGATTAGAGATATTATTGCGACTGACTGAGTGGGCTCCCATTAAATTAGTGGGTACCTACCAGTACAACTGAAATTCAACCACATTTGCATGAAAGATGTACACCTTAGTACTGTGAAGAATTATGTACAGGGCTATTAAAAGATACAACGTTATAATTATTGCGTTTCCTTCAAGCGAACATGTTCACATCAACGCGCCTATTTTCTCATTCGGATTTTAGGAACAAAAAACCTATAAAATCATTTGAAAGCTTATTCTAAATTCGCTGGACTGTTCGAATGCAACCGAGTTATTTTATTGCCGCTCTACACAACATAAGGTCGACATTTGAGACAACCTTCACAGTACCTACGTAGGCTCTGTCTACGTAATTTACGCTATATCATCAAATTTGTCACTTTTTAAAGTATCAATGGCAAAAAAAACAAACATCTTCGGCCCAAAATTCAGCTGCGCGAACTCCGCTCACTGAAGCAGTGATATGATCGTCAAATGCACAAGTAACTGGGTATGCGGAGCAGGAGCTTGTCACTGATAAAACTGAATTGTTACTGCAAAATTTAACGGGATATTTTAATGGCGACTTAAGGCCCATAGTACCCTCATCTCCCGTTTGTATGCTAAAGCACGACTACCGCCCGCGCCCGCGCAGGGCACCTCTGAGCCTTTATCTCAAAATGGGGATATTCCTTTGATTAATTTACAATTGTGCTTCGGCGATTCTGTGGTACCTCTAACTATCTATTTTTCAGTGTATTTTTTTTTCCAAATAACGAAGCCGTTTAGTAGGAGTATGGAATAGAAGCCAAAATATTGCGTGTTGGAAAATATATTTTTACAGCAAAAGTATTAACCATACAAAAAAAGTATTTCCGGCAAAATGATCTATATGAATCTATAGCAAAATCATATATTTTTCAAATCTTCAAGACCAGCCGTTAATGAGAAGTACGGTCCACAAAGTGACCGTGTTACGCTACCAAACGGGACGTGTAGGCCCTTAAATGTATTATTAATTAAATATATCTTGAAGACAACATCATAACGATTAAGCAATTTTCTTCACCGTACCAATATCTAACAGATGGTTTAGAAATGTTTTTGTAGTTCGTCTCTGCATACTCCTGAATCATTGAGAATGTATCTAGTTTTGTGTACTTTCCGAAACATTTCGATTATCTTGAAAAGTACGGAATGAAACTTTGGAACGAATTTAAACAACTCACAACGTACGTACTCATGTTTATGAGTTTCAAAAGTAGGTTGGTACATGCGGTAAGATTAACACATGCCTGGGAAGGAAGCAAGTTTCGGGTAGAAGTTTAAAAGGATTCAAATAACTATCTAGCCATCTATCTGCTAGGTCTCTCTGCTGTTTTAGCTAGCTATCTATCTGTTTTATTTGGCTAGCCAAGTATTAAGAGCATCACAGTCTTTATTGTAGGTAGATAGTACCTACTTACACATGCATTCAACTCAGATTATCACAGTCCGTCGCTGAACAGGGGCTCTCCTAAGTTGCACTACAACAATCGATTTGATTGAACAAAGTGTAGACAAAGCAATATTTCTTAATAAAGAAAGATTACAACAATTTTAGAATTTTCACAATTATGGTAGGAAATAATCTTATACCTAATCTTTCTTTTTGGAAATTTCCTCTTACCTACTTGGTAACAAGATGAATCTTGGTATGTCAAGATGGTCACCCCTCTACGGACCAATTGCCACAATTACTTAGCCACTAAGTACTTCCACAATAATACTACCTGTTACGTACCGTTCTCTGATAGGTATTACCTACCGCATTTAATCTTAGGAATTTTGGATAGTCTTTCAACACCCAGCTAGTACGCAAACATTTGTGTGTGGTAGAAACACAGTGGCGCCGCACGTCCGCGTGTTTTTTCTCTTAAACTGATCGTACACGAACTACAATGTGCTCCCGTGTTAAAAAACTTATTTCTCATACGAGATGGTCCTTCTGAGATTTTGTGCTACACCAGGGGGTGTAGCACAAAATCTCAGGAGGACCATCTCAAGAGACAAACAAGAAAATAACCAATACCTGTGGAAATAAATGTGCAGTGAGTTTAACTGGATTCAGGGCGCCTGCGATTATGATTAATTGCGTGTTACGCAATTGCGTAACACGCAATTAATCATAATCGGTTTCATTTTGATAGTTCAACAATATTCACTGCGTTATTTACGTTGTTGGGCAGACACATTTTTCGAACATATGAAGCAATGGTTTAGCCATCGGTTTCAAAACGAAACAAATTATTATGAATCGTGAGTTACGCAATTAGGGTGCTTAACATGACGCTAAGCCCGACCAGGAGTGTGAAGCAGTGGGCAGGAGTTTGCAGTTAAGTTTACAAATCCTCACCCTTAGTCTACGACACACTACCCCAATAAAACTTGTATTAGATACCTACGCCCTGTTCGGTATTTCTATTTAGGCATGCAAAGATTCACACTTACCGGGAAGCGATATAAAGTTGAGTAGCGTTTTAGCACGAAACTAAGCACATCGCAAGTTGCCAGGCGTGCTTGCGCACATGTGGCCGAATTTTCGCCCCGCTTGCCTAAGTGCAATGCATAGAAACTCGGCACCTACGAGCAGTATCGTCTTACCTCCACTTTCTAGCAATCTAACACATAAGGACTACCACGGACAAAGTTCGTGTTGAGTAGGTTCCTAGACTAGTTGCAATGACCCGGGAGTTCGGTAGGTATTCACCGATTGTATCAACGCTGTGTGTATTAATTTACATTTAATTAATACACAAGCAGCTCTTGATGCTAAAATTACAATTAATTGGAACATGGAATCACATTTCATGACACATTATTTGATATTTGTATGGCTTGGAGTTGTTCACATTATAATGCTTTGGAAATCAGTTCTTCATTTAGTTAGAAGTAGGTATGTACCTACCTATTTAAAAACGAAAGAAAACTAAGCTGATATTTACTTAGATACCTACCCTTTTACAATCCAAAGGTGAGGTAGCTAGAGCAGGTTTTTTTGCACATCATGATTACACATTAATCTTAATCGTAGTGAACGATTTAGGGCATCGTACTAAACTTAATTAAGACTAGATGGCTAGAACTTCAGTTACCTAACTTTTACCAACTTCGTTTTCGAACTTAATAAAGGTTCCATTAGACTTATAGCATGTTCTACACAAAAACAAATACACCTTTTCTCTTCTTCTAAAAATACAAAGCCATTTTCCATTTTCCAATCGAGCAGCTCAGGTCGTCGCCTCATTTACATACATCGTTGAAACTTTTGTTCGATTGAAGTCCATCCCGCCGAAATGCGGTTGGTGCGAATTTTTAGAAGAACGCGCCGTTGTAATTGTGATTCGAGTTCGAGTGGTTAAAAGCTTTCCTTGGGGAAAATCTCGACACGTCCGGAAAAGTCAAACTTTGATTTTACGTTAAAGATAACATTTCTTAAAGGGAACACGAATCGACCAAGTGGTACTTGGGTATTATATGTGATAGGTTATTGTTACTGGTAGCCCGTATCATCCCACTGTTGGACAAAGGCCTTTCCCCATGACTTCCAACTCTTTCGATCCAGGGCTAAAGTAGACCACTGGTCGTGTGTTTTCTCCAGCTCGTCCCGCCACCTTCTACGGGGTCTGCAGCGACGCTAGCTATATTTTGATTAAAATAAATCAGAGGTTTGACACCATAAACTAGGCAAAAAATGTAGCAATAGGCAATTTATTTTGAAATTATCTACGTATAGTCGATTAATTAAACGCAGGTGAATAAACGTTAATACAGTTTTCGTAATGTAATTTTCAAACGTTGTTGGAAAAACAGTATGGAATTATGCAGTTTACAACGAAACTCTAAATTTCTCCAGGGATCACTACCTACCCACCTCTAGAAAAATGGGTTCTCGGAGATAAACATGATCTGAAGAAATTAATTTAAAAACTGTTCTGTTTGATTCCCTATCCTCTGAGCTCTGCAGTATCAAGGGACTACTGTAATTTGTCTTTAGAAGGTTTCTTACCTACCTACTTGTGATGAAATTTTACTACTTAGGTAAGTACCTATACATACGTCCGGATAAGTTGGAAATTATGGTTTTATCAATAAAGCACGACGAAGATAAGTATTTTGGTGTTTTCAGTGCGGTAGTTCCTGTTCGTGGAACCATTTTAGTAAGTAAAAGTTTTAAAACCTCTCCAAACACGTTACACTCCAAATGTTGATAGGTACTAACACTTACAATTCAATCGCATTGTAAGAGCTATCGACTCGTGCAGGGATTGTTGTCGACACGCCCTCACTGCCGAAACGTTTCCTTTAGAGGGTGTGAGAGGAACTTAAAACAAAATGGATTGATGTGCCCACGATTTGTTCCTGCTTAAAAATAAAAGTAGTAAATAAATCATTTTATTTTTGGTGTTTGCCAAAAAAAGTCGCCGAAGTCATTGAGATAAAGGCTACATATAAGTGCCAGGATCTATACAGGATCAATTTAAATTAGCTGGCAATACGTAAACCACGTGTTGGGTATCGATATAAAAACGGATGAAACAAAAAAAATATGACATTCGAAATTTATTCTATCGTTTCGCTGGCCGATAATTGACCTTCGCCCATCGAATGTTTTTTTTTTCATTAATTCTTGCTATCGGTACCCAACACATGGGTAAAGTATTGCCAGCTAATTTAATTTGACACTGTATATCAATGGCTAAGATTATGTCTCGGAACTCATTCTAGGCTCATATATAAGAACTTGTCTATCTTTCCTAAGTAAAATCATCAACGTTTAAGTAGAAAATTTGAAACTAACAAAGATTCTTGCATTTCTTAAAAAAGTGTAGTTTCCTGGTAGTCATCAGCTTATCTCAACGAATCGCCGAAGGATAATCAAAGGAAGTGACGCCGTAATCGAAACTATAAGGAAGAGCATTGCTGACATCGGCACAACGCTTAGAGCACGACGTTATTAGCACCGGGACAGGTTGCCGCTGATGGCCATCCCGACGATATAATCGGTAAGGTGATGTAGGTACTTGCCAAGTTGCCAGCAATGAAGGTAATGGGGAGCTCTATTAGTAGAAAATGCCACACGATGGACCTTAATGCTATTTTCCTAAGGACCTAAGGTCTAGGCAAGTACAGTTATCTAAATCTACATAGGTTAATGGAAATATATCTGATTTTACTCACTCCATCAAAACGTTGAAATATTATAGTTTAGAAAAAAAAGTTATATAAATCAACATAAGATACATGTAGGTATATCTGTTTTAAGTCACCCCACAACGAAGTTCAAATATTTTCACAAAAAGCACAGTTTAAAGGCATGTACCTAAACACAGCTGCCCAGTTATTACTTACTAGCAGTTCGCCCGCGACTTCGTCTGCGTGTATTTCGAAGATACAGCCTATCAGTATTACTCGCTGATATTGTAGGATTCTATAGGTAACAGAATTTTATAAAATGTAATCTAGGTAGTTACTTATGTATGCCTACATAAGGGTTTATACCTGCGCCAAGGCAACCCGCGAAATTTAATTTTTCTTAGGTATTTTTTGCAATTTGCAGGTCAGCGTCAGGTTGTTTGCCAAAAACCGAAAGTAAATTTGAATTTCATGTGCTACCTTAACCTATCCCCCTTAATTGTAGAACCTCCGGAAACGAAAACTAATTCCATCTCAATTCTATTATCGCTGACATGTACCTACGCGAATTCCGGTTTAAACTTTGAACTGCGCAGAGATTACTTAGTTCTTTGGTTGCGTACACAACGCAACTTTAGAAGAACGATATCCAATTTATTACATGCGAATAGGTAGGTAATCTCAATTAAACTAGTTTTGTTCGAAACTAAGATCGTTTAAATCGTGTATGTGTGTTGTAGGTACCTACGTCTACACAGCAAGGGACTACCAACACATAAACTGAAACTGTAAACAAGTCTTAACAAAGTTTCGTGGTTAAGTTGTACGGTCTCTTAGTGTTTCGTACAATTCTATTGTTTAGTATGAATAACTAAGCGGGAAGATAATGTGGCTACCGTTATTTATTGGCTATTAACGTTCCAACTTCATTTGCTACATTATAGAATTTAAGACTGTTTCAATAAACATAGTTTCGTTATTTATGAATGGTTTATTTTTGTGTAAAAAAAAGATTTTTGGTATTCTTTTCTTTAAGTGGTAGTGTTTTGGGTACTTTTGAATCCAGTTCGGTTCTTTTTTTTACACGCTTTATATTAGCTTCACTTGTATGTTTGTTTGTTTGTAACCGACTCCTTTGGACGCTATTTTGGCCCACTTTAAACGGTCAGATTTCATTGAAACTTTGTAAACTTATCGAGGACCGATGACTATTCAATAATTTTAAAAAAAATGATAAAAAGGAAAAAAACACGTTTTTGTAGTTAGCAGAACTAAAAAATAGAAAATAAATAATAGTTTAAAAAACTAAAAAACACGCTCTAAAAACCAAACTAAAACTGGAGAAAATAATTTAATTCAATTAAAAAGCGTGGGGTGCTTGACATTAAGTGATTATAAAAATACCTCAAAAAGCACCCCACGCTTTTTAATTGAATTAAATTATTTTCTCATTTTTTAGTTTGGTTTTTAAAGCGTGTTTTTTAGTTTTTTTGACATTATTATTGTTGCTCTAACTGGTCTATGATCTGATGAAAAAGCCCCACATTGAAGAGCGTAGAAGAATTAAGCAGATACAAAGAGTGTATCACAGCCCATCGACCAAATTTACTAGAACCTCAAGAAAATATCTTAGTCCAAACCTACTACGATAAAATACTAAAAGCAATTACTCAAAGTCTCCAAGGCACTCGAACACCTAGTATAAACATAAACCTAAGACATAAAATTTTATCAGAGAGTACTCTAGCACTCCTGAAGAGGAGACAGTTACTGCAAAATACCAAGAACAAAACAAGGTTAATGAAAAATGAACTCTCAGCGTTATACAAAATAATAAGCAAGCGTATAAAATGCGACTACAAAAGATACAGATCCGACACTCTTGAGCAGCATGTAATGGAGTCAGGCAGCTCAAAAAAAAGCATACAAAGAGTTGAGGACCAACAAGACATGGATAGATGGATTAAAATACAAAGGAAAAACTCTGAATAATCGCAACAAAATACTATATTATAGCGCTCAAGAGTATGAACATATCGACGAGAATAACAACTATCACTCGGACGAAAACCCAACGAGGTGTACACCTTTCGATGAATCAGAAGTTATCCAAGCAATAAATAGATTAAAAGCAAATAAGTCTTGGTTCAGATATCATCACAAACGAATCTATAAAATCAGTCCAACCACATTTTGGAAAATTGTACAACACCGAAATAATGGTCAGAGTCAGATAAAATACTAATTTATAAAAAGGGAGTGTCCTATTTTGAGTATAGGTAGGTAATTGACCTTTTTCCCTTGAAAAATATGAATTGGTCGCGTGTTAACGACCCCAACGGTTTTGTTTTATTTATGGAAATCAAATCAAATAATTTATTTGTATGAATGTGGTGTGTAGGTGTGGTGGGAGTATGGTTGATGGTATTCCGAAGCAGCAGAGGGAATGAGTAGGTAATAGATTTACTCTGTATACGAAAAAATCTAAAAATATATTATTGAGATAGCTTCTCGGGTGAGCCTCACACATAGAGAACGCGTCCCCAAGTGGCGGATAGGAATGCCCGGCATCACCGTCGGGTAGGAGGGAAATAAAATAATTATATATAATATACTGAGACTACATTAGTCTCACTATATGCCCCCCAAGTGGGATGTGACAACGTAGAAAAAGATCTGTTCTGGAGAAGCCTGGAACCTGGAAGAACTTTTACAAAACATACTCTTAGATGAGAGAAAATTCATAGCAGGTGATCTGAACGGACATGTGGGTTCGAAAGCACCAGAAAACTTAGTCATACATGGAAATTTTGGGTATGGCACCTATAATGGTCAGGGCCATGTCATAATTAATTTAGCGACTCAATTCGACCTCCCGATCGTCAACACCTATTTAAAAATACGAACACTTAATTACCTACAAAAGTGGGGGTTCGGCCTCACAAATAGACTATTTTCTGTGTGACAGGTCCATTCTGTGCAATTTCAAGGACTGCAAAGTTATACCAGGGGAACCACTGACCACCCAACACAGACTTCTTGTGGCCTGTTTGATAATGCCGTCTTGGAACCAAAACCAGAAATATCAAAAATATGAAGCTCGTATAAAATGGTATAATATACACAAGTCAGAAGGCACTTCGTTCATTGCCAAGGCTGATGCAAGAAATGGTACAAGACCCAAAAGATAGCAACACTCTCTGGAACGACTTCCACCAGTATTGCCTGAACACCGCCAAAATTACTTTAGACGTCACAAAAGGAAAATTAAGGATAAATAAGGATCCTACTTAGTGGGATGAGAATGCTAAATCTCAGATAAGGGAAAAGAAAGTGTATTTTAAGAAATGGCAGGAAACAAAAATGGACACCGATCGCCTGGAATACAACATAATGAAGAAAAGAGCTAAGAAATGTGTTGCAGTAACAAGAGCATTGTCCAAGGATGACTTTTACAAGGAATTAGAGAACGCAAAAACAGAAGCGGAAATATTTAAATTAGGTAAATTCCGGAATAATCAAACGAAGGATAGCAAACGTAACAAATATATTAAAGATAATTTGGAAAGTTGTTAACCACAGGCAAAGAAATTAATAAGAGGTGGCAAGAATACTACCGAACACTTCTCAACGAGGAGTTTCCACAAGAACCGCTAACAGCACTCCCATGAACCGTAGGACCAGTTGAAAATGAAAAATAGGAAAGCCAGGGGACCAGACGAGATTCCAAATTCCAAAAACTGAGAAATATTGGTGTAGCATGGTTGTCTAAGCTTTTCAACGAAATTCTGATAACCATCAAAGTACCAGATATGTGGAGAAACAGCAATCTGATACCTTTCTATAAGAATAAAGGGGATGTTGCGTACTGCGAAAATTATAGAAGAATCAAGCTAACCTCTTACATCCTTTAGATCTGGGTAACTATCCTCGTAAAAAGGCTAACAAATATAACACCGAACCAATGCGGAGTTACCAGTGGTGTGAGCACCACTGACGCAATAGGATATTTTCCAATTTATTAAAAACTATTCTAATTCTAATTCTAAAAGCGACCGGCCAAAGACCAGTAGTGCCGTGGTCGATTGCTGAGGCTGAGGGTGCTGACCAGGAATGTGCTTCCGCTGCATGCTGGTGGTCAGGGATACCCATTTGAAGCTGGCTGTCTATCTGTCTCGCTGCTTGAAAGCTTCAGAAAATGGTTTTGATGATGATGATGATGATGGCGCCACGCTGAAGTGTTGCACAAAGGCTGCGCTGACGTTCTTTCTCGGGTTCACCAGTATAGAGGCATGAGGAACAGGGTGTAAAGTTCACTCATACCCTATTGATAAAGGGAGGACCCTCCGACCAGACGGGTATTGTGTCTGGTGGGCTACGGCCCAACGGTTGATTTCGGGATGTTGTACCTATGCGAGTCGCGCGGTAAACTCTGATTGCGCGATGCAGGGTTTCTGTGACGTGGGTCTTGCGTAGTTCGCCTGTGGCATTGTAGATAGCACCACTTTTCTTTTTATGTTTTTAGATATTTATTGCGAAGTATTTTTCTGTAGTGCCGCTACAGATTCGTTGAGCATAGCTAATTAAAGAGTTATAAACATGTCGATAGTGTTTGGTTTATTATAAGCATATAATTTCAAACTGTTTTTCACACAACGAAACCACCCTTTGGCGATCCACGGTTTGTTGACTAGTTGCGTTTTGGGAAATTTTGCCAGTCTAGTTTCCTTAATTATTGAATAAGTAATTAATCAGACTTGTTTTAGAACATCGCAACCGACCTACTTGTGACATACGTTTCACTAATTTCAAAAATGGCCTGAAAGTATTCTGTATAGGTACCTACCTACCTAGTTCGATTGAGTTGACTGAAGTCGATTGAGTAGGCCGTTTTATTGCAGTAATGCGGGCGAGCATCCAGGTTGAATAATGGCAAGTTTCGTGATCTGTAATGGTAGACTCCAACATGAAACAGTATCAAATTTTGTTGGCTGTTTTTTTGTGCTCTGAATGTGAAAGATATGAATGAAGGCTCCCAATACTACACAGCAAAGATTTGCCAATTCTAGTATTTTCAGGCCCATCAACTGCAGACTAACTCATTATTATATAGCCGTTTGGTGTTTATAAAAATATATATTTGAATATGGTAGGTATAGTACTTTTAATTTCGGTACAACCAAGCTCTTTTCCTGAGTCAACCGTAGTGTAGCACTGGGCACGCCAAGATAGCGGCGGTAAGTCCCCTCTTTGAGGAGTGGCTTGAGAGGCGGCATGGCGTCCTCACCTTCCGCCTGACGCAGGTCCTCACCGGACACGGTTGTTTCGGGAGGTTCCTGTGTCGCATAAGGCGGGAAGAAACGCCCGGGTGTTTCCATTGCGAAGATCGCCCTGAGGACACGGTGGAGGCGATCGGCGGCGGCGATCTCTCGCGTCCGGCCCTGGTCCAGGCCATGGTACGGAGCAAGAGTGAATGGTTAGCCGTCACCTCCTTCTGCGAAGCTGTAATGCTCGCGAAGAGGGAGGCGGCGCACGTGAGGGAGAGGCAGTATATGCGCCCTCACGGCCGTAGTCGCCGCGGGAGACGCCCTGGGCGTCGGGAATCCCAGGCTGATTCCCGGCCACCGTAGGCGCGGGCTTGCGGACGGCGAGTAATGGGTAGCTCGCTGTCCGGTAAGGACCAAGCCCGGGTCGACGGCGCGTTGTGTTCCACGCGCGCCTCAAAGAGATGTCAGCACCAAATGGTGGGGTCCGCAAGGGCCGATGCCTGCCGGGGGTGCGGGTTGTTCGAAAGAGATACCGCGGCCCCTGGCACACAGGCAACTGAGGGAACACGGGTGGGTTTTAGTCAGTAAAAGTCTGACACGCCCTCCCGCTCCACCCAGAGCGGGAGAAGTTATTTGATGATTTCCCATCCAAAAAAAAAAAAACCGTAGTGTAGCACCTGTGGTTTAAAAACTTTCTGGTGAATGTTAATTCAGTGCAAATGATTAAAATTTAGATTTTAGTAGAAAGTCTAAAATTCCACATTGCATTGCAACTATCATGCATGATCTATAGTTTGTAGTTACTAAAAACAAAATTATTTAACATGTTTTGTATAATAACTATAAAACAACAAATAAGAAAATTACTTCAATAAATAAACTGCCATTTACAGAACACCATCATTCTTAAGATTCACTGTTAGTTTTAATTTTTAAATGAATATCGATAACAACAGTTTTCTTAAATAAATTGATTAAATCACTTCGAATGTGTGACTTGATTTGTTGTAGCCTACCACCTCCGGCACCCGCTATCAACCGAGATAATCTTTCATTAGGGCACTCCACTGCTACTGAACACAGAATTTTTTGTTGTTCTTCGATATCTTCATAGTACTCAAGCTGTATATTTAGTTTGTACGGGATCTCTTGCGCCAAAAAGTCTAGGAACTTAGCCCTGACTGCTCCTTCTATTAATGACTCTGGTTTCTGGTCAGTCCATTCAGTAGGAGAGTACTGGAAGCCTGCGGTTTTCGCATTGCTTATGAGATATTCCTGCAACAATACAGAATAATAGAATTAAATCCTCAGTAATATTGTAAATGGAAAATGGTTAGCAGTGTTCTACATAAAAATTCTCCTATTTGCAGAACATTGGTGAATCAATGTATTATATTATATTTGGAGTTCTTACCTTAATATCTTGCACCCCATCACCATTCAATGCTGATACAAGAAACACATCAGAAAATTTGCTGTATCCTTTTTGTTCACTCTTTTCTATTTTATTTCTACTGTTTTCAGTCCCAGGAATAGGATTGCCAGCGATGAAACCATTGGTAAGGTTTCTTATTATTGTCAGCAATTGATTTTTGGATTTCAATTTATCAACCTGTGGAAAAATATTTAATTAATCTGTCAATCCCAGCTAATAGACTTAACCGGTCTAAATAGTTACATAACATAACACACCTTTAGAAGTATAGAGACCTAATGCAAAATTAGCCGCAACCAAAATAGGTCTCTATAATTCTAATAATTCTAAATAATTTTGCTTGCGGCTAATTTCGCATTAGGTCTCTATACTTCTAAAGGTGCGATAAGTACAGCCCATAATATTCCCACTGCTGGGACACAGGCTTTCGGAGAGGGAGTGTTCTATAATCCACCACGCGAGCTCAATGTGGTTGTTAGATGTCACAGGTCTTCGAATTTTTGGGTCCAGGACATGCCGTTCTCGTCACAATGTTTCAGTTCCTTCACCGTTTTTAGAGCAGTGGTGATGTAATCATTTACACAAAGTAAAGCACCTGTCCTGGTTGGAACCAACGGCTTACAACTCTTAAGTCGCAACTGATTCTACTGGGCCACAATTGCTCTCAATGGGTTACTGCTCTCATTAAAACAGTTACTTATGAAAAAATAAGTTCATATTAATTAACTGTGTTTTAGATATATGGACTTCCACTTACTTTATTGATTATTAAAAAACTAGGTGTATCAGCTATGATGTTCAACATATTGACAACATCATAATGAAGGCAGTCCTTTAAGTATCTGTTAGAGACGTCATGAACAACACCTACAACATCAGCACACCTCAAACTTTTGTGACACGCTGTTATCATAGAACCAGGCAAATTGTATCTGGAATAGAATGAAATTAATTGAATGACACCATTTTTTTATTAAATACCTATTTCAATATTTGTTTCAAGTTTGATTTAAAATAACGTTATTATGTATAGGAGTTTTAGTTTCACTGATTTTTCAACTTTTAGCTGACGCTGAGGAATAAATATATTGGTTTGACAAGTATGCCAAACTGTCAGATTTATTCTTCAGATAAAAGATAACTGATCATTAAGAAAACATATTTAGCCCTTAGTCGTTTACTTACTTCTTTTGTTCTTTTTCAGTTACAACTCCAGGAGTATCCAAGAATATAATCTGTGTGTCATTTTGATAACACATAGCCCTCATCAACTTTGTGGTAGTGTGTACCTTATTGGATGCGGCACATATCTGCAATTATAACACAATACTTTTATGCTTGGTTTTAAGGTCATATCATCATAAAACTTGCAGTTGCCACCAATTCATTTGCAGGTTATAAATTATCTAAACAAAGTTTCGTCATACCTACCTTTCTTTCTGTAACTTTATTGATGAGAGTACTCTTTCCAGAATTAGGAGCTCCAATAATAGCTACATTTACAACTTTGCCTTTATTTCTTGCGCTCGCACATTCCGGTTGTGATGAATAAAATACTGCTTTAAAATTATGTTTTCTGTATGTAATACGTAAGGCAGGCAATACAAATGTCGTCATCTTGCAGTAGTATAATTATTACATTTAGTTGTTATAGGTCAAACGCACTTACTGCAAGTAATTTTTTTGTACAGTAAAGTAATTCTGTTTGTTTTCTATTTCCAACAACATGCGCGTGACACTGACATTACTGAACACAGAACATAAATACCCTTACTGAAATTGATGATCTATGATAAAAAGGCGGCTTTCCGAATTAGAACAATATCGCACACAGCGCTCCTCCTGATCCTCTTCACCTGACGAGCTATCAAAATATCAAATAAAAAAATGGCGACTTTGCAAATGGCGTAGATTAGGCCATACCCCTTATCGGTACCCTTGCGTTTAAACCTCGATTTCACGCAATTTTACTATGAAACCTTTAATAACTGTGACTTGTTTCGTTATCTGTTTATTAATTCTTATTCGTTCGTATATTTTTTTATGTTATTGGGTTTCAAACCAAAAACAAGTTTTGTTTTTTTAACCTATTTTTTTGTCATTCACGACTAGCGTTAGCAGGCGTCCGGATAAAGCCGGACACAGTCAGGCTTTTCGTGTGCGGCCAAATTATGTAGTGTTGTAATAAGACTAAAAAATGAAGGGAGTCCGGCCTTTTAACCCAAATTCCCGGCTAAACCAGGCTAAACAGACTGGTCTGTCCGACTTTTTGGTTTTAAGACCTGGCAACCCTTTTCACGACCATAGAAATAAAACATTAATGATTATAAAATATTGTTTCTACGAAGCTTATTACCCTACCAATATGATACAGTAACAGTTAATTGAAAACACCAAAACAGTTTACTATGAATAAACATATTTTCCAACGGAAATGGATTTGTAAATTTTTAGGGTTCCGTACCCAAAGGGTAAAACGGGACCCTATTACTAAGACTCCGCTGTCCGTCCGTCTGTCTGTCTGTCCGTCTGTCACCAGGCTGTATCTCATGAACCGTGATAGTTAGACAATTGAAATGTTCACAGATGATGTATTTCTATTGCCGTTATATCAACGAATACTAAAAAACAGAATAAAATAAATATTTAAGGGGGCTCCCATACAACAAACATAATTTTTTTGCTCGATTTTGATAATGTCAACAGGTAGACGCTTGAAATAGGTATTCACAGAATATTGAACGCAATAAAATATTGAGTATATTATTCACTATAAAAATAAATAATTAAATTAATATTTAAGTAGGGCTCCCATACAAGACATGATTTTTTGCCGTTTGTATAAATAATGGTACGGAACCCTTCGTGCGCAAGTTCGACTCGCACTTGGCCGGTTTTTTGACACACATTTTTTAACTAATCTTTTGCCAAGGTAAAAAAACTTTTTTGTTGATTGCATTGAAAAATTTCAACTATTGAAGGAATGATCACCTGCAAAATAATTAGGGCCAATCAATCAATAGCGGAGATATAAGACTTTTTCATGCCAGCTCCATAATAATTTTTAGAGAAAAAATTATGTGTGCGTTGCTTAGTTGTTTGCAATGCTATTCCATAATGTGGATATTTTTAGGCATGTATTTAGTCTTTCAAATCATTTTCCAGTCATTTGGAAAAATGTATAATATGTCTATGAAAGTCGATTTTCAGCCCACTGTGTGCCGCTTGCCCCTTGCTTTTTTAGAGACTGTGAACAATGTCAACAATCGAGATCTGTGGTTCTTTATTTTGATTAACTTGCTATTTCTTTCCTGACGCAGTTTAATATTAGAAATAAGCATGTTCATTGATAAGCAGGCAAAATGGCAATGCTAATGTTGGGTCATCTTGCTTGTTCATTTTGGCGATATCAGTCAATTCCTAATGTGTACTCTGTGATGTCAGTTGTCTCCTAAAGATTTTTGGTTGCATGTACCGAGCACAAGCAGGCACCACTACTTAGTTCAACTGTCAAATAAAGAATTTGGTTTGATTCGGTTTTGACACTTTGATGTGTGACTCACAGAAGTGACTGAAGCTCTGTTAGGAGTATATGTGTTCTGTGGACTGAACTGAAGTGACAAGTGCAGGAGTATATGTATTCTGTGGACAAGTGAGTGCCTGCCTGAGTGGAGTGCACAGACTCACAGAGTACTTTGTATGGTGGAATGGGACAGTAATTTTTTTGGACAGTGTGAGCGCAAAAGAAAGTGTATTTTTTTAAATAAAATAGGTTTGCTTGCATTCAATCAACGGGATCACGGAATGTAACTCGATGGTGGTTTGATCTCAATTCGTTATTTTATAGGGAAGCTGCATGCTTGGTTAATAAATCGCCGGCATGATTTTGTTCAGGTAAAGTTTTCAAACACTCAACATATACTTTCCCAATCGTTTTATTTTACGTTTTGTTCATTATTTGGATTAAGTTTTTCAATATTTCCATAAGTTGTTATTATTTTTGTTTGGTTTTTATTTATTTGTCTTGTTTTACTTTTTCCTACTACTTACCTATTTTTATTTTTTTTTGTTTTCCAGAAATGTCAGAGATAAAGTATAAAAATCAGATTTTGGCCGCTATTGATCACTTGCGTTCACGTAAATCCCGTCCCGATATAAATAGAATTTGCAAGTTTATGTTAAAGTGTTACAAAGTTCAACATAAAGACACTAAAGCAGATCTCAAACGTTGCCTGAAGGAGAAAAGTATTTTTAAAGTTGATTATAAAGATAATGTAAGCTATAGGAACGCTGCTAAGTGGCGAAAAAAATCAAAACAAAACAACAGTGAGTTGAACATGTATGAGTCTATTCAGTTTATAAAGTTTCTCATAGTTTTGTATGAGAACAAAATATCCTATGAAGTGTCTAGTCACTTCTGCCCATGGCCATATCATACAATTGATGGTTTTTTTTAATTAGTTATACTCAATAACAAAAAAATTACTTCTTTTGTTTTCAGAAATGTCTTCATCCGTTGCAACAAGTGAGCGGAGAGTAATAACTTCTGCGATTGCTACTCTTATTTATCAGGATCAAAGCTATTTGGAAAATGGCATTGCCTTTGATGATCTTGTGTCAGCAGCAGGTTTACAGGGAACCAAGTATTCCAAGAAACAACTGGAAACTATAGTCAACAAAGAATTATCATCAGGAAGTTTAGTTAAATTACAGAATGGCAATTTGGCATTGGGTCCTGCTGATCATGATGGTGATAGCTCTGATAGCTTCAAATTTGAGTACAATGCTGATTTCAATAATACAAAGGTATCAATGATTATTTATTTTATTCATTAGATAACTCTGGGGCATTTAATAATTTGAAGAAATAATTAAACATTTATATAAATTCTAATGCACTATTTGAGATCATGTCAATCAACATGAACAATATGTATGTTCCAAAAAGTAGATATTGTCTTTAAATCCATTTCCTGATAACACTTAACCAGCAACATTTTTATTTTATTTGAATTTCTAAATCTGTTTATATGTAAGTACATTTTAAACTATTAGCTAAGTATGTTATCATCACAATACAATCTCAGTAGTTATAACAATTGAAGTGTTTTTGTTTATAATATTATTTTACGGTATCTACTTTTTGCATGCTGAAATAATTAGTAAAAAGCAAAATATGTGGAACTATTTTATTTAAAAACTTATAAGCACGATTCTATTGACAACCACGAAAAAATAACATTTAACAACATACAACAACAACAAGGTACAATGTATAAACTGTAAACTTAAATCTATGATAACAATATTGCACATTCTTATCACATATTCATACAAATCTTTGACTACCTACCCCATTTGTTAATATTCTTAACTAAACCAGGGCTATATTTTTTCTGGTTAAAAAAATGTTTACAATTTGTTACATTTTGAAAAACAGTACAGCAAAATTAAATTTAAAATTAAGTGGTCAAGTGCGTCTCGGACCACGCACAGTGAAGGGTTCAGTAGTTAGGACATATATAAGGTATTTTACGACAGTATTGATTTTACAGACCGTAAAAATAAGTTTGTATTTCACAGTATTTTTCAAAAAAAACTGGAAAACAAAGTTATTTCTGCAGTCGTACTGGTACTGAATAGCACGTAGCGGCCGTTAGGTACCAAGTTATGAGTTTAGAATATATATTACGGATATATATACGGAACCCTAAAGAAACTATTCAAAGATGTGCCCAAATGTACTCCAATATTTGCAACATAGTTTAATTCTTTCGAAAGAGGTGATAAAATAAAGAAAGTTAGTTCTTGGAATTCAAACTTTTTGTAAATGCTGGCCTATTTAAAGATATTGACAGTTTTTTGTTACTGGATGACATTTGGATTCCAAATTATTTCTATTGTTGCAAAATTCTGAATAAAAAGTGCATTTTATGTTGATTTTTATTAAAAGATTTAAATTGACTTAGGTATTTGCTGTTAATTCCAGATGACATCATCAGCAAATTCTTCATGCAGGTCTTCACCTCAGAGAATGCGGGGAAGACCAAAGAAACGAGGTGGTGGTTCGTCTAGCAATGGACTTAGCGGCAGTACCTCTCGAAATGCGGCTGTGCGTGTCGGCGAAAGACGTAAAATGGCCAAAAAGGTGTTCGACCCATCTGATAATAATGTACCAAGCAAACGGAAAAGAGGTCGCCCAGTGGGTTCACTTAATAAAAGTACAATTAAGAAACGACTTATTTCTGCTGGACTCCAAAAGTCAGATGTAGAGGGGACACCATTATCTGAAAGCCAATTATCTCTAGATGGAAGTGGCGATGAACTGGAACAGGAAGACTCTATACCACACGAGACATCAGGAGGTGTATGTTCAGTTTGCCTCGTGCAGAAACCTCGCGGTTCTAATGACAGACTAGTTGAATGTCGAGATTGTAACAATAAGGCACATTTGAGCTGTCTCCAATCAGGGTCTGGTATTTTAAAGCCTCGACCTGACAACACTTGGCAATGTCCACATTGTAAAACTTGTGTGGTCTGCTGTGAAACCAATGATGCTGTAAGTATTAAATTATAATTGATTCCTTACGCATGACAACAATTTAATCAACATAATTTTTTTATCCTTATATAAATTTTCTATGATCCTAAATATCTAATATTTTTGTTTCAGGGCATTTTAACAGTGTGTAGTATTTGTTCCGATGCTTATCATGCCCTTTGTCATAGTCCACGCATACCAGAAAGACTGAAAGCTTGGGACCAATGGGAATGTAATAATTGCCTGGAATCACGACCGGCTGTTGTAGGATCCCCTGCTATACGTCGGAGTATGGAATATAATGCACAGGGTTCGCCTTCGGTGGACCCATTCCTGAAACCACATGAGCTGGACAGAGCTCCCTCAAAATTAGAGGACTTGCCCATCGATCCAAGTATACCAGACATAACTAATTGGACAACTGATGATGCATTTGAATATTTTACAAAGTACCTGCCTGAAGCTGCTCCAATTCTTAAAGAACAGGTAACTGCAACGAAATTATTAATGATGACGATCGATTTTGGATAGTCTAGAATTGGATTTTTTATCTGATAAGACATTATAAGAAACTGTGTTTTCAGGAATTCGATGGGCAAGCATTGAGCATGGCGCGGCGTGCCGACATAGTAAGAGGTTTAGGACTGCCTCTGGGACCAGCGTTGGCCCTATATCGCATCATTGTCAAATTACAAACGAGAAAAGATGACTGGACAATGTGCTGGGGTTAATGACTTCTGGCACCAATGTTTATGAGGTATGGCACCAATGTTCAGGTGTCTATTTATAAATAAGGATATTGTATTCCTTTGTTAGTGTTTAAAATAAATTCTTTATACCTGCCTACATATATCTATGTCTAACACGTAATAACACTCACGATTTGTACTTGATTACCATACGGCTTAGCTCCGAAAGTTGAAATTCCAACAACATGCTTTTATTCGCTTAATGTTAGTAAAAACGGTAAAATTTACAACTCAACATTTTTTTTTCCAACTAGTTTTAAGAACACTTTACAAGATAAATTTTTACTTTTAATGCATAGCACAAAAACAATATAATCTTATAACTGACACAATGGGCAGTCTTACCGCTGAAGGGGAACCGATCACTTTTCCGAATTTAATTTTACCGAAAACTATTGACCGACGTCTTTTTTGCTATTTATGCATTATTTGACATATTTTTAGATCATCGAAATATCATGTCATAGGTATTATTTTACCGAACTATATTTCGCCGATTTACAAAATAACTTTTTGCTATTGGCCGAAGCCTTTTTTGAACTTTTTTTCATTTGCCAAATGATTTATTTGCCATGTTTTCACCACACCGAAACAACATTTTACGGAATATTTTTCGGTCACAAATATATAGACGGTTACTTGGTAGCATTTTCAATATAATTATAAAATTAAAATAGTGTCATAAAAAGTTAATATGTTGTGCTACAAAATTTAGTGAGAAACGAATCGCTGAAAACCGACTTCACGCAGTCTTGTCTGCCTTACCCTTAGAGTGTAATTTAAGTCCGCGAAGGGGTGAGGCGGCCCGCGAGCTGTGGAGCAGGTGGTTTAAAGGCCCACCGCCGCGTCTAAGGCTGGCCGGCCAGCAACCCGAAGCTCCGGTTGTGAGCGCCGGAGCCGTGACAGAAACAATGATTGCTTCATGTTGCATGCCTGCAAATAGTGTGCACTAACATTCTAGGCGTTTGGTGAAATGAAAATATGGTAATTAAAACAGTGTTATAATGAATGATCGGAAGAATATGAAACGTCGGAATATCGAAAAAAAAATCGAATTGATAAATAGGTCAACTGATACAATGGCAGACGTGACTTCGATGAAGTAAAAAAAAAAACGAAACGATAATTGTTGAAAAGTTTTAGGTGAAATGAAATTCGGTCATATATTTTTCGAACTTAAGATAGGTAACCCTAAAGAAGTGACAGCAACCGATTGATAGACAACCTTGCATTGTAAGAAGGTATTTTTTTTTTAATATCAATTAATTGGCTGCCTCAACGCAAGCATTCACAAGCGAGAATTCAGTAGTTGTAGAAAGAAACATCCACAGGCAAAAACAGACATAAAATAAAAATTTCAAGCTTGCTTGTGGAACCTTGTATTTTTCCATGATCATTTCAACATTACCCATTGTTGAAATGCTCAAGCTGTGGGAGGCACCTTAATAATTTCTTACCAACTTTTGTTCCTTCACAACCAAGTCAACATGTCTCAATTGGGCAACCATTTAATTTAGTGTTCAGTGGGTACTAACTATCTTTTTTAAACGGTTTTATTTAGTTTGCCGTTTGTTTTTTGGTAAAATTTTGTATTTGAAATTTTACCCCCTTCCTGTTGGCAGATTGATCTGATATTTGTACACACCTTTTTTACTGAGGAAACCTCAAGTAAATTACATTCCAGTTGGTTGACTAAAGAGATTAGTGTGTCAGAGATTCTTCTCTACTAAAATGAAACTCATTTATAAATGTTTTATTGTCTTATACTTAACTAAGCAGCACCTTTATGCAAACAACTGTAAACCTTACTGTATGTTGTGTTTGGGGCTCAAGCATTAATATAAGGTCTTCTACCAATTCTATGTGCAAAGGTATGTTAGATTTCGGCTAGGAACCAGAATGATGCATTTTACATAGAGCAATTTGACCGCAATGGAAATAATTCTAAGTCATACCAAAATAACGTGTCTTGATCTGTCTACCCTTTACACCTTCCACAATAAGTAGGAGCAATGGTAAACTTATCTTTTAGCTAAGATTCCACCAGCTGTTTTGTTTTAACCCCACACTGTCTATCAAATTAAAAATTATCTCTTATTTGCACTTTATCTTTGAGGGTGATTAAAAAAAATCATGTCAGTTGTGTCAATTAACGAGACTTGTTACAGTTTGGCTGTTTTTTTTATTTGAAAGTGGGTACTTAAAGAAAATAGTTGGGCTCAAACCATGAAAAGTTCAAGTTTACAGTTGCCTTGCTATAAATGATCAGATACTTTCAAAGAAGTATTTCGTAAAAAAAAAATATTTACATTATTCATCACAAATCTAACATTAGAATCAAAACACCAATGCTATGATCATTAGTGTTTTTGATCATAATGTTTCACATATGATAGGAAGATGTTAAACACCATAGTTGCTACATTTATGTATACAACCCTGTACTGTGGATGCAAAAAATAGAAATTAATAAATTGCACTGGTGGCCAATACATACAATCCCCCTGAAACAAAGAAATAATGTTTAGTCTTTAGCATAATTACTGACACGAGACAAGCACAGGGTTTCTGAAAAGAAACTCAACATTACACTCAAGTGATCTAATTGGCTTTTGACAGTTCAATCAACCAATCTTAATAGTTGACATAATTATGTTAAACAATTTACTTATTTTTGTGTTGGTTTTCGTTCCAGAAATGGGGTGTAAATAAAGCATAAAAATCACAATCTGTTTAAAAGTAGAAACTGACTCTGTCTGACATATCAATGCACATCTGAAACTACTAGGGCAAGAATGTGTAATTTGCACAAGGCTTCTTTCAATGTACGCGAGCACTAAAGGAAAAATTGAAAATAATCATTGAAATTTTGGAAATTCAACCGAAGATAAATAAACTTGGAGACTAAATACATTAAATTATTTTATCATTTTTTGTGCCAGTTAAGGTGAACAGAAATCCAGTCCAAAACGTATGATCTTAAACTAAATAAAATACGTAAATAAAATGATTATGTTTCAGGGTTTTCAAAAATCAACCCTTATCGGGGTAATACGGGTGGATGGGAGGACACAATTTTTTTAATGTTGTTATTCCTAAGATGGTAAATATTTATTTTCGAAAACTACCTTTTAAAAGAAGAGGAGGGGTGTCCCATTTTTAGATGGAACTACAAACTCCATGTGGACATAGTGCTAGTTTTTCTATAAAAAGGGTTTAATCAGTTCAGACTCACCATGTATGCATATATAAACTTCTTATTAATTTCTGATGTCATTTCTGGTAATGTTTTATTTTCTAGAAACCCCATTGCAAAGAAAAAAGCTAAAATTGTTGAGGGCGATGCAACAGCTTGATCACACATTATTTTTAAACTCACTGTTTTGAGGTCAGTTTTTGGTAAATGTTTATCTAAATTAACGTAATAATAATGATGCAACGGGCCCATTGCCATTCCCACTGATAACATTCGAACTGAAACAAATGATCATAGGTATACAGGGTTGAAAGTTGAAGCAGGCTCAGGAGGCGAAGCACCATAAATACTAGTGCTACAATTTTTTTACCCTACATAACATTTTTTTTTTAAACTACAGGTCTTCTTTTTCATTTGTGTTACTAACTTAAAAAAGCATTAAACTCTGAAAAAGGAATGTTTCCTGAGTAATTTACTTTTATACAGGATTTTTAACCACTGCGCAAACTGTAACCATAAATTCAACATATAATTCTAGACTCCTAGCATAGAAATATTTCATTGGTTATACAAAAAAAAAATCAACTGATCCATACATTTTAACCATGTAGGTAATGCACTTTTCTATAAAACAGCTGATTTTGTTTTGCATAACCAACAAAAAAATCTGCACTGGAGGCCCAGATTCGTTACCACTGATGTGAGGCCTACTGCATTGTATTTTAATCTTTAGTACATACTATTGACAAAGGTATATAAATACACTTCAAATAAATCCTTCATAAATACAGCAGGACTAAAATAAAAGGGCCTAAGTATAGTGTTTTTTACAAAACATAGTTACATAACAAAAATAGTTATCATACTTTGTTAATCATCTGAAAAGTTTAATGAATTGCTATAGTTTACCTATCATACTAAGTTCTTATTATGCTATAAAAGGCAAGTGAGGTACATTACAGATCTGAAAGATAAGACAAAAATATAAAAACCTGCTCTTCTCCAGTCATATCTTTCAGATACAAGTTTCCTTTGGTATTCAATTTCTTGCTGTACCAAATCACCAACACCCATGCATAATCCAGATGTTATACTGTTTGTTAATAATAGGTTTTTCTTAAAGAAGAATGTCACACCACGGTGAAATATTGATTGTCTCGACATTTGGAATTTAAGCTGGGTTGCTCGCTTTATTCTCATGCAATAGAAGCATGATAGCGAATAGAAGCGAGCTACAACCTGTAAACCAGAATAATAATTAAAGCAAAATAGGTATTGTGGCCTATTTAAAGAAAATTACTTCGGAAAATTACTTTCACTAAAATAGGGAGCGGGGATTGTAAGTTTGTGACTGCCAAATACTCGTATTTTACGAGTTTTAGTAATAATTGGTTTAAATCATGAACTAGGAACCTGGTAATCATTGAGACAATAAAAAATATACCTAGCATTTTTAAATTAAAAATTGCGCCTCCATTCACAGAACTTTTCCAAAAGCGAAATGAGAATTGAATTGGTATTTTGTACGGTATTTTGATTGTCTGAATCTGAAATAGTCTGAATGAATGTCACATGACACGATGACACTGACAACTTCATAGTGATGGCGAAAACGATTTTAATCGAAACATTAAAAAGTTTATGTCGGAACCTAACAAATACGGCTATCAGAAAATTATGGACATGAAAAAACTAACTGATGTTGTGACTGTAAAGCTAGCTATACGCAGCGACCTTAGAGCATTTAGCCTTAAATGCTCTAAGGCAGCGACTTGAGATTTTGACACAGGTTCTTACTGCCTCGCGACACCCGTTGGCCATGGTTATTCATTTTCTTTAAAAACTCAAAGCTCATGGGTGGCTGTCTGTCGACATTCACATCACACGAAAACTATAGAAAAATGTACATATGTAGCATATGGAGTGTAGCCCGCTTGTGGTATATATGTTCTTTGAGTGTAGCACAGTTTTAACCCGACCGACCCTTGCTCGTTGAAGCGCCAGCCCGCGCCGCAGCTGAGCCAGTAGCTTTAAATTCCCCGATCAATAATAATGCCAATATTTTGATCCAGCCTGTCCCCAATAACAGTGCCTACAGCCTATCAGTGACGCCCCGAGCCGAGGCCCTTACCCCACAGGGGGTGCCCTCAGCGTGCAGTCGCTTAGTATATAAATTTAGTTTGTAAGCCCTGGCTGGAGGCGTTAAGTTAATTCTTAATGGCAGCCCCAGGAAAACCCGGTTGAGCAGTCACGGCCTTTCAAGGGCAACTGCGAGATGCCCAACAAAAAAAAAGCACAGTTTTAAGACGAGCCAAGGCAAGGGAAGTATCTGCTACTGGTAAAAAGCAGCTTTAGTGGAAAGGTCAATAAATTATGAACGATTTATGGGATATTTTGTGTTAGTTAACTTTTAATTTCTTTTTTGTTGAGGACGAGGTGTACGACAGGATTGGAGTTGAAAAGGAACTCGAGGATGATCTTCGTGACTGATAAACTTCAGAGCTATACTTAACAATTTTAACACTGATCTAATATGATAATATAAACACACCATAATTGCCTGTAGGTAATGGAAACAGAGTTGGTTCTCTTGAAAGCATCAACTGTATACGAAATTTGCCTAAGGATAGCACATAGTATCGGTCATTTTTTTTTCTTTGAGCTATCTCCTACATTTTGCGTCTTCATTTCAGTTTTAATTTTCGTCTTTTAACCATAACTTTGACAAATGTATGGTTTTGGGAATCAACTTTTACAATTCTTGGTAGTTTTTTTTTTTTAATATCGCCGTGGCCGCGGCATTGAACCGGACACTCACAAGATAGGGCACAGGCAGCGATTTCCAAATCTTACGTTCACATAGATTTTAACATTGTTACCGTGTCATTGGCGACTGTATTCACTGCGTGTGCAATCAATCTGCCTAGTTTTTTCCCACCCAAGTTGGGGTTGGCTTCCAATCTAACCGGATACAGCTGAAATCCAATATTTTACACCGAAGCGACTCTTACACACAGAGATGGTTAACATTATAGGCTAATTATGAACACGGAATGACTGCTGTCTGACCTCTACCGTTTGTATATGGTAACACGAAACCTTTTGTGCCAACGAAAGATTTCAATTAGCTATTTTAACTTAATTTTTAAACTAATACGATATCTATGTACGGCTCACGAGGTTTTAAACCACTTAAAACATAACTATGCGGATGTTGGTTGAAAACGGTTTATTTACAAATATACCCTTGCGGCTGTTATTATTTAGCCACGTGTGTGTGCCTAGCATAATATTGGAAAGATGAAATCCAGCTCGCAACGGAATCATGTGTGAAATCATGCTTGAAAGAACTGTGGTCAAGAAGCTAATAGTTGTGGTGTCTGTGACCTATGACAGTAGTTTCAAATGATACGACAGATGACAATGACACTGACAATTCTGAACAATTCAGTTGATTGAGGCGACACGGAAAAAAAAACATCAAAAAATACCGTGGAAAACATCACTGGGATTTTCGCGAGAGTAGTCTAAAGTCTCTGTGACTGGGGTTTAGGAATTAAATGGCTAAAATGGCCTTACAAAGTGAACAGTTGGATTTCTCAGGTTTATTTAAATTAGATGTATTATTACATCTAGATATTACTACGTACAGTTTTTATGAAGTGGGCCATAAAAAGTTCTTTGCCTTTACAAGTGTAAAAGAATTAATTTTCATTTACATTGATCCTCAGTTAGAACGGTATGAGAAAAATTATGATTGGGATTTTCTAGATAATCCGATTTATTGTATGTGTTTCGAACCAAGCGGAACATGGGCGATTATTGTTAGCGAACAGAAAGTCCTGCTGGTGCCATTTCTTCCGCTGTTCATCCCTCAGAATATGTTTGATTACAAATGGTCACTCTCAAGGGTTACTGTTTTGCCATTAGGACATATATTAAAACCATCATCGCTGGTATGTTGGCTAACTAAAGAATCGGAGAATGTACTAATTATTGGATCAAAGGTAAAGTTATACTCGTTTTTATTATGAAATAAAATGTCTAAAACTAATTATTACAGGATTGGACGATATGTAATTAATATGATACAATATTCTTATACTTATTCATATTATTTCAGACAGGAACAATAACATTTTATTCCCTGGATTCACAAAGTATTGTGGGAGAGTGTAAAGTACCAGGAGAAATTACAGATTTACAAATCTGTTTTGATGATTCACTGGATTTATTAACACTCTTGGTAAGTATTTAAAACATGTGTTGATTGTGGTAAGACAAGTATATTGAACTTGGTGGCTTATGTCATAAGTATAATTGCATACCTATTTACTTTCAAATAATGTCTTCTAGGTCAAACTATTGTGTAACAACTTGTATTAAATACCATATTACAGTTGAATAAATGAATATGCATGATTTAAAAATAATTTAAACAATTTTTTTATTAAAATGAACACTAATGTTCGTGGAGAAGAATTTAATAAAACACAACATAACATCACACCTTGTTTCTCCGAAGGGTTGGCCAGAAGTGTACTTGTAGCACGCCCACATTTTGCCAGTTATATTTAAGTTCCATGTAATAGGGCTGTAGCCGTTAAGCACTTGCATTGTTAATAAAAACACAAAAAGAGAAGTGGGGTGGTGGAAAGTGTGGCGGTAGTGGTGGTGGATGGTGTTGACAATGCTACAGGCGAACTACGCAAGACTCACGTCACAGAAAATCCTGCATCGCGCATTCAGAGTTTACCGAGCTACTCACATAGGTACAACATCCCAACATCAACCGTCGGGCAGTTGCCCACCAGACACAATACCCGTCTGGTCAGAGGATCCTCCCTTTTCCATAGAGTATGAGTGAACTTAACACCTTATTCCTCATACCACTATAGGGCCATGTTGCCATCAACCAGGCACAAAACCAATAACACTTTGCATGGCCTGGCAATTTAATAAGAAACCTAAATAGTGGCAAGGGGACAAATTTTCATGATTAGTATTTCGTTATTCTAGAACTAGCTTTTGCCAGCGGCATCTTTCGCGGGGAACTTTCTTCCCCTATTTAACTCCCTTAGGGGTTGAATTTCGAAAAATATTTTCTTATTGCTTGTCTACATTATAAAGGGAACCTCTGTGAAAAATTTCAGCTTTCTAGGTCCAACTGTTTGGGCTGGCCGTTGATGAGTCAGACAGTCAGGAGTTTACTTTTTATTTATATAGAATAGGAATCAGGTAGGTATTAAATTAACTCTTGTGTATTATTGATGACCTGCACCCTACTTGCGTAACGCACAATCAATCATAATCTGAATAATTTTGAATCAGATTACTAATCCATTGCTTCATATGTTCGAAAAATGTGTTTGCTCAACAACGTTAATAACGCAATGAATATGGTTGAACTGTCAAAAATTTAATAGATTATGATTGATCATTTGTTATGCAATTAGAGTGCTGTATGTATACCATGTGGGTTGGTTTGAGGTGGTGCAATAAAACTGTTCCTGGAAGGACTTGGCTTTTGCCCAGCAGAGGGACAGAATAGGCTAACAAAAAAAAAAAGTATAATAATAATGTAAGTAACTATATCAAATTTATTAAGATAAATTATGTTTCTAGATATCCGTGAGCCAGGCACAACAATGCAAGTTAGTGTTGGAACACCGATCCTTTGGTTACAACTGGCTGCAACAAACAAGAGCCCAAAATGATAAAGATAAGAGGGACAGCTTCATGTCATACATCAAACAGCTGTCCAAGGATAAAATTACTTTCTTTATACAGGGTGGTTCTAAAGGTAAGGAATAGGTGTTTTGATTTGCCTTTCTTCACCTCCCCTTCCACAAAATATAGAATAGTAGTTTGTATTTATTATTTATCTAAATAATATCTTAATATATATAAATCTCGTGTCACAATGTTTGTTCTCAATGGACTCCTAAACCACTTAACCGATTATAATAAAATTCGCACACCATGTGCAGTTCGATCCACCTTGAGAGATAGGATAGTTTAAATCTCAAATTATAGTCGCAATTTTAATTTATTGCTAATTATTTGTCTGTTATTATTTGACAGTCACAATTATCTGTTAACTCCAAATGATTCTAACAGATGTCGATACCTTTCGACTGGGTTCAGTAAGTAATCAATAGATGGCGCTGTGTTAAAAGTACCAACATTTCACATAAGCTACAATTTAATGGCATAACCAGCACGTGTTGAATGCGAATTAAATCTTAATATATATGACAGGACAACGTCTGTCGGGACAGCTAGTTTATTTATATATTCATTTACAAATACAATTATTTTTAGAGGCTAATATGTAAAGCTATCAATGTTATCATCAATATATACCAATCTGTTGCAAGTTCTTCAGTAAAATTATATTTGAAACTGGTTTGGACTGGTTTTTTCAAAATGAGATATAATTCATGTTTTTCAGATGACAGTAAACCACAAACAGTTGAGTACGTTTTGAAGCCTACGGAGTATTTGCCATTATTTCGCAAAGGGTCCAACAATTGGGCACTGACAGCACAGTATGTGAATGGAAGACATTTTCTCACAGCATTTGAATTAAATGAAGGAACTCTCATTGTAAGTTAATGACCTTTCATGTGACCTTCCTGTCCTTAACAGATTTTTGTTTGAAATAATATTTTGTAAACTCATTAGCACTGTTATTTGCTACATATGCAGTGATAAAGAATTTACCACCTTAATAATTTATTTTATAACCATAAAGTATTGTGAAAAAAAGAATACTTATCTTGCTTATAACATTTTCAGTTAGAAAGCCCTGAAGAAGATACTCCATCAAGAACACTTAGGCCTCATATTAAGAAAGACGGTCAATACATCCAAGGGTTATGGTCCCAGAGACTCGTATACCTTTTGAGGAAGAAGGAACTGGAAGTGCATTCTGCAAGCTTTTCTGTCATTCAGGTATTTATGATACACCTTGAGGAGGTAAATACGACTTTGAGGAAAGCCAAAGAAGTCTCCAGAATCTATTGAGATTATGGTCTTTTTGTAGCTCTTTCGAAGCTTTATTGTTGACGAAAGTTGACATTTTTAGCTAACGCCACATGGCATGTAGTTGCACCAATGTGCAATAATAAATATTTTGTCAGCTCACATGCTATAGTGTTCTTTGGTGTTTTTTTAAGGCGCTTTTATTAGCTGCACCTGTATGTTTGTTTGGAACCGACTCTTTTGGACTTGATTGTGACCCACTTCAAACAGTCACATTTCATTTAAACTTTGAAGACTTATCGAGGACGGATAACAATACAATAATTTTAAAAAAACACGCTTTTGTAGTTAGTAGAACTAAAAAATATAAAATCTGTTTTCTATTTATAAAGAGTAACATAAAAAATATTAGTTCCTAAATATTTTAATTTACGATTAAAAGCTTTTTCATATTTGCCAAATAATTTTGCAATATCTCCATGTCGTCTTTTAAATATTAAATAAAAATATTAATTAGGTAAATTATTAATGTACCAATTTTTTTTAATTGTATCTCCTAATTTAATATCTTGTACTATAATGGTAAAAGTCTGTTTATCCTACTTTGTTAATCACTGTAGACCATCAGCAAAGAGGTCCTTCGAGGGCGTCCCCTCCCCGCGTTTCCATTCACATCTGCCTTGTAAATAATTTTAGTTAGACGCATTTCATTCATAAATAAACGAAATTCTGTAAATACGTCAGGGTGAGGCCTTATTAGGCGCTAAAAGGGAGTCATCAGAACTATGGCGCGCGGAGCTGATCGGTGATGTGAGGCGAGCGCACTTGATGAGTGCGCGGGAACATCCCAACATGGCGGGCGGCTGGCGGGAGCCTACCTTTATGTGCGACTTGCAGCTGCCGCGGTTCAGTCTCGAGTCCTGTCTGGTTGTCACCAACAAGGGAGCTTACATTCTTAATACTGTGTAAGTGTTCTTCTTGATAATAACCTTCAATTCATGCGTTCATTGACTGATAACGTACAGCCTAAGCCTAGAGTCTAGAAGCACACAATTTTGCACAACATAATCTTGTTGTTCTATGCAAAGAAATACTTTCCTTTGGGGACGAGAAAATATTGCGTAGCCTCCTGAACGCTGCCCAGCCGAGTCGGAATCGCCGATTGATCTCCTTCTCCAAGTTGGACCTACGTAACTGGACAGTTTGTCCAAGGTAAACGTACTCGTCCGCAACTTCGTCTCCGATCAACATGAGAGTGGGTGTTACACGAGCATTTGGTACAGATTGGAGAGGGCTAAGCTTAGAGTTTCCATACGCGATCGAATCGGGAATGAAGAGATCCGCAGGAGGACCAAGGGAACCGACATATCCCGATGAATTGCCAAACTTAAGTTGCAGTGCAGCAGCTTGGGGGAGGCTTATGTCCAGCAGTGGACGTCTTTCGGCTGATATGATGATGATGATGAAATATTGTATTCAGGAGTGAAGCATGCGAATGGCTGGTGGGCGTGATAATGCGCGGCGGCGTGGGCGCGGAGCAGTCGTGCGCGGCGCTGGGCGCGCCCCTGCCCGCACTGCTGCGCGCCGCCGCGGACATGTTGCTGTCGCGCGACAAGATGACGCCGGCGCATTACTTGTACTCCTTGTCACAGGTACGTCTCAGCGAAAATACGCTATTTAATATACAGGCTGGAATTTCGTCTTTATGGGGATTACTCTAACCGTTATTTTAAGTAACATTCGCTATGAAACCAAAATCAAGACCTGTATGTCCTCGTCATTTTATAAGTTCTTTCTTTTATCAAGTCAGAACACATGAGTCAGGAAACATAATCCTAAGTTGGTAAAGCAGACTCTATCGTACAATGAGCAGACAAAAGCGGACGGACATATTTTGCTGTGACACTACGTCAGAGAGCCTCTGGGCACAAATGACCGTGGCCTACTTAGTAACCTTAACTAGACTTCGTGCCCAAGTAGCTCACAGCAGGACAACCTCCGAAGTAGGGGTTCATGTCCGGCTCAGACCTCCGGCGTGTATGCGGCGTCTCTCCATAGACACACACGTCTCCTCCCATATTTGCACCGCATGCCCTGTCACCTGCACACGTGAGGACCTAACGGCTGCGTCAGCGAACGGTAATACCGTTGCAAAATTTTGGGCCAGCCAAATTACTTTTTGTGTTATTTTTGCGATCGACATCTCTTAGAAGAAGACATGTAGGAAAAGTCGTTCACTATAGTCGAGCGCTAGAGACATCACTTAAAACATTGCAAGCAACTTAATCGACAGCCTTTATACAACTTATTTTGCATAACTGAAGACACGAAATAAAATACGATTGCAAGGACTCTTTTGAAAAAGTAACATCGTACGGTACAATTTTAATTACCGGTAACATATTGCAGAGTCAGCCTGATGGGTGGGTGGCACGTCTGGGCGTATTCGGTAAACTGAGCGAGTTGTCATCGTACAAACAAACCGGCAACACTGGCAGCCTGGGCGATGCCGCTATTACTGTTAAACTTTTAGCTACGTTACTCAACATGTGCACTGGTACTGAGGATACGTTCGAACCGTAAGTTATGACTTTGGGATATTTTTTCACATATAAGACAGTTTTCTAATGACAATGAAATATGTGCTTTAGTCAATAAATGCAAAGACACACGAACTTAAACAGCATTCGGCTTTAGGAACAAGCTACAACGCGTACGCGCGTCACGCTTGGACTTAAAACACTGACCATACAGTTAATAATTCAAAAAATCTTCTTTTTGGCGCTTCCCGTGGGCCTTTGAATTCTAGAAGTAAAGCTCATTACATGTATTTCTATTTTAGCGACGCCAAGTTAACACTATTGAAACCAGCTGAATTGCTGGAGTTGTCATCTTTCGCTGCAGCAGTGGGTCTTTGGGAACTAGTACCTGTGTTCAGTATTCATCGAGGCCACCCCCACTTGATGTTGTCTGCTTTGAAATCCCGAAGTGAGATATGTCATGGGGCTATCGATTCCCTGCTACGAGAAAGGTGCCTCGTGCCTCTCTTGCTAGAAGAAAATGGACAGTGGTTATTTGACTTCATCATCGAAAAGTGCCATAAATTCGATACGACGGTTTTGAAGGTAATGTAGCACAAATCTATGCAGGATAATAGCCTTTTGCGATATATACGATCTAAGTAACAAGTGATTTTATGTTGCAGTGCCTATGTTTGTGGTTGAACCCATTGCAAGATCAACTACGCCCAGTAATGCGTGATTTGAAGCAAGGAATAACTTCGGTTTATGTGAGTAAAGACTGCAAAACTGTTAAGTCAACCAACATACAACGATCTATACATATTATAAATTAACTCCTTCCCACGAACGTTAAAATATCGCGGCGGTATTTAAGAGCACTGGATCTTCAAAGCACTGTTTAGCTCCGAGAGTTTAAAATCGAAGTTTAAAATTGATTTACCCTATTTACTTCTAAATCAACTGAAGATGGTGTTATTTGCAGATGACACATCATTGATATTTAATTAGACCGACGCGTCGGTCTATTTTAAATATCAATTATGTATCGGTCACAAAATCTTGACGACGTGAATAGCTCTATTCTTCAGGTCCAAGATTGGTTTACGGTTAATAATTTGGTACTAAATGGTACAAAACCAAATGCATTCGATTTAAATTACCAAATGTTAGAAGCAGCGAATGTGACATCATATTGAATGGAGAAAAACTGGAATTTTTTAATCAAACGGTGTTCTTAGGAATCACGCTAGACGAGACATTACAATGGGAACTTCATATAACACTCTTGCGGGGCGGCTAAGCTCGGCCGCTTATGCTGTTAGAAAGATCAGACAGTTAACAGATGTAGGAACCGCGCGTTTGGTCTATTTTAGCTATTTCCACAGCATTATGTCGTATGGCATTTTACTGTGGGGTCGGGCTGCTGACATTGAATCCATCTTTATTTTGCAAAAGAGAGCTGTCAGAGCCATTTATAATCTACGTCGCTGCAAATCCCTCAGGTAACTATTTAAAAGGATTGATATTATGACGGTACCTTGCCAATTCATTTATGAAAATATCACGTATGTAAGAAAAAATCGACATCTTTTTAATAAAATAAGTGATACACATAATTTTGATACTAGAAACAAAGGCAAAATAGCAATAGTAATGAACTAAATATCTATCTTTATAGGTAAGGTGCATATATGTCGATGTGTATAGGTACAGACGTCAGCGCATCAAGCTACCCCAATTTGTCAAATTTCTTTGATAGGTTTTCAACTTTATGACAATATGATAAGGTTCATGTTCAATTGGGAAAATTTAACAGTTTGGGATAGCTTGTTTTGATGAATTAATTGCTGTTTTATTTAAATATGTTTTGTTCGATACTTTGTGTATCTAAAAACATCGATTAAAATATACTTAATGACGTTAAGCATATTTATTTTATATCGATGTTTTTAGATACACAAATTAAGCCTTGGGTAATGGGGTAGAGAAAATAAGATTAATAATACGAAAATATAGCGAGCTAGCTCATATAGTTACCTAGTTAGTCAATATAGTTAGCCCAACTCAACGTAATAATACAAAAACACCAAAAATGCGGACAAGCATAATATAAACACACCGGTGAAAAAATTCTTGTGACGTTATGACTTAGTGTTGCTAACGTTTGGTATCAGTAAACTACTCTGATTCTATCATCATTTCACATAAAATACAATTTTTTAATAAAATATTTTGAAAATAAAATACACTAGGTTGTCAAATAATTTTTATTTATGCACCTGGACTAATTAATGAAAAATATAAAAAATCACAATCCGATTACAGTACCAAATCTTTTATGAGGAAACAAGTGGTAACACTGCAATAAAAAGTCCCCGGTATTCAGGATAGATGGCACTGTTCATCGTTTTAAAATAATGTTCTAAGTTACCAGGGCATGGAGATAGCGGTCGCAGCCGCCATCTTGGAATTTTTGAAATTTTTCATCGTTTAAGAAGAAGGAACTTCGCACAGAGTACTTTTTTATATAGGGAATAGAGGTACAACTCCGCGACAAAAGTGAGAAACGTCAATTGTCGCCCTCTGGACGCCTGTTTTGGAACTAATGCCAACATTTACGCACACACACACACGTAGGTACACACATACGTACGTCGCCTACTACTTTATGCCTTGATATTTTTTATTTAGATAGGTATTTTAAAATGTGAATTACATATTCGCTTGCAACTGCTATATAGAAAGCGAAAGTAATTCACATTATTAAACAATAAAACAAAGTTAGATTTCATTTCAAACTCAAAGCATTTATTTCAAATAAACCAATTACAGGCACTTTTGAATTGTCAAGGTCGGTGAGATAGAAAGATGAAGCTAGTTGCCCATTCCAAAGCGTAGGTACCTATGGAGAAGAACTGGCAAGAAACTCCATGGACACTCTTTTAAAATCATGATTTTGTTACAATCAGTTGGTTACATCATTATGTTGAAATTATCAATATGAGAACGATGTAAAAAGACGTGCACATTATAAGCGTCCGTAATTAAAACAAAACAAAAATAAAATAACAATTTAGAAATTAAAATAAGCCGTGGGAGCTAAGAGATGACCAGTCCCTACTGGCGGCGCCCGTTCACGAACATGACGTATGGATCAGCACCATTCAGCTCAACCATTTTGAAGGGAACTTAATGATCCAACACACACGCCACCACCAGCGAGACATTTGAGTGAGCATGACATACTCTCAGCTGCCAGGGCACATTCAAGTCAATGAAAGACGTACCCTGTAAATGTTAGCTATATAGTAAGGACATAGTGCTCACACATATGCTATGCAATTATACAATACTAAAAGTTTGAATTTATACAATGCAAATGTCTAGAATCTAGTTTTACAGTCTTCAGCAGCTCCAACAATGTTTACAAATGCTATTCAATTTAGTTTAAGGCAATAATTATTTCTTTCTTTTGAAACACTTCTTATTCAGTTTTTTGGCTTTAATTTTATACGAATCCGTATCATCATCACACTCCCTCTTATTCATTAATATATTATTAATATCTTTACAATAGTTGTAAATGAAAAATCTACTGGATATTTTTATTAAAAAATCTATTAATTTTTCATTATGAATCAAGCATTTTATGAATGAAAAATCTGGATTAACTAAATAAATGATTAAATAAACCTGGATCTTTTTCGCCTGCTTTTTGACCTTATTGCGGCACTTACTAAGTCTTACTCCAACTAGCACCAGTTTTCTGTATAAAGCATGCTCTGATTGGGTTACAGCAACACGTTTCACCCGCCTTTTAGTAACAAGAGTAGGTTTTTGTGATGCTCTGTAATGAAATAAAAGATATATTATGTATTTTCTAATTACAATTTTGGTATTAAGTATTTTAAGTACTTTTAAATGGAAGATAAGAAAACTATGGAAAATTTAATTTACTTACCAACATTTTTCTTAATTTGTACATCTTCCACAGCAATGGTAGCATGCATAGGCACAAATTCTCTGGCTACTGTGCCACAACTGTGTGAAGTTATAGGTTCTGAAATGTCAATTTAAATTACTTTTCATTAAGATAATCACATCATATAACATTTTCAACAGAAAAAGCGCTTTGTAGCTTAAATTGCCCTTGCCTGATGATATGACAGAAACTAAAATCTTTGTGCTCATCATGGCCATTTTTAACTTTAATTATTAGGTGTGAAAGTTTAGGGCATTATATCACATGACATTTTTTGTTTGTCTATTATAGGTATTATCGTACGACGCCATTAAAAAAATAAATAAAAACAAAACAAAATGGCAAACCAGGTCTTGGCCAGCCTCAATACAAAAAATTTCAATCCCCTTTATTATGCCTTAATGGAATCGAGGGCAATTTGAAAAAAAAAAGGATGCTTAATGCTGTTATGATTACATTTTCACTTACCAAGATTTTCCTTTGTTTGTATATCTTCTATGGCACTTTGAGTGTGTGGCTTCATATCCACTGAGTCCAAATGTATAACAGGTTCTGGAATAACAATTAATAAATTACTTCAGCAAGCAGCAATAACCCTCGGAAGACTATACATAATTGTGTCTTATTAGCACTGCTTGACAGTTACGTTGGAACTGTCATCATATTATTATGTAAAGCTACATTGGTCTAGCAGTTGCAGAAGCAACCACTGGGTTTGAGGTATTAGGTGCGATTCTCAACTCTGGGCAATTTTGTTATATCTTGAAAAGTAATATTAATTTACCTTTTGATGTAGATGCTTCTGACATCTGAAGAGGTCTCAACACTCTTTTTTCCGAGTTGAATTTTAAGATAGATCCTGTAATAACAATAAAATTACATTTGAAAAAGTAGTTAACTTTGGTTTACCTTACCCAAAACTAATTGAATTTTCTTAACAATGAAGTACCTGATGTCACTTTAGGGCCCATTAACCCTCTCTAAGCAAAAAAAAACATTCATCCCTAGCTCTATTGTTGCATGAAAGAAATAAAGACGACCCACTCACTGATCAGACAAACCAATAAACACACTTTTGCATTTATAATAATACTAGCTTTTTCCCGCAACTTCGTCCGTGTAGAAGTCGAAAATGGTTCTAATAGAATTTTGAATTGCAAAAAACCTAGTTATGACAACCTGGTACTTCAAAGGTATAAAGCGGTTTCTAGCTGACAACTACCTATGTTAGGTGTACTCCTACCGAGTTATGACAACCTGGTACTTCGAAGGCATAAACCATTTTCTAGCTGATGCACCTATTTTGCTACTTTAGTTTACATTAGGTATTGCATTTTTCATTTCTTTTTAATCAATTATATCCTATGTTACTTCCTGATAGTTTAGCTTTCTATTGGTGAAAAGTTGGTAAAAATCAGTCCGTAGTTTCGGAGCCTATTCAACACAAACAAACAAAAAAATCTTTTCTCTTTATAATGTTATTATAGAAGTAGGTATAGATGGATTTAATATCACCATCTGCCAATAAATTTTATTATTACTAACCTGGCATGTTTTTTGTTGGTACAGCTTCTTTGCTGAGTCGATTGTTCCTGCAGCAATATTTTTGTTCGAAGTGTGCACGACATACACGGCGGTATTTGAAAATGTTCATTTTCAAGTTGTAATATGTCACCACCAACGGAATAGACCCATGTATTAAAAAAATCCTTATCCTTAGCTGGGTTAGGGAATTTATGCAAAATAGCATTGGTATCTGAAATAATCGAAAAAGTAGGTAATCAGTGGAGTCTAAAGACAAAACCTGAAATTTACGTGTGGCAGACTGCACAGAGCTTTGTCATACGGGTGCTCAAATGCTCGCATAGTAGCCGGAGCAGTATCGGAGTAGGGGGAGCGGGCTTGGTGGCCCAAATAACGAAGCATATGGCGCAGCGGCCTTTTAAGAATAAAACACTTACCTAAGCTATTTAAGCATCCGGGGACGCAACACTTTCTGTTAGACATGATAATAGGTTTAAATAACAAAGTCACAAACACAAAAGTTAGTTACGAGTCCTATCTCAATACGTTTTTTTTCCGATTTTAACAATCGACACAAGCACAAAATCAACACGGCCGGAGGGGCAGAGGCTCTACTCAACGGACTTAGGTGGAAAAAGCACTTTAGACGATTAAAATCAAGAAAAACAGATAAGAACAAACAAGCGCAAACGCGAACGGGTCAACGGGCGGCAAATTTTGTTTTATTTGACTTAAGACATTTGTAGTGTTGCATATAAAAATAAATTCAGCTAATATGTCTTGAAATTGTTTTATGAACTATTTATTTCGTTATAATTGAGGTTTTATCTCAAAATATATTTTCCCGTTGCATTGTGTTTTACTAAATAAGTTTATTTATTTTGACGCTCATAGAAATTGGGCGAGGGTTGGTCACTGTTTTACCGCCATCTAGCGTACTGAGTAGAACTACGTATTCCCAAATCATGAATACTGCCATCTCTGAGAGTGTTTCGTAAAACTACCCCAATATAATGAAATCAAATTAAAATGTTAGTTTAATGTATAGGTCGGCAATACTTTAGGTGTCCAACTTTATTTTGCATACATATAGGAGAACGATTTCCCGTTTGGCACTACTAAGATTGTCAACCCTGGAACTTCGTTCCTGACGGGGGTACCCCAACCCTACATGTATTTGTCATCCAAGATGACAGATGTTTTTTTAAATAAAAATGTGGACATATCTTTAAATATTAGGGATTTTTAGGATTGTTATTACGAATGTTTTATCCATATTTTATTCAAAAATTCCAATAGCGGATGTAGTTTTTTATGAAATTTTCCATAACCATACTGGTTATCGGTTTTGGATATTTTGGGGGTAGTGATTATGAATGTATCTTTTATTTTTAGTTTAAGATGCTGGATGTAATCTTTAGATGAAAAGTCGACATGGGTATCAATTTTGGGGGTTTTGGAAGTATATCAACAATATTTTAATGAATTGACTTTTGTGTTTATTAAAAATTCTGAACACGCGCTCCAATCTCAAAGGTGGGATTCGGGCGTCACACATTATTCGCTTAGCTTTCTTTAGGGAATTAATATCCTGTTTATTTTAAACCATTACAACGATAGTCTACGAATACCGATCGGCGATATTTGTTTAATAGCCAAAAATATTATTAAAGTATTTTTTTATTAAAGAGCGTGAGCCCGAAAATTCAAGAGAAAAAGAAGTGTGAGTACACACTTCTTCGGTTTTTTCCTTTATTGCTTGAATTGTTTTTGTATTTTTGAATTTTACGTTATTCTAAAAATAATGACGATCATCCAGACAAAACTTAGTTACTGTTTCCAAATGCATAAAGTTACTTTACTATTAACTTTGCTCAACAATGATAGTAAAATAAAAAATACGTTCAAGTACCAAGATTAGTTAAGCACTGTATAAAAATCGAGCGGACAGTGGTTTCAATGTGTGCATGCGCGTAATGTTGTTGTGTTGCGACTCAGATACCTAAACTGATTCAAAAATGTGATAGCGTCCTTAGTGCACAAGTAAAAAATACTGTACAAAGGCGGACTTAATGCCTGAGGCATTTTCTACCAGTCAACCTTAGAGTGATGCAGAGACAAAACATGACAGGTGCAACATAAGGGATAATTAACTCGAAAAAATGTTAACGTAAGTACACCATTATTTTGTTTCAGACGACCAGACTACAGCAATTAATAGCGACGTTCATACACATCGCATGTGTCATAGAAGCCAGAGATCCTTGTCCAGAGATACACCTAGAAGTGACACAAAGTCCTGAGACTTGGAAGAATCAGTTCACGCCCAAAAGGACAGTGAGCTGTGGGTTGGCGCATTGGGGGGTGGTCGACGACGGAAACGCGAAGATAAAGATGACGACTACGCCGATTAACACTGAACTCATCGGTAGAGTTGTCGATATAGCATGTGGAAGACACCACACGCTGGTATTGACTGAGAATGGGGTATGTTTCGATTATATCCTTATTATGAGAACAAGTCGTAGCCTAACAATTGGATCTCGTAGGTCCATAATGGCTTAAAGACCGTGTTGTAGATAAGGAGTTTGTTGTCTACAGAAAGCAAAGAATTTCGTCTTATTAGCCAATACAGGTTTTTTTTTGGGTGGGAAATCATCAAATAACTTCTCCCGCTCTGGTCGTGTAGGCGCCTGTCTAAGTGGAAGTCAAGATACTTTCCGCAATCTGTGTGTGGTAGGTCAGGACCAAGTTTAACAGGTGTGTTTCCATGCCTTAGCGCGAAGGTGATATGGTCAGACTTGGATACACTGGCACGAATCCGCCACATAAAGAGCCATTTATGAGTTTAATCTAAGAGTCTATTGCTGGCCATTTCTGGATTGTCATCAAAAGATAAATAGGCTATGTCGTCAACGTATGTTGCTGTTGTTATCCCATCCAATGTGGTTAGATCTGATATAAATATGTTGTACAATGATGGTCCAAGAACAGATCCCTGTGGTACTCCAGCTTTCACTTCATACAATCTTGATCTTGGTTCGCCCAGTTTCACTTAGAAGCAGCGGTCGGATAATTACCTACTACTGGAAGAGCAGGAACATGGAATGCGGAAGTTTTTTCTTCACTTTAGCCAGCAATACACGGTCAAAAGCTTATTGTGAATGAAACAAAGGATACTTGACTTTGTTCTTTACTTTCTACAAACAAAGAATCAAAGTTGAAATTGTAAATTGTGTGCGCAGTTTGCGTGTGTCGTTCCATATCTTCTTCTGCTTATGACAGCTGCTCGGACAGAAGCGTCTCTATTTGTCGCGCCGTGCAAATTTTCGTCTGCACGCCGTGTCTTTGTTGCGGGGCGCCAACCATCTTAATTAGAAAAATATCTACTATGTCATTTCACAAAGTTAATAATTATTATGATGGATAGATCTACGCGACGGGCGACAACTCGTTCGGCCAGCTGGGTGTAGGATGTTCTTGGGTGGGCGGCGTGGGCGAGGGCGCGGTGTCGGCCGGCTCGCTGCGGCACGTGGCCGGCCACTTCACGGCGCCACTCGCTGCGATATACGCGGGCCACTACCACTCCGCCGTCGTTGATGTTGGTGGACGACTGTACACATGGGGGTGAGTGACGACTAACTACATACAGCTTTCTAAAGAAAAGTATGCGTTTCGGGAATCAGAGCCTATATTTATAAAACGCAGACTTGATTATAAGCTAATGCTCGTATGGAGCTGTTACAACCATGGTTACCTATTTTGTATTATCATGTTAACGGGGGGTTATCCGAGATTGCCTGTTTTAGAATAAACATTAAATGATCAAATTAGTGTATTTAGGCACTGTAAAAAATATATTTCATAGATAAATCCTTGTTTGAAGGAAATTAACGGTTCAAAACACGATAAATTGTAATTTGCTCGATCAAAAAAAATCCGAAACAGGGTCGATTTCAAAATCACTTTCCGTCTCATTTCCTAATAACACCACAAAATAGTGTGGAAATTGCATGTACGACGAGGGAATCATATTTAGGAGGGAAATTAACTGTTTATATTTAGTAACTTGTTACACCCTTAAAAAGAGTATCCTTTAGTTTCCCCTTCTACTTTATTTCCAGTTAGATATTTGGTAACCAAGTCACCGAGACAGTCTTATTTTTTGACGGGAAAGGAGGAGTCAAGCACACCAATAGCTAGGCCGTACACGCAGAATACTTTTTCTTTCTTTGTGCATGTTGTATGGCATCCAAGTATCCCAAATAGCCTTAATACCAACTTACTGTTGACTTATTTCGTTTTAGATGGGGCGTTCATGGTCAGCTGTGTCACGGCACCATAGATGATGAGTGTTCACCCAAGTTGGTTACCAAATTCCAAGGCAGAAAGGTGAGAGTGCTATTTTTGTTAAGTTATTGACGCAATTTTGCGTTACGTTTCAAAACTTCTCAATTGCTTTTTATGTTCGGAGTGGAAGTTTCAATTCTTTACATAGCTTTTTCGTATGGTTTCGATGGTTCGAGTATTTTTTTAAAATAATTCCTTGAAATATCCTTTTTTTCCAGGTGTTGAGTGTAGGCCTTGGCGCCTGCCACACGGTGGTGCTAATGAAGAACGGCGAGGTGTGGGCGAGCGGCGCGGGCGTGTTCGGCCAGCTAGCCAGCGGCGCAAGGCACAAGAGCTCCGTGCCCGTGCGCGTGCGCATGCAGGACCCCGTCAGGGCTATCGCCGTCGGGTACTTCCACAATGTGAGACCATGCTTTGTAACTAGACGATATTATTTTGGAGTCATTCTTTGTTACGTGATCAGTAGTGACAGGATTGTTGTCATATTTACAGTTGGCACTAACAAGCAAAGGCGAGGTATGGCAATGGGGGGCGAGTCCGCAGCAAGTCCGCGCAGCCACGGCGCGGCGCGCGGCCGACACCCCGCCCGACGGGCACGCGCCCGCCGCGCCCGACCCGCACCTGCAGCCTGCGCGTGTGGACACGCAGCATGTGCGCGGGGACGTGGCACAGGTAACATAATGTGCACAGTTAGTGGCCGACACGCCGCCCGCCGCGCCCGACCCGCACCTGCAGCCTGCGCGTGTGGACACGCAGCATGTGCGCGGGGACGTGGCACAGGTAACATAATGTGCACAGTTAGTGGCCGACACGCCGCCCGCCGCGCCCGACCCGCACCTGCAGCCTGCGCGTGTGGACACGCAGCATGTGCGCGGGGACGTGGCACAGGTAACATAATGTGCACAGTTAGTGGCCGACACGCCGCCCGCCGCGCCCGACCCGCACCTGCAGCCTGCGCGTGTGGACACGCAGCATGTGCGCGGGGACGTGGCACAGGTAACATAATGTGCACAGTTAGTGGCCGACACGCCGCCCGCCGCGCCCGACCCGCACCTGCAGCCTGCGCGTGTGGACACGCAGCATGTGCGCGGGGACGTGGCACAGGTAACATAATGTGCACAGTTAGTGGCCGACACGCCGCCCGCCGCGCCCGACCCGCACCTGCAGCCTGCGCGTGTGGACACGCAGCATGTGCGCGGGGACGTGGCACAGGTAACATAATGTGTACAGTTAGTGGCCGACACGCCGCCCGCCGCGCCCGATATAAATTCCCGATTACTCAAAAATTGGATACTATAGCAAAGTTCTTACGTTCATCTTAGCCCGAATGATCGCAGTGTAGGTTTCTAATGCGTGCTCGCTTACACGGCACACCAACACACGGAACAGGTTCCGAACTGCGCGCGTGTTGCTCGCGTGCGGTTACAGCCTACGTTCGGTGCGTTGCTCTAGTCCAACTCCAGCAAGGCTCGAGTGGAGCGCGCAGCTCGTGCGCACATAGCTTCCTTCGCGTTTGAACTAAATATGAGCCTCAGTTGTGAATTTGCTTCATAAGATGTCGAACCGTACGACAACATAATTGCTGCAGCTTCGGCTATTTTATTACTGACAAAAACTAAACGGAAAAAAACAGAAGACGTTGGAGGCTGGCTCTGTTTTTTTAAATAAGACAGAAAATAGTACCAGAGTTGAAAGGCCATGAATTAAGTGGCTACTATGCAAACCTGCGCTGCTCGGGTACGTCGCGTAGCTTGCGCGCCAGCGGTGCGCGGACGGCGCGGGGCTGCGTACGAACATGAAATGCACGCGCGCAGTTCGAGAGCGGCGCAATCGCCAGGTCTGGACACACCCTCACATCGGCCGTAAATATGCTAAGAAATTTAAAAAAAACCCAATCGAAGAAAGCTTGCATCAAAAGAAATGCAATGAACCTAAAAATTCTAGCGTCGACCAAATACAATAGCTACGGCAGTGACTGAAACCTTAAGAAAATCTGTTGCAAATAGCAAAATAGTTTAAGATTTCGTCTAATATTGGCTGTAAAACTGGTCAGACTGAAAAACATCATTATCAGCAGAGATCGGATATTCGGATGCAGATATTTTACAGATATTTTTTAGCTGTGAAAGTATGGAAGCGGCTTTATAAATTATTTGTAATATTTATTAAAAAAAACCCCGGGATTCTTGGATTGCTCTATTCAGATGTGTATTAATTTAAAATTAATGTTTAACCCGATACAAATATGTGTATGTACTGGAGGAGGGGTGGTTTGTATTAGTTAAAACAAAAAATAAACAAATTACTCACCGCTCACCTAAATAAGACTTTTTCGATACAAATGCTCATTCCATGTTAGCCTATAACTCAACTTTAGGTGAATATTCATCCGAATATCCGATCTCTGATTATTATCAGTGAAAGATTCGGGAAAATAAAATGGCTACAACAGTATCGGGAACAATAGGAACATTTGTTACAAAACCCTATGTGAAAACATATTTCGCCTCATATCGGCTGTAAATATTTTCATAATTGTGAAATAAACGACAATCGAAGAAAGTCTACGTCATAAAGAACACAATAAGCTTAAAAAGTCTAGTTATGACTAAATAACAAAGCCAGGCTACCACCGGAAAACTAAAAAAATATTATCAATCGGTGGCGTCATTTAGCGTGGGCATTACGAGAACATTTGTTTGTTTAGTTTCAATAGCAGCAGACAGAATAAGGGGACCCTTCTGTGAATATAGGTGCGGGTTTGATTTGAACTGGAACATCCGGGCTCGAACTAAGTAAGAGAAGCGAGCGAATCACGTCAATTACTGGTGAAAGGCTTGCACAGCCAGGGCTCACTTATACCAGTTCTCGGTAAGGCAGGTAGGTTTGAACTGTAAAAATGTCTTACAAACCAAGCAAATTGAGCGCGCTTACCTAACAAACGAAGCGAAGCCAGCGCTCACATGAGATAGCCAGTGACACGAACGAGAAGAGTGTGGTTACTGACAAGATGCAATAGCAATACCAGCACGCGAAGTATGTTTTACCAAAATTAGCGAGCGGACTGAGCTTAACCTCCCCACGAGTGGGTGTAGCACACTTTCACATCCGTAGAGCAAGCGAAGCGACCCCTTATTAGAAGAAAACTGAGCCTACTTTAACAACGAGCTAACGAAGCGTGCACACCTTAGAAAATTGTGATCGCCACCTACTGCGCCGTCACTGGTGGCGTTAGTAGGCTCACTTCGCAGGCTGGTCATCTTCCTCTCGCTCTTGTGGAGAAAGCTCGCTCCGCTCGCTTGTCTGGATTGAAAGCTGACGCGTAGAGTAGGTTGGCTCGCTTCGCTCGCTCGGTTTTAGAATATGTTTGTGTGTTGCACTTCGCTTCTTTTGTGGGGGGTTTGCTTCGCTCACTCATTGCTTGAATAAGTGTTCTTCGGACTCGTGTAATCTGTAGGCTCGCTTCGCTCGCTCGTCACGAGACTGTGCTCACTACACTGGGCTGAGTTAGAGAATACATCTAAGTCAGATTAGTTTGATGTCAGTGTGACCTTATATTTATAGTCGGCATAGAGCAAGGTTGGCGTAAAGACTATAGATTATTATGGGAACTTCTCTCACTAGTTTAGGTCAATTTACCGCTGTGACCGCACGTTTTCACGAAAACAAACGGCACGGATTCGAACTGCGCCTGCTTGATTTTTTTTTAACTTGGTTTTGCTGCGTCTACTACTATATTATAGTTGTTGACTTATTTGATTGACAGTTGTCGGCGGGTTGGCACCACTCATTCATACTCAACAACGCTGGCACCCTCTACGGTTGGGGCCTCAACTTTGATGGACAATTAGGTCAGTAGAATTATGAAGACTATAAACTATCTGCATCTTATTTCATTACTATCGAAAACGTACTTTTTTATGTTCACATAATGTTTCATGTTTTTATTTATTTATTTTATTATTTATGTACACACAGTAAAATACATACAAATACAGCATAAAAAACAATGTATGTGTGTTTTATATTACAGGAAGTGGGGATCGAAAGCTGATATCAATTCCAACTGAAATAAAAATACGCACCGATTCTCAGACAGACATTGTTAAAACCAGTACCGCTAAAACTCCCGAAATTGAAACAAAGGACTCAAAAACAAATGCTATTGTAGAATGTGGAGGGGACTTCACAGTTTATATCGATGACGATGGGAAAGTATATGTCTCGGGCAACATACATCTACAGGTAAATTGCTTCAATCCTAAATTTTTTATGTTATCCTAGCTTTTGCCGGCGACTTCGCCCGCGTTAATCAATTTACATAAACCCATTTAAAAAAAATATCTAAACCTTCCTCATGAATCACTCTGTCTATTGCTGAAAACCGCATGACATCCGTTCAGTAGTTTTTGAGTTTATCGCGAACAGACAGAGAGACGCGGCGGGGGACTTTGTTTTATAATATGTAGTGATAAAATGATATCTTATGCACTGAAATTCATTAATAGTTATTAAATATATTTTTAGTTCCTTACTGAAAAGGACAGAGGCGGCAGCCGCGTTATCATGATGAAGACAACAAAACGCGTTATTAAAATACCAGCAAATCGAAGCAGCAACAAATTCCAATTTCAACAAGTCGATAGAATTGACATCATGTTTCCATTCGACGTCGACGATTTGCAAAGGAAACCAATCGAAGCCCGATTAAACCCACTAGCTTCTATGAATGATTTTAAAAAGAAATCATGGGCTGATGATATGATCCTGATACTAAAACCGTGGCTAAACGAGGGAAACTTCAAAGGAAACTGCAACTTGGCTGCTAAGTTTGCGTACCATAACAAAATATATTCAGAGTGCTTACGATTGTTATTGAACAATTTAAAATATGAATTACAGAATAATCCCACTTACATGACGCACACTGCAGTAGAAGATGGAGATTTAAATAATGAGACAAAAACATTCCCAAAGAAAGATGAACTCAAATTAATAATTAAGAACATAATGTCAAAGCGCATCAAAGAGGTTTCTTTGTCTATTCTCAATGAAGAGCCATATCCTGTAATAGATCCATCTATCTACAATGCTCTGCCATGTTGCTGCGATGAACGAAAATATCGCAAAACTGGAGTATCTTCAAACACGACCGTAGACATTGTGGAGTGTGACGTTTCTATGAAAGCAGCTCAGATAATAGACAAATGTATAAGCATTTTCCCTGTAGATACAGAGTTATGGGAATTATGTTTCAGGCTTTCTAAGAATTTCTTCATAGAAAATCAATTGTCCATATCAAAGTTGGAAGTAGTGTTGCGTAAGTATATGGAGTCTGACGTAACAACGATGGCTGCGGCCATTATGTATTCCAATGATTGTGCACAATATAGTAAAATATTGTCACCAAAATTTTACTTGAATATGTGCAGTCGAGTTTTGGATACCTGGGGTTGATTCTCTCGAATATATCGACTAGGGTGCTTTCTATTCAGTAATGGCTGTAACATTGGATGCACTAATTCGATGCGACTAAATTTAACGAGTGTCGATCAATCGCCGACTTCGTTCCAGTGTCGCAAAGACTACTACTTACTACGTGCTACATTGTAAATGCCACTGAAAGGTCCTAAATTAAAAGCACCCATTCGTTTTTACTCTATTTAGTATTTTAACGCAATCGGCTTTAGTGTATCAATGAAAAAATATACATACTCATTCGAATATTTTTATATACTACTTGTACTCACTTATATGTGCTAGCGTCGTAGGAAATTGTAGACTTTCGTATTAGTAAAATCTTCCGTTATAAGTAGGCATTCCGTTTTAGGACAGCTGCTGTTAAATTGTATGTACAGCTATGAATCTCTGTTGTAATAATAATTCATTCATGTAACCACAAGATACGGTTACAAATCAAATCAATCGCTAATTTATGTAGCAGAAATACATTGTTACATACATATATACACAGGATTACAGGTTACTGTTTGTCTGTAGTCTCCCACTCCTGGGCAAAGGCCTTCCTCATAAATTCTAGTAATTTCGTTCCAGGACGAATGTAGACCATTGTTTCTTGGTTTTGATCCGTTCGTCAGAATTTTCTTAATGTTAGGGTTGTGTAGACCTTGTCCAGAAGAAGCGAATTCGTCGCGAAACGTTTCGCGCGAATTCATTCGCGCGCTATTGAGATACTAGGCACGAATACATCGCGTCCACAAGCATCGCGCGAATTCAAAATACGCGCGTAAATCGCGTGCATAACGCCAGACCCTCGACTCGCGCGTGATTCGCCCTTTCTGGACAAGCCCGTACTTTTGTTCAATACCTCATGCCCATTGTGAGTGGTTATCGTACAGCGAACTGGACGATACGTAGGTAATCAAAAACTGTACGATACCACGAGGCACTAGTTTTAGAAAAAGTTCGGGTTCTTTGTACTTGTAAAAGCATCGCCTGTCACTCATACCTGACAGTTTTCTTTAAAGCTAAATGTGCCATATTTACCTTTTTTTAAAGCTCAAATACAACATACTTAGGTTCCCTACAATGCCTCCATACTGTCGCACTGTTCCATGGTTTTATTCGTTAATAATGGTTGTTCTTATTGTTTGCTCTTAACTTTGTTAACACTAGTGTATAAATGAAATAACATAATACTTTTTAATATTATTGTTTATATACTCGTTTTGTCTGGTAATGTAGGATCAAATATCTTTTTTTTTATCTAAAACCAAAATGATTCTTGTTTTAATGCAATAATTACTATTTTTCGTTTACTCGAATTACTCGAATTATGTGCAAGACTATACCGTCCTTTGTCAGCGAAAAGTTACAAAATCGAGATACACATAGTACGCGGTCGTTAACAAGGTAAATGTTGTTTTAGAAAAAGTTTGCTATGTAGAGCATCGTTTCTTTCTATAATACATATTGTGTACGTTATTTTTAGCTCACGAAGTGACATGCGCATAACTTGTACTATAGTGTGACCATTAGTGCTGTGCACTCCCTGAGGTATGCGCGCGGCGAGACGGGGGGAGAATCGGCTGCTGCGCTCTGTCAGTGCGCCGTCAACGCTCGTGGCGGCAGGTAGTGTTATCTGTATCGGACTGTCTATGTCAGACGCACATGGGATAAATATTCAAAGATGGGTCGTGCATTATCTCGTGATATGAAGACTGTAATTTTTAAGGTGGCTGAATATTTTAAGAAAAGAAAAGCAGACAAAGAAAGCTTTGAATTTAAAAATTATGTGAATATTGCCAAAATCGTTGCGGAGGCTACGGGGTACAGCAAAAGAACCGTGCATAATGTGATTTCTGCGGGTTATTTATCAATTGAAAATTCAAGCCAATTAAAATTTCAATCGCCAAAAAAACCAAAAGTTCTAAAGCAAAAACACGTTGTGGATGATTTTGACCTTGGAGTAATCAGAAGAAAAATTCATCAGTTTTACGAAGTTGAAAAAAAATTACCAAGTGTCCGTAAGTTACTATCAAGTTTGAGAAAGGATGGCATATTGAATTGTGGACGGGAATATTTAAGACAGCTTTTACACAAAATGGGCTACCGTTTCAAAAAATGCAAATCAAAGAGACATCTCCTTATAGAGCAGCCTAATATTACAGTGTGGCGGAAAAAATATCTTACACAAATCAGAAATTACAGAACGCAAAACCGCAACATATATTTTCTTGATGAAACATACATCAACGCCAGTCACCATGCCAGCAAATGTTGGCAATCATCGTCAGAACCCGGAATTCATGCTGATATTGGGAAAGGACGGCGATTGGTAATTCTCCACGCTGGGTGTCGAAATGGCTTAGTGGATGATGCATTGACCATATTCAAATCAGATGCTAGAACCGGTGACTATCATGGAGATATGAGCGGACCTACTTTTTATAAGTGGGTAGATGAAAAGTTAAAAGATAAATTGCTGCCGAATTCTGTGGTTGTAATGGACAACGCGTCTTACCACAGCGTTCAGATTGAGAAGAAACCAACCATATCAAGCCTCAAAAGTGAAATGCAGAACTGGTTGCTACGCCATAATGTAGAATTTTCAGGAACCATGACAAAGGCTCAACTGCTACTTCTTATCAAAAATACACAAAAAGAACCCGTGTATAGAATTGACGAACTCCTGAAAGCCAGTGGACACACTGTTCTGCGTTTACGTCCGTATCATCCAGATTTAAATCCAATAGAGTTGGTCTGGGCTGATATTAAAAACAACATAGCCCACAACTATATTAATTCTTCTCTAGACGAAAAGATAATCGTATTGGATAAATTGTTTTCGGAATTCACGGCGGAAAAATGGCAGAGATGCGACGATCATGTCCAGAAAAATGAAAATGATTACTGGAGTCGCGATGGTAGGTTCGATAATGTTATCGATTCATTCATAATAAATTTGCAAGACTCTGATTCAAGTTCCGGTGGCGAAGTGGAAAATGAAGATGATGACGAAATCGAAGATGAAGTTGAATCAGAATCTATGTCAGAATAACTTTCGTTAGAATATATAATTGTTTGTAAATATAAAAAAATTTCAATATCACTTGCATATTTTTAATAAAATATGAGTATATTTAGGTTACATTTTAATCAACTAAGTAAGTATAATATATTACAGATAGATAGCCTCCGACTATCGTCCCACCACAAGTCTTGCCTTAGAAATGCAAACTGATATCGTAAGATCTGTCCGAGATGTATCGATCTCATGTGAACTCATGCACTTTTTTCTTCGCCTCCCACCTCGCCGCGCATACCTCAGGGAGTGCACAGCACTAATGGTCACACTATAGCTAAGTATACAAACACGCTATCAATATGTGCGTGATGACGAGTAGCGTCAGCATATAACACACACGCACACACTTCCGACTTCGCCATTGCCTAGAACAGTAATGAGAGCTCCTGTGCTTAGACACGCAGGCACAGCGTGTTTGTAGGTACACTTGATGATGGTGATAGGACTCCCTTTTCCGCACGTAGACTCCCATTCGGTCCATTGTGCGTGAACGTAGGTACACTTGGTAAGCACAAGTAAAGCGCGTGTCACAATTTCTGTCAATAACTCCAGTCGGCCACTTACTTTTACTGTATTTTTTCTTACCATTACCTTAGAAACTACCTTTTTAAAATCTAAGATTCTGAATTCAACTACTCAACTACGAGGAGAAAAATCAGAAAGCGTAAATTGACTTTGTGTCTTTTCGCTTATTTTTAGATTATTTTGTAATTTGTTGTATTTATCTAGTCATTAGTTTAATTTTGACACTGTTGTAAAAATCTGAATTTATTACTTACATATAAATTACCTACTTTTAGTACCATCGTACTAAAAGTAATATATATTTGATAAAATACACGGTAAAACATAATTATAAAAATAAAAAAAAAATCTCAGATACGTTATTCAATATAATTACCTACTTTTATCAATTTATGATTTTTTTTGTGTTTGATTATAATTACTGTTTCATAAAATGTAGCCAGGCTACGTTCAGATGCGAGCTGCCTGTTATTATTTGTTGTGCTCAATCTTATCTTTATCTCCTGAATACTTAAATTACATTTTGTAAATGACTGGTTGTTTAGATTAAATGCCTAATATTTTGTTTTATTAACGTCTTTCATTTTAAGGGGTTCACTTTTTTTTAAAGTGTTTCTCCCCCACTCCCTGGCGAACGATCTAAGGAACGGCATAGCCTGTGGTGAGATGGTGCTTCCTTACCAAACCCATTCGTTCCCTCCTGCTGAAAATGTCTAGCTCTGAAATTGCGTAGCTCACGATTAATCATAATTTGTTTCGTTTTGAAATGGCTAAACCATTGCTTCATAATTATGTTCGAAAAATGTGTCTGCTCAACAACGTAGATAACGCAATGAGTATTGTTAAACTGTCAAAATAAAATTGTCTTTTTTTTGTTTTAATCGCGTGTTACGCAAATAAGGTGCTGGAACCGGTTGTCATAACTCGGTAGGAGCTCATGCACAATGATTTATAATGTTGTGAAGGTGCAATTATTCTGTTTTCTGGCGAGCATTTTGATTCGGTTTTATAAAGCAAATGCCTTGCTGCCGCGTGAATTACATTCATTTCAATGTAATTAAAATACATTTCATTTTCATAACTTAACTCATTTTATGTTTGAATTTAATTCGGCTAATAAGGTAACAACATTTACTGATTTTTAGGCGGCACGAAGACGAAGTTCGCCGGGTCCTAAATGCTCTAAGCCGGGTCCGCTAGTTACTAATAAAAATCAATGTACAGTTTTGGAATTCGCCTACGATTTTAATATAGGTAATATGTATAGATTAAAACAAAAACAATTTAGTTTTAGAAGAATGTATTTTTGTAAAACTATATTTACAAAATAAATAAATACACAAGGTACATACAAATTATTTACTTTCAAATGCAGGAGCACGCCAAAGTAATCATCACTAAATAAAAATAAATTAAAATCGGAATGAATAAAAAACAGTAAAATAACAAAATAAATATTTCAGAAATAAATGAATAGAAGAGGTATGTAAACGAATTCTATAAATAATATTCAATAAGTGGGGTTCGTTCTTGACTACATTGCATTGAGATGAGTGACGATTACTGGGCGAACGGGATAGAATCAATGGTATACAAATCAATGGTATACAAATCAATGGTATACATAAAGTCAATACCCAAAGTACATTCGAATCAGATTCACACACGATTGCTTATAGCAAATCTATAGGACTAGAGACCGAATTATATGCAACTTAAAATGGTTGAAATGTGCATCATAAATGTTCTAAAATGGTCTCTTGTTTGGTCATTTTAAACACACATTTAACACAGACTTTGCTTTCACAAATCTGCCGCAATAAGAAGTAGAATAAAACTCAAACTTTTAGCCAACGACTAAGTGCATCGTTTTCCACTTAACTACTGATTCTTTAAAACAAAATCATTCCCTTTTATTTTATCATACATCCATTTTCTATTCACTATATATTTTATGTCGCTTTTGCCAGAATTACACTTAGTGCATCCTGGAAAGTAACAATCCTGGGCAGCTTTCATATAAACGATCACATTGGCTTTTGAGATTAAGCTTACGCCTTTCCCGAGCTGGTGTTTACGGGTTGATGCTGCAAATATGCAAACATAAAAAATCCAAAATAGACAGCAACGATTTTTTTTATGACTTTCGTACTACGGCATTTTAACAACACTCGTTTTTGTTGTGAAAAAAGTTAGTAATGAAAGTACTGAGACAAATGCTTAGTAGTAAGATTGTGCCTTCCATCCATCGATCAAGAATACTCTAGATCAAGGCAGCTCAAACCCAAGCCCGCGGGCCACGAGGTGGCCTGCCAACACGTTTGAATATTTCCACCATCAACAGTCATCAGGCGACATGAGACAACCAGCCACGTGAAATATTTTGCTTTTATTGAACCCATTCTCAATTACCCTTAACGAAGTTATGGAATATCCATCCAAAATCCAGTTAGAAATTACAAAAATCCAAAACCACACTTGCTCGAAACTCTTCAGAGGTTTTCATAATTTAGAAATTGAAAGCTGAAGAGGATTTTCTGGCAATGTGTGATCTTGCTTAGCAGGTTTGTGTTAAAAGATCTTGTCAATTCTCAGTTTTATGAAAAACAAACATCGTACTTCACTCACTGCAAAACTTCTTTCAGGCTAGATTTTACTATCGCCCGTAGATTTGTCGCCAAATATTGACAAATGGTAGCACAAAATCTCTTCAAATGTCTTATCAACATTTTTTTATATAATTTTTGAACCATGACAAGTTAAAGTTCGTTTGATTTAAATGACTGTCTATCCCTGTTAGCAAGTTATCTTTACTGGAATGCCCGCTAGTTGACGAGGAAACAAAATTTAGGCCCACCTTGAAAATTGGTTGGGCAGCCTTGCTCTAGATAAAGGATCACGATCTAAAATACATTGCTGTATTAGACATGTTTGCATAAACTTGTACATTCATATTCCTACTTTAAAAAATGTATAAACAGGTATTTTATACCACCGTAACACTCAAACATACAGTTGACTTAAGTATGTGATTTGTTAAGGTATGGTCTTAAGAAATGTCAAAACAATAACTCGTGCAGTTAAAATTATAGAAAACTAACCCACATATGCATAACCGACTTTAGGTAATATGCAACAACCGGAAAAAATTGCTATCATATGCAAAATGCATAAATGCAAACAAGTTTGCATAAAATCCGGTCTCTAATAATAACTAACTTATTCCAAGCCCTGACCTGATGTGCCATAATTTGATAAATACAGCTAAGTCTAGAATTAGAAGTTGATGGCTTTTCCACAGTATGCAGCCATGTTTGCTTCACGTAGAGCTTCCGCGCATGTCTGAAACAAAGAATGTTTGTGTTATGAAATATTTACATACTCATCATCTGCCTAGCCTTTTCTCAACTATGTTGGAGTCGGCTTCCAGTCTGACCGGATACAGCTGACTACCAGTATTTTACATGGAGCGACTGTCTATCTGACCTCCACAACCCAATTACTGGGTAACACGATACCCCTTCGTAAGATTGGATGTCAGACTTCGGATTTTTCACGACCCGTAAATAGTTACGGCTGGAGTTTATTAATTAATTCGTTTTAATATTTATTTTTTGGATCTATTTTTTTAAAGTTATTATTATTATTGTCTGTCAAAGATCCACGAACGACAGCCGGGACCAACGGTTTTACGTGCTTTCCGAGGCACAGAGGGTTCTTGTATGTAAAGATGGTCACCCATCCACGGACCAACCGCGGCAAGCGTAGCTTAACTTGACCAATCGACCCGTGCGGCGGTTATTACTTAGCCACAAGCTCCACTAGCACATACTATGAACTAAATCAGATTTTTTAAGCAAACTTACGGGATGGGCATGGCACACTCTGGCGACGTCCTCAGCGGCCGCTCCGTATTCTTGCGCCAGCACAGCCTCGTTGATCAGCTCACCGCCACCCTGTTTTTATTTTATTATTATTTTAGTTTTACAGGTCAGAAATGTACGAGCGTCGCTGACTGTTTAATTTTTGAAGTGAAAACTTCATTATGCGGGTTGAGCACTTTTTGGGTGATGAAGTGATAACTTAAATTGTTTTGAAAGCATGAAAAATTCACAAGTTACTTAGTTTTCACTTCTATCGGCAGTCCCCAAAGACTGCCCTGCATGTTTATTTTACCACGGCATTAGAATATTTGTGCAGTTTGCGCCCACGTTTTATTGTAATAAGGATGACTTTGGACTTGCGAGAACATTGACTTATGTATAGTTGTATGAAGTTTGTTACTTACGGGTCCAATAATGTGGGTGCCGAGGATGACATCAGTCGTTTTGTCAGCTAAAACTTTGACAAAGCCATCTGGCTCGCCATTTGTTTTCGCTCTTGAGTTAGCCAAGAATGGGAACTTGCCCACTTTGTATGCCTTACCCTGTAAATTACAAATTAATCTATACAAATAATCTATACCTACTTTAAAAAAAATAAGTGTGTGTGTGATTTCGAAATAACAAGTTTTTACTAATTGCTAAGAAACGAATGCTGGAGGAATTTCGTATTTTATATAAAGATAAAGTTGTAGTAAAATCTCTCTCTATCGCTGTACTGTTTGTATCTGGCTGGTTTTGATACTATTAAATAGATGACATTTAAGAAAAGGAAAAACGATTTCCCGGAATTTGTCAATTGATTTTCTGTCCCCCAAAATAGACGACAAGAATTTCGATATGACGAAGAAATTCGATGGAAAAATGCGACGCAAGCCCCAAAAAAATATGTGACGTTTATGGACTTAACGCAGTGTCAGTAAGAGTAGCACAAAGTTGGTTTTAGCGTTTTCAGTCCTGGAATTTTGATGTCAATATTTAAAGTAGATTATCTACGACAAGAACGTGCGTAAATAAACATGGTCAAAGGGTAGTCAAGCTCCACAGACTATGGCGAAAACACTCATTATTTAGCAGGTAGCTGATATTATGAGGAGTAACACCTATGTTACTCTGTCGTTGCCCAAAAGCCTACTTTAGGCATGGACCTGTCAGGGGTGCGGGTTGTTCAAAAGAGATACCGTGGCCCCTGGCACACATGCAACTGAGGAAACACGGGTGGGTTTTAGTCAGTAAAATTCTGACACGCCCTCCTCCTCCACCCAGAGCGGGAGACGTTATTTCATGATTTCCCCACAAAAAAAAGGCATGGACTTTTTGGCTCGGTAAAACGTTTACGTGGGATCATTTCCGACATCTAAACGGTCGAAGCCGCGGGCGCAGCTAGTTATTTTTATATCTATAATTGACTAGCTTCTGCCCGCGATTTTGTGCGCTTAAACTTCTTTCTATTACTTAAAATATATATCCCATTTCAGGTACTCCACATATTACCATTTACCATAACCTTTTACAAACATAGAAGCAAACATTTTTTACTCTTCATTACATGAGTTTAAATGTTTTACTTAACAATCAAATATTACACTTATTAAACTTTTCAGTTTAAATAATATTAGCATACCTCTTTCTTAAGATCCTCCTCCGATTTGCCGACCCAGCCGACTTCGGGTGTCGTGTAAATTACAGATGGGATGGCGTCATAATTGAAGTGTGTGGACATGCCCTAAAATAGGAATAAACATAAAATATTAATTCATTATACTCCTTTAATAAAGATTGATCCTTGACAGCTCTGGGCATAAAGGTGGAAAGAGATTCCAGGCCTTTGCCCAGCAGTGGGACGTTAATGGTTAATAACATAACAGTATACTTCAAGGTTCTTTCCATTTTATATTATGCTTTATCAGCAAAAACGACTGCTAATAAAGAAATGCTTCACGAAAGTCAAAAGATGTGATAAAAATATTTGGAGCAGATTAGCAGATTACTTACTTATGTCACTCATATTTTCTAGCATGTACCATCGCGGACATTGGCGGTGGACCACTTTTCAACTTTATTGCTTAAGACATAAGGGTGAAAATGTATCCACCGCTGTAGTCCATATTTGTGTACATTTGCAGTGTTTGTAAATTTTATTTACGTACCTTTATTCCTTCCACACATACGATTCCTTCATCTTCAGCTTTGTGCGCCAACATGGGTCCATGAATGACATCACCAATAGCGTAAATTCTGGAAAAGATAAATGACCTCATCATCTGCCTTTTCCCAACATTTTGTGGCCGGCTAAACGAAATGCAGCTGAATACCAATATTTTACATGGAGCTACTGCCTATTTGACCTCCACAACCAAGTTACCGGGTAATACGATACCCTTTGATAAGACTGGTTTGTCAAACTTTCGGGCTACTGACAACCCGTAACGACTGTAAAAGATTCACGAATGACAGCCGGGATCAACGGCTTAGCGTGATTTCCAAGGCACGGTGTGGTCATGGTATGTAAAGATCACCCATCCACTGACCAACTGCGGCAAGCTGAAAGTTGAATTTGAACGGGAGCACAGAAGAGAAAAACTTCTGAGTCGGCCTGATGTTAATCATGAAACAGGAGCAAGTAGAAGATTAAGCTAAATTTAACTATGAGCTTTTTACTCATATGCAATACAGTTTTACAGAAGCGACGCGCCCTTTACTTGTGGTAACCAAGTGTAAAAACACGTTCTAAATGTGTGCGTGAACATGAGTACCGTCAGCACATAACACACACTTCCGACTACGCCATTCTTTCGGATGGCACTGACAGGACAGCTCCTGCGCTTACACACACACATTCACAGCGTGTTGGTACGCTTTCTTACCACAAGTAAAGCGCGCGTCGCTTCGTGAGATGAAAATACTGTACTATATTGCAATAATACTAACCCGGGAACACTTGTGGCGAATCTGTTGTTAACAGGTACTCTGCCTTTATCGTCCAGGGCAAGATTGACGTTCTTAACGCCGAGATCCGTGGTGTAAGGGCGACGGCCAATCGAAATCAGCACAACATCACAATCCACCTAAAAAAACCCTCACGGTTTTATACAAGTCACAAGGATTTTGTTCTTTATTTTAATGATTGTGTGACCCATAATTATGCAGGTTTGGCAGATGATAATGAATGCCAGCAGAGTCTGAGTAAAATGGCTGTAACATACAGACGTATGGACAGGACGAAATTATAAGGAGTCAATTTTTGCCAATGGAAAAAAAAATGGAAAAAAATTACTGCAATGTTTTGATTTTCGATTTAGAATTCATAATGATATTATTATATTATACAATTATTAATAAATAAAACAGTAAATAAGTTACGGTCTCTTTAGCGCCACCCTTGGATGGTTCGACTTCAACTTTGACCACACCGCCTTCCTTCTTTACTGCAGTTACTTTCGTACTTAGTTTGAACTTCATTCCCTGTTTGCTAAGGATCCTAAGCAACGTTTTAGCTACTTCGCCATCAATGCCAACACCTAAAATAAATAAGAATATTGTAACGAGTCTCATTTTTGTTTTTAAAAACATTGTTATCACGTTAAGTTTCCCCTTCTATGTTCTACGTTAGTTTCGTTTCCGCACTTAGTCTTTCTGGTGGCCCATTGTGCGTGGGCCATGGCGGCCATCGGTGGTTATACCAACCTGCCCACCGAAGTTGATTATATCTCCTGTCAAGAACATCTGTGCAAGATCTGAGTGCACCAAGGGTTTCTGTCCTGATCTGGGTGACGCTTGTGCATTCAAAGAGCACATGCGCAATGTTTTCGTCAGCCGCCATGCAACCCGTCACCAGGCGCACGCTATTCCTGTCCAGGCGTAATAGACGTCTGGTTAGCGTGCTATCCAATGATGGCCTAGCTACCCTGGATTGCCTGCAACCCGATTGCGAGGTCCGATTGGGGTGCTCGTGTGACCATCTGCGTAGCTGACCACCTGGTTGAAGGCAATGGGCACGATAGGTTCGGGTACACAAACCAGTTCGTCAGCTGCGTCCTTACCTAGAGATCAGCTGTGTCTTTTTATCCATTGCAGTGTCACTGTGTTGCGGTTAGAAACCGTTACTCGTTCTGTATATATTTTTTCCCTAAGGATTGGTGAACTGTCGGAATATACGTATATGGGTGTCTGTAACTCTCCTTGCTTCTATGGACTACATCGCTTGTATGTATAATGGCCACACACTCCGCCTGGACGGTGTTGAACATTCTCAGCAGGCTGGATATGTTACGCGCGGGCTGGTATGGTCGCATTTATAGTGGTTTTTCGTGATTACCTTATATCAAAGTACTATTAAAAATAGTACTTTGATATAATAAAATAAAAAAAACTACTTTAGGTTGGTTGCTTACCGTTGGTATTTATAATAATTTTTAACATTTACTCTTAAATAAAAACATTTAATCGGAATAAGTACTGCAATTATACAATAATTGACGGTATGTCGATTTTCAAAAGTAAATACCAAAATAACTGTAAAAAAAATTGTATACAAACTTATAAATACCAACGAGATAGTGCTTGGCTGAAAAAAAAATAGTACTTTGATTTAAAGTAAATAAGATAATAATTAAAAACCGCTTCAAATGCGACGTTGGCAGCCCGGATTAACGCAATCCGGCGCGGGCTGGCTTAAGGTCGGGTAGAAAACTCCGGAGTTGGTCCCCTTAACGTGATAACAATAAAACTTATATTAGTTTCCTTCACTGTAGTTTCTCTTACCTCCAATAGTGTCAAGGTACTCAATGGCAATGACTTCAGCTCCGAGTCTTTGGTACACAGATCCAAGTTCCAAGCCAATGACTCCTGCGCCAATGACTAACATTTTTTTGGGACAAGCACTAAGTGAAAGAGCTCCAGATGATGTAACGATTTGTTTCTCGTCAAACTGTCAACACAATAAAAAAAAACAATAAATGTACAGTCGAGTTCATTAATATATTGGCCCTTTCAGGCTTCAAAAATATAAGAATGTCAAAAAAAATCATAACTTTGTGGTAACTATAAGCATCATTAAATTGTGGTCATGATTCATTAATATGTGACTGTTTTTTCTCATAATGTTTCATATTATTGCCTAATGCACAGCATATATTATTGAACCGTTCACATGAGGAAATATTTTTTGAATAGAATTTATTGAGCTACCCAACGCTCAGAATATTTTGAATCCTTGACAATGCCAATACATTAATGAACTAGACTGTACTATACTTAGAACAGCTTTGTACGCCAGCACATCAAGCTATCACTAACTATCAAATTTTCACAATTAAACATGAACCTTATGCTTTTGAAATAAAGTTGAAAATCTATTAAAGAAATTTGACAGATTGGGGTAGCTTGATGTGCTGGCCTCTGTACGATTTTTTTTGCTGTAAATTATTTTACTTACCGTAACACCTGGGAAGGGCGTCACCTCGGAACCAGTAGCAATTAAAATGTTCTTAGTGTTAATTGTTTCTATTCCGGTCGCTGTCTTTACTTGCACCTTCTTTGGGTCCATAATTGTTCCCACGCCACGGACAAGTTGCACCTAAAAACAAGTAGATTTGTTAAACCTTAATCTGCAACATACAAATCTGGGCTAGTTTTAAATTTATATTATGCTTGATTGGTACACTTGACGACCTATCAATCTGACATCCCATTGTGGGCTTTCTGTACAATGAGAGGTCAGTTAATACTGCAAATGTATAGCTTGATATGCCGTTGTGCTTCCATACAAGTAGTTCTGTTAAGCTGTCACACAAAAGAATCAACAGCAGGATAAATAATGATACTGTATTACATCCATTTTAACCACTACCTTTTATGTGTTACAATGATTCAATGACAATTATACAAACTTAACCAGGTTAATTATATTCAACAAAATTGATCAGACCTTTAAAGTAGGAAAGAATGGAACAATACTAAAGATTTAAAAATTCTACTGGTACACTAGTGAGGTTCAAGTTCATACCTTATTTTTTTGGAAAAGCATGGCTATTCCACCAGTCAGGGCCTTCACAGCATTGACTTTGAATTCCATCAGTTTGGGAAAGTTGCAGGTGACCGGGCCTGTTTCAATGCCCCGCTGTTTGAAGTCATGTTTAGCCAAATGGTATAAGTGAGTGTTGTGGAGTAGCGCCTTGGATGGAATACAACCCACATTCAAGCACGTTCCACCAAGAGTTGGATCCTTTTCCACACACACTGTCTAGAAAACCAATTAAAAAAGTAATTTTTAATTTATTTTTATTTCTGCAGTTAAATTCCAATCAGTTTTGCAATTTTGCATGTCAATATTTTTTTTTTCAAACTATATGAGGTTGGTGTTTGCTTTCCAACTACTCTGAAAAGGAACACTAAGACAAACTCAGCAGTCAGTTTCTTTAAAAGTCCAGATATAATCTTGGTCATGTGAGGACCGTGGACAGAGTAGTGTCAGAAATGGTATTCTGAGTAGATCCCAGTCTTAGTTTTATCTTCAAAACACATTTTTTTAATGTACACACATATTTTTTTTGTTTTACATTACCTTCAGTCCTAATTGTGCAGCTTTGATGGATGCAACATAGCCGCCAGGGCCCGAACCAATCACTACTAGGTCTGCTTCATGTGTGGTTGCGTAGTTCCTTGTTACGTTCCGTACAGGGCCGCCTTTCTATTTAAATTGACCATAGAACATGATTTTTTTTAATTTAAAAATAAATTAAGAGTTGTGTACTTGTGTTAGCATTGACATTGTAATTTCTGTTGACTGACACCAATAGTACAGACGCCAGCACATCAAGCTACAACAATCTGTCAAATTTCTTTGATAAATTTTCAACTTTATTACAATAAATTAAGGTTCATCTTCAATTGGGAAAATTTGACAGTTTGGGATAGCTTGACCTGCTGGCGTCTGTACCTAAAATTGTAGGGAGGGTAAAGCTACAGGCGCTGCAAACAAAAGGGGTGCAACTTTTAATTTTTACCTGCCAATTTGCAATGTTTTAATTAGGTATTTAATACGAATTAATACTTAATAAAACTTCGCAAGTAGAATTGGTCATTTAAAAAGATAACCGACCATCTGCAATGCTTAAAAAGTAAACACTATGTTTTCCACGCTACTGTGAAACATTTTGCCACGTATTATACTACTTCTGTACTTCAAATGTTCCACGTCTACCTAAACAGAGAAAGTCATCTCGTTATGACGATCGAAATATCGTACATTTGGCAAAACAAAATCGTTAGGGTCTAATGAGCTGAGAAAAGGATATTTTGGTGAAAACAACCCTTCAGCAATCTCTGCACGCACTATTCGAAGGCGTTTGATATAAGAAAAGTTGCGCGGAAGGATAGCAAGGAAGGTGCCCATGTTGAAAAGGAGCCATAGGCATTAGGCAAGCCCGGCTTGCATTTGCAAGAACGTATGAAAACTGGACAGTTAGACTGAATTTTTTTTTTTTTCTGTGGAGACAAAAATAAACAGGGTATGTTCTGATGGAAAACGATATGTAAGACGCCCTCCGAATAAAGCTTTCGATAAGACATTAAAGCCTGGTGGGGGAAATGTAAAAATTTGGGGGTGTTTTTTTGGACATGGTGTTGGACCTGTTAAGCTGATACAAGGAAACATGGATCACTTCCAATACAAAAATATAAGTACTGGAAGAAACAATGTTACCTTATGCTGAAGACGTGTGCCACCAGCACCTCAATGAGGTAGGTAGCCTCAATAATATTACCATTCAGTGGATCAAAGGACACAGCGGTTCGCTAGGGACCAATACAGCCAATGAACTTGCCAGGAGGGGGTCGAGCATGGAATCAGTAGGACCAGAACCCATTGCACCACTCCCTTTCTGGTATCTACGCACTCTGGTAAGGAAACGGACCAGGGATCAATATCACAAAATCTAGTAGGATCTAAGTGAGTGCAGGCAGGCTAAGCAAGCACTTCTTCGTTCGATGCCCGCCTTATGAAACCAGATCTCCGTTTAACTAAACCATAGCTGCGTACAGTTACAGCAGCTGTAACTGACCATGGGTCATTTAACAAACTTCTCTTTGTCATAGGAGTAACAGACAGTCCGCTGTGCAGGGCCTGCATGGAGGACGACGAGACAGCGGCTCATGTGTAACTGCCCGGTTGTTGCTAATTACAGGGCAAAATACTGTGGTAACCCAGGTACCCTACGTGAGATTATCAGCAACACCAAGGCGTTGCTGGCCTTTCTCGAGGAGCTGGGGTGGATCGAATCACTGGTTCTCCCACCCGTACACAAAATACGCTCTTTGACGTGGAGCTGCAGAAAACAGCTTGTTTAACATATTATGCCGAAGACGTGTTTCCGGTTATTTGGACATTTCAGCACGACAATGATCCAAAACATACTGCACGCACTGTTAAGGAATTCTCACATCGCAATCAGTTTCTGTCTTAGATTGACCAGCTAACAGCCCAGATTTAAACCTAATAGAGCATCTTTGGTGCAAAATCAAGAAAAATGTTTCAAATCGTCAGTGTGGCAATTTAAGAGAGCTGTACAACGTTTTCTTAGAAGAATGGAACTCTATCTCTCTTGCGAAATGTAATTTCAATTGGTAGAGTCATTGCCTTGCTAATGTAAAGCAGTAATTAAAATCTGTGTTAGCTATTAATTTTAGTTTAACATGTATTAAATGGCTTTTTTCTTTATGCACTTCACATTAATGTGTTTTATTTAATCTAATTTTCATATAAAACAACTCTCAAGCAGTTTAATAAATCGTGCTTAATTATTTGTCCAGCTTCAATAACTATTTGAATTTATATTACTTAAAGAGAATATATAAAATTTGTATCAAAAATAGTTAGCGATTCCATTATAAATTCCTAATCCCATTTGCTCTATTTATATGGGTATTTCATAACTTAACTAGTTACTTCTAAGAAGAAACACATAAATACATAATTATGACATGGTTTAGATAAAAATATTCTGGAATATCAAATTGTTCTTATTAAATAAATGACCACAACTATATATGTAAAGGCTGGAAATCTTAAAACTGAGCAGATTTATAATGTCTTAAACCCTTGCTTAATTGAATGAACCACCTTCAACAGGAGCTCAATACCAACACAAAATAAGGAAGCTAAATTAGCACAATTAGGCAAGGGAATAAGCCGTGGATACATAGGTACAGTTGCAATAAACGAAAATAGTCCTCTATTGGTTTATTGCAAGACTAGTTTGATAAGAAATCAATAAATCAGTCTAGATAGCGTACATAAGCTTTATATTATATTCATCCAGCTGGATAACATTACAAATCAAAGTCGCACAAATGGAAGATTTCTTGTTTTTGTAATTGATAAGAAAATATTGATGTGACAATCGGTCACATGTTGAAGGTCAGTGCAGGTTATTTAGGGCCAAAAAAATCTCTCACAGTATTGTAGTTTTATATTTTGTTATGTGTAGTATAAGCTTAAAATATTGCTATCGGCATCCAAATAGTAAGAAACCACTGTCTAAATCGTGCTGAACCATTGCATAACATTTGCAGCTTTTTGAAAATTTCATTTCTTGATAGTACAATAAAAAGTAAAAATAATAAACCTTACCCTGTAGGTCGATGAGGCAATTTTAAGAAATGTGTAGCCCATTATTAAAAGGGGAGAATACCCTAATTTTAAATAGGATCGCTCGTTTTATAAAAAATTCGGAACCCTGGCGACCGAAAGACAGAACCACGACAGAACGAACAAACGTCACGGTCAAACTGTCAAACGTGAAACGTCTTTAGTGAAGTTTCTGTCACCGTTTTTTTTTGTCTTCGCGGTCCTTCAATATTCTTTTTCGTTTTTCTTTTGGTTTCGTAAGGATTGTGCAGTTAGCCAATCACAGTCACGTTTAGTGGGTTTTCACTAAAGTCGGCCTCAACATAGTTGGGAAAAGGCTAGGCACGTCTCTTTCCAACTACGTTGGGGTCGGCTTCCAGTCTAACTAATCGGATGCAATGCAGCTGAATACCAGTATTTTACATGGAACGACAGCTTATCTGACCTCCATAAACCATATTTCGAATTTCGTGCGACAGAATGTCACTCTAGAGTAGAAGGAGTTTTTTTCATTTTATCATGTTGCACGCTGAACCTAGAATTTTAAAAAAAAATTGTTTAATTCCTGATTTATCACAACCCTAAAAAATAAAACTTTTGAAATTGCAGTGTTTTAAATTGTTCTGCACTTAGGTGCGCATTTCTGAGACATCTCTGCGTTTTTCTGTTATTATATAAATTACCTTGTCGGAAAAAAACAGAGATATTTTGGATGGAATACAAAAAAAATCCTGCACTGGAATGAAAAATAATACCAAATGGCTCGACAGTTTTAGAGACTAGCAATACCAAAATGCGCGCGCTGCTGGAATGCGAAGTTTGTTTATCAATCAAATCAAGCGAAGGACGGTGTCTGGTAGTGCTTCTAAACGTGCGAGCGTTTCTTACGTAAATCGATTTCAGATACGTTTGCTATCAAATAATAATATACTCTGTAACCAATTAATCTGTGAACAAATAAAGTATCAAAAGTAATAGTGTTGTGCGATTTTTTTACCCAAGGTAAGATTTTTTTTTGTTCAATTTTGATTTCGTACGACGTACATGCCTAACTGCATAGATAAGTACGTTTTAGTTTTTAACCACTTATACGCTAAGTTTATGTATCTTTATTACTATTTCTTGTCACGGTACTAACATTAAATAATATTTTTGTTGAACTAAGTAAGTCCATAATTTAATTTTGTGTCTGTTTTTTTTTTCAAAACATCTTAATGACGAATTGATTAAAAAAATTGTAGAGCCAAATTAGCAGAATCATTAAATAGAGGGTAGGTACCATATTATCTAGGGTTACTGTAACTGTACGTAGTAGCCTCATGGGTTACAATTTATTATCATAATATTTTTTGGATGGCTAGTTTAACGTGCCCTAGGTATGATTTGGATTATTCTAGAACTGAAGGCCAATAATCTTATCGTTATGTATGATTTTTTTTTATCCTAAATAGAATTATATTAAGGTATCTTGCATGGGGCACATTATTATTCCAGAAAAGCGTAGATAATAATATTGTTTTTACTTGTTAAGAATATTAAGCATGATATTTTAACTATCCTTGCGATATCACGGTTTCTACACTGTCATTTCCATGTTTGTTGGGCTTATTTTCACCGCTGATTCTAAACCACGATCCTGCAATAGCTAGGTACTGAAACACGACGAATTAATACGTTTTAATTTATTATAAAAATGTTCATTACGAACACGAACCGGAAATAGTCAATCGTCTGTAGAGTTTCGTAGATTCAAGCCTAAAATGTTGTTTTTTCTGCGAATATACTTACCTACGTAGAATAATTATTCTAACTTCGCGCTTTGCTAGGTGCCTACCGCCAGACTCCAAGATTTGTATAGGTAGGTATAGAATAGCAGGTACTTGTGTACACCCGCCCAGTTTCTAGAATGAAAATCAACGATGCACCAAACTCTAAATTAAACTCATGTCAAGTAATCTGATTGGTTGGTGATAATTCAGTCAACCAATCACAGTATCTGCATTTGATAATTTTTTGTTAGTAATTTTTATGTTGATTTCAATTGAATTCATTTTTCATTGTCACACGAGAACAGCTGCCGACAAACTGTTAGGTACCTATGCAGTTTGGCAGACTTTATGGAAGTTATTGATAATACAGATTTTGGGTCAATAAATAAACGAGAACAAAAAGAAACGGGTGTTCTAAAGGTACCTGGAATATTTTTACCTACCTCGCTACAAGTCAAATTTGTAAAACTTACTTAGTTTACTTATCAACAAATGATTTCGAAACTCCTAAATAAGTACTCACCAACCTACTCGCAAGTACAATTAAAATGATCTTAAGCATCTAGGAACCGTTACCGTTGGGACCTGATTTATCTAGCCTTCTACTGTACTCACCTAGGCACCATTCTCACATTTCCTACCAACGTTATTCATTGAGCAAAAAGGCTCAGGTTACCTAACCCTAGCGAATAGTAAAACCTGTAGCACGAAAGTAGATAATTGAAATGTATCACAAGATACGATACATAGATACAGGTAGGTCCTCGGATTCCTAAGCTACCTATGCAGTCAGTAGGTAATTAAGAAACATTAGGCGTAAAAACTACGAGGTGAAACAAGACAAATATTCGCCCAGAGACAACGTAGTAGGTATACCTAATAGGTGTCACAAAAGCCAAAGTTCAAGCACAGATTACTAGTTCAAGCTAGGTATTACGTTTTACAAAATACTACTAGGTGTAGAATAGGTACTAGTGCTGATTACTCGTGCTGTTAATCCTCTTAGTGAATGAACCTAATAATTCCGTTTTTGAATGAACTGCGATGGAGACGATCCAGTACAAAATCCATGAGAAATAGATAGCTGATTTACCTAGTAGGTATTTGTGCAATAAATCAAACATAAGTAAACCACGTATAGGTACGTGTGAAACGGCAACAAAATCCGTTGTTCTACTAGTCGTTAATCTTGTTTAAATTAATGTAAACGATGCTCGGCCCTGTTCAAAATCAAACCAATAGTCATAAGCCGGTTAAGTTATAAGATATTGTGGACTTGTGGTTAGTACGAGTAGTTCAGTTCGTTTTACCTGCGTAGTAGTAGGGCAGGTAAGTTAATCCTGTTAGGTGGCCGTGACACGTTGCCCGGCTTCTGTATTGAGGCATTTAGTCGTCGCAGCTCGGCCCGCATCCGTCCTCGCAATGTACGACGCCAGACCACGTAAAACTGCACCTGCCATACAAGAGAAACTCGCCATTTATGAAAACGGTATTCATATCATATCCATATCTCATCGTAGGCTCCCGATTAGGCTTGCCTAACAATTTACGATCGAAAGTATCATAGATACATAACCCTGTCCTGTTGTTACTACGTCGTTGCATTCATTTGGACAAGGTAGTGTTTCACCACGGCTAGTTGTTATTTGGCACACGTACTAATATGCGCGGGCTAAACAAAAGCACATGTCCCGCGCTTTCACGCCGCCTGGTTGTGATATCTGACCACGATGACATACTGCACCAGTGCTCCATCACCTTTTGTTCTGTCCATCTTTTCATAATAGTTCATGTTTACGACATCCAGAGCAATCATACTAGGCATGTTAATAGGTACGCAGTTAGATTTTTTTACGTAGAACAAGCATTAAACTCATTATTTCATAATGCTATTAATTCGTCACATTTTCGTACTGTGATAAAAGTTTAATCTCGTGCAGTTATTAGAGAGTTTGTGTTGTGTTTTACTGATTAAACGGGAAATGAAATAGTGTTCTTTGTGGTTCTTATCGCTTCCAAAATGCTGCGGCCATAGTCGGTACCGCGTTATGAATTCATGATCCTCAGCTTTATATGCCGTCAGTCATGCAGAGTACAAAAACACTTTGTTAACACGTCCCGACATGAATATGAACCAGAGATTAGCTTCGCTATGATAAAGTAACTTCAGAGGTGACCGACTGTTTTATCTTGTAACCGTTTATCATTCAAAGAACGCACGTGTTCGAGATACTTTACTATTATGATGATGCACCATACATTTCCATAAGTAGTAAAGACTTCCATAACACATAAGTTTTGTTTTGTGTGGAATGATGTCATGACGCGAAGATTTAACGTGGAACGATTAGAGCCACATGTGAAAAGCCATATAGGACGTTTGAATGTTTTGAATAGATAGAGCCAAATACATTTGGTAACGATTTAGCAAATGTCGCGGAAGCGGCAGAACTGCCTATTTAGGTACCTACATATCGTAACACTTTGATAAAACTTGCATAATTTTCTTCGAAAAATAATAAAGGCACCCATGAAATTCGTACGTGTTGTGGTGGTGATATGGAATGCGGACAGTATGAACACAGTTAGATTTTTGTGCATCGCATGTATAAGTAGGTATGTATTGTGTGGGCGGTTGCATTAACATTATGTATGCAGCAAGCGTGGGACATTTGGCACGGGAGCAGGATAAGGGGGACTGGGAATTCTGGATAAGGATCCACGCAATGGGTGGCGTCTGTACTGCCTTCCTTGTTGAAGTAGATTATAAAATGCCACCAGTTTTATTGTGTAAGTCTGTTATAATTATAAATAACGAACTGTGATCTTATTTCTTGTAGTAACTGTCTACTACAAGTAAGTATCTACCTACACTCCTTTAGTGTAGTGAATTATTCGTGTAAAAGAAAAAGACTGTGTTTATAAGTTATTTTATAAAATATTAATGAAGCTGCGTAATAAAAACGAATGCCATTCTAAAAATGCGAATGAACATAGCATTGACATTTATTAATTTAACATTATTTATGAATCTAAGGTAAAAAAAAATCATGTCATCATCAAAACTCAAGATGCATCTGAATTTCTGTACGATATTGATGACATTAACGTTTGCTTATGTGCATAACGGTTCACAAGATCGGTACCATAGCGTGGCACATTGTACGTATGTATGTATTCAAATATCTATTAGGTACCTACAAAAGTCTGAAACGGTTCTATTTGTGGACTTGAAAAATCTTTCGGGAGCAAACGTGTGCGCTGAATCAATCGATTGTGTCCAGTGTGATTTCAACCCAATAACTACGTTCATAGAAGTTTTTGTTTATATTTCGTGCCCCCAGATGTTAGTGAACGAAGTACTTGTTCATACGAAAATAATTTGTATATGCAATTGTCCGTATGCCATATGAATCGAAATAATAAACAAACCTATTCAAACAATGAAGGAGTTGAATGTCGAAATAAATAAACTATCGCGTGATAACAATGTTTCAGTAACATGAATAGGCGCACCATATATGGAATAAGCAAGAATAGTTTACTGTAAGCTAATGAATTATCTGTTTCCTTATTTTCTCCGCGTGGGACTAACAGTGACAGCGCACAGTTCAAATATTCAATGTTGTTTCAATTCAGCGATTTTTTTATATAACAAAGATGCTGATAGCCATAATAAGCCATTTCCTCCCAGAAAATTATGCCGCCCTTATTATTGATTCATTTTATGTTCAGTTCTACCTATACTTCCTTCCTTATGGAGAACATGAAAATTATGTATTTTGTTTACGTTAGTTTAGTAGGTAAAGAAGAAAGGCTGCATTATTTAGGCGAATGGATTGGGACTTCTCCTTAATAAAAATCTCACGACAGACACACGCACAGCCTAAACTGCTGGTCTGGAAGCATATTAATTTGTCACCAAGAGTTCCATAAATACCTAAACTTAGCTGTAGGAAGGATTTTTGAATATTTATCCCAAGAGGTTAAATAGGGAATGGAAATTCGTAATTTTTGCCTATGAGAAATTCCAACATACGCATTGTAAAGTGAAAAAAAAAGCTGAAATAATATCTAGTCTTCTAGTTTCTGATCCATTCCTATCCATCAATAAAGCTATCGTCCAAGAGCTAGATGACATATTTGAAAGCTAACTGCATTCTATTTGTCATAGGAGACAATATCCGCAAATAGCATCTTCGGCTTCATAAGAAAGTGGCGGAATTGTCGATTTACGACACGGCCATTACGCATTTGTCGTAATTTCTTACGAGAGCGGAGCGAACCCACTATTCGAGGTAAACGCATTTTTCACTTTTAGTTTTATACTTTTATGTTGCATACGACGATAAGTCGTTAACTTATGCAAGTAATTACGTTTCGTGTTTATAGTATTAGGTAGCTGTTCCTGTTTGAGAAATATTTGATTGCATACAATTGAAAATTCGTAATCTGAAAATCGTAACAGTGGATATTGTGGGACACATTTATTATGTGAGTCACCGACTTGACTTACGTTTAATGAACTAATTGGACATCCATTTGTTAATGAATGTCAGTTAGCATTGGTATATAACATCCTCAACTGTCGGTTACAAGATGTATACATATATTGTATCAGGTAGTGTAGAACTAGAAACGTTGACATCGAACAGTTTGTCGCTGCCTGGTCGATGCATGGAAAGCGAAAGTGCAATCAAGTGCGGCACTTGCCGTGCCGGTGACTCCAACTAGTGCACCACACTGCCTACGCTTAAAAGGACAAAGGAAGTCCGACGCTGCCTCTGTTTTACAGTAACAATGGAATCGCAGCCTTATAACAATAGCTCTATCATTGTGATGTAAGGTCGTTTCCGATAGGATTTTGATATAAAGACGAGTTAATTAAGTGTAATAATGACGAAATAAACAACACGTAACTAATTAATAGAAAAATCCTTTATTCTCGGATAGCGATAATGTTTGAGCCTCTACATGCTTGCATCATTGTTATTTTTTGTCTCCACATCAAAATATTCTCATAAGAATTTTTTGTCATTTTTAAGTGGGTGTAACAACACTCAAATTCAAGTGTGTATTGTGCCGTGGAGTCCTTGAGCACGATTTTTTGGTAGTTCTGTACCCGAAAAGAAGCCAAAAATAATTACATGTCGGACTGAAAGTTTAAAATCTTGTAGGAATATGATTTCTATAAAGTAATTGCGAAATTTTCTTGAAAAATACTCGCGCGTACGTATGGGATTGTGTTGGGCGGGCGGGCAAGTAGGGCGAGACGCGAAAAGCTCCGTCTGCTTCTAGGGGTCAACGCCCTCCGAGCCCTGCCCATGAACGCAAAAGCGAGGGATGGCCTCCACTATTGTTATCGATATTATTTTCTGACTATAATTTAATCTTTTCATAATAACTTTGAATTTCAGCTCATAGGTCATTGATCTGTCAATTAAAATGTGACCCTGCCCAGAGTTCACACAGAGTTACATTTTATCGGATTTTGAGTTTGATGCTCTTACTTTGAATTTGTTTTCTAAAAAGTTTTTAATGCGCTCAGCTAAATAATTATGTCTCGAGAAAAGATCAAAGAAATAAAAATGAATACCACTTAATTATTTACTGAGAGCTTGATATTTCAATTTCTTAGTATTTCTGCTACTTTGCAATAATAGAGCGGCCTCTAACGCAACATTGCAGTATGCAAATGCAAAGTAAGAGCGAATGAATGGATGCAGTCACAGTTAGTTTCACAACAACTGAAGCTTGTAGGTTATGCAGCCTGAAAAGTGGAAGACAAGTTACTATCCCCCATAAAACAGCGACTTTTTACTTTGTGCCATCACTTGCTTCTTCAGTTTCATTTGCAAAGTGCTTTGATAGCTAGCAGTTATGGCTATTTTACTTATATTGGGTATACTAATAACTCAATAAAATCTCAAGTGTTTTCGTGTCAGAACGAAGGTCTTGATAAATAATGGTAAGGGAGCGGTCAAGGTAACTGCTTGGCGTGATAAATGCTCGAAACGGTGCTATGGGTGTATTGATAACGCGCTTATCATGGCATGGCCGACATAGATTTACTAGGCAGGTACTTCGCATAAGTAGTAGCTTTTTTATGAGTTTTTTTGTTTACTTTGCACTCTTAAACAATGTACAAGAATAAACATGCTGATGTGTGTAGTTTGTTGTATTAAATACATGTTTATAAAGTGACGAAATGTTTGCATCTCTCGTCACCATTACAGTCACCTATGTAAAATCGTAAACAAGAACAATAGTCATGTTTTGATGAATGATTTATACCTATAACAATATTTAACACCACTGCAATCTTCGGATGCTAACAAAATCATAAAGAAGGCATTTGAGTTGACAACAAAAATGTAGGTAATTCAGGACATTCTTTATTACCTACTATTTGGAAGTAGTCAGAACGTTACAACACTTACAACCACCAAGTATGTTAGCACATCTATGCATGTAAAAATAAAAATGTCTTACTATTTTCCTTGGTGTATCATCCATTATGATTATTATGAACGAGTTTCATCAAAGAGATCTTCGATTTTATAAATAAGGTCTTGACGATCCTGAACTGCTGAAATGAAGTGCAGCAATTTTATGTGAGACTCCAGAAGCTTATGTCCTCGGTCAATATTATTTTACATGTTTTTCATTCATGCATGGATCTTTGAACACTCTCGTCCGACACGTATTTTAAAATTTTGCAGCGTCATGTGTGGTTATCGTTATTATTCAGTAATGTCTAAATAGTGTCCTTGCGATCAAACAAGGGGTCGTCCCCTAAATCGCTGTGAACCCTTTGCTACTCACACCCTACTTATTTAAAACGAACGTTAATCTGTAATGACAGGCCATCATTGGTGTCAACAAAATGGTCAGTCGTGTGATTTGCATCATGTAAAGGATTTACGCTCCTTAAAATATTAAGCTGAATCCATTAGGCAACTTTCTATTCTTTCTAAAGTCTACGAAAATAGTTTACAGCGGTCACCTATTAAAACAATGAAGTTCTATTAGTTTTATTGGACTTATTAAGAGAATGAGCACATGTGTGCTGCATCTTCTTTGGTCGAATCAGTTAACCTCTCCCATTGAAGCACACGGGAAAATTTTGTATCGTAGTTATAACTGTCATCAACTGTAATAACCGATTCGTGTGCGCCCGCATGAGGAAGTGCCTTATTGATCGTGTCACGGAGGGATCATTCATTCGTTGTTGGTCTACGTCATCGCGACAGTTAAGACTTTTAAATACTCTCAGCGTACCGCGTTGGTCTGCATCATATTTGTGTTAGGTCAATGTAAATCGACGCAGTGAATTGTTTATTTTTACTCACCTTTATTACTTCGACCTGACGCGGACGTCAGAGCAGCGGCTGTTTTATGGATGTTTATTTAGTTAGAGAGCTTGTGTGTTTGATGGATAAAACATATTTAAACTACCTTATTTATTTGATGTATTTCACCTTGATCGGTGTGGTGTTAAATATAAATAGTTTAATTTAAACATTTTAATGCTACCCTAAAATGCGCTAGCACTTTCCGTTATAGTTTATGGGTTGTAAACACGCCGCCCGGCGCTCCTCTAGTGCACGTGTCTTGGGAATCATATATCTGAAGCAATAACATCTTCCGTACCATTACCGATGGCGAAAATAACCCTACTGCTTTATTGTCTAATGGTCACGCCTGTTTCATAATGATTGCCCAAATCATAAACTAGATACAAGAATTCCCATTTGAAATGGCGCAATAAAACGTGCACTAAGCGATTGAAGTTTGACCCCTTTTTGGATTAATTTGAATTTTTGCCAGATTCGATGTAGTAACTGTGAAGGCAATAAGAGCAATAGCTTGCATATTTATTCAACGATGTTTGATGAGTAATTTTTCGGAAGAAATACGTTTTATCTTGCAAAAGCAATTTAGTTACTTATAGATTTTAGGTCTCTTTTGGTTATGGGTGACTATTTATACTATTGGCCTCATTAAAGCTTATTTTAGTTTGTATATCTAAAATACAAAATAAACTTACAGTATATGAAGACTAAATCGTGTAAATGATAATTGAAAGAGAAAGAAAAGTTACATGATAAGAATAAAAAAAACAAATTGTAATGATGTAGATAGGGTCGATTTCCTTATTATTTCTAAAATTCCAATGATAACATTACATTTTATGGAATCTATTAGCATAGGCATAGTTAGTTCAGCTTGTTCAAGTTACATATGTTATCTACCTGCACTTAACTGCGTCGTAGTTACATCCATTCTATTGACACAGTTAGAATGTATGCTGTGCCTATATGGGCAACATAACATTCATTAGATGGCCCGTCCGACACAAATGCGTCATGCTCATTATTGGAAATCTATTAACACCCATTATGATATAGATTACTATGGAACTATGAAACGCATTAGACAATATAAGGAAAATATAAATATGTATAGAGAAATGAATATTTGAACGTTAAAATGCAATTAAAATATTATAAATGTTGCTCGCTTATTTGCAACGAGGCAAAGTTTTTGCAACGTCAGTTTCGTTTTTTATTGGTTACTGTAATTGCAATTAGTTTACAGTCATTTAACTGTGCTCGACTCGGAAACGAGCTCTGCCAGGATTGCAATTTCATTAATTAGCTCTGAAATTGTATCGAAATTGGAACAACGTTAAAAACATTCTGCCCCAAAAGTCCTGAGCTAAATTGTAGCTAGTAAGTACTAGTACTACAAGTTAAGCATACCTAAGTAGGTATGCTTAACTGTAAATGCTGTACCTATGTAAGTATGACAAAGTGTAACTTGAACTAAAAGGACGATCATAATATTAATTACGACTGTAGACATCGTGATTGATTTTCATGAATCATTAATGTCGCCAGTTCGCCACAATATAGTACCAACATGCGTTATGTTTGACATCAATTCTTTTTCTATTGCAAAGTTTTATTGTTACTACGACTAAGTAGTAATTCTTACATCGAAGTTCTTAAGTTGATTGATTGGGTATTATTCTATTGTCAATGTGTGAAAGGTTCTGTCAGATATAGCTGAGCAAGAGAATATTTAGCATAATGAATGTCATGATACACAACTAAGCCTATTGTTTACCGTCATCATTCTCTCATCTGTGACTGCACTGAAATCCTTACATAGTATGTATAAAACAAAGTCGGTTTTCGTGTTTGTAGGTAGGCTTAGATCTTATAAACTACGCTACGGATGCGGTAATGCGGTTTTCATCAATAGACAGAGTGATCAAGAGGAAGGTTTATATGGAAATTACCCGACAGCCATGCGGGCGAATCCGCTGGCAAAAGCTAGTGTTAAATAAAATGCTGTTATGTTAGCTGTTAAAAGTTAAAACTAAGCTAAACTATATTCAGATTAACAATAATTATTCTCTAAGGAATTGTCGAATCTTCGTCTTCTTTGTCTGAGTATCCTTAAACAATTCATAAACCAGAAAATTTAGCTACTTTCCAAAACTATAATGTTGGCATCGAAAGTACATTAATTAATGGGTGACTTACACGTATTATACACTTAATAAGTATTAACCAGATATTGTATTTTTCTTATTAAGTACAGCTGTGTGATAAGTTCGAAGAAGTTAAAAGTTAATTTAATTCCAACAACATTACACACAGTCATTGAGATGGCTCAAGATACTCTGTGTGAGGTAAGAAGCTCGGGGAAGAGAAATAAAAATACAAAATGCAAGAAAGAACGCAGTCAAAGGCATTTTTCATATTATGAAGAACGCTGAGCATTCTAATGAAAACGTTTTCAACAACATTGCACATACAATAGCCTTCAGCTAGTCTATCTACACATTTTTAGTAATTAATTAGTCTCAAACGGCGCAGTTTCCGCGAATGTCGTATTATCTGTTTAACGAAGTAGAATGAACAATGTGGTAGCCTTCAGACGCAGTGACGTCAATTGTTTCAGCAAATAAGTGCTGAAACAACCTTGTAGCAATGTGTGGCTAGATGGAACTGATGGAAGCCTAAAAATAACCATAGGTCAGGGGTCAGTTAATGGTGCGCGAGTGACCTTTAAGGTGAACGATATTGCTAAAAAAATATTGATTTATGTGTATATAATACAGATCAGATAGCGCCTTGACCTTGCGTGACAGTTCTAAATTAATGATGTGATGTTAATTTAAGAAGGTATTAGTATTCATGGGCATGGCCTATGATATAATTACCATTTGTTTTAATTTGTACGATACACGTTTATATAAAGAACTCTATTCCTAAGTGGCCATTACCTCAGAGCCTCTCTTATCTTCTATGATATTTGACGGGTTAATCCCATTTATAAACAGTTAATCTAATTATCTTTGAAATATTTAAGATAACGGATCACGCGCTTCATTACAAGGAGTCTCAAAGGAGATTTTATTCAGTTTCATGAATAACCTTGAAACATTCCCTGCGTGTAGATTCGGCCTTCATAGACGGCTGGTTCGATACACGAACACGGGCACCGACTTTAGTCCACAGTAGATATCCTTTTCAAGGGCACTCCCTGCGGGCGGTTTATTGGTACGTTGGTACACCTTCCGAACATAATTTTACCGTCCAACTTGAATGTTACCATCCCGCCAACTCTTACTTTATGGTAACAATTATTGGCTCTGCCTACAAATAGCCAATATCCAATCTAAAGCCACTTTGTTTACGTTCAATTCGTGCTGTACTGCGGCTTGGTAGCTAAGATGTGTATAAAGTGAAAATACTTTTATTGCTGTAAATATTTAGCTTCATTGCGCTCTATCGGTGTAATGAATTTGTTGATTATTTAGTGTAATGAATTGTATATCCGCTGACATCCGGGTCCGCGTGGTATGACATTTCCCGGATTATTGCGTTACACTGCGTGCTAACGACTTCTACTTACTTTATAATGCTAATGCAGCACACAAGCTAATGAGGTGTTAAATTGTAACAGAGTGAAAGTATATTATTGCGTGCATTACTTTTTAAATAACTATCGTCGCCTAACCTTATTACAGGTTTAATAGAGCTACCGTTACTGTTGATTCAATGTTTTGTATGTATTCAGTTATTTATTGCCAAGCAAATCTAAAGCCGGTTTCTCGAAGAATGCTAGTCATGATGACACCTGCTGTGACAAAGACACACATACACCACGGTTGCGTACTCAAAGGTACACGAGTACATGTAATATGTGGTACCTACCAATGACAGTAGATAAACTGTAAAAGAATATGAACAGTAGCGACTCAAGATCTTTCAAATGGTGTTTATGAAATACGAAAGATTGATTGCTATAAATTGTACCTATACCTAAATATTAAGCTAAATGTTTACGTTGTATGAGTCATTGTTTATAAACGAAGGAAGCTGAATAGGGACTGACTTTCGGCTGCTCTACATTTGTAGCTTTTAAGAATAAGGTGCCCGAGGGCAACCTGTGAAAACGACGGTATGATTTCATTATAATTATTAGGTAACTAGCTGTGGAATTTAACAAAAAAGTATATTATTAATAGTATATAAAACAAATAAAATTTGTAAAATAAAAGTACCCTAAGTTACTCCTTATTACATCAGCTATCTGCCAGTGACAGTCCCGTCAAAATCGGTCCTGCCGTTTCAGAGATTAGTCAGAACAAACAGACAGACAGACAGACAAAAATTTAAAAAAAAATGTTATTTTAGTACATGTACCGTGTATACATCCATATGCATTTAGTAAAAAGCGGTTATTTTAAGATTACAAACAGACACTCCAATTTTATTTATCTGTTTGTATGTATAGAAGCTGTATAGAAGATTACATAATTATTCTCAGCTCATACCGATGCTCTAATAATGGCTTTCAGGGTATAAGGCTTCTTTTCCATTGTGCCAATGCTCTTTGATCTGCGCCATTCTTATACTGAAAATAAATTAACAAAAAAAAAACACGATACACCAATAAGCAACAAATTTAAATTAATTCCGTCGACTTTACACTGTGTGATAAATAAAAGCTGGCTGTATGTAAATAAATTGTAAATACAAAATTGCTAATGACTAGAAACGAAAACTAGAAAATTAAGCAATAAATTCATGGTCTCAACGATCTAAACTTATGCCACCGCTTTCTTTTTACGTCTGGAAGTCAAAGGCGCACCACCTTCTGGTCTGGCTCGGTATTTAGACATAGACTTAGATACTTCATGCACATATGTAGCTTGTGTTCACTAAAACTAGTTTCCTCATACACATTTGTTCCGTCGCAATAAGGAAGGAGATTAAGTAATAAACGCAAAATTACCGCACATGTATAAGTTATCAAATTAAATTACAATTATGATTACAGAAACATTTAATTTTTACTCGATATTTTGCTTGATTAGTAATTACTACACACGGTTTAAAGTCCGCATGTGCAATCATGCAAAATATCTTTGTGGTAGTTACCTAGTTGGTAAAATGTATACTTAAATACTTTTTTTTTACTTTGGCAAAATGGTTGTGTTCTGATATTCTCTTTACTTTGATATTTTAAACGTGTAACTGATTCGATAACGGTTATCTATAAGTGGCTACCGTTCTTCGTTATTGCCTCACAGTGTTTCCTTCCACAATTTCGACAGAAAGTAATATTAAAAATTATTAGGTACTTACTGGAATTGTGCAAATGAACGCTTTTGCACTATTTTCATTCAGAGTTATTATTTTATGCGATGACTCCATCTGTTTTTGTTTTATGTATTTACTTAATGTACTAATTACCAGTCGTATTAGTTTATTAATGGATGTGTAAGTGATCGTCTATTAGGTAATACAATGCATGCCTAGGATTACCGATTGAAGGCGAAACAGACAAAATATTACGAGAAGTTAAGACATCCCATTATTTTTTTGTACTCATTTTACTTTCCTTGAAGATAAACCTAATTTCAAAATATAAATATGTATTAATCTACTAATTGAATTACACCACGTTCAATGTGCCATTATCGGGCAATCATTGCACCGATAATCTTACGCAGCCGATTTCTTCAATGCCACATAATTTCATTATCATTTAAATTGTCAGTCTGTTTATTTAGTGTCTGATTATATTTAGGCAGTAAGTAAGACGTATTTGTTATTTAAATGTTTATTTGTATCACCTTGCAATGTCAACTTGCTACCCAATCGGCTAAATTATGCCTTGTCTGCGTGCTCCTTGATAATCAGTTAATTAATTATCATATAAATAGTCATCTTTTTACTATTGTTTGCAGACTTAATTGGGAATTACTTACATATTATGTCTACGCGTTTGTTACAATACACAGCAGGACTATTTTGTAAAAATATCACAGTGAAAACTTAGGTGAAGTGAGCTGTCATTCCACGTGATGCTAGGTAGGGATTGACATTTCACTTCAAACTTACCTCACCTAAGTATTCACGGTGGTATTTTACAGAATAGATTGACTGATGCTAGGGATTGACAATATTGACACCTCACTTCACCTAAGTTTTTTTATACGAATAGATCAAATGAAATCATAATGATGAATAGTCATAGTATTGAAAACAGTGAATGATTTTATTGTTTGACCCGCACCCTAATTGCGTAACATACGATTTATCATAATCGGTTTAATTTTGACAGTTCAACAATATTCATTGCGTTATTAACGTTGTTGAGCAGACGCATTTTTCGAACATATGAAGCAATAGTTTAGCACTCTGTATCAAAACGAAACAGATTATGATTAATCGTGAGTTACGCAATTAGGGTGCTGTATTGTGCTATTGATATTTTCAATCGAAGGCGAGTAATAACACGAACTCGTAAAAGATTATTGGATACCATGCCAGACCATGCCAGAACATCAATATTTTTCATGATTTGGCATCGATGCTATATAGGACAATTCTCTTTTCATTTACCTACCAAAGAACCACTACGAGAATACATAATGCAATATACTTACGAAATACCACTGATATAGTAAATATCAGGATGGCTGTTAAAGAAATATTTTGTCTAGCAGATTGTATTGAAATGGTCATGATTCTTTAATATAAAAATGTTATTGTCTAAGTCTAGCTATGATAAAAATACGTTGTCTTTGTTATCTTTGGCTGAGTTATAAACTTTGACCGGTGTAAAAAAAAATGTACTCCATTTTTTTGTACTTCTTTAATTAAAGTGCGCATAAAATATGATTAAATAATCTTTTACTTATTGTTATTTAAGACTCTTACTCGTATTATATAAGACGTAGGTTATAGGAATGATTGGAGATTTCACGATCTTTGCGATGGTATAAATAGGTATAGAAAAGTAGGAAGATGATAAATGTATAGGTATTCCAATTTCATACATTTGCAATTTTGAACGTCTGCACAGAAAAGCATTCTAGTACCAAATCTAATCTCTTCTGACTACCAATTAACTGGTAGGCGTGTATATTCAGTTTGTTCAAAGTTACTTGAGAGAAAACTAGCTTTGATAAATATATCCAGGTCTTTGGAACACAAACATGCGCCCAATAACTCTACAAGTGTTCTATTTTGAACCACCTCGTTAGAGAATGAAGGTATGTATTTGCTTTGCTGTATGTAACACAATGTAGTGCCAGTAACAAGGCGTGCCTTTCAGCATTTAATTTGAATTGAATTAAAAACCTTGCAGAATTATAAAGCAGGCGAATATATGAACTCATAAAGATAACTATGCAGTTTCCGTTTGTCTAAAGTGCCTGAAATGAGGCCGTAGCGTGAGATAACGAGCAGGAACGAGAGTTGAACTGTTTTAAAAAGTCGAGATGGGATTGCGTTCCCGCAGAAAAATTCATCATGTAATGCTCTGTTATTTCCCCGGGAAGGAAGTGACGCCTCGGCACTCGGAGCTCTTATTAACCTGAGTTCAGGGATCGCAATCATGCCTCAGACGGATTCACGACGCAAACCAGGTCACAACCATGAAACAAAACTGCTTCAGATCTGCCCATAAAGTTCTAACAACATGTAACGCGATAACGGCACGAAAATAACAATACCGAATTGCAAATATAAATTTATTATCAAGAAGGCGAGAATTGTGACATTGACTTTTGTTTGAAATGTAACAAAATATACACAGGGGTCAAATTAAATGCTTGATGAAGTTGACTTTAGTTTTTTTTATTTAGATTAATAGATGGATCCGCTCACATTCAAACTTCGTTATAAATAACTTACTTTAGTTAGCAATACAGCAGGAAACTTGAATTTTAATTAATTGTTTTACAACACGAATCCTGCCAAAAGCTAATTAACGACTTTTCGGAACACCTATGCATAATGGATTATCTCGCAATGTGTGATGGAATGTTTGTCAATATCAAAGTTTAACTCCTTTGTGAGTACCACCGGTTGCCTAACTAGAAATACTAATAAAATAAGTGTTATTCTTACTGACTACACAACCCATAAATTAAAAAAGAACGACCTTTGAACTCTGTTAATATAGAGATACTCGTTAATACTGAGCTACGTGCATCCGTGTAATAATATTAGGCAATGTGACATTACATATGGACGCGGTATGCTAATATTTTTTTACAAATTGCGCTGATGGCAACATTCTTGTATTAGTATGCTTAATGTATAGGTAATAGTTGAATATGATGACATCACCAGTGATTCATGAGATTTGTATAGTGTGCCCGACACCCGTGTATGTTCTTGACTCTCGGTTAATTATCTCGTGGAAAAACACGTTTAATGGTCTTAAGAACCACTTGAAATTAAAAAGAAATATGCATGGATTTATACATGGTTGTAGAGACATCATCGACGGTTAACCTGTTATTTTGTATTCAGTATATGATTCAGAACCCCTTTCGGGTTGAAAGTTTTCATCAGTTATTTAAAGAAAATTGCTCTGCCATACATTTTGACCGCGTAGGAGTTATATGTTTTTAAGAAACAGCAGATTTTTTTTTGATCGCTGACGATTAATTTCTACGCTAGGGGGTGTAGACATACATTTTCTAAAAGCACACGAAGTACTGACTCGTGATTCATGAGCTATTTGTGATTAGTTTTTAGTAACCGACCTTTTTATTGATGGGAGCACGTGGTGGCAACACAGGATAAGGATAATGATGGCGTATTTGCAAACAGTGAACTTCTTTGTTGGTTGAGTAGTATAGTAATCAGGTGGTTCCGCGCAGATTCTGCACGTTGGGTTCTAGGTTAGATTTACAGGTCAGTCAAGTACCTAATTGTGTTCGGTATCTTATCGGATAAATTGATTATGCTAGCCACACAACGACCAAAGCTTCAAAGTAGGGTTAGCTTTTCGAAATTGGATAAATCCTGATAAAAAGCCCGACATTTGCAAAACATTACGGACATTTTAAGTACTTTTTAATAATTTAACTTAGTCAATATATCAAGAATACACTCCGAACGGAGGGCCAAAACACGTATATATGACGACGACGACGACGACTCAACGCACCTTCATTGATGAATACCTTCGTTGATGATGATGTCATTATCAGTAAACAGTTTAAACAGTTTATATCGTTTATTTGCAGTGTTATCGGCGAGCGCGTTGAGCGCGGGCGGCGGCGTGGGCCCGGTCCCCACGCTGGTGTCGCAGTTTACGCTGGGTGCGGACGTGGACATGGTGCAGGAAGGCGACGGTGCGGTGGGGGAGGGACATGGCCTCATCGCGCCGCGCCGCGTGCCCAACCCCTGTCTGGAGAGCCCCCAACGAATGGACCTGCATAGGGAGCTGCTCTTCAATCAAAAGATGTAAGTTATTTTTATTCAATCGGTTTTCCCTATTTTATGATACTCTTAGTGGCATTCGTGCGATGCCTTCGCGAAATATCGAATATCACCAATATTGGTACCTAATATGGCAAAAGCCAGTAGATCCTTACACACTACATTACGAGTAGTCAACCTGACGTCTAAAACGCGTAGGCTTTGTCGTAGACGCTGCGTTGGAGATGCGTAACGGTGGCGTAGCAGAGGCGTCGTGTAGCATATTCGTAGCGGAAGCGTAGCGTTGTACAATGTGTAGCAGAGTTTTAGTATTTCAATAGGATTATAAATATACTTTGTGCCGTTGCGCAGGCGTTGCGTAGACCCTGCATCTACGTATCGTAGTAAACGCGTAGGCTCTGTATAGTGTCGATAAAGCTATATGATTCAGATACATTATTTAACAAAATGGATTTCGTCGAGGAAATGTTTCAACTAGCTTTGTATTTAAAACAAAAATTACTACGAACACAAATTAGATTTAAAAAAGAAATGGTTTCCACGAGGACGTCGATGCTGGCCATACCTCGGATGAATGCTATAGACAGGCGTTCATCGAACGTATGCGCAGCGCCGAAATAGCCCAAAATAATAGCCTTGTTTATTTTATGTTACTACGTAAACGATTAGATTCATTGGTCATTTCACAAAAATGTCTTCATCGAATCTGACTCAGATGATTTAGTCATTTGGTTCAGAGGAAGTATGACGCCTGAGCAACGAATAAATATTATAAACCGGAGTATTTCATAATTTTAAGTGAGTCAAGGTACACCTTTCATGAAGTACTCTTTACTTTAAGTCCCGAGCTTACTATCACATCGGCTTTCTTCAACCTTTGTCCGTTGTTATAATAGGGAACGCTCTCAAAAGCACTTTGTGGAAGCGACAAGTGTCTCTTCCGATAAGGATGCCGCAGGCAAATGTTGGCCACGACCTTTTCTGTGTTTTACCTATTCTGGTTTTAATGTATTCCTACATCAAAAGAACCACAATAAACCCTTTTTTGTTAACTTTTACCAAGTACCTTATCTTATCCTTGACCATTGAAAGCATGTTAATTTATAATCTACAACATTAGACAAGGTAATTCAATTACCTCTATAGATAAGTTATCAAGAATAGGAAAGACATTCCAATGGGTAGGTATGTTACATAGATGTGTATATTTCTTATGAATAGAAGATAAGTATGCAATCGTTATTCACGAGCCCTATTCCATGTTTCAACTGATGACAATGCATAAGAACTGTGTTAAGCTTTCAAGTCATAAAGTGCCGGGTGGTGCGCGGAACGCGGCGAGTTTAGTTTTTGCTAAGTCTAAGTTTGGTTCGTCTCCAGCACACAGGTGCACCACATCCTGTCCCGAGTGCGCACCCGCTATAATTATTGAACATCTGTTGCCCGAACTGCGCCGATCGCATTGTATGGAGACGGTCATACCATCTTTGTGAAATCAACAAACGTGGAACGTCGAAGGCATTATATTGAACAAAATAACTTCACAGATGTTCAGACCTGTTGATTCAGTCCATTTCCCCGTCAATGCGATTGTCGGAGCAGACTCGTCCTGTTATTTCCGTGCACGGCAGCGAGTGCCGCTTGACGGAAGGAAGCAATTCGCAGCTCGCTAACGGGAATTCTATGTGCTCGTATCTATAAACTACAATGTTGAATGCAGTAAACATTTACTTGCCAAGTTATCAGAAAATCAGGTTGATGAATAATAAATAGTGTAAAATCAGGTACATGAAACGGTGATTGTTATCAAACGTAATTTGTTTCGCATAATACCAGTACCTATTGAAGAAATTCCACGGCGATATCGTTTAACAAACCCAATAAACATGACTTTTGCCAACTGATAGAGATCTGAATCAAGATGCTATTCTGAACGCCAAACCACTCCATTGCGGATTGCATTTACCTACCTACTGGAGCGATATTTGTTCGCAGTAGAGTTCAAGATAAAAATGTTTCTGATTTGATTTCGATATCTGATTTTATTTAAAACTGGTTAAAGATTAGTTGGTCTGATTTTTTAATAAAATCTAATATTAGTTTCATCTCTACTTAATGTTGTCGGCGAGAGTCGACAGAGCTAAGAGGCAGATTGCGTGGCAATATCCTATGACGGCGGCAGTAATTAGTTGGGATTAAATCATGCTGACGATCTCCTAGCAACGCCTCCGCAACTAGATTTAAACTCCTCGCAGCTCGCCTGGAAACTAATTCAAAACAGATAACTCGATGATTGCTAATGTGTTTACATTTCAAGCAGTGTTAAATTAAAATGCATGTTGCAATATATTTCAACATGTTATCTGCATTAGCTATTTTAGATCGAATACTGCGATAGATTTTTATGAAAAAAAAAATGGGATTTGCAAAATTGAATAGTTAATCACAATCAAGATCGGAGAAGTGAACCAGAATCTAAGATCAGACAAAAACAATACAGCCGCAAGTATTACAACACAGATGTGCAGCAAAACAAATAAAACAATGCAGTAACTTTTGACGTCATACGCACAAAATAGTCCACACATGCAGGTATTGTGCGTGGGAAAGCTACAAGGGAACTGTCTTAATAAATAACAGAAGCTATTCAGTGCTTTACATTGTCTATTATTTTACTATGTAACGTACAAACATACCTAGTTGTAGAATTTCTGTTGAAATTGTATTCAAGGATATTTCAACATTTTCAACTTTGGTAATGTGCAACACAAATTGCATTAATTTTCGACATTTATATTTAGTTGGAATTTGATTTGATTAATATGTTTTGACATCATAATGCGTTTTGTTGGAAATAAAATTGCGGATCGAGGTTCACTCAGAATAGTTTGAAAACTACGTAGGTAGGTAGTGCGAATATTTGCCATGTATTTTATATATATATAAAGTACGATTATTTTTATGAGGAAAACCATTGTTGAATAATCGTAATCGTCTGTAGGTATTATGTTGTAGATAGTGAAACGTTAAACCCAGCTATTGTTTATTGTCGAATTCTTATCAATTATTATACGTAACATGCATATCGTCAATGATATTTCGCCCACCGAATACATTACCATATTTGGTCATGAATGCTTCAGTTTTGTCATTCATGATAAGATTATGATATCTTGTACTTACGTTATATTTATCTTATCAAACTACGCTACGCTGAATTCTTTGGTAGGCAGACAACGACTAGTGATGGTGCAAAAATTATGTAATACAAGTTTCCATCCACTTTCAATCATCATCTCAGTCCGGAATCACCCACTGCTGGGTATAGGCCTCCCCCTTTTTGCGCCATACTTCTGGGTTCCGTGCGTCTCTCATCGAGGTGTTTCTTGCGACTTTGACGACATCATCAACCCAACGCGGTTTTGGACGGCCCTGGTTTCTTTGGCCTGACCTTGACCACCATTCGGTCACAGCTTTACTCCATCGTCCATCTCTTTGTCTAAAAAAACGTCCACTTGAGGCAAATCGCCCTGTCCCCGACGTCGAACACTTTCGACCGATGACGGATTCCGGTGTTACGCACTCGGTCTAGTAGAGTTAAGCCAAGCATGGCTCGCTCCATGGCCCTTTGTGCTACTCGTATGCGATGGACAGTCTCCTTTGTGAGCGTCCATGTCTCGGCACCGTAGGTCATTGTTGGCAGGACACACCAGCGCTTAATAAATTAAAAATAAAACCTTTTAAAACTAGTAAGTTTTGGCTAATAGATTGTTTTGTTCTGTTTCAGAGGTAAAAATGTCCTGAACCAAAAAAGTGAACTAGAAAAGGCCCTGTCGAAGCACAAAGAGAAGCAAATAATGAACCAAGAAAAGGAACACAAGGAGACGCCAGGTGAATGGATTACAGAAGAGCAGTTGTTCATTTCATAAAATAAAAACACATACCTCTCTTTAAATAAAAAAAAAGGTTTATTGTAGAGCGGCCTTGTCGCATAAGTGTGCCGAAAGTATGACGACGCGCAATTTGGTTATTATATCATAATCAGTTAGAATTCTGATAATTGATAAAATTTAATGAATAACAAGTTTAGTGTAATAGTAATATCCGAAGTAGGTATCATTAGCGCAAAAAATAAGTTTTACCCATTATGCGACTATAGTTAGCCCCAGTTTATAACAATAGTTCAAGCTACTGGACCTTTGCGATAACAGTGCTTATCAGAAACATCCGGCGAATGTTTGCTAATTAATAACCAATATTTGAATATGTATAAGTTCGCGATCACTAGGCGGATTAGTGATCGTAGGTCGAGATATTAACAAACAAGTTGATACAAGGAGGCTTAAGGTGTAAAAGTTTAATGTATTATGTAGGCAACAGTGTCAGTCGGTCAGGATACAAAAGCGCGTAGTTTTACTTATTACATCAGAGTCGCATTATCACGTATTTGATATAACATTAGGTAACTGAATCATTAAACTGATCACCAAGCTCGTGCTGCATCCGGTGCGGTGGCCTATGGTTACGTAGCTTGGTCGTTGTCTTGAAATTATACTACCGGCCTTAAGATAGATGGGCATTGCCTATTATTGACCATTACTCGGTGTGGATCATTGGAGATCATAAAATAGAATGTGCATTATTTCCTGAGCCTACTTTTACTCTCAAAATATTTGTCGATAATTAAATCGGAATTCATCAAAACTCGTATGGCGTTTTTTGCTCACATATTTGGGTGCCGGCTCTCTTTATCCGGTGCAGTTCGATATGAGGCGCAGGTGCACTCAGCGGCCGTTCACCCCGAAGGCCAATAATTGTGGACACATTCCTTGTAAGCACACAATGCAAATGAATTCTAACTTTATGGCATCGGGTTTGTGCATACTTGTGTGCATTTATAACAATTTTCTCTAATTAGTTTTGTGCGGATGTCGATGACCAAGGTTGGATGAAAGTGAAATGAAAATCATCTGTTTATTTCCCGTCTGTCCGAACTCCGATTGGTCGAAAGTGGGAGAAATTACTGCAATAGGTAAAAGCTTACAAGTTTTGCGGTGAGTTCCTTATAGACTCATTAAGTATCGTTTGTGTTGTTGCATTTAATTAAATGTGTCATTAAGTGTGTGTGCCCAGCAAACTCGGAAATTGCTGTAGCAATTTGCTGTTAATGCAGTAATAGCCGCAGAATACGGTTAGCTCACTCGGAAAGCTTTTGTTTTGTACACTACACACACTCCTTTAAATAATCCAGCTATAAAGACCGATCTGAGGGATAAGACGCGGATGACAGAACGCTGGACTTTCTAGTTTACAAGAATCGGTAATGATTCTAGAAATCAGTTTGAGTTAGAGAGCATCAGCGTTTAATTTACCTGTTACCCAGTGCTGGCGGCCTTTACCTAGGTAAAACTGTACCTACCTGTTTGCAAAGACCGGTTCACCTTAACTTGCGCTTTCAATAAAAATGATGACATGTTTTCCCATATATACTATATTATCTACTTAATCAGCATAGAGCTAAGTCGGAGTTTTGCCGATTAAAACCAGAGGATGTTGTTCCTCAGCTATTACGGATGGGCTCTCAAATCTTCAGTGTAACGACCACGTGCTGCGCCACCGATGGCTAAAAGGCAAATGCAGTATAACGTTTTCAGTCTGTAATAAACTGCGGTTTTAGAGTAAAAAAAATCTGCGGGCACGGTAGAGCCCCCAAGACGAGCCAAGTGGAGCGCAAGGGCACTACCTTAGTCAAAATAATTATGTGGCTTGGCCGTTTCGTTACTACAAGAACTATTGAACAGAAAAGTAATGAACAGTGGATACATTTTTCACCTTACGCCCATGTGAATGTAGCGAAATAACCAAGCCACATATTTTGACTAAGGTGTAGAGTTTGTGAAGTTAGGCCTTGTACAGTTAGAAGCTTGGCTCTACATGAGATCTGATAACTGAACCAAGAAGAACAGGCTTGAAACCACACGGTTCTTTTTCTAAGTTCTGCAGTTCATTCTTGGAGTAATGAAACCTACTGACGGATCCTTGTTATCATTCCAGAGCTCGAGCGTGCGATAGCAGAGCGAGCTCGTCGCCTGGAGCAAGCGGAGCAAGCGCCAGAGGAGGCCGAGAGCGGCGCCAACCCCACGCTGCAGCAGCTGCGCGCGCGCCTGCGCCACGCCGCGCCCGCGCCCGCCGCCTCCGCGCACTGAACGGAACCCCTTCCGCTACCGAACGTACCTTTACCACGATCAAAATTAGAACACGATTGACGTTAACGCCATATTGTGACGTTTGAACTGTCCAACTAATGTCACTTGCATCACATATACAGCCAGGGAAATATACAGTTAACAGATTGATACACTGTATAATTTTGTCGTATTATATCCATTTGCAACGATGTTAACATATCTACGGATATTTTTTGTTGAAAGTCAATTAGCTAAATTATCCATTTCCCTGACTGTAAATGGGAAGTTAGTATGTCCTCGTTTGATGCCAGTCCTATTCTTATTTTGATCGCGTAGTACACCCCTCACCTGCCAAATTTCATAATGAATGTCCTGAATCTTTTTGTTGATCCGCTCCTCTACAAACCTCATAGTTCTGCTGACGAGACATCGGCAACCTTAAAGATTGGCTAGTTTTGTGCAAGAGCTGGCAATGTTAATATTCAGTAAACCTCTTTGGTACTCAAACAAGCAATAAAAAAATACTAATTTATTGTTAGATCAATTAGTCGCACATCATGTATATTGTCTGTGATTAGCGCCATCTTTGTGTACTAGAACGTAACTCTTACTAACATAGCCACACTAGTTAGGTGACGGAAACATTGAGGAACTTGGTCTGGGGCCTAGGTGGAACTATATTGAAGTGAAACATTTCAAGGGTTAAAAATAATGATATAAAATACGGGATTGAGGAATCGGAAGTGCACTGTAATTATAAGCATTGAGCGAGTGTTGCTGACAGTGTGAGTGATACGCTTTGATTACCAAAGCTTGATTGAATATAATAATCTGTTATTTTTATTTAATAAGTCGAACAGCTATGCTTTAATCTTTTTTTCAACGAAAAAAGTCACTTAAAGTGTCACAAAATTATAAACGGTAGCGATTTATTTGTTATTTAGGTACTATTATTAACATTGTAATCAGTGTTAGTTGTACTGTTACTAACTCATGGTATTGATTCGAACATTATTATTTTTATTTATGCACACATTTATTTAATTTTACTAATACGTAATATATCGAACAACTATATGACTGAGGAATCGACTGCGTGTGTTGTAATAATAAATAGGGGTAATGTCGACTTCAAACAAGAGATTACAAATATTTTTCTAAACTTTTTGACGTCACAAATCTTAACATTCGTAGCGTTCATTCGTAACCATTTACTGTTCTTGTTGTACTCTATAAACTTATCTTTCGCTATAATTATGATTTAGAGATAACTGTCAAAGTAATAATTGTAATAACTATTTTATGACATTAATTATTATAGAGAGTAGATAGATGTTTGCAATTTACAGATGTATGGATTTAGAAATATTAAAATATAATACATATTTTATTGTCAGAGTAGAAATCTTATGAAAAGTAGAGTGGATCCTAATTAGATATTACCCGTACTTTTACATATAAATGTTGAAAAATATATTCAGATACATAACAAGCTTAATCTATAATAATTGTGAATTTAACAAATAGCTTTATGGGCACATAATATTATATAAAATGTCTAATTTTCTACAGACCCTTGCACCTCATCGGCCTTTCTTAATAATGACTCCAATTAATAGTTGACCATTGTATTAGAATTTGAAGTGTTCATGAAAGTGATAGAAAAGTATTTTTATATATTTGAGATGCCTGGAGGTGACTGCAGGTTTTCAAAGTTTAATCGATATTCGTAGTAAACCCCGAAGATACATTTAAATAATCACTACACCTAGTAGATGTTAAACAATTACAATAATAAAGAGTAACATTTACTTCGTATTTAAGATAGAGTTATTTAAAATGCCTAGAAGTTATAGTGATTCAGTCGCCATCTGCCGAATGATTTGAAGCTTGCTATTTATAAATTTCGATGAATCTCTGAGTAATGTTCGACCTTACTGGTTATTTTATAGCAATTATCTAATACAGGGTGTACCGAAACTCAACGTCAAGCGCATACGGGGCAATAAGCTAGGTTGTACCAGTTCTAGCAAAAATAAAAAATATAGTACATTTTTCGTCAAAGTTTCTTGATAAAACGTTTTTAACCATGACCTAATTACACTTTATTTTTTTGTACTAGACTCACAATATTAATGATTGGTTTTGTGACTGCAATCAATAGCATAGTTATTTAGGATTACATTTAAAAAAAAAACACTGGAAAATTTAGAAATTTGTGATCACGTACCTAAATATCTGATCTAGGGTGTTGTTTTTCAAAATTTTCAAAAGAATACCTATTATCACTTAACCAAGCAACATGGGTTTTATTTTTTATTTTTGCTAGAACTGGTACAACCTAGCTTATTGCCCCGTACCCGTTTGACATTGAGTTTCGGGACACCTGTATATACCAGACATTCTATAATTTTCGCTACATAAACTTCATTTAACATTATATACTTATTATGTCTCTAGTGTGCCTATTTATATAAACTTGTTATTTACTTTCAGAGTATTAATTATTTATCGTTATAAGTTAGATTGTAGTAGGATGACGATTCTCACAAAGATACCAAAATTATAACAAAAAAAAAGTAGTTAACTATCATTCCACTTGTTATTCTTTCACTTGCTATGATTTTCTTTGTCAAAATGTTTTCCTTTTCTGTTAAGATTATTGTTAAGTTATTGTAACTTAGTACAAAGTGGCTCCTTCATGAATGAAGTCTAGCTATAGGCTTCGGAAGCTACATCGTGGCCATCTAAAGTGCGACATTATTGACGAAAATAGTGTTTAAGTTAACTTACTCTTTGTAATGATAGTATGACATGGAACCTGTATGAAGATGATTTGCATAGTCAAATAAAAACGTTTTAGAATATTTTATTGTTTTTAGTTTAACCCAAAACCCAACCGTTTACTTCTTCGAATCTTATCCCCAAACCGAGATTGCTTACCTAATAGCAATACACTATTAGGCGAAATTGCCCAATTCATCAAGCTGAGTGCCATCTTAATTTTTCGCAGATAGGTGTTTTCATATTCATATCTATCCATTTATTTGCGTTCCATAGTGTGAAATTTGTGTTTTTAACATGATAAAGACGGAATTCAGCTGTAGTAATAATAAGTAAATTGTTCAAGTATCTTGACTTGGCTCGCGAGGTTGGCGACATGTGGGATGTGGACTCAGCGATCATTGTACCGATAGTCGTTACAGCCAATGGCTTGATAGCCAAGAGCCTCGACCAACATCTGAGGAGGCTCTCGTTGGGCAGCTGGGTCAAGGGCTTGATCCAGAAAGCGGTACTCCTGAACACGGCTCGCATTGTCAGGAGGTTCCTCTCTCTGGAGCCCTGACCGCCGGTAGCTTGGACCTTGTTCCCGATACCGGTGGGCTACTATTTTTTATATTTTTATACTAATATTTAAAAATGTAATTTGTATGTATATATTGAAATAAAGGAAATAGTAAATTGTTTATTTACACTGTTACACCCCTCTAGCTAGCTTATATCTGTTTAAGTTCCTACGGCTTGAAATATTGAAACTTAGGCATGCTACACACTTGTTCGGGTGATTGATACGGCACGATTCTCCATAGCCGGGTGGCAATATACCTATAGGTATACGAATTTCGCGCCAGGCTGTGCCGAATTATGGGCACCCGATAAAGTGTGTAGCACACCTTATCCTTTGCATAGAAAAACAGCAACTAAGTAGGTAGGTACATGACACACATGAACACATTCGCAATGAAAAAGCTTCAAATCCAAATCAATTAGACATCAATTAGGTAACACTTCCCGTTACAATGAAATGATACGCCAATATCGTGCACAGTTATTTTGACATTAGTTAATTGTGCTATCGAACAAAGCCTAACATAATTTACGTCATTAAGTAGTTATAGTTAGCATTAAATGCTCATTTATAAGCTGTGATCACAGGGGCAATAAAACTGTAGGGGTAAGTAGTATGAGTCGATTTCTAGTCCCTAGAACCACTACGTAACATAATCAGCCTATAACGTTCCCACTGCTGGGACACAGGCCTCCTCTCGGTAAGAGGGAGTGGGCCTTAATCCACCACGCGGGCCCAGTGCGGGTTGGTAGATGTCACATGTCTGCGAATTTTTGGTTCTAGGACATGGTGATTTCCTCCACTTTGAGAGTAGTGGTTAAAAAATTAAATACACTAAGTAAAGTGCCTGCCTGGGATCAAACTAACGACCTACAAGTCGTAAGCCGGGGCCGATACCACTGGGACACCACTGCTCTGCTGGGTCACCACTGCTCTGCTAGGCCACCACTGCTCTGCTGGGCCAACACTACTCTGCTGGGCCAGTACTACTCTGCTAGGCCACCACTGCTCTGCTGGGCTACCACTGCTCTGCTAGGCTAGCACTACTCTGCTGGGCCAGTACTACTCTGCTAGGCCACCACTGCTCTGCTGGGCTACCACTGCTCTGCTAGGCTAGCACTACTCTGCTGGGCCAGTACTACTCTGCTAGGCCACCACTGCTCTGCTGGGCTACCACTGCTCTGCTAGGCTAGCACTACTCTGCTGGGCCAGTACTACTCTGCTAGGCCACCACTGCTCTGCTGGGCTACCACTGCTCTGCTAGGCTAGCACTACTCTGCTGGGCCAGTACTACTCTGCTAGGCCACCACTGCTCTGCTGGGCTACCACTGCTCTGCTAGGCTAGCACTACTCTGCTGGGCCAGTACTACTCTGCTAGGCTACCACTGCTCTGCTGGGCTACCACTGCTCTGCTAGGCTAGCTATACTCTGCTGGGCCAGTACTACTCTGCTAGGCTACCACTGCTCTGCTGGGCTACCACTGCTCTGCTAGGCTAGTACTACTCTGCTGGGCTAGTACTACTCTGCTAGGCCACCACTGCTCTGCTGGGTCACCACTGCTCTGCTGGGCCAGCACTACTCTGCTGGGCCAGTACTGCTCTGCTGGGCCAGTACTACTCTGCTAGGGCACCACTGCTCTGCTAGGCCACCACTGCTCCACTGGGCCAGCACTACTCTGCTGGGCCAGTACTGCTCTGCTGGGCCAGTACTACTCTGCTAGGGCACCACTGCTTTGCTAGGCCACCACTGCTCCACTGGGCCAGCACTACTCTGCTGGACCAGTACTGCTCTGCTGGGCCAGTACTACTCTGCTAGGGCACCACTGCTCTGCTAGGCCACCACTGCTCTGCTCGGCCAGCACTACTCTGCTGGGCCAGTACTGCTCTGCTGGGCCAGTACTACTCTGCTGGGCCACCTCAGCTCTCTAGCTAGAACTCGCTAAGAGCACTAGCAGTAGGTGAATTTAACTCCGCTATTCAACTTTGTTTGTAAAATTACCTTCAGCATTTCATCTGAAGGTTTCTCTTCATTTGTCAATGAGTCTGTTAGGTTACAGTTACTATCTTTATAGGAAAACAATAACTAAATAATGGAATAGCAAAAAGTTACCCTTGGCAACAAAAATGTTCACTTTGTCTAAATAACATTTAATTTACTCTATATCAAATGATAAAAAATGGTCACCAAACACACTAGAAGAGGCGAGCGTCTAGCCAACTTTAGTCATAATGTTCTGTTGTGGAGCACTCTATACAACAACGAATAACTTATGATCTACGACTTTTCGAGTTTAGTGTTATTGTTTATCAATTAGTAGAAGATATACAAGTTGCAGGGACATCGACGCACAACCACGGATTCAGTATACATGATTGTGAACCCCCATGCGTTGAAACTTTTTTCAGTTATAAAAAACTGACCGTTGCTGTTCAGTACATTTTGATCGCGTTGGTATTGTACTTTTCTATGAAACAGCAGATTTTTGTTTTGATAACTGTCGAAAAATTCCTACGCTACGAGTCTAGAATCATGAGTTGAATTCATGGTTATAGTTTGCGCGTCGATGACACTTACTCAAAAGTTTTTAATTAGCAATAGTAAGAACTAGGTTTGGGGCCACTGTCATTTGTTTAACGTATATACATACACTTTGTTTGTTCACTGTTAACAGTTTCGAAAACTTGAGGAGAAAATGCAACTAGTTCATAGAAATCTAAGGCATGTGACACCTCGAGAATACCAATACCATATGGGCTCATCTACCTACATTTATTGAACATAGTCATGAATTTTTGAATTATGCGTTCACTATCACACGATGGTGTATTCAATGTTACGCACTACATACCTAATTTACTAGATTTGGTTTATTTTAATCCAATAATGCTGTTCTCGATCTTATTGAGAATTAAAATTAAATTTAGTACTTAGGTACATGAAAAACAACTTATACCTAATTGATTAATAAAAATAACGATGTTAAAAAAAATTAAACTAAGTATGGCGTCTGCAAACAGATTACTTAAAAAGATAATGGTACTAATGTCTGTTTACCACCAATCACCATGCTAATGCTCGTCGTCCCTTCCACGGAAACATACTGAAATGATTTTCATCGGTAAATCCTGTTGATTGTACGAGTACATGATTTATGATACCGTTAATGTGTATGCAGCTTTAAAAATATTGTTACTTACTTTGACGGAAGACGACTTTACAAATGTCACGAGCAGCCAATTACCTGCGTTGCATTAAAATCATCAGCCACCTATTAGCTATTAATGAATGCATCGAACGTATTATTAACGAATAATTAGTCGGGGAAATTCATAGAGTTGTTGAAGCGTAAAACGCTTTCGTTTTCTGAGGACACGGGAGACACGTCCACCGGCGGTCATCGAGGAGACTCCATCCCGCGACTCGCGGCTTCATGAGCTTGCCGTAACGCGCCCTCGTTCAGTCGACAATCGAACTCCTTTCGTGTCTCACGTTCACGTACAATGTAAATAGTGCGTAGCACGTTGTTACCCGTAACAGTGATTAAACCAATATGTTTAACAAGAAACGTTATTTTACGTTAATAGCATTATTAGTTATTAGTAATGTTGTCTGCGCGAAGAAAACTAAAAAAAATAAACGGCCTAAGGATCAAGACGAGACAACCACCATACAACCTAATGTGGTCGCATATTCAACTTTCGGATTTAACGACGTTGGTTCCTTTGATGGGTTTGTACCGACCTCACCGGATTATGCCACCTTCCTGAGTGGTGCCAATCAGAATCAAGAATCGACAACAAGACTATACGCTCCAGCATTTCCCAGTTCCTTGGATTCATCAGGATTTGGTGGGAATTATGGTGCACAGACGTTTGACGGCCATTCCTTCGGCGGAAACGAAGACAACATGGGGCAACCCGGTATGTTACAGTATTCATCTAGTACAATGAACTTTTTTAAAAATCCCAATTTTGGTACAACTGGCGAACAGAATAAAAACATTGATTCCGAAGATACAAACGGGCAAAATCCAGAAGATTCTGATGCACCCGTGTACGGCACTAAAATAAATTCAAGGCATAAGTACAGAGCCATCAATCCTTTTAATAATACTGAAATCAATGTGTTTAATAATGGTTATTCAAATTTGGCGGATGAAAAGTATTTACATTTTCCTGATGTAGAGTCAACTCATGAAAATAAACCTAGTTACAGTGACTCCAATGGGAATTATCAAAATCAACATACCAACAACAATGTTCAAAATTATGATCAGCCTGAAAATGAGGACTTTGGAAGACCGGCTTCTTCTAGTATACATAATAACGTACTTAATTTTCCAAGAGTAGTGGATTTTACAAATTTAAAACCATACTATCAAACCGATTTAGATACCAGTAAGTTCTTCTTGGGAAACAATCAACCAATAGGTCCACAAAATTCCATGAAAAACAACCAAATGGAAAATGCTTTTTCTAGCACCCATAGTTATAAAAACAACAATAACAAGTTTATAGATTCCTCACCGAAATTAACAGATCATTACAATATGAAAAATAATGAAGAATCTAGTGATAAGTCTGTTACAAAATCAAATTCATTTTTTGATCAAGATACAACTTACAACCATGTTAACACCCGCCATAAAAATAATGCAAATACTAATAAACCTTCTGAACAAAAAAAGAAAATCAAGCATAAGCCATGGTCGTCTGGGAATTACAGTAATGACTTCACAAATTGGAAAGATTCCCCTATAAAAGGCTACGGCTATTCCACAAATTATAGTAATATGAATTTCAAATATGATGTCAGTGAACCAAAGAAACCTTTTAATCCTGATGAAATAGTACCAGCAAGTAGCAATGTAGTAGATTTGACAAATTATCAATATCCAGAAACGGATTATTCAAATTTCAAGAAATTGCCTGAATTCAATGAAGATGACGATTACAGTAGCGTTTCATTCAAAGATAAAACTAAAGCAAGTGAATATCAGAACCAATTCAAGAATTCCTTCAACACGGTCCCTACTACTACGACATCATATTGGGGAACTAATTTCAAATCTACAGATTATTCCTCGTTTAGAGACCATCCAAAAAATACCCATTACGGCGAAATTAGCAGCGATACCGTGGTAAATATTCCGAAAAGGCCGCATAAATTAAGCTACCCAAAAGCTACAGAAAACAAATTGTCTGATTGGCCGCACGCTTATCACACTAGACCTCACAAACTGAACAAACCGACGAACGATTGGACTAATGATTTGTTTGAGACAAGATACAAATCTGAAGAGGATTTGCTGGGTCTTAGAACACACGATACGTCGCACCCAACATACTTACCAACATTTAAGCCCAGTAATAATGTTTTTGACAATGATAATGAATTCAAAAACCTAGTTGAAAAATGGAGGCAGTCTTACTTCAAGACGAAATACAAAGATGTCCCAGTCCGAGATTATGAAAGTTATGGGTCCGAAATGAAACCAATGCATGTGCCGATACCGAAACCGTACCCGGTAAGTGATACATGTTTTTAATTTGTTTTTAAAATATTTCTGATAAATTTGATGTAAATGAACACGTTGTTAACTACATCTGTTTAGCTATATATGTGTATAATTGAGCAAAAACCTATGATATGATGGAATGCGGATCGGAAAAGCAGACAACTCACGTCGCGCACTAATTTCCTCGGCCAGTAAAATGATGCGCGCTCGTGCGCCCAGGAGAAATCATGTAATATAACACTTGATCGGGATTATAAACCATAGGTACATGTGATAGAAGTAGGGCTTTGTGTACAGGTTAAAATATAATAAATTCACTTGGAAAGTGACGCAAAAAGAAATCAAAATATGGAAATTGAGTGAGTGCACCTAGATCGATGGTTTAACGAGTAGTTGGGCGTCGATAATGAGCTCGACGACCTCCCTGGAGTCACGCTACATTAGCTGCTATTGTAAGTAGTGAAAGCAATAACTGGTCAGCTTATCTTCTGTTTAATAAAGATAGGGCTTATACGAAGTATAAATCAGGTCTTAAAAAGGCATATAGGAAGAGCGAAGGCGATACTATTCTTATAAATGGACCCAAAACAGAGAGTGTAAATTGGTTAAATCGCGTTAAACATATTGACTAAAGCTATGATCATACAAAGTTAGGAATACAGATATACACATCAAATATTGTTTATTTCAAGGCGAAGTGCTAACGTAAGTGATTGTAACGAAGCACACATGAAAGTTAAAATATTAGCTGCTGCGTACACGCTGCGTTGAACTTGGTAATGAAAAGGCAAGCAAGCGCGCATCACGGTGCTACCGAGGGTTTTGTAGGTACATACCTACTAGGAAAATTGTAAAGAAAAACTACTAGGTGCTTAGGAGTTGAGAATTCATACTAACAGCAAACACTTTTTTATGCTTGGAAGTTTATGAGATATTGTTGAGGACTGATATATTGTGTAGGTACGTATTTGTGCATCCACCGTTCCCAACTTATGTAACCCTAATGAAACTATATACACCATAGCATGTGGTCGTTCACCCATCGTACTTTACCTTGTAGCTATTGCATGGCATGCATTATGCGTAGTACTCACAATTTCACTTTTTACCATTCCTTCGATTTCGGTGCAAGTAGACCAGTAACAGATAGTTTGTATGCATTGTTAGAAGGACAGAAGAAAGTGTAAGCGCTCGTGATAAATAAATTATGTTCTTACTTTTACTAGGCAATAAGTACTAGCATAATAAATATAAAGAATCACTTATTAGATTGGTGAATTGATAACATTGTTTTGTAGACAGGGACGAGGAAAATGTTTTTAATTGGAAATGATTTAAGTGTTCGCGTGTTGTTTTACTTTCTACTTGATCACCAAATGTCTTGTAAGCATTCAATCATTGACTTTTCAACAAGTTAAATAGATTAAGCTCCGAGATTAATTTCGTAAATTAATAATGGTACCGTGTAGGTAGTACTCATAGTCTCATACGTCCCAATCGAGGATCATTATTGTTCGTTTCGCTTATTGACAGTATCGAGATTCGGATTTTCTATCTATGAACATCAATCCAATAAAGTCTAGATGTCAAATAATAATAAAGTACTTATACAGGGTGTCCAATAAATAGTACGACATAGTGTAGGGGGTGATAGCTTGGGTCAATACCTACCAAAAACACATAATATATGTTACGCAAAATGTTACGGATTTACAGTCTTACAAAATTTATTGTCCTCCAAAAATCGTTTTCTAGTATTTTTTTGTACGTCAAACTATTCGTGAATAGTTACTCTACTCAAAGATATGTCTTTTTTGTATCAAAAACAGGAATGTTTTAAAGAAATACTATTATTTGTTTAAATTTTCATTGAACGATTTTCTTATCGCTTAACACTATAACTGTAAATCCCTAACATTTTGCGGAACATATATTATGTTTTTTTGTTAAGTATTGACCAAAGCTATCAACCCCTGCACTATGTCGTACTATTTACTGGACACGCTGTATAGTAATAAGCGGGTTATGTAGAGCGAACATAAACTTGCAGATAGAAGTCCCTCACCCGGTAATCGTTCCGGTGCCGCGTCCGTTCCCGGTGCGGGTGCCGATGTCTAGGCCGGTCGCGGTGCCCGTGCTGCGCGAGATCACCGTGCCTATCATCAAGCCGGTGCCCTACCCCGTCTACAAAAAGGTTCCCTACCCGGTAGAGAAGCTAGTCCCTGTGCCTGTTGAAAAGGAGGTTAGTGTCCTCGATGTTACAGGGCAGTGATGTGCACGTATCTAAGTGTACGTGTCAATGAGACAGCGCTTTGGTTTACGCAACTGTACCGCAACGATTTCGCGGTCGACAACGTTAACTTAGCATTTAGATGTAGAATTGACTACGTGGATCTGATGAAGTACATTCCACAGTTATTAGGCAGGATGACTCAAATTACTTACTTGTGTTAACTTTGCATGTTTTGCATCCATCGATCTAAAGATCTTTCACGGAAATTTATGAAAATTATTCCTTTACACGGTTAATGATTTTAATTTTCCCCACATCCAACTTGTTGCATGAAGACTGTATAATTATTTCCTTCATAATAGTACCCTAGAGCATGCAAATTACATGGCATTAGAGAAGCAAATTGAAATGTTTAGCACCTTAAACTGGAGTGCGTGTGACTGAACAACCATTGTTTTTGTGTCTAGAATGTTATTGTTCTTGTAATGTGTGGTTTAGGTGGCAGTGCCGGTGGAGAAGCCCTATCCAGTGCATATCCCCTACGTGAGGCCAGTGTTCCATCACACGAAGCCAGTGCATGAGGACCCAGAGAACCTAGAAGAGGATGACTATATGCGTCGCCCTGAAATAAAGAAACCTTCCCAGTACAAGAAGAGACCCTACGGGTAATTTGAATATCTTTTGAAACAACTTTCCAATTTGATCAACTTCTACTACTACAGTTTTAAATTGATATGAAGTCGGTAAAAAATTGTATGTTGCCTGCTTTTTCTTGGTAGTAAACGATAATGCTGAATAATGCTGCATTCTGTGACTTAGGCTGACAAGTTACGCCCAAGGGTTTTACGCCCCATCGGGTGTAGGTTAGGGTACTTATGTATATACCTTCTGAAAATCTTCGATTTTGTGTTCATTTAACCGATTGAGGCGGCAATTTCTACAATATCAGTATAACTTTGACGGCGATTAACAATCGTTTGTCAAATAACGTTGCATAAATTAACATGCGTAAAGATTAAATCATATTTTACATAAATATGCAAACTTGTGAGCAGTTAGGCGTGTCGGTAACGCACGAAAGGTGTGGCTGAAGTTCAAAGACTCCTTTAATACCTTAAGAACCGTAATTTTCACAGGACACGCACACGATTATTTATTTTCTACGTTTTTTCATGTACTTTTGTACAGATCTCGGTATCAGTAATAGATAGTTCAACGATTGACTGAGAAAAGCTATACAATTTATCTACGCATGAAGCAAAATCGAGTACTTCTTAATGTCAATTTCGAATATTTTAATAGTTTGCTGCTCAGAGTTATTTATATTTCATCACAATCAGGGACGGCGGTGTCGCGGCTCGTCCTGGTGAGAATGTCTTTTAAATCGGAGAAACTTGAATCGAAATTTCTGTGTGTTGCAGTACCAGAAACAGATCACGAAGGCCTTCTCGAGCAAGTTACCAGGACCGCAACAGGAGGCGGTGGCCCGACCGCCGTCGACCTTCGCCCCACAACACTGAGTACAGACATCACTCCAGACCCACGGAGTTCCATTCTCCGCCATACAGGCATCGCGACTACGAGCACGAGGAAGACGAAGAACATAGTGATTATGCCCTGTACTGTAGGAGAACAGGGAACTGCTGATCATCAAAAACCTCCCTAACACAGTGATGAAAGACTGCTTTAATCCCAAATTATTTTAATTAAGGCCTGACCATTGCATTTGTAGATCGTTTCTTATATTTTGCGTTTTATGTTCCATATTTTAGGGAACTTATAAAGTGTCAAAGTATTTAATTTGAGCAAATGGATACTTGTTGATCAGTTAACTCTGTGTTAGATATTGGTAGAGTAAGTTTTTCGATTGGTGTTCAAAGCCACTGTGCCAAATAATCTGTATCGTTCTTATGTATGTACCTTTTGTGTTTTTTTATTTGTAGTTTAAGTCCATTGTTAGCTCGTCTTATTTTGTATAGAAGTTGTAATTATTTATCAATTAGCCAGTAAATTAATTTTGAAACAACTCTTGTTTTTTTAGATGTGTTGACAATTACGCAAATACCATCTCTAGGAAAATAATGGTTTCGGATACTATAATGGTAGTTTCAAGTGGCAATTATTGGTAATTATTTCAATGTATTTATGTGGAATACGTGTTTAGTTGAGGAGATCAGTCAGTTTCGCATGGGCGCCCGCTTTTACCAACGCTTCGATAAGCAGAATGCGCCTAACGCGCTGACAGAGAGAAGTAATGCGACGCCAGACGCTCCCGACTCACAGTTTATTGTTCGCGCATATCAGATATTTACTAGTACTATCACAAGTCGTTAACGCAGTGAAATGAATAATCTGCTCATGTATATTTAGTTAAGACTTTCTCGCAGAATAACATCAATCATCGTCATCCTAACTTAAGGTTGGAGGTGCTACCACAGGCAGAGAAGTCTCGCACAAGTTCCCATGATCCTCGGTCCAAGGAAGGGAACACCGGTTTTTAGGCGGAAGGGTCTCAATTTCAAAATATGACGAACTGTCACGGCTATAGGTACAGATAAATCGATCAGCGCGGTAGTATTTTATGATGCGAAAGTAGCTAAATACCTTTTGATACTTACATTTCCACGTTAGAACTGCAAAACCGATTTGATTAAATTTTTACTTACAGAGATAACTTGAAGGCTGCGGAAAAACATAGGCACATTTAAAACAACATGAAATTAGATGTTGCTTGTAGTTTGGGAAAACCGAAATTCGCGAAACTTCCTCCTCGTGAATTTCGGTTCGTGAATAATATTTTTTTGTCCAAATAATTGATATGCTACCTACATTATTGTTAGGAGCAGGATTTTCCTTTCATTGTAAAAAATAGATACATATGTAGGCTCTTATGGACTTCAAATGTTGTGTAAGTATCACTAGTCCTACTTTGTCGATTTATTTTGTCTCTATCGTCTTGAAGAGAAAAAGACCCACGAAGCTGTGTGGAGCAATTTAGGAGAGGGCAGGGAGATAGATTTGTTTGATTTCAACGACCACCTACCTCCTAAATTGCCAACACAAAATTTATTGAAAATAGAAAAAAGTTTTAGAAATTTGGAAACACGAGTTACTAGTTAAGCATTCAGTAAATCATAATATTATTAAGTTATAGAGCAGTGGTGGCCAAGTGGTAACGGCCGCGACTAACGAGTTGTAAGTCGTAGTTTCGAATCCTGATAGGCGCTTACTTTGTGTAAATTATTTCATCACCACTGCTCTCAAAACGGTGAAGGAAAACATCGTGAGGAAACCTGTATGTCCTAGAACCAAAAATTCGAAGACTTGTGACATCTACCAACCCGCACTGGGCCTGCGTAATGGATTACGGCCCATTCCCTCTCACCGGGATTAGGCTGATTATGATGATGATGAAATCATAATATTGAAATTCACCGCGCGACAACGCACAACCTAAATTGTTGAGTCTAGAAGCATGATCAAGAGTTCCATAATATAGTAACATAATGAAGTTGAACTAAGGACAGCTTTTTAAAGTTCGTCCTCTAAAGGGTTAAATGGGAGATGAAAGTTAATACTGGGTAAAATTAAATTACCTAGCAAAACTCAACAGACGTGGCGGGTGTCGATACCTTTTAATAAAATAAATAAGTAAGTTGAAGACTTTTCTTTTTGCTTGCTTCGCTTTTTTTACCCATCACGTTTGTGAAGTTTACACAAAAAAAAACTGTTTTTAAAAGGATTACTCGAAGTAATTGCAGTTGTGTCTGCTTGTTTCGCAGACAGAAATTTCATAGAATTTATAATTTTTAATTCTTCGCATATTTTTTTGCAAGTTTGTTTGCTTGAATTCTTCTGTAAAATAAAATAAAATCAAATTATTAGACATATAGTCTTAAATTAAAATATTTATATTTTCTTAAAAAGTCAATATGTTCTACAAAAGTTAGTGACAGAATCGAATCGCTGCAAAACCGACTCCACGTAGTCTTGTCTGCCCTACCCCTAGAGTATAATTTAAATCCGCGTAGACGCGGAGGGGCGAGGCGGCCCGCGAGCTGAAGAGCAGGTGGTTTTAACGCCCGCCGCCGGGCTGAGGCTGGCCGGCTAGACCAGCCAGCAAGCTGAAGCTGCGGTAGTGAGCGTGACTACCATCTGCGACGATAAGCTCGCGTGGAACCGCCCGCCGTAGCCCCGCAGCGCTGAAGCCGTGACAGAAACCATGCCTGCTGCAAGTTGCATGGTTGTCTGGTAAGGATCAAGCCCGGGTCAATGGCGCGTTGTGTTCCACGCCCGCCTCAAAGAGATGTCAGCACCAACAGAAGAGGCCCCGCAAGGGCGGGTTGTTCGAAAGAGATACCGTGGCCCCTGGCACACAGGCAACTGAGGGAACACGAGTGGGTTTTAGTCAGCAAAATTCTGACACGCCCTCCTGCTCCACCCAGAGCGGGAGAAGTTATTTGATGATTTTCCAGGCTCAAAAAATTTTTCATTTGGCGTAGACATTTTACAATTTTTAAATATTATTTTTGAACGTAAATGAGGCAAAAAGAGTATGCAAGGATCGTAGCAGGTGGTGTTCTGTAGTTTCTGTCTATCTATAGATAAAGTCGGCGTTTACTACCTCACTGCTCTGAGAAGAGAGGCCGAAACAAACTCAGACGTCAGTCTCTTAGTCATAATCTTGGTCAGATCATGTGAAGACAATGTAGATTGGTGACTGAAATGGTCTTTTGAGGAAAGAACCACATAGATTGAGTAGACCTGTTCAGTCACTGACTGAACAGGTCTACTCAATCTATAATCTATGCACTGGCATGCATTTGTCAGTAATCATGTAGAACTCAGAACTTATGGAGCGTGCAACGATTCTACGACCAAAACTAATACCAAACCAAACCAAATCAAAGACTAATACCAAAGAAAGGACATTTGGGTAGGCCACATAAATTACTCAAACTGCCAGACCATGATTAAAACTACCTAACTGAGAAAAAAAAACAAATAAAAAATACCCGCATAGTCTTCACATTTACAATACCTAATTAAAACAACAACGTACTTTACAATATACATATTCATGTCATTGTATAATATGTAAAATTCATCAATGTCAATGTGAATGTAAAAATCCGAAAATAATCTGGGTCGGAAGTAATCAGATCATTTGAGGACCATGTAGATTGGTGTATGAAACGATCTTTTGAAGAAACAACCACACAGATTTGAGTGGACCTGTTCAGTCAGTGCACGCATTTGTCAATTTTCGGGTAGCTCAACTCAGAACTTAAGGAGCTCAACGATTAGACGAACAATACCAATGAAAGGATATTTGGTTAGGCCGCATAATCAGGCTATAAATGTTCTCACTGCTGGGACACAGGCTTCCTTTCTGTGAGAGGGAGTGGGCTGTAATCCACTACCCGGGCCCAGTGCGGGTTGGCAGATGTCACATGTCTTCGAATTATTGTTTTTATGACATTTACGTTATTTCACGATGTATTCCTTCACCGTTATGAGAGCGGTGATGACGAAATTATTAACACAAAGCCTGACTGAGTTCGTACTCACGACCTTACAACTCGTAAGTCGGAGCCGTTACCACTGGGCCACCACAAATAAAGGCCGCAAAAAGAACTCAAACAACCAGACCATCATTAAAACTAACTGAAAGAACAAAAAAAAACAGTGGGCCATAGAGTCCTCCACATTCATATTAATTAAAATAATATTAAACTTTACAAAGTTTACTTTGTAAAGTATAATATTACTTTTCATGTAATTGTAGTAACATGGTATTTTAATGAAAATAAAAGGAGTTAGAAAAAAAATAAGACTTACCGTTTTTTATTGGAGCAGCCCAATCCCAAGCCTTTTTGTTCCCAATTATCATTTAGTATTTAATTTCAATAAAATAGTTTATCAATTAGTCTTTAACAGTATAAAAGGCTTTCTGGCATAGTTTCTGCTTTATAAAAGAAGAATTTATGAAGGCTTAGTTCTTGAATGTGGCTTGTTGTTATAGCAGCAAAAGCAATACACACTGTGAAAATTTCATCTGTGAACGTGACGCTTCATGAGATACACCCCGCTGACAAACGGACGGACAGCAAAAGCTTAGTAATACGGTCCCGTTGGCACCCTTTGGGTACGGAACCCTAAAATTGATTAAGATGTTATTTCCCATAACAAAGCATATTTTTTTTTGTTTTTTTTTTTTGGGTCCGACATTAATGATGTCCTTTGAAAACCTGTTGGTACAGGCAAATTGTAACCACAAAAGCTATTGAGAATATTGAGATACAGAATATTGAATAAAGGTGCTTTATGTGTCATGTCGCTAAACAAAGAAACAAAAGAAAAGGTTGTGTCGTCCTGCCTTGGTGTACTGTCACCCATACAAATAAATACCTACCTACAGAGGGATGTAAATCTGTGTAGGCTCTCAGAGATTCATCTTCCCATGGTTCTCACATTTCCACGGATCATTTCACAACAGATAAACGTACTTATTGCAAACCGGAGTTCGCAATAAGTATTTACATTTGATCTCGGCTGCTCGAAGCCCTACTCACTACCAAGTAGGGTATGGAAAAATATAATTATCATTCCTACTTAGGTAGTACCTAAAGCGTGAAAAGAAAGCATCAAAAAGACATGTTTTGTTTAGTTACTTTAGCAATATAACTTGAAGTCTGTGGATGAGGATACGGACATAGTAAATTACTTTCAGAAAATAGCCAATTAAAAATGACTTATAAGAAATCAAGATTGGGTGTAAGTACCAATTTGATGTGGTATTGAGTTTGGCGCTAGAAGTGAGATTAATCTTTTGTGAAAAATATCTTGAAAGGTTCAAGAATAGGGACGAGCCTCCCGGCATTGAAATATTTTGTAGGTTATTTGAAAAATAATATCTCTACCGTCGGTTTTATAAAAAAGAATCTGTTCCATACTTACATTTAGACCGCGCATTACACTTTTGCACAAACAGCTGATTTTTTTTTTTAAACCGTCGTCGGTTATCAAAAAAATCTGGTATTTCATAAAAAAAGTGCCTACCTACGCGGTAAAAATGTATGGAACAGACTCTTTTTTTTTAAACCGACGTAAACTTTCCGGGATCTTCATAATCTGCCACCCTGTATTTAATAGAGTACGTAGAAAGATTCCTAGAGGAGTGGTACGCGTGGGAAAATTTGTTAACGCTGCCTTTTCTGCCAATAGTTACGGCGTTAAGGTGTAATTGCTCTCATAATTATGGCAGGGGGTGACGTAAAGTGCGCTTGATTTGGACAAAGTGAGTAATTTAATAACACTCAACACCGCACTATTCAGGGACAGCGGTTGGTGGTCACGACTAAACTGGAATGGGCGCCATCTTAGTGTAATGCTTTTATTTTAAGGATGCACTTTTCTAAGAAGCTTCGCCGTAGTGGTAGGTAACAATGGTAGGTATAAAATTACATTTAAGTAATTATGTTTGAACTCTGACTTCGATTGGCATCCACTTATTTTTTACTAGTAAAAGCAAATGACAAAATCTTTTTGTACTAACTAATCTAAGTTATAAAGACAGCAATGCTGTAAACGATGTGATAGGATATTCACCTGATGAGGTCAAGGCTGATAACTTTAAGAGGACAGAGTCAAAAATCATATCCTCAGTATACAGGTGTGGACTGTGGACTATGGTAAACTGAGCTAAGAAGCCTCTGGTTTTAGCTTTTACGGCCTTTTTACTCTTGTTTTGTTAAACAGAACTGTCTATAAATAAATAGATATTTAGTTATGTATAATTAAAGATATTCAAAAGATGCTTAAACTTATAGTAAAATTAGAATTATGAACAAGTATATAAAGTAAAAAGGGAAAAGCTCACTGGGCATCAAAGAATTCGTCCGCATCGCTGTCAGTGCGAAAAGTGCCCAAAAGGCTGGCAGCGTTGCCACGTTGGATGGCAACGCTGATTCTTTGAGCTAAGAATTGGCCAGCCCTTTGGTCACGTGAAGATTCGACCAACCGCTTGGCGATGTCTCGAAATACTCGATGAGCACTCGGACCCCACGGCCCTAGTGTTTCAACCCCAAACGGCTACAATTTACAATTTACAACAATCATCAATCTCGCAATCGGCGTGCTTGTATGACCAGGTAGTATGAACGTTAACGAGGCAAAAGAAGTATGTTAGGGATCGTAGCAGGTGGTGTTCTGTATTTTCTGCCTACTAGTACCTACGTTGGAAGAAGGCGTGAGTTTATGTATGTAGGTATGTACGTATATGTTATCAATTTATATCTATAGTTCGACTTTTAATTGTATTCAGTAACTTGAAAGTTCAAAGAAAAATAATGTTACAATACTAAAACTAATAGTAGTGTGGTGGTGAACGATTTTGCGTTAATAACGAATGGTGAAAATTGTTTAATTTGTAAATTAAACCATTTTAATAATTCGTTTTAAAACTTAAAAAAATCGTTTGTAAGATGTGGAATATAAGAATAATTAATAATTTATTAATTTAAATAATAGAAACAAACTTATAAATGACCTAACTACTGAAAAACAAAAGATAATTATAACAAATTCTACAATTTTTAATAGATACCATGCTTTTAAGACAAGTTTTAAATTTAAAATATTTTTTTTGTATGTAAGTACATTATTTCAAGTTCATTCAATTTCGTTCATTCTTGTAACACCCCACTATCTTTTTTTTTGTCTAAATCTGGTAACCTTTCAACTGTCAAGTTACTGAATATAATTAAAAGTCGAACTATAGATATTTTTTAACACAAAAGTTGTATTTTTTAAGGTACACAAATAACATTGGATGCATTACACTAAAATATATTAAATTACCATAAAACTACTGCTGTAAGTGATGCATAATATCATCATCATTATCATTCTCTTACCCTTATCTTTTAGGTATTTGAGATTGTATCCCAATTTATTTGAGATCGTTGCAAATTTTATAGTCTTCCATACTTCTCTATTTCTATTAGTCGTCATCTCAGTAGTCACGCCCTTGCTTGCCATATCATCTTTCACACAGTCCATCTATTGTTTCTTATTGTTTGTTATAAGACTCTTATAGTCATCCACATTGTATTAAAACTCGCCTTACATTTTCCTCATTCCTTCGCAGCGCATGCCCCAAACCATGACAGTAGATTTCCACATAACGCATCAGTCACCGGTGCAGTTTGAGACTTCCTCGTAAGGCCCATAGTATCCTCATCTCCCGTTTGTATGCAAAAGCACGACTGCCCCCCGCGCCCGCGTAGGGCACCTCTGAGCCTTTATCTCAAAATGGATATATTCCTTTGATTAATTTACAATTGTGCTTCGGCGATTCTGTGGTACCTCTAACTATCTATTTTTCAGTGTATTTTTTTTCCAAATAACGAAGCCGTTTAGTAGGAGTATGGAATAGAAGCCAAAATATTGCGTGTTGGAAAATATTGTTTACAGCAAAAGTATTAACCATACAAAAAAAAGTACTTCGGGCAAAATTATCTATATGAATCTATAGCAAAATCATATATTTTTCAAATCTTCAAGACAAGCCGTTAATGAGCAGTAGGGTTCATAAAGTGACCGTGTTACTCTACCAAACGGGACGTAGGCCCTTAAATACTAATTTCTTATTATATCCATTCACGTGGGTTACACCACACATCCCTCTTAGCAAACTCATCTTAGATGCTAAATTATCAATTAATATTACAATAATTAAAATACAATTGACAGTTATTTGTTTACTATCTTTTGCCAGCGGCTTCGCCCGCGTGGAGGTCGAAAATAATCCCACGGCAACATACAACTGGGATAAAAGTATCATGTGTTAATCCAGATTATATTCTATCGTGCCAAATTGTATAAAAATCCGTAAAGCTGTTGTTGCGTGATTGAGTAAGAAACTTCTAAACTTTCAAAATAATATTGAGTAGGATAAGTAGCAAATAAATAATTAAATGGCAATTACCAAGATGAATTTGATGAAAATTTCATGATACGGTTTCCATATGTGACCTATCCATGATATGACAACAGTCATACCGTACCTAACAAAGCACAATATCAGAAAAAAAAAGAAAGTAAATTACTGTGTCCATGGTTATTCTATTATTTTTATTTTCTCTAAAACTGCGATGCTAAATACTAGTGAATTGGGAACTACTCAGTAATCAATTATATTTCAGTTCATCCTTCATGAGAATTGTAATCGGACTTCACTTATGGTAAGTTCGTCTGATTAATAAATTATTGTGTCCGTAGTTATTCTATGACGTTTGTTGAGAAATTTGAAATCAATGCTGCGACATTTCTTTTTTTTCTCAATCACATCAATAATTCCTAAGCTGTAATTGTAAGATATGAAGGTTGGGGAAAAGAGTATGATTACTACATGGATCGACTATCTATTTACTTCGTGATTAGGTAATCCGGTAACGGAACCTTTTAAAACCGAGTTTTCCTTTGCGGATTCTAGAGAGCAAGTAGATACCTAGGCTATTTGATGCTACATCTATTGTATACTACGAGAAGCCTGTACCCTTGGTATTTTATATTTTTTTAACTATACCTAATGTATGGCTGATTATTATGATTGTGACGAATACCTAAACGCTGTCATTATGTTGTCGAGAAGTGTCATTTCATACGCGTAACACTACGAATTTCAGTAATATTCAATTCAGAGTGCTATTTTGTCTTTCTGCAAATTAGCGCAGCTGTGTCAGTCAGTCGTGGGTATAAATGTAATTGGTTTGTCTGAATAGCCAGCGGATGTGCTGGTCACGGGGATGGGCCTTGAATTACCTATCCGAGTCGAATTCACAACATTGCGCTCGCGCAATCGTTGAGTGTTTAAACATGACATAGTAATGGGTGCTGTATAGTAATCGGCAAAGCGTAAATCTTTTTTGGTTGTAAGTTAACCGTGATTTGGCCAAATTATGTTCAATCAAAAGCTTGAAAGCTATGACTTCTGTCTATCCCTGCCGCAGTATTAAAACCAAAATGGTTTTATGTATGAAAAGAAGCCATTGTATCGAGAAGTTGTTATGAATATATAAAGGCTTGCGAGACCTCGAACTGTTTAGTCTGTCTACGCGGTCCCGTTGAACCGGTCGCGGCCTGATTGACCCCCACTACCTTCGGCCGCTTTACTTCACTACTTCTCACCTTTATCACACGTAAGTTTATCAACATTATAATCTATTTAGTGCATGCTCTAGATTCATTGTACCCAAGTTTTTGTTGACTTAATTATCCGCTTGCATATTCTTATACATTTCTGGGGGCATTTTCTTTCTCACTTTTGGATTTATTCAATATTTTAATTAAAACTACAACAGATGCTTTTTGAAAACAAGCCAAATTAGATATGCAGAGAGCCGCCTACTGACTGCTTTTTTGGTTTCTTTCTTTTATGCATTTAATCTCGATTTCTTTGTTGTACCAAAAAATAACCAGTTCTTTACAAAATAAATATCAGCTGTCCGAAAGTGTCGTGGGTAAAATGTTAATCCAACTTGAAGCAAATCTGCGCGTTGTCATATAAGGAAAAGAAAAAATATTTTTTTACATTATTTTATACAGATTTTCCCCACAGTTCCTCTTGAAGTGCAGTCAAAAAACCTATAAATGTTTAGATTTCATGAGACTTAATTTTCCACTCAATCACAACTTAACAGCAATGTTTAAACAGAGAACTGCCTTCTATATAGACACCTTACTTTTTTAGAGACAGTATATTTCCAAGATTATGTTGTTGACAATGTTTTTGCAAGATTTTGTCTAGGGCATGGCTTTGGATAGCGTTAGCAGGTAGCTTTCGTTATACATAGAATTAATGAAAGTAGGTTCATGTAATTTTTTGACATGTTTATCGATAGGTTAACGAATGTTTGACATTTTTATCGAGTCAGAAGTACAGTTAACTAAATAAACCTGCTTGAGGCGTTTGTGACGTAGATAATAACAAGCTGTATTTTTAACTCCTTATTCTGCGTAAAATTGTCGTGACCATCGCGGTTTTATTGACTTATGGGGTTTTCGGGGATTTTAAACGAATAGGTATATAATATGTACGTATGTAAAAACTCTGAGGAAATTACCTACAGTAAAATAGGTTTTTCCCGTTCTTAAAATGAGATAAACGTTGGTACCGGTGACTCTACATGTACGTTAAGGCGACAGAGGGTGGTAGATCGTGTGTTTTAACTACAGTGATAGCTTTTTCGTCTTAGGCTTAGGTAGGCCTAGGACGAAAAAGCTGAAAATGGCGAAGCTTTTTGGATCAACGATATGTATGGGTATACATATCGTTGATCCAAAAAGCTTCGCCAGTTCCGAAAAAATAAAAACACTATGAGAAGGCTCTATAGATGTTTCTTTCTATTTGCTGTATTCTGGACGCTTTTAACAATTCTTTTTTACTTCGTCCTCATATAAAATTATAAATTCAACATTGAGGATATTACAATTTATTTTAAACAATTTAATTTAAAAAAGTGTCCATGAAGGTTCTTGCTTGTTCTTCTCCTTAGGTACTTACCACCCTTTGGAATGGGCAACTAGCTTCATATTTCTAACTGCCCGATTCCTTGACCGTTCAAAAGTGCCTGTAAATTAAATGCTTTAAGTTTGAACAATTTCTATTATTATACCATCTCTACCATATTTTAAGTAGGTATGCAGTATCTACTTAAAATACAATAGGTAGTGATCTACAAAATACAGTCTGTTATTCTCAATTCAATTTTAACTCTATTGTACAGGAAGTGTCTCACGACAATGGATGTATTATGCAAAATAAAGTAAACCAAGTTACCAGGCATTTAGCGTCTAGATATCAAAATTTATTATACTTTGCGCAATTATACAGGTATCATTAAATACGGTCATAAGATTGTTTACATTTGATGAACCTTTTATTGTGGTTTCTTACGAACGTGAATCGTTGTATTAATCCATTACAGCTACTGGAGAACCTTGAGCGAGCAGTCGCAAAAACTAGTGACTTGCCACATTCTCTTACCTTATGACTTGTTCCTGTATGAGTACGTCTCACTATCGGAAGTGAACATACAAGTACTTTAAATGTAAGGTATATTATACGTGCGTGTTCACACTCGACAAAACCACCGGTACAACTTTGCATCGCTTTATTAACATCACGATGTTCCTTTTATTTAGTTTTACGTAACAACGTCACAGTTCCCAAGCTATCAGAATACATAACAAGCTCGATCTACTCGATAAGGAAGAATACAGGTAACTTGTCGTTTAATAAGATCAACTCATCTGCAAAAACGTGAGCCAACAGTTATGATAGAGTTTGAGAGATGCTCCGCTTCACAATACTGTCATTACCAAGTTACAACATAATGCTGGGACGAATACTATTGTCACCATTCAAAAATACCAGCCGCGAGATTTAATTACGAAAACTTTACTAGATAAATATGACATTAATTATGTAATTTCGCAAATTGTTCAGCCTTAGTTGGCTTATTTATGAACGGCAAAGGGAGGTTTTCGACATTTATTACAACTTTCACAACTTGGTACATAGTCATTTACTTATGCTTCAATCAAACCTAGCTTAATAGTTGCAGTTTAAACTGTCATAACTCTTGCAAGACCTAAATAATAAATCACAATTATATTAATAGTCCGTCATGAATTTAAATGAGCAATGTGTAACCGGAAATCCTCGTGTATCTTTTACATAGAACTTGCATTCAATACTGCATGTAATTTTTAAGCTGTATTTTTTCCAGATCAAATATGAGGGCTGTCGGGTTTGTCGTAGCCCTTGCGGTTGTGACGGTGTGCCAAGCCGCAACACCACAACTGCGGTTTGCATGGAAACAAATGGATTATACTTGGGAGACGCCTGAAAGCAGAGCAAATGCTATCAAAGACAAAATGTTTATACCTGAGAATAACCTCCCATTAGGATTAGCACGTTGGAAAAACAAAATGTTCGTTACTATTCCAAGATGGAAGGCGGGTGTCGCTTCTACATTGAACTACGTTGACCTGGATGGGCCCCAAGATCAACTACTAAAGCCATACCCATCTTTCAAAGACAACTTTGTACCTGACACAGCAAAGGAGCTACCTTCAAACAGCTCATTGATCTCGGTGTTCCGAGTGTTTGTTGACGAATGCGACCGACTTTGGGTCATTGATTCAGGAATGGCTGACATTTTTGGTAAGTTCTATATATATAAGTCACAAGGGTGAAAAGGACCGGTTCGACGCACCTTATCTACCTGCAGAGGTGTTTTTAATCATACGAAGAAATACGAGTATATAGATTTTGACACAATGCATACAGTAGATACCACACGCAACTGAGTTTGCATAAAAGTTCACATAACACTATCTAGTCAAAATGATTCTAAGTAGGTAATAGTAGGTATGTTTCTTTGCATTAACCGACATGTAGTTAGGTGATATGCATCTATCAAGTCTTTTTTGCTTGGTACTTCGCAGGTATTTGACAAAGATTTAAATGCATACCTATAATAATCCTTCCTTTTACGTTGGATAGCGCAAAAGTAACAAAACTATAGAGCAAGAAGGTACAGACACACAAATGCCTTTGTAGCTGAGGACCTGAATTCAAGGCAATTCAAGTGGGCTTCTTTCTGACAAAGCCACGAGAATTATTCTCATTTTATGTATTCCTATCTTATGTAGAACAATGACACATTAAAAAGTACATATACTTCTACAGGTTTCATTAATTATGAGCTAATTTCTTTTTAATTAGTTACAACATTTATTCAAACCTCTATACTTCTATAGGATGTTGACATTATAGTTATGCAACAACGGTAATGTATTCGTAGTTCCTGCTTGTTAACCGACACGTGAGGGTTACTATAATACTAAGATGTAGATGTTGTTCTAAGATGTATATGTTACCCGATTTCAGGCCAAACTAGTTTGTCCTAGGCCAAACTGGTTTATTAAGCCGGGGCACCCCGATTAAATGGGTTAGGTTAGGTCAGAACTGTGACCAAAAGGGCGCGACCCGAGCGAGCGTTACTTCCAAAGGCTGTTAACGAAACGGCTAATTAAGCTAGTTGGCTGCGACATATCACGCGTAGGAAATTAGCCGTTTCGTTAACAGCCTTTGGAAGTAACGCTCGCCGGCCGCTGCCGCGGCACCGCTCGGCTCGCGCCCTTTTGGTCACAGTTCTAACCTAACCTAACCCATTTAATCGGGGTGCCCAGTTTGGCCTAGGACAAACTAGTTTGGCCTGAAATCGGGTTTGGCCGGTAACATATATACACATTTTAGTACTTTGCTTGCCTATATAGGCAAGCAGGTTTACATACCCACAACCAACATAATTAATTATGACAACTGACTGCACAGGGTGTACCGGAAAGGGGTAAAAAAACCTACACACAACCTACGCACATTTACTGAATTGCCATTAATTCGTAGCTTTAGTTGTTTTGTTTTGGCCATTTGCTACAATGTTAGTCCAAATGCTAGATTGAAGAGCTTAGTCGTTGAACTTCTAGAATTAATAAAAAGTTAGCTTCTGGCGGCGAATTTGTCCACATGTTTTAACATAAAACATTTATCCTAAGGCACTTGGAGATAGCATAGCATCAGTGCAAGAGTTTTTAAATTCGAATCAGTAGTTTCCGAGATTAACTCCTACTTCCATACTCACAAACTTTGCCTCTTTATAATATTATGTATTAATATATACTATACTAAGTGCATAATTATTAAAAAATAGAACTGTTGTGCTTTTTTATCGCGATAATTTGAAGAGTTAGGTTGTTCTATGATGACGATTTGTTACAAGTGAAGACTGAAGAGCTCCTAACAATTTTAATTAAATAGGTACCTAACGCCGTTTTCGTCAACAACTTCTAGAAATATTAAAATATAAAAGCGTTTCAGTAATTAGACTTTGCAACAACGAATTATACGAATATACTATGAAGTAATTATACGAATTCTCGACAGCACTACCAAAGGAGTTTTCAACTGAATAAATAATTAGATAGTTTGTTCACGGGTAAAACCAAGTACCTAAAATTAAACGATGTATAAGCTAATATTATAAAGAGAAAAGATTTGATCTTTATATGTTTGTTTGTTGGCACATGGGTAGACCATAACCTGGATTAAGACATAGGATTTTTTATCTCTATATTCCCACGGGATCGAGACTTATGCGGATGAAACTGCGAGGTGCGGCTAGTCGATTAGCTAGTCGATTCATAAAATAAACAAATAATACATTAATATTATACAATAATCTAGATCAAGTCATGATCGGCTACCGTGGTTACAAAACAACATTCAATTATCTACATATTAATAAAGTTACATAAATATGGATTAAACAAGCAAATATATTCCACTTATTACCAGTTAACTAACTGGTAACCTAAGCTTAATTAGATAATTATACTTTTCCTGACATTTTATATAATCGAACGTGGCGACTGCCACTCATGTCCCCTCTACCTTACAGATTGACTTTTAATTCAGTAATTCTTAACAGTGTTTACCATAATTACTGAGTGTAGAAAATATCATAGTTTAAGAATAAAGGCTTCCGCCCCCCCCCCAGTGGGTTCCCGCATTGTCGTTGTGGGGGGGCTCAGTAGCCGTGGTCCGCTCCCACGGTGAAGCGAAGAGGAACCCCAAGGTGGGGCCGCTCGTCAGGGCTTTGGTCTCCAAGCCGACGACGTAGCGGCCAAAAAGTAGGTTGCGGTGAGGTGCACCGCAACTGAGGCGGGCCGCGATGTCGAATGGGAGGCATCGCGGCTGAGGGTTACAGGCTGCGGCGGAGGAGGAGTGCCGGTACTTTTGAGTAGCGCTCTTCCCTTCCGTGGCCTGGACGGGGCCGCCACCGTTTGATGGCGGACGCGGTGGGGCTGCAGGGGAAGAGGAGTGTCGGTATAGCGTTGGCCGCTCTCCCTATCCTCTGCGGCCGAGAAGTGGTAGGCGGCGGGGCCACTGCGCTGACCCGTCGCAGGGGGACCAAGGGTGCCAAGGGTGCCAGGGTAGTCTAGGGCCCTTGTGCTACTTGGTTCCTGGGGTGGTCACGGCGTGCCATGTGTCCTGGTGCGCCGGACTGGTGGGGTCCGCAAGGACCGATGCCTGCCAGGGGTGCGGGTTGTTCGAAAGAGATACCGTCGCCCCTGGCACACAGGCAACTGAGGGAACACGGGTGGGTTTTAGTCAGTAAAAGTCTGACACGCCCTCCTGCTCCACCCAGAGCGGGAGAAGTCATTTGATGATTTCCCACCCTAAAAAAAAAAAAAAAAAAGGCTTCCGCGACGCGACTCTACTAGAACATTTTTTCATGAAAACTTCATGGAAATTAATGCTACAGAGTCGCGTCATGCCCGTCTGCGGGAGCCTTAACACAATATTTTGAGAAAAGCATATTTTGGGAATTCATTATAGGAATGAAGGAGCATGTGTGCTGTGTGGGCTGAGTTCATTAATTCATTAATTGTTGCAGGAGCTGGCAATCAAGTCAATGGACCTTCGATCGCGATCTTCGACTTAAAGACTGATCAGTTGATCCATCGCTACCAATGCAAGGCTGGCGATATGAAGGAAGACTCTTTCTTCGCTAACATTGTAAGTTAAAAAACATCTAGTCCGTCTGTTTAACAATATTTTTTTTGTTTAGTGACACATGTTCACTGTTGCATAGACTATCTACTGTTAAGTCTACATCAATAGTCTTCCTCAAATTTCTTAGCATAACCCTTAGTTATGGAAAAAAAAACACTGTAGCTTTCACTTTGTTATAAATATTTGGTAAAGTTCAGGATTGATGCTAAGTATTATGTTTAGCGAACACACGACTCCATAAAAAAACTATATAAAATCACAAAGTTACTTCCAAACCTAGTTACCTATAAACCGCTTGCATTCAAAAACTACTTCATAACAGCACCCTAATTGCGTAACGCAAGATCAATCATAATTTTAATCATTTTGATACAGATTGCTAATCCATTGCTTCATATGTACGAAAAATGTGTCTGCTCAGCAACGTAAATAACGCAATGAATATTGTTGAACTGTCAAAATGAAACAGATATGATTGATCGTGTGTTACGCAATTAGGGTGCAGATCATTACACTTTGCATATCTTATACTTAACTGAAATAAATATAGGGGTATATTCATAAACGACGATTAAAGTTAAGAAATGTTTAAACATCAAAAATGATTGGTTATACAGTCGCTATGCACTACTTAACTTGTAACAATGTTTATAAACAAGGGGGCTAATCTACAAGTTTAATAGCATTGCAGAATATTCAATATTATCCCTAAACCATTCCAGTTTAACAAGTTCCTAAGAAGCATAAAACTAATAATGGTTTTGTGGTCTTGATATTTCATTAACTTTTTGTACCCATTTCAGATCGTTGACGTAAACAAAGACACCTGCGATGACGCATACGCGTACATCCCTGACTTGGGTGGTTACGGAGTGGTGGTGTACAGTCTCAAACAAGACGATTCCTGGAGGATTTCCCATCATTACTTCCACTTTGAACCTCTCGCTGGTTCTTACAATGTTAGCGGTATTGAGTTCCAATGGACCGATGGTGTGTTTGGATTGGCTCTTTCGGAACCTAGAGAAGATGGGTAAGTCACTTTTATAATACACTAGCTCAGGGGTTCCTAAACTTTAAAGATAACGGAACACCAATCAAATACCTTTTAATTTATGGAACCCCATATCAAACGATTACAAATCAACACTGATATTTATAAAAGAACATTTTTTTTAAGAAATGTGTAATATAATTGAAACACATTATTCTTAACTTAAAGTTTTAATGAGAAGAATGAAATTGTTTTACTGTTTCATGAATAATTGTTTTATAGTTCGGTATTATGTCCGACAATTGTATGCTGGGGTAGCATCCAATTTTGACCTGTATTTGTTTTTTGTATAAACGTAGGCTGAAAAGCCTGTTTCACAATGATACGTTGTGACAAATGGGAGAAATGTTAAGATAGCCTTTTTGCTATTTCAGGTTAACACCAACCCAAAACTCATTCAGATATACAGATTCAAATGTGTATTTTAATGTGGATGAACTTTGAAGATCTATGAATGCTTCATAATCCAGGACGGTCAACACCGCTGGTTGACTTTTTACAATAAATGGATTTTGTACCCATTCAATATCAATATAATTTTCAGGAAAGTAATCGGACAAAGATTTCAGGAGATTTACCAAATGTTCAGTTTTAATAAATAACTATAACGTTTTAATTTAATTTGGTAATTACAAATTTTCTTGTAGAAAGTTATACACAAGCGGAAAATATTCAGTGTTGTCCTTTTCCACACAGGAAATCCAGAAATTTAATTTTCTTTTAAAAGCTGTTAATTTATCTCTCGCCATAAATATGGTTGGTGATTTTCCCTGAAAACGTGTAGTTATTTCATTGACCTTTCCAAAAATTTCGGCAAGATAAGCTAATTTTATGAGCCATTGTTCATCATACAAAACACTAAAAATATTAGGGGCCTTAGACTTCATTTGCCTCATTGCGAAAACCTTTAGCTCGTCACGAAGTCTTGGCTAGAACTTCGCCTCTTGAAAGCCATCGGGTTTGGATATGCAAGAGGAGTGATTCGTATTGACTTCCCATTTCTTCACACACCTTTTTGAACAATCTTTACTGGAAGGGACGACTTTTCACGTAATTGACGATCTTAACAGCTTCATTAAGGACTTTCTTTAAATAAGTTTTCATTTTTTTTACACGCTTTATATTAGCTTCACTTGTATGTCAGTATGTCAGTATGTAACTCTCCGTGGGTAATTTGCGCGCCTGCGGCCTTCCTTGGTTCTGGTAGCCGTTTCTCAGACTCCCTCTCCGAAATCGAACTCTGATTCCCCGTATTTATAATATTTATAAATAATTATTTTATTCTCACTAATAAATAATTTACACGCTTTATATTAGCTCGGGTTGTATGTATGTATGTAACGGAATCTTTGAGCGCGATTTTGACCCACTTTAAACGGTCAGATTTCATTGAAACTTTGTAAACTTGTCGAAGACCGATGACAATTTACTAATTTAAAAAAAAAATGGGAAAAAAACACGTTTTGTAGTTAGCAGAACTAAAAAATAGAAAATAAATAATAGTTTAAAAAACTAAAAACACGCTTTAAAAACCAAACTAAAAAAGGAGAAAATAATTTAATTCAATTAAAAAGCGTGGGGTGCTTGACATTAATTGATTATAAAAATACCTCAAAAAGCACCCCACGCTTTTTAATTGAATTAAATTATTTTCTCCTTTTTTAATTTGGTTTTTAAAGCGTGTTTTTTAGTTTTTAAAACTATTATTTTACTACAAGCGCTTATCGATGCAAAATGCAGTGACTGCTTTTACATCCCGGTGCAATAAGTTTTATTTTTGATACCATATTTTTGATAATAATAAATAATTTTGGCGGAACCCTGATCACTATTCTAGGGCACCCCGGAACCCAGTTTGGGAATCCCTGCACTAGCTGACCCGACAGACGTTGTCCTGACTTAACTATCAATATTGAATTCGCATTTTATATATATGTTACGCGCAACTTTCTTAATTTTTTCTTTGAAAGAACCTTCTCCTGACAATATAATGAAGAAGTGTTAAGAAAAAGACATGTTGCGCCGAACCAAAATAAATTGGGAAAAAGGCAGGAGAATGATGAGGGCTTAGGGACATACATAAACAATTTACCAACAGCGGGGAGTTTTTTAGATTTTCGTAATGGCGGCAGGTCCGACCCTCTCTACAACTACAAAAAAACTAAGTTCAAAAACTAAAACCCGGCTACCTACCAACTGAAAAATCACGCTCTAAAAAGTATGAAACAAGAAAATATTCTCATCTAAAAGCCGTGCATGGTCGTATGCCACTTTGCCATAAAGCTTTTGATTGTTTACTATCTTACGTTGGTACAATGTATTATTTAGGTGGCATACGATCACGACTTTCAAATGACAATATTTCGTGTTTCATATGTTTATGTACCTATTCAAGAAATATTCTCATCTGAAAGCTGTGGTCGTCATCGTATGTCACCTAAACAATACAATTCATCTCTTTTTGTCCTCTATAGGGCGCCATATTCAATTTAATGACGCCGCATAGCTTATTTGCAATAGACTATCAAGACGCTTCCAACGATATCTCATTTGTCCAATTATGATAAATATGTTATGATGGAACAGATGAACATACATCCATCCAAATATTAACCCTCCTTTTTGCTTCGCCGTAGTCGGGTAAAAAGTAAGGAAAGGCGAGCAAAGGTCACTGGATTGCTCTGCCAGTTGAGAGAGAAGTGTAAATAACATGTTATCCTTGTAATATTGTGTAATGTAGTCAACAAAGTGGATAAGAACCTATAAACATTACTAATTGTCTCCAATTATCATAAGGCATACTTAATCGAAACACTAGTGCCAATAAAATTAGTAGAACCACAATATGTGACGTTCGACACTGACCCCAAAATAAATAAAAGCTCTTGCATCCAAGGTCGAGAGACGGTACTCCGTTAATTTATCTAGTGCCTAATTATGATTTTTAGCATTGTGTGTCGAAGTTGCGAAATTTTAGTTCACAATATTGTTTTAATTACAGGTATAGGACAATGTTCTTCCACGCATTCTCGAGCACCAAGGAGTTCTGTGTGTCCACGGAGTTGCTACGCAATTACAAGAGTATCGACAAGATCGAAGCGTTCCACGACTTCAAGGTTTGAATGCGAACTTATTACTGTGCGTCCCACGCTTATGTTGAATTATTTATTAGTAACAACGAAGCAATTGAATCACGCTGGATCTACTGTTTTTGTATGCTCGTATCATTAGGTATAGAAAGTTTGTTCACATCTTGCATTGTTTTGGATTTAGATGTTCTTTATAATATACCAGCTTATCCTAGTCTTATGTTATTTAAAATCTATATTTGATGTAGGTAAGTATGTTTAAACCCCTCATCGAAAAATCTTTTCGTCTGGCTTTTACAGCTCTTGGGAGATAGAGGTGAACGTACACAATCGGCTGCCAGTGCCTACGATCCCAAGACACATGTGCTGTTCTATACTCAGGTAACCAAACATTTTTATTAACGAAACTTTATGAAATCAATGTATGTATGTATCAAGATAATACTGACTACAAGCCATTACAGGTATTGAAAGTGGACGTAGGAATTTGTTTACGTATGCGAAGATTACCTACACGCCGCGTGCTACCGCAATAAGCGCATTTAATAATAACCTTCGTTACAACAATAATACCGAATGGCGAACCTTCACCACGGACCACGGTTGACATTCTTTCTATATTTACTTTATCTTGCTATACAATAAGGCACGCAGCCCACAACCTTCGCCCAACGTACACAACAACAATGGAATCTATTGATAAAAAAGATTTATACAAAAACTAAGTTAAAAGTATAAAAAAGGGTTTATTCATCGATATATTGTAATGCATATGTTACAAGTTATACTATTCAAAAGTTGTACAAAACGTGGCTCACAATAGGATTTTATGTTCATCTCACCTTGGATTCCCTACCTTGCTGACTGGCTTTTACTACGAAGATTTCTACATTTTATATCTACACCATAATTGCGTAACAAATTACATACATACATACATATAATTATTATAAACGCGAAACTTTGTAAGTATGGATGGATGGATGGATGGATGTTTGTTACTCTTTCACATAAAAACTACTGAATGGATTTGGATGAAATTTGGCACACAGATAGATTATAACCTAGATTAACACATAGGATACTTTTTATCCCGGTAGTACGTTCCCGTGTGATAATTTCCGACTTCTACGCAGGCGAAGCCGCGGGCGGAAGCTAGTTAATAATAAAATTCTGAACCATTTTGAAGAATATTGCTAATTCATTGCTTTATATTATTTATTATATTCGAAAAAAATTGTCTGCACAAAAATATAAGTAATGCAATGAATGTTGTTGAACTGTCAAAATTAAAGCCATTCCTACTCATAGGTTTAGCGTTACGCAATTACCCCGCTGCTTCGTATGAAATATATAAGTACTATCTAAAGAGTTTCTATCTATCTACAGCATACATTATTCTCATAATGGTTCGTGCCTATACCAGGGAATACTATTATTATTCCACTATTCCTAGGCTCAATCTGAACTAATGATTCTTCTCTAACTCTTTCTATCCTGTTTCTTCTTTTAGGTGAACCGCGACGGAGTAGCATGCTGGAACACAAACAAGCCCTATACTCCTGACAACAACCCGCTTATAGTCAGCGACCCAGAACTTTTTGAGTTCCCCAACGACATGAAGGTAAGATGAACACCCTATTTAGTCGTCTACGCTATGCGTGCATTATTTTTAGTAGATAAAAAGACGGAGAACCAATGACTATGTTATTGTACAGAATAGTGTTGGTGTTATTTCTGTCCTAGGTTTAGGGTGGACGTGTTTTTTTTCCTCATTGAGGTTTGTCCCGTTGAATTAGCATTTGTGTCCCCGGAAACTTGCTTCACAACCGTTCTAATGTTATGTCGCCATGTCGGACAGAAACGAAGGGCTTATTACATACTTACTTATTACTATTACACAGCCTAGTTATTGTATAAACTATCATCTCAGTTCCTCATTTGATTTTCAGGTGGACGATGAAGGCATCCTATGGGTGCTCACAGACAAACTGGCTCGCTTCCTCTACAGAACGATGGACCCCAATGTAGTCAACTACAGGATATTCAGCCTCGACACTGCGCAGGCGATTGAAGGCACTACTTGTCAATAAGTTTAACTTTACGGGCGTGACATTATTGCTTGCAAAGTATATTTTTTTGTAAAGTATTTAGGAAACTACACGTCCTAAAATATTTATATATACGTCTGATGGGAAAAAGCATATATATGCTTATTTATTTTCACATGTGTAGCGATAATGCTTTGTTAAGTGCTACTGAAACGTGATTAGTTTAGACTTTAGAGCGTTCCCCCAAAATTTATTACAGAGTATCCTAGGTGTAGACTAAAAAAGAGACTTTACGCTATGTTTTGTCACTATATATCTAACATGGTCTTTCTACAATGTGAATAACATTCCACCAGTAACATCCGTTTTGTTATATCTACCTTAAAATAGACTGTTTGAGATTGTTTTCGCAATGTACATAATATTGTATTCGCCTACCGCTATGTACTCCATTTTATGTTACTAACTACATCGTTTGTTTGTAATGTTACTGTTAATTTAGATAATATTGTACATGTTCAAGGACTTCCTTTCCTATTAAATAAACAATTTATGAGATCGATAAACACTTTATGGTATAGTTATAATGACGCAAGAATCATAAGTGACTGTAAGCTTTGTTGACTCAATACTTATTTTTTATTTGCAGTGGATAACAATTTTGTTTTAAAAGACAGAAAATGTTTTGTAGGTACTTACCTACTTATTATTAATTTCATTGGTGCATATACCTAAATATTGATGCTAGGTCTTTATCCTGAATGATCTCAGGCAGTAATAAAAGTAAAGTAATAAGAACCATCCGTTTTACTGTAACTTTGTTAATGTAGCACCAGTTTCAATTATCTCATGATCTTCACACTGAGAGGTGAATTAGACAAGGTGTTTTATTTGAATCCAAACAAGACTTTGATTATTTTATAGGATAACACGATATTATTCTATCCTTGTCTTATCACGTTACAAGATAAAGTTATTTTACAGTTAGAGAACAAAAGTACGATTGTGGGGGTAACCATCTCACTATAATATATCCTAGCCTAGCCTTTACAAATAAAATTGTGTAACAGTTAACTCATTTTTTGCAATTTTATTTGTAACGGTTATCTTGAATTCAAATAAACAACCTGTATCCGATATGTATTATCGAAAGTTTGGTATTGTTTTTATTAGTTGTAGTACGATAAGAGTACAAATTATGTAACTCCTAAGGTCATTAGCAATAAAGTAATTAAAACTTTAAATTATGAACGGGTCTTATTTATGAGTGTTGACTTGCTTTTTCAAATGTTTCACGTAATTCACCCTTCGGCCTTTGTGGATGTAATTAATCATAGTCATTGTGATTGACTACATCCACACAATTACTATGATCACATTGGATTAACTGCCTTTTGGGGTCTTTGCTGCCTTTGATGATATTATAGGGCGCTACGCTAATAAATTCGAAGTTGTAGGAGATAAAGTAGAAAAATTTGATGTGCTTAGCAGAATTGATACGATTTGTTCAATTACCAATGGAGAAAAATGGTTCATTCATTGAAACATATGCATTTAGGTAAGGTACATAATCGACACAGCATACAATATCTATCAGTTATATAAGGTTATTTAAAATTAGCTATGAAAACTTCGCAGACGCGATAGGTATCGATATCTAAGGCTTTAGTGTGAGTTTCATTTAACAATCTCGATCAAACGCATCGAGCGCATTTGGCGCTCCGATTGGCCCTGAATTGGTGACGGACCAATCGGAGTGCCGAACGCCCTTGATGCGTTTGATCGAGAGAGTTAAATAAAACTCACACTAGGGCCAATAAACATGATAAAACAAAGAAAATTGAAGACTTTTTTGCAGGGTCATCGACCACAGTTAGACACTTGAAACATCAGTTTAGAAGGTCGTCGCTTCTGTGGAACCTGGTTGTAGACAGCCTCATCCAAATACAAAAAAGGTTATTTGATAATTAAGGATAATATTAAATGGCACCAACGAAAATTCCATTTGCGTCCTCATGCGCCAATCCTTTAAAATAGTAGAAGAGTTGCTATTGTAATAACAACTGTCAGTGAGCCCTACAAAACTCTTCACAAAGAAGAGGAAACTGACGCCACTACAACTACCAAGATTCTTTGGAACTACCCTAAGCCTATTAATTAAAACCAAATAGGTACCATTGCGCATGTGCTCTTTGGATGAATAGGCGTCACCCAGATTAGAACAGGCACCCTCGGGGCACCTAGGTCTTTCACATAATCTGAACAGACCAAGAGACGTAAATAACTTCTGGAGGGAGGTGGGCTGTTTGCAATAACCACCGACGGCCGTCATGTTCCACGCACAATAGTCTAACAAGGGCTGAACAGCTGAAGGGCTAAACAGCCAGTTGCAAAAACGAACTTTAACTTTTAAAGCTGTTAATAAAAACTAATCTTCCATTAACTTGTTGCAGAAACCAACATTAGACTCAATTTTAATGGTTCTTTAATTTTAAATAATTAAGTGCCAAACGAGGCAATCTGTCACAGTTTTTGTTGCACAATGCAAGCACCATGTTGTTTTGTTCAACATCTTTAAATTAATGAAATCGAAAGAAAGAAAGCGTTTATGATCCATTTTGTAATGTAGCATTCATGTTTGTCTTTGTGCAACTGGGTGCGGAAACCAAACCCTCTAAGATAGAACATAGAATGTATATGATAAAATAATGTCTGTATGCTGATGGTTGTGTATCATCAAAGTGAGTTCAGTGGCCATTAAGGATATTCAATTTGCCTCGATTTTACTCATCAATGCAAATTACATTATACATATACCAGTATAACAACATACATGATAATGATTTTATGTAGGTATATGTGAATAAATTAAATTGTACTGATGGTTTTTTTTTTACAAACACTGCCGAAGACCTTTTTCTGAGTTAATGCATAATCAGCCGAAAATGTTCCCACTGCTGGGACACAGGCCACCTTTCTGTGAGAGGGTATGGGCCGTAATCCACCACGCGGGCCCAGTGCGGGTTGGTAGATGTCACATGTCTTCGAATTATTGGTTCTAGGACATGCCGGTTTTCTCACGATGTTTTGCTTCACCGTTTTGAGAGCTGTGGTGGTGAAATAATTTACACAAATTAAAGCACCTTCCGGGATTCGAACTTACGACCTGTACTCGTAAGTCGCAGCCGTTACCACTGGGCCACCACTGTTCTCGTTTTATGAGTTAAGGGCCTACGTCCCGTTTGGTAGCGTAACACGGTCACTTTATGGACCCTACTGCTCATTAACGGCTTGTCTTGAAGATTTGAAAAATATATGATTTTCCTATAGATTCATATAGATCATTTTGCCCGAAGTACTTTTTTTGTATGGTTAATACTTTTCTGTAAAAAAATATTTTCCAACACGCAATATTTTGGCTTCTATTCCATACTCCTACTAAACGGCTACGTTATTTGGAAAAAAAAATACACTGAAAAATAGATTATAAAAATAGATTATAAATATAGATGATAAATTAATCAAAGGAATATCCCCATTTTGAGATAAAGGCTCAGAGGTGCCCTGCGCGGGCGCGGGCGGCAGTCGTGCTTTAGCATACAAACGGGAGATGAGGATACTATGGGCCTTAATAACAAGCTGTTTTCCGCATAGAAGGAAGGAAATACTCCTTTAGGTACGTAGGTACTTACCTAAAACCCTGGTGCAGCACTTGCTGCACCAGGGTTTTGGAATGTTTATGCTGTGAAATGATTGTTTCGTATTATTTGTTTATTCATTATTTGAGATTTTACATTTATATCTAGAGATAAATCCGACATCTTGACCGTGGACTGATTGAATAGGGTTGTCAAAACTGTTTAGCCTGTCAGTCAATCTAGCATTTTTCCAACTAAGTTGGGGTCGGCTTCCAGTCTAACCCTTTAACGAGCAGTACGAAATACGGAGATTTTTTGTTTTAATTACTGTTGACGTAGTTAGAGGTTCCCTACATAACATTTCTGAACAATTTCACCCTCCACAGATACTCCTGTTTACTTTTATGGGGGGTGACAATATGTTTGCCTGTGTCCGTTATTAAATTATAGATTAAATATCATTATTTCAAATCGATTACTCGCCAGATTCTAAATACTGCTGTGGCAAATATTTTGCCAACGCTCGCGAAAGGCTAACCAGAAACAGCTGAATACCAGTATTTATTTCTAATGGTCTGATTTCTATGTTATCCTGTCCTTGCAATACCTACCTTCCTATATCCTGCGTTTAAAAAAAAATTGGCTACTTGGAGCATCCGGCGGGCCTCAAACTTCTCCTAGTTACGTCAGTTAAAAGAGATGGCGTAAGGCTTTACAGATAATCGTACTAGTTACTGCTAAAATCAGTGGAGTTTGCGGTATAGTTATTAGTTATAAAATGACATAACCGTAATAAGCTTATTAATATTCATTACATTATGAAGACATGCCCGATAGTGTTCTTTAGACATACTATTGTGACGCGAAAAATTGAGAGCCAACCTTGTAGTAGCGGTGATAACTAGTTTATTTAGCTGTTGTGGTTTTAAGCCCCGCGCGTCGCTTGGCCGTGTCATTCACTAGTCGAGTCGTGTATCGGTCGTGTTGCAACAAACTCACAGCGCGCTATGGCCTCCGTCAAAACTGAAAAAGTCGGCATTGTTGGCAGGTAATTAATCAATCACTTTGCATTCTTGACGATATTTTGAGCCAGATATTTTTGTTTTACATTAACCATGTGTTTGGATTTCATCCATACAGTGCTCATACATCTGCTTTATGACTATAATATGAACAAAATTCGTATGGATGTCTAAAATAATAATCAAAGTTAATTTAATGGTAGGTCTTAATTATGTACCAATTAGTTAAAACTTTAATGCTTCTAAGTGTAGAATCTATAAAATGAAGTGGCAATAACAACTTACTTTCCTTCTGTATCTTTAAATAACACTCCAATAGCAATATCTATTTAAATTAGCTGAATTCTACTAACGTTAATTTACAAGATACTAATCTATATTAAAGCTAGACTTCGACAGACCCCTATGTATATTTTTGATTGATTTCGTACGTTCCCTTACTGATTTGTAGTCAAGGAATGTACAAAAATTACAAACCTTTCAAGTTAGATCACGTATAAAATTACTTTGCAACATCAAGTCCAAATTTTGCTTGTGTTATCATTAGGTACGGTATTGGATACCTATTTATATATATATATATATAGTCTGTAATTTGTACATAGGTACCTACAACAAGTAGCTGCCTAGCGAGTTTGTAACTTGTTTTAAATAAACTTAAAAGTTATACAGTATTAGATATTATAGGTATGGTCCAATTCATAGACTTCAAATCATATGAATGATCACAATGAATCTAATTGATTGATTTAGAAATCCAGCCAGTGTCAATTGTTGTTATTATTATTTGTGATATAAATACAAATATCGACGTACATACATTCGTAGGCAAATCATACCTACAATTCCTACAAACGTCAAAGATTCTCCATCACGATAGTTTATTTATTCAAGAAGATAAGGAACGTTATCGTAAAGTTCACAAGGGTTAATATTGCTTAAAAATTATTACAGTTATTTTCGTAAACAAATCGTTGATGTGTTTTGTCACGAAAATAAAAAGAAATTCTTGATAAACTTACTGCAATGTTGACTGAAATGATAATAAGTGTCTAATTTAATGTTGGTTAGCTACATTTTTCTTATTTCTGAGGACTCATTATTTTCCTGCAAATTGAAAATCGAGAGCTAATAGGGACTACCTATTAGCAGGCAGGACCTACAAACTAACTTGATTAATCATTACAACTATATTGAATTAAGTGTGTTTAGTTTACATCGAGTCCATACCAATTTACTATCGACGAGTACTTACCTATATACTAGTCGACATTGAAAGTTTTGATAGCAAAACATTTCGCGACAGCTCTCGTTCATTTTGATCGACCTCATACCTAAATATTACAAATTGTAATGAATTATTTGTCCTAATTCAATTAATTTTTAATTTTCCAGTGGCCTTATTGGGCGATCATGGGCCATGCTGTTCGCGTCAGTGGGCTACCAAGTGACGATCTTCGACATCGTCCCACAGCAGGTCACCGATGCCCTTGCCGACATCCAGGTGCAGCTGAATACCCTCGAGAAGGATGGTCTGCTGCGTGGCAAGCTGAATGCTGAACAGCAGTTCAAGTGTATCAAGGGTAGGGTTTTCTTTTGATATTTTTTTAAACCGTGGGACACTCAGAAAGTTTTGCGGTAAATATTTTTTTATTAAATGTTTTCAAAATACTCTCCACTAGTCTCTATACAAAGTTTCATGCGTCTGCACCAGTTTTCGTAACACTTTTTCCAGTCTGCCTCAGACACCTCGTTTACAGCCTGCTCGACCGCTGCCGACGAAACATTTGTCTTCCGGCGACGAAAATTGTATCCCTTTGAGCTGATTTTTTATTTTTGGGAATAAAAAGGAGACACACGGTGCTAGGTCAGGGCTGTACGGAGGATGACCCAGGAGTTTGACCGACGTGCTGTCTAGGAAGTCCCTCGTTTTGAGCGCGGTGTGCGAAGGCGCGTTGTCATGGTGGAGCAGTAGCCCGCGGAGCCGTGTTTGGTCGCTTGTTGCTCACAACAGAGAAAACTTCTGCCAAGCATTTGGTAGTATACCATTCAGCGTTGATGCTTCTTTGGTTCCATAAAGGAATTGACACCAAGTAGCCAGTCAAATTAAAAAAGCTCGCGATCAAAATCTTCCCCTCGCTTCTAGACCGCTTTACTTTGGTAGGCGATGATTCGTTTTGAAACACTCAAACTGTCGATTGGCGCTTCGTTTCTGGATCGTGTTAATAAATCCAAAACTCATCACCTGTAATTATGTCGTAACACCACACCGAGACGAGCCTGCTTCAAATTTGTTTATCGGCACGGCACGGGCCTACTTCTGAGCATCGGTGAGGTTGTGCGGCACCCAGCGTGAAACTGTCCTCTTCACGCGAAGATGCACGTGTAGAATTTCGTAAAGGCTTCCCGATCCAACGTGCAGTATGATCTGAATCTCTTGATACCTACGTAACTCGCCGATTGTCATAGATTAAATTTTTCACTGCTATCACGTTTTTTTCCGTAACAGCCGTCAAAAGGCGACCACTTATTTCTTCATCCCCAAAGTTAGTCTACCGCTCTTGAATTCGTTATACCAACGATACACGGTTGCCTTAGAAGGGCCTTCATCCATGAATGCCATTTTAAGTCTATCGTACGATTCGTCCGGTTTCACGCGACACTTGAAATCTTAAAAAATCATATCGCGAAAATGTTCCCGGTGCAGATTTAATTTATATTAGCTCGCAAACAATGTGGAGAGAAATTTTGAAATTGGAACGTACCTATTTTTACTTACAAATAATTATATTTTCAAAATAGATTATAACTGGCCAGTCTCTCATACATAAAAACCTTTTTCACAATACTTTCTGAGTGGCCTGGTACAATTAGCGCATACAAAGGCTAGTAGATGATGAAAGTATCGCGCAGTGCGTTTTGAAAGTTTTTTTATATACCTTTGCAAAAAAAAAAAAACATTATGTTTGGGCGTAGTTTAACTAAAGGCCCAGCCTGCTGTCTTTAATTCTTTATTACGTTACGTCTTTACGTCGCATACAAAAGATAGAGTGTGATACCATTGGTCCACCATTCACCCCACATTTTAATTAAGTTAGGCTTTTTGGTCCATTCCCAGAGATTAATAAAAACATTAACTTCAAGTTTTTTATTTGCAAACTCGCAAATAAAAACTTATCAACCATTGAAGAAACAAATAAGCGAACTTTTCGTTAGAAACACTGAAACCCCAGAAACGTTTACTATACAAGAAAAATCAAAATCATTATGGTCTTGGTCGTAGGTATCATTATTATAAACCATACTAGCCACGGTTTCACCTGCTTAAGTCTAAATGTCGTGGGAAAACCGGGATATATAATTTCTATGACCTAACGCAGGCTTTATGTAAATCTGTTCAGCCGTTTTACCGTGAAAGCGTAACAAACAAACAAACTTACTTTCGCATTTATAAGAGTTAGGATGTTAGGATGGGTAATGTTTACGACGCATCATTTCATTTCCTTCCGCGAAATTAAATAGCGAAAACATAAAGTTACTAAGTTCTTAGAAATAAAAAAAATTTTGCTTGTTATTATTGATTTACAAGATGTGAGTTTAATAGATAAAAAAGGAATGTTTTGTTTTATTTTTACGAGTGGCATGACTTGTTATCTAATATTTGTTTTTATTTAACAAATGAAGTAGGTAATTCTCATCGACGAAATGTATAATTATTTGTTCGTTATGTAGGTAACCTAGCCTAACACTCTTACCAGCGTTATATCAATTTCCAATATCTTTTAAATAAGGCGTTTACACCATATCACCTCGTATATGCCTACGCGGTATAAGAAACGCAGCGCCTACGCGCCTTTTGTTACGCAGCGCCTACGCGACACTTGCTACGCGGTGTCTTCAACGGTGCGCCTACGCGGCGTCAGCTACGCGGCCTCTACGCGGCTTTTATTCCGTCTACGCGGGTTTTAGTTAGCTAACCTACCCCTGATTAACGCTCAGTGCGAAGACACTATCTTAAGTTCCTAGCAAACAACTAAATGTTGTTCAGCAGACAACACACATTGCAGATATGTAATCAAATTATGTAATTAACTCTTGATAGATAACATCTATTTGAGATCTTTGTTATTAAACTATGGGACTCTCTGTTAAATTAGTACCTACCAGGAAATAATCATATTTACCTAATTAAGACAGTCGATAATATGGAGTATTGTACTATTTGTTCGATTATCTTTTTCCTGTTCCATGTTTCATGCTGGAGTGCCTGATAACGGAACAATGAAACGATTATCTTTCCCAATGCTAGCAATTATCATTTTGATTCGGATTGCATAACATGACAAGGACGATATTGTAGTATGTACGTACCTACAATATTTCAAGAGCCTCTTTAGATTTGAAAATGTTAGGTATTGATCGTTTTATTATAAACTAATAGCTTTTACCAACGGGTTCGCCCGCGTGGAGGTCGGTGTATTAGACACAAAATCTTCCTCTTGAATCACTCTGTCCATTGATGAAAACCGCATTAAAGTCCGTGGCGTAGTTGAAAAGATCTAAGCGTATAGACACAAAAAGCGACGTTGTTTTAAACTACGTAAAGAACATATGTAAAGTTATAGTGTAACTAACAAATGCAATTATTCCAACAGTTGTAGGACCGATCCAAAGGCAGACGATAATAGCTTAGTATTGGCTATTAAAAGTGAAACACATAATCGGGATATCGACTGTGAACTGGCAACCGTACTATCTCAATTTTGACTACTTTACAGGATGAAGAATATTATATACTCGCATTCGCTGCGTTTCGAAGTTAGTACAAGTTGAATGAAGTCGATTCTGGCGCCAAATTTAAATGTATCTGAGACGGGATTTCTTGCAACGCTGCGGAGTATGAAATAGTAGATACCTATAAAATGGTATTAAAAAGTGAAATCTTCCAAAAATTTAGATAGGACCGGTGGCCAGTTCACAGTCGAATATACTTAAATAGGTAAAGCAGTCAAATCTGATAATATCGTTACATTTTAACATTTTATTATTTGTATTTCAGGAACCTCGGATTTGGAAACTGTCGTCAAAGGCGCCATTTTCGTTCAGGAATGTGTCCCGGAAAGCCTTGAATTGAAGAAAAAGGTTTACTCAGACCTCGACAAAGTGGTGGATGACAACACTATTCTGTCCAGTTCTACGAGTACCACTTTACCATCATTGTTTTCTGAGCAGATGAAACACAAGGCACAGGTAATTGAAATTTAAAACCTACTCGTCATAATAATGAGTGCCTCTTCGCAAGCGCTGTTGCGGAGCATGAGGTCCTGGGTTAGATTCCCAGATCGGGCAGTGTTATTGGGTTTTTCTGTCTGTGATGTCTCAGTCGCAGCCCGGAGTCTGAATTTGTGCCCGGTTGATGGCAATAGGCTCGCCCCTGTATTACATAGGTCTTTAACAATACTGGCGAAATATCGGTGTACTATAGGTATATCTCTGCCCAACCTTTTCGAGGAAACAAGGCGTAATGTTATGTCGTCATAGTAATGGATATCGAGCATGAGTGAAAGCAAAGTTAGGTATTCAATTTGAAAGATCCTGAACTGCCAGAATACACATAGTTAGAAAGTAAGCAAATTCAAGTTGTGGGTCAAGTAGAGTATTGAAAATGATGAAATTTGTTCTTCATGGCTCCGTACAGGAACAGGAAGAATAAAATATACGAATCATATCGTTGCAAAAGTAGTGCAGGTTATTCACAATTTTTACAATACAAACTTTAGGTAGATTATTATGGCAACGAATGTTCCCATATGTATGCCAGACAGTCAGACAACGAATAGGTTGCAAAGCACGCAGGTTGCAATTATAAACACGTTGAGGAAAAAAGCATGTTTTCCTTATGCTAAGAAACGACTACTTTTTTTTTTATTCAACTTTCATGAAGGTACTTATAATAATACTAATGCTTTTCCTCATGCTTAAATCTGCCTTCTTGCAGATTTTGCAACTAAGTAACAACTCGAAACTGTCACAGCACAACGTTGTAACCTAAGTAGTCTTATAACCCAATGTAATAACTACTTTAACATAATTTTAAATTATTCTCAGGTTATCGTTTCCCACCCAGTCAATCCACCGTACTACGTGCCTCTCGTGGAGATTGTGCCAGCTCCCTGGACCAGGAAGGACGTGTGTGAGAAGACGAGGGAGATCATGCTGGAGATCGGACAGGAGCCAGTCTCACTGAGCCGTGAGATCGACGGATTTGTGCTCAATCGTATTCAGTCAGTATAGCGTTAAACACTTTTTCTTACTTTGGTTCTGTGACTGTTACCTAAATGTCGTATTCTGTCAATGGAAATTCACAATTGCAACCTGCAGTGAAGTTAGTGGCAATAAGCTCGCTCAAATGTACGCCCTGTACCTACTTAACTGGCGAAACGTGAGTCTAGGTTTGTCTATGCCGATCCCTTCGGGTGATTAAGATGGTTTGATACCATGTAAGTACGAGTAGTAGGTATATTTAACAAATATAATTGCCTGAGGCTAATGCGAGTAGTTAATTTTGAAACAATGGTGTATTGTGTAACGCAGGCACCGCGAAATTATTAAAATGCCGGTACGATTGGAGATGCCCAGCAGTGGACGGCTATAGATCGATGATAATTAACTTAATGATAGCCAACGCTATGTAGTTTCTATTTAAACTTATTTTTCCTTTTTTAAGGCCTACCTGTTTATATTTTTAGGTACGCGATCCTGGATGAAGTTTGGCGCCTGGTCGACAACAAAATCGTAAATGTAGAAGACATTGACAAAGTAATCTCAGAAGGTCTCGGAATGAGATACGCCTTCTTGGGTTCTCTGGAAACTGCGCACTTGAACGCAGAAGGCATGAAGTCTTATATCGAGAGGTTAGTATAAAGTAAATAGGAAAGTTAAATGTTAGGTTGGGAACTGACATCACAAGAGTGAAACAAATGAACAGTGGTCTACTCTGCATGTTCATCATATTCATATTATAAGGCCCTTTATGCACGGCACGAATACTTTGCATTACAGCGTACTGAGCGTACAATCCGCGCCGTAGACGAAACGTTTCCGTCAACAAGCTTCCATAGTGACCCATACAACACTGAAGACCGTGCCTACACGGCGAATAAACAGTAGTTTTACCCGGCAATAAAAACGTATACCAGTGTACAAAAGGGCCTAATCATGATTGTTTTTATGCAATAACTTAGCATGAGGCTGCTGTAGGTATTTAGAAATTAATTCCTCTTGTTTGGTACTCAGAACGTATCCTACTATCCTATTAATATTAAATTTTTGGATGTTTGTTACTCAATCACACAAAAATGGCCGAATAGATTTGGATGAAAGGCTAAGATACGAGTATATACAATTATATATGTAGTTATTATACATAGGATACTTTTATCCCTGTAGTACGTTCCCGTGCGACAATTTCCGACCTGCGGGCGAAACCGCTGGCAAAAAATAGTGGATACGAAATAAAACTAAAACATGTCTAAATTATTTAGATACGGAGAGACCATCTACAACGTCAGCAACACTATGGGAGATATTCCACGCATGACCACAAGCAAGAGTGCCGACACGATCTGCGCCCAACTGAACAAGATGGTGCCTTTGGACAAACTGCCGGAAAGACGTGCCTGGCGTGATGCCTGTCTTACCCGCCTCGCTCTTCTCAAGAAAGAGATGAATGAACAAAAAGTCAAATACTAGAACTGAAATACGATACTTTCTAATGATGATGCATTCATTGATAACGATACTCATGCAATTTACAATACGTACAATTTCAAATAACTAAAAGTGCATAAAATGCATCCAATCATGTTATACTTATGGAATATGACTTTAAAACTTTGTTATTTATTATGTACCAAATAATAATTTTTACCTACCCAAAATGTGTTTTCATTTATATTCGTTTCTGATTCGAACCAAAATCTCTATCAGTGTAACATTGTCTTAAAACATTTCATGGGTTTCAGCACATGCTGGCGAGCACTGTTAGTCCTATCACTCCAATCACCACACACGATCAAATAATAATAAAATATCCCAAAATAAATTGAAAATTATAACGTTTTAAAGTTACCGCCTTGTCACTTCGAATAGTATCTTTTTCCGGAAGTGGCAAATGAGGTTGGAATGACACAAAGGCTTTTAATCAACTAGATATTTTTGGTTGGAGTTGTTTTTTTATTAAATGTGTGACCAACTATGGAATCTTATTTTAGTACCTACAGGAATGATCCACAAAAAGATATTGCAATAAGGTTGCTGTTGCTCGAGGTAAAATTACTGTCAAAGAGCTAGATATTTGACAAAAATCATTGTGAAATGTATGTAATGGCAGCACTGTCTATGGTAAAGAAGATGTAAAAGTACGTGCTGGTGACCGATCCATAAATGGTAATAAATTACATTTATTTCAGTAAACAGACTCATAGGAATCATCATCTTTTTGACTGCTGAAAAGATCACGGTCAAAATGGGCGTAAGTCCAACAGAATTGAAAATTATATCTCAAATTATAGCTTGTAATTAGTAAGTACTCTATTTCATACTGTTGCAAAAAGTACCAAAGTCACCGGAGAACAAAGATAGAGCCAGATAGAGCTAATTGAAAAAATAGCGTTTTTCTGTATTTACATAGAAGATTTGACAACATGTACCACGTTTTAAAGAAACTGTACCTGCCTGACAGGAAAGAGGACCATTGGTACCTGTGCACATATTATAGTTTCTATGATAAGGTACATTTGTTTTTGGATGGGAAATCATCAAATGACTTCTCCCGTTCTGGATGAAGCGGGAGGGCGTGTCACACTTTTACTGACTAAAACCCGGGTGGGTTTCTTAGCCCTGCCTCGGTGACGACGCGTCTTCTGGCACCCACTGCCGTGACGAACCTGGTCTATGTATCCAGATGCACCAAGTCCTATATATATTAGTAATGCTGGTTTTCGAGCGCAATCATAGAATAATAATCATTAGAATCCACAACCATACAACTTTCTTTTTGATACTATGAAATTTATAAAAAACTTAGTCGATTTGTAAAATGGTGGTAGCACCCAACATAAACATAAAATTCCATAGACAATTTTTGTACAAATATTTTTGTTATCTGTGGTTCGTGTCTAATGGAGCATTTGCGCGATCGTTCATAATTTTATTTACCATTGTAAAACAATACAAACAAAAAGAGTATAATTTTTATATGGTTATTTGTCCACATCAATGGTGTAAATTTTGAGATATGTGTAATTTAAATAAGTAAATTTATTTTGATATAGCCTTCATGATCTCATGACAAAAGGCCTTGCAGTACGCATAGATTTACAAATGTGTTGTTTTGATAGATAATGGATCCAAGAATGTGTAGAAAAATCAGTAGTAGTGAAAGTCTTCCAGATGCGGACACGGTGGAATATGAGGTATCAAACATCATTGCGCCGCAGGAGAGCGACGATAATTTCATGTTGGACGGTAGTCCCGAGCCGCACTCCGTGACATGGCTAGACAACGATCAAATAGATGAATTAGATCTTAATTTAGACCAAACTAATCTATGTTTTCATAGAGTCGATAGCGCAGATATAATTTATAGAAGCAAGAAGAAAAAATGCAAAATGGTAGGAAAGTATGTGATGGGCGATGTTCTGGGGGAGGGCTCGTATGGTAAAGTAAAAGAGATGCTGGACTCCGAGTCGCTGTGCAGAAGAGCTGTGAAAATATTGAAAAAGAGAAAACTAAGAAGAATACCGAATGGTGAACAGAATGTACAGAGGGAGATACAATTGCTGCGAATCCTTAGACACAAAAATGTGATAGAACTAGTCGATGTTATGTATAATGATGAGAAACAGAAGATGTACCTTGTGATGGAGTTCTGTGTTGGTGTGCTCCAGGTATGTGTATACTCAGTAAAGCGTTAAATAGCAATTTTTTTTTTTCAATATGTTTCATATTTTTTGTTTTAATGGTTTCTTTGACCCATTAACTCAATCCAAGTCAATCTCATAAGAACAAACAATAAGGTTAATGATGTGCGAAGGGCATGACACTAGAGTACTCTAGATAGATAAGTGCATTTAGTCAACATAGTTGCATTGCACTATTTATTTGACAGTAATCTCAACTAGACTGAATAGATAATTTAACAAGACTACTGCGTGACCTTTCAAGGTGTAGAACATTTAGCTTATTTTATAGTGACACGTTTATAACAGGTTACAAGGATGACCATTGTAGGCAAGAATATATTTAAGTAAATATAAATTATTCGCTTTTGCCAGCGGCTTCGCCCGCGCGGAACTTCCATCCCCTATTTAACTCCCTTAGGGGTTGAATTTCGAAAAATCCTTCCTTATTCCTTGTCTACATTATAAAAGGAACCTCTGTGCAAAATTTCAGCTATCTAGGTCCGAGGGTTTGGGCTAGGCATAGAAGAGTCAGGCAGGACTTTTCTTTTTATTTAACAAATTGGTAACAACAACTATTATACCAACTGCTTCGTTGCTCTAGTTGCTGCAAGCACTACCCTTGAGCACAAAGTCCTGGGTTAGATTCCCAAGCCGAGCAAAGTGTTATTGGGTTTTGCTATCTACAATTTCTCAGTGGCAGCCCAGAGTCTGGATTTGTGCCCCATTGATGGCAATAGGCTCTAATTGGCGAAATTTGGGTGTACTATTGAGGAAACTTACATCTGACCAATATGAAAACAAAATCCCTTGCACACAATGACCACATCTGTTAGCAAGCGTTACTATAGCGGCTGAGCACTGCAAGCAATAAAAGTCCCTACGGCCTATAGATGCTAGTTTCCTTGATCTCTGCCCAACCTTTCGGGATAACAAGGTGTGATGTTATGTTATAACAAATTGAGCAACATTTCACTTTCCATAACAAATAACTTGGAATTACTCTCAACCTGCTACTATATTTATTTAGTTTTAGCAGACTTATAATTGTATATAAATAATTATGATAATATTGTCTAGGACATGTTGGAAGGGAGTCCTGGCAAGAAGTTCCCTCAGCGGCAAGCACATGACTACTTCACTCAACTCCTGGATGGGCTAGAGTACTTGCACGGCCAGGGCGTGGTGCACAAGGATATCAAGCCAGGGAATTTGTTGCTGACACTTGATCAAACATTGAAAATCACGGATTTTGGTGTTGCTGAGGTAATAAATCTAAAACGACTTTTATTAAGCATATTTAGCACTTAAAATTATTTAGATTGTAAGTTTCAGAAAATCAGGTGCTTTTTACAATAGCATCTAACTAATTAAGACAGCCAATAAAAATTGCATTAACACTATCAAGTGTTAATGCAATTTTGTATAGTCTGTATCACATCTAATTAGCTCAGTCTACTGTTAATCTAGCTAGTTAATTGAATTTAAATGATAGCAGTATATTGATGGTGGAAATTTTAAATGTCATAATGGACATGGATTTAAATGGCTCTTACGACGTTTGAAATTTTCACTGGCGATATGCTTAAGATATGTATAAGCATGAATTGAAAAGTTCTTAACTGGCTGAGGATGAAATAATCAAACAAAGCAATCCATAGAGCAGTAAATTAAAAAAAAAATGTTTTAAACAAAAACAAATCTTAAGCAGGATTCTAAAATCATTCAATCATAAACTAGCCTTGCAGATAGCTCTGCTGTATCTAAACTATTTCATTTGTCTTACTCAATGTTACTAAACTTTCATAATATTAGCCTTGATTAATTTTGTTTTATTTAATCAAGGCTAAAATTATGAAACATTTAATTAACTTGGCATTTGTTGTCAAGTTAAATAAATGTTTAGCCTAGTTTTTTTAAGAAGCTGGGCAAAGGCCTTCCCCAAGTCATTCCAAAGGGCACTGGGACTTCATAGTATAATCGTTATTTTCAGGCTTTAGACATGTTTTCTCCTGAAGATACATGTTACACTGGGCAGGGTTCCCCCGCATTTCAGCCGCCAGAGATCGCAAACGGTGCTGAACAGTTCTCTGGCGTCAAAGTGGATATCTGGAGCAGTGGAGTCACATTGTAAGTGAACGAAAATAGAACATTACCCACTAACACTGACCTTTTGTTATAGCATTGTTTCCTTCACAAACGGCGCATTTATCTTTGTGACTTTACAATCAGGATTGTTTGATTGTCATTTTGTTTTATGTTCTAAAGTCAATTATCAATTTTTTTGAACATAATCTTTTGATTGAGATTTTCTTTTTGTGTTTTTTGACGACTTTAAAAAAGACGAGGTTGTGATTTTGTCTGTAGGTACATAACTTTTGATTTTTTTGTGTGATCCGCAATATCTACGGCAATTGTGAATCGATTTCGAAAATTATTTTAGTGGAATTTGCTTCAGGGGTTCTCTCATTGAATTTTATTAACCTTCTTTGGGTAGTTTTTGCGTTAGCTTCTATATCACGTTTTTAATATACTTTGTGTGTCTTGATAAGGTTATAATACTACCTGTCACTGTTGTTTACATAGCAATTAGTGGTATACGAATCGGTGTGAGGTAAGTAGGTACCTACCATAACTAAAAATTAAAAAAAAAAACGATACCTTAAAAAATACTGCGATTTCCTTAAAAAAGCACTACTTACTTACTTACGTACAAAATGAAAAATAACTTTAAATTTCTAAAAATTTAAAAAAAAACTGCGATACCTTAAAAAAAAAAACTGCGATTTCCTTAAAAAAGCACTACTTACTTACTTACGTACAAAATGAAAAATAACTTTAAATTTCCGAAGTCGGTGGCAAAAACTAAAATAAGTACAGACAAACTGAAATTCAAGTTTGTAGTGCTTTTTTAGAAAGTCAGCTGTCTTTTTTTATTTAGGTCAGATAAGAATTTAGTCAGTGTCTGTAAAATAGACCCGCTAAGACTAATATCAGGCCTTAACAACATAACATCACACCTGTGTATCAGGCTTTAAATTCCAACATTCCTTCTACTTCAATAATGCAAAGGATGATGTTGAAGAAAATTACCTTATCAGAGTTCAGTTACACACCTATTGCACATTACTTTGTTAGTAAACATAGTGATTCATGATTAATTAAAAACTATTTATCATCATCGCGCCACTATCCATGACTTATTTGTTTGCCACTTTGCATACATATAAAACTTACATAAATAAGCATATCATTGTAAAACAGTGTAGGATTTGCTTCCAGTTTATTAACATTGCTATAATTATGTGGTAAGGATAAAATTACCCAGATTTACCTGTTTTACCAGCATATTTATATTTTGTTATTTAACAGGGTTATTTATTCATATTTAATAATTAATTGTTGGTTGGGTTTAGTACATTTACGCTTAATTGAAGGGTACATTATTATTAGTGAACCACATATTTACGAAACATTTGATAAAATAAACCTTATAGCATGGCAATACAAACTGTACGTCGATATACCTTAAAGGCTGGTACAGTACAGCCGAAGCAGTCCGCAACAATTTGCATTCCAATACACAAAAGCGCGTTGAGGCCCGCTTAAAATTTGCAATACTTCATACAAAATGAAAGAAAGTGGTGCAGGAGGATTTTGACAAAAGTACGCTACGCTTAATACACTCCTACCCATTACTCAAATTGTTCTCAGATTCAATATGACAACGGGTCGGTACCCGTTCGAGGGCGACAACGTGTACCGACTGCTGGAGTCTATCGGTCGCGGCGAGCCGGCGCCGCCGCCGCCGTCGCTGGGCCCCACGCTGGGCCTGCTGCTCACCAACATGCTGAAGCGGGACCCCGACCTCAGGCCCACCGTGCACGAGATTAGGAGGCACTCGTATGTATTATTCTTATATTTAAGGACAAGACGAAGACGACTCCTAATGAAAGGACTGTCCAGCAACAGACGGAATAGTGTGGAAAAAGGAGAGGAAAGCAGTTGGACAATACAGGCTAGTTAGTTATAGTGACCACTAACCACCATTGAATACCACTGCGGCAAATTAAAGAGAAGATGAGAGAGAAAAGAGCTTGATTTGACTCCTACCGAAAGGACTAGCCCATGTTAGGACAGAGGGATGTGTTTCTGCCTTGCATTGGACATTACAGACTATTCAAATATTCTCGAAAACTGACCTTTAAAAAGGTCAAGTGTGTTAGCGGCCTATGAAAACCTTGACCAATACGTAGAACTGTGTCAAATGTTATCGGTAAAAATGACACATTAACAACGTTACAAAAGAATTTAAAACGGTAGGTAGACAATTAGTAGTGTGACAAAGTCCAAAAGTGTTCATCGTTTTCAAAAGGTGATTGTACTCGCAACCTGCGCGCGTGTATAACGAGATGTATGAACGTAGAAGAAACCAAAGATGTACATATTATGTAAGGATAATAGCACATGATATTCTGTAGTTTCTGCCTGTCCCATTAAAAACGGATTAAGTTATGTATGAATGTCAATTTGAATAGTATGGTCACTGGTTTCTGCAAATCTGATGTTAGAATTTACCAATAACTACAATAACAATTAGTCTGGGTGGTGACATAGGAATGTGCTCGTTATCACTAAAGAGGCACTGGCTGTGGAGTGCAAGGCTCTTGATGATCTATAAATAGTATAAATCGCATTTCGTGTCTTTTTGTGTCACCGTTTCGTTTATAAGAACTCTGCAAATAAAAATAAATCATAGTGAAAAGCAGCATCACATCCGTGAGGCGGGTTTCACTATTATTTTTAAAGAATATATTCCTGGTTTATAGGTATAATAATAAACTCATGATAAATTTAAATACAATAAAGAAAACTCGATGGTTTGCCAAATCGTAAAAACCGTGTCAAGCAGGGGCGCGTCTCTAGTCTAATATAATAATAAAGCTAAAGTGTTTGTTTGTTTGAAAAACGCTAATATCTGAAACTACCACAGTTCTTTTTGCATTTGATAGCCCAAATCTTGAGGAAGGCGAGATGCTATTTAACATCACGCTAGCACCCTAAAAAGAAAAAGACTCGAAATAATATTAATCTAAAACCGAAGTAATAGCGTAAGGAGGTGGAGGAGATGCGGTGCGACGGCGTGGGTCGGGGAACAAGAAATTTCATGCGGAAGTAGTCGCGGGCAGAAGCTTGTAATTTATAATACGGTTCTTTTTTGAGGTTGGGCAATCATCTGACTAAAACCCACCCGTGGTCCCTCAGTTGCTTGTGTGCCAGGGGCCACGGTATCTCTTTCGAACAACCCGCACCCCTGGCAGGCATCGGCCCTTGCGGACCCAACCAGTTTGTGCTGACATCTCTTTCAGGCGCGCGTGGAACACAACGCGCCATCGACACAGGCTTGGTCTTAACTGGACAGCGAGCTACCCATTACTCGCCATCCGCAAGCCCAATTTATAATACGGTTTAGACTCACTAGCGTTCGTCCTGCGTTAGCGATCGCCAAGAGTGCGCACATCGCAACGTCCCTTAGTCCTTCGTGACAGGACACACGTAAACAAACCCGAACTAAAATTGAGTCTGGAACGTTGTAGAAAAACCTTACGTCATTTTACCGGACTTTATGATAAAAAATAGGTATACACTTTACGATGAAAGGAAAAACATTGTTGCAGTGGGTTGATTTTTTTTTCTCCATTTGTGTGATGCAAAAAGTATTGGCACAAAATACTGAGACTAAACGAATTTATTGTTACAACAGGCTGCAGTAGTAATAAACTTTGAATTATAATATATAAGAAATAAAATTCAGGTATAGCTTTCACTTACTTTTGCCAGGGGCTTGCCCGCGTGGAGGTCGGAAATTATCCTACGGGAACGTACTACCGGGATAAAAAGTATCAATAAGTGCTGTGTGTCAAATTTCATCCAAATCCGTTCGGCCGTTTTTGCGCGATTGAGTTACAAACATCCAAACATACAAACGTTCACATTTATAATCTTAGTAGAATATTAGGATGTCTAGAAAATAGCATGTAGGTTTTACGGAGGTTATGTTATAGGTGAACATTTTAATAGTACCCACTTAGTGATTGTCGAGATTAAGTTGTTTACGCATAAATAACCACTCTATTTATTCGACTTTGCACTTGGTGTAGAAAATGTTAATATCAAGGATTATGTGCGAAACTGTAAACAGTATTTATAATTCAACCAAGTGTACTTGTGATACTTGTTGGTTTAATGGGTCATTGAAGTTTGTACCTACTTGAGACATTGTTTTCACTACTCTGTAACTTTTAAGTTAAGGAAATTGCCATTAGCTGCTTTTATTTGTTTAATTTCGCTTCATAAGGTAACTTATCAATCACTCTGCCATAGTACCAACTGTGAGAGGTTTACATCCTCACAGTACCGGAATTATAAATGTTATTTTTCTTTTAGTATCGATGGTACGAACTCCTCAGTAGGTAGCTACGTTAATTGCGGCACCAGTGGCTTTGTTTATCATCCGAGGTGTACGTTACCTGGCACTAGGACACTTCTGTAAAACCACCTAGGACACTCCACTCCGAAAGTGGGACAAGGTCTGATCAGAAGCACCGAACTCGCACTGGATGTGGGATGGGTCAGTAATCCCGCACTTCGACTCCATTTCAGCAGAAGCCTACTTGGGTACCTACGCAATCGATTGAGAGCCACATATAGGCCACTGCAGATCACAGGCAGGAGGCAAATGCACCTGGGTTTTAAGTTGGGAAGTGGTGGATGCTTCTCTTCCGTTGAAAGAAGTTTTTAAACCATAGTTTGTCCCTATATGTTCTATAAAAATTATTCCTAATAATCGTCCTACGTTTTATATTTTTATCTTCATCTTCCCTTGTCAGAATATCTAACGCAGTGATACCAACTGTTTCTTTTTAATTGTTATAGGTATCATATGTATATCAATTAATGTGTGTCTCGTAATTCAGCCATCTATCTACGTTTCACCGTATTCATAGAGGTTGTATTTAGGCACCGAAAAGTCTATTAAATATAATTTCTCAGTAGCAGCCCGGAGTTTGGATTTGTCGGGGCCCGGATGGCAATAGGCTCGCCCGCATGTCATTTGACTTAACATAACTGGCGAATAGCGGGTGTACTATATAAGTATGCCTCTGCCCAACCCTTCGAGTAAACAAGGCGTGATTTTATGTTATGTCTCTGTAGACAATTTTGCAACAATTTGATTGTTGATGGTACCGTTACCATCAGCAATCAAATTATTAGCCTGTTTGTTAAGTGGTTTCCAAACCACAACTATTTATACTTCTATCGCGATTATTAATTAATAGCGTCATTTATAATGCCTATCCTATGACACATTGAAATTAAATCCAGCCCGAACTGGAATACAACAGGAAAATGGCCTTGTATGTTGATACTAACAAAGGAAAGAATTAAGTACTTTGTTTATTCAATAATATAATAAGTTGCTGATAGCCCTGTTATCGTTTGAATATTTATTTATAACTAACATAATACTATTCGTCTGTAGTTCTCAAGGGTAGGCAGAGGTGTAGGAACATCCTTATCCCTACGTCTCTACTATAGTATAATATTATAAATGCGAAAGTAACTCTGTCTGTCTGTTACGCTTTCACGCCTAAACCGCTGAACCGATCGTCATGAAATTTGGCAGAGATATAGCCTGGGATTTGGAGATGGACATAGGCCACTTTTTTACGCGATAACCAACTTCCACGCGGGCAGAGCCACCGGTAAAAGCTAGTTGTAAATACATACAAAAATCTGCTTCGTAGATATTACTGTTTATGATCCACAATCCACAAGAACACTCAAGTAATTATTATTATTTATTTTTATTTCGGAAAAATAATCCATAGAGTGTTAGTAACATAATATTAAAACAACTTATTATCTAGTGTTAGTACCAATCACCCGCTGCACAAACTGCTTCACAATTGGAGAACCGAAACTCTCCGCTACAGTTCTCAGGATGCGGTTGCGACTGCCTCTCACTCGACTCAGTAGCGAAGCGGTTTTCTTGCGCACAATCGCGTGAAAACCGTCGGTACGAGCTTGCGCAAACATCTCCGACGCACTGCAATAGCGAGGAAGTCTCAACAACATCCTGAAACCATTATTGTACATAATACATAATGATGCGAGAAATAAGGCATAAAACATGTTCTGGTCGACGAACTGGGACTGATCTTAGCTACAAATCTTGCTTGTGAGGGATTTCTTTTCTCCTTTTTGATTGGCAAACGCATTATAAACTAAATAATGCATTAGTTTGTCCACAATATCACTACCAAGATAGCTAATGGGCGTACCTATTATGTTTATTTGATTTTTATCAAAAGTAAAAACCATTTATTCCTATTACGCTTTAAAAACGCCACACCACACCTGAGGCCCGCTTGCAAATTATCCTGCGGGAATGTAATACCGGGATACAAAGTACCTTTTTTTTTTTGGGTGGGAAATCATCAAATAACTTCTCCCGCTCTGGGTGGAGCGGGAGGGCGTGTCAGACTTTTACTGACTAAAACCCACCCGTGTTCCCTCAGTTGCCTGTGTGCCAGGGGCCGCGGTATCTCTTTCGAACAACCCGCACCCCTGGCAGGCATCGGCCCTTGCGGACCCCCCCATTTGGTGCTGACATCTCTTTGAGGCGCGCGTGGAACACAACGCGCCGTCGACCCGGGCTTGGTCCTTACCGGACAGCGAGCTACCCATTACTCGCCGTCCGCAAGCCCGCGCCTACGGTGGCCGGGAATCAGCCTGGGATTCCCGACGCCCAGGGCGTCTCCCGCAGCGACTACGGCCGTGAGGGCGCATATACTGCCTCTCCCTCACGTGCGCCGCCTCCCTCTTCGCGAGCATTACTGCTTGGCAGAAGGAGGTGACGGCTAACCATTCACTCTCGCTCCGTGCCATGGCCTGCACCAGGGCCGGACGCGAGAGATCGCCGCCCCCGATCGCCTCCACGAGGACACGGCGGTGCTCCGCCCAAGCCGGGCAGACCGCCACCGTATGCTCCACCGTGTCCTCAGGGCGATCTTCGCAATGGAAGCACCCGGGCGTTTCCTCCCGCCTTATACGAAACAGGAACCTCCCGAAACAACCGTGTCCGGTGAGGACCTGCGTCAGGCGGAAGGTGAGGACGCCATGCCGCGTCTCAAGCCACTCCTCAAAGAGGGGACATACCGCCGCTATTGTGGCGTGCCCAATAAAAAGTACCTTTCCTATGCGTTAATCCAGGTTATAAACTATCTGTTTGCCAAATTTCATCCAAATCTGTTCAGTCGTTTTTGCGTGATTAAGTAACAAACATCCACACTTTCACATTTATAATATTACTAGCTTCCGCCCGCGGCTACGCCCGCACGGAAGGCGGAAATTATCCCGCGGGAACGTACTTCCGAGATAATAAGTATCCTATGTGTTAATCTAGGTTATAATCTATCTGTGTGCCAAATTTTATCCAAATCCGTTCAGCCGTTTTTGCGTGAAAGAGTAACAAACATCCATCCATTCATACTTACAAACTTTCGCGTTTTGAATATTAGTAGGTTATACAAGAAAACTTTTTATCAAATGCGCAAACTGTAACCATGAATTCAGCATATCATTCTAGATCCCTCAGCGCAGAAATTTTTCGCCGGTTATACAAAAAAAAAAACAGCTGTTCCATACATTTTGACCGCGTAGGTATTGCACTTTTCTATGAAACAGCTGATTCTTTTTTGTAAAACTAACGAAAATTTCTTCGCTGGGGGGTCTAGAATGATATGCTGAATTCATGGTTACAGTTTGCACACTGGATAATTTTTTTTCCTGTGTATAATATTATAAATGTGAAAGTTTGGATGTTTGTTACTCAATCACACAAAAACGGCCGAACGGATTTGGATGTAATTTGGCACACAGATAGATTATAGGCTGGATTAACTTAGAGGATTCTTTTTATCCCGGTAGTTCGTTCCCGCGGGATTATTTTCGACCTCGAAGCGGGCGAAGCCGCTGGCAAATGTTTGTACTGTATAAATAAAAAAGAAGTCAAAAGCACGTTTTCCTGTTACAGGTGGGTCCAAGCCCGGCCGCCGCTGGAGGCCGGCGAGCGCATGGTGACGCCGCGCTCGCGCCGCTCCGACGAGCTGCACACGTCCACCGTCATCCCCTACTTAGTGGAGCGGCACTACCCGTCGGCGCAGGAGTACTTCACCGAGCGAGACTACAGGCACGGTCAGTCTGATACTGATGATGAACTATTCTATGATGTTACTGACTTTGCATATAAGCAGTGAAGAATATTTTTAGTGTAGAATATAAAAAGTTTAAGCATTTCTTTTCGTATTGTCAACATTATGAATGAAAATGACAGTTCGAATTCGAATCGGTGCAAGCCACATGGGAAAGGCATAGATTGAAAAAAAAATTAACGTCTTTGTGCAGTGAGTGTACAGTCACCAAAAAGTTAAGTACCTAATCAGGATCGTCGGATATAGGTAGTGGAAGTATATTAAACAACCGATGGATGTTATCAAATAAAATTTTCTTTTGTTATTATGTTGTCAAGGCTTATCAAGTAAAATTTAAAAATTCTGTAATGTGGACAGTTTAGGCAGTCATGTTGACCGCCACCAATAAAGATTGAAACCGTCCGACCATATGGGGAGGGGGGGGGATGGGCCTAACTACTACACCTCTGTGTAGCCACGGTTCAATTTGCACTGTGCGAAGCATTTGGACTATTGAACTTGTGGAAAGGGTGTTCCAAATGCCAGGAAAAATTTTGTGATTATAATATGTAAATATTGGGATTTTGTATGCAATTACGTGACTGCTTGGACGTGCACTTTCATTAAATCATTTGCCGCTTCATATCTATGTATGGCCGTCTTAGTGATATCAGTAGTTACATAATAATTATATTACTATAATTCTTGTAGTCACTCTGTATTGTAAACTTCACATTATTTTTGTTGCTATGCTGAATTTAACGGAATTTATTTGAACATTTTCTAAGGTTTTGATTCACTGACGCTTGTAGCGTCTAAACGAATCCTATATTAATTGAAAGTAGCCTTTTATCTACGTAAAAACATACAAGAGGTAAAGAGATTCGTACAATTTTCAGAGCCTGAAGAAGTACTCATAGCCGGTCTCGTGCGCGCTCGCGTTTGTTCCTTGAGTTAGGTTCGTTGCATGCGAGTGACGGAGCCCCAATCTAGCTTACAGGCGTTTAGTCGACCTTCACAATGACGTAATAAAATCGCGGTGGGATTTTTTGGCGCACTCGATTTTCAATTCTAGGTGTTAAACCGAGCATTGGGAATTCAACAGAGTGCATCTCAACGTGTCGAATTTTTTTTACTGTTCGATTTTCAACTCTTGGCGCTAAACATAGGGTTAAAAATACAGTGCACAAAAAAAATCCCTCGCGATTTTATTACGTGCTTGTGAATGTCGGCTTATACCCCCGATCTTATATCTATATGAACAGCCATATACCTACATAATATACCCGCTATAACAATATCAGGCTTATAGTGATTTATAAAGACTAATTTATGTCCCAAAACAAAACGTATTTATGATGCGAGTAAATATAAGATAACCGATAAATAAGTGCAGTAAAATATATTTTTAAATATAAGTACTGTATGTTTGCGTGTATCTAGTGCTTCACTAATAACATAGTTTTCGATTGAATGACATATGAGATTGCATATGAGAATGACGACTTTGCAGTGAGACGCAGATTACATACTATACAGATACATGACTTTACTCATTGGTCAATTACTCTTTAATGTTGATAAAGGCGTAAGCGCAATCTTAGTTGTTGGCCCGTATTCGGGTACCCAAGTTAACCCACTGCGAACGACTAAGTTCAATAATTGCATCGTAACAGTTGTTCTTACGGGACTCAACTTCTAATGTTAATGTTTCCTAGTCAAGAAAGTTCATGGATAAGCAAATTAACTATCAACATAAATAATCCGTAATTTTAAATCAAAACTATCATTCTCAACCATATGATGGCTTTAAAACGGAAAATTGAAGTAGAATCAGAAAATCGTAAAACTGCTTTTGAAAATGATATCTTATTAGTATGTTAGTATCTGAATAGTATGCAATCCTGTGTCGCGGGGCGTGTCGTGTAACGTAGCGTGCGTGTTGCAGAGCTGGGCGACGGCGGGTCGCGCACGCTGTCGACGGCCGAGCTGTCGGACGCGGCGTCGCGCCGCAAGCGCCGCTGGCACTCGTCGTGCGGCCGCCTGCCGTCCTGCCGCCTCACGTGATGCCTCTCTCACGTCTGATGATCCTCAGCTCATCACTCCTATACATGTTCTGATTCCCTGTTACTTGTTTCTCCACTTAGTAGTCCACTTTGCCATCACTGTTGTTGCCGAATAGAATGCCTTAAACTCCTCTTCTCACCGGTTTTGTCTCTAAATTGAACGGCACCTAGACCTCGTTTCCTTCGATGTTTGATCAGCATTCGCTCTGAACAAAATCGACTTTGGTATACTTAATGTTGCTATTTATTTGTTTGTGTATGGTTGTTACATGTAGTTTCCTGTATACTCCTCTAATAGTAAAGCAATATAAAGCTTCAATAGAAATATGTGTCTGAATTGAATATTGAGAGACCAATTATTTAGTACATTTTCTGATATGACATTCAATCACATACGTCTGTTAAAGCTAATATTACCATAGACGTGTATGTATATTTAATTAGATATCAAGGAGTTCATGCAATGACAAAAAATATCATAAATGTAAAATAGTACCTGTCTTATTTGTCTTTCAAGATGTATGATGTAAAGTGAACATGTATTTAGTGTAATTATTAGTAGATCTCAAATTTTAACGTGGCAATAAAAAGATAATATTTTTATAAAAAAAGTATTGCTATAAAACCAAATTATAATAGAGTTCTTGCCAAGAGGGAAGCACCAACTATAATATTATCAATTTTAATTAACTTGGTGTTCATTTTGGTTTTTTTAAATGTGGTGCATGTTAATGTCGATCAGCAGATATGTAATTCTCATCTGGATGATTGAATCCCACGCTTTCTCATTAGTTGATTGACGGACAAATGAGTTGCTGACTGTGACTGACTGTCAGCACAAAATGTTTGTTTGAATGGTTTTGGGTATGATCGATTTTATTATTTTAGTTGTTAGATGTAAAGTACAAGTTATTATGGCGATTATTATACATTAAATTGTTGTGTAATATCGTTAAATGTCATCGATTGGAATTTATCAAAAGAAGAATGTTACAGGATGCGAACAAATTATTGCATGGTTTGGATATTCTAAAAGGACACGGCTTGTACACATTTCAGAAATCTGTGTACCTGTTTCCTAATAATCTCTTTTCCCATCTCAACACCTCAGACGGACCTCACTTTTATAACTTATTTATATTGAAATATAAATTACGTTAGTATTTAGGTATAATTAGGCAAACGGCGCATGATTTTCTGTATTTCCTATTTGGATTGTTGTTGCTGTGGAATTTGTATTGCTGGACCGACGATCAATGTTACATTAGGTCTAGATCTAATACAAACCTTTTATCACTTTACTTCTGCGCTAAATTGTTTGTTCACATAATTATAATGTTACTTAGTTTGTGCAATAACTGTTATAACTTGATGAAATGCTGTTCTAGTAAGTAGTTTAGGTTAAAGCTTACTTAAGCCATATTGTAATGAGATTATTGCGCAGGTGATCTCTTCACGCCAAAGGCGGTTTTTGCTAAAAGTATTTAATTTAACTGTAATAGTTTGTGTCCACTTATGTCGCACTTGTATTTGAAAAGTGAGGTCTTACATATTACTGTTAAAACGTGTGTTTACGCTTAAATACAATGAAAGGATGTATGTTTAGTGCCTGAAACAAAAAATAACGTAAAAAAACTGAAAAAAATTAAAGAGAATATTAATATATTGTAAATAAAAAGTCAAAGTAATGTGCATTATGTTTTTCATTTATACAATCCTGTATAATACTTCCAGAAAAAATCATAACACTCTGACATCTTACTTGGCTTGATTGCTCTCAAATACGAAGTTTATGATATGACATGAGGGCCCTATATACCACAAAACTTTTCAAGTAAAAATTTACGAAATTGTAAATTTTACAAGCCTAAAGTTTTGCGGTAGGTACACCCAAAACAAAAAAACTTTTAATTTTAGTTACAAGTCTACTCATAACCCTCATGCTTTCTGACAGGGGTGCGTATTGTTGTAAAGAAATACCGTGGCCCCTGGCACACAGGCAACTGAGGGAACGGGTGGGTTATAGTCAGTAAATGTCTGACACGCCCTCCTGCTCCACACAGAGTGGGAAAAGTTATTTGATGATTTCCCACCCTCAAAAAAAAAAACCCTCATGCTTTGCGCGAAATAATAGGGTAAAACACCCATTTTGTTAAAGTGCCTTATTTAGATTCTAAAATGCTAATAAACCACAAAAAACATCATTTTTATTGAATCGATTAGTGCCATAAAAATGCATTTAAATTTGACATTTTCGTATTTCTTGCGTAATTTGACGAAAACGCTGGACCCAGCAGTGGGTGCCATTATATTGCTCTGTGGGTATGACGTCAGTTTGCTGTGTAAACAAATGCACTGATGTTTTGTATGATAATTGTTTATAACTAAAAAATGAGTTATTATTCTACTTATCGTTGGTTTGCTGTTCCTGAATGTAAGATATTATTTCAACAAACATTTCAACAAACTTTGGTTACGAACATAATAAAAGTACAAAGTTGTTCAGTTGATTAGTTTAAACAGAGGTATGACGTTATAACATGGCGGCTACTATTTCATGGTGTTCAAAAACAGATTAAAAAAACTGAAATCTTTGAACCAAATTAATTAGGAATTAATTAGGATTAGGCAAAAAGCAGTAGGAAAATGTTGGTTTTGACCAACATTTTCCTACTACTTTTTGCCTAATCTATCTCAATTATATATTTTTAGATTTTTTCTCATATAGAGTAAAATACCCTATTGTGACTCATAAATATATGTATTTGTAATTTCTGTGTTACTTACGCAATTTTTTCTACAATTTACCAATTATCTAAGTAGATTGTACACTAAGCTGGTTGGTTGACGAATCCTAGCCCCGATTTCTCGCATGGATGACGTCATTGCCGATCGGGGGCTAAGCTGCATGGCTTGATCATGGGTTACCCGGGTAGATATCAACTCATCCATCGCAGTCCACACATACACACATGTGTGACATAAACTATTGTGGTAAACCTACTTATACCATAATATTTTATGTCACACCAAATTATTTCCCAGAAGCTAGAATGGTTCCAATTGGTCGTTTCCAAGGGAGATGAGCCCGGAAGAAACTCGACGGTGACACTTAAAAATAATTTGCTTTTCCATACAACGGTTTCACATTACACTGTTAATAGGTATGGGAGGACAGTGTAGCCCTCTCAACGTGTACCAGAGGGGTAATTGCGTAATACACTAGCAGTAGGAATCGCTTTAATTTTGACAGTTCCACAACATTCATGGCGTTGTTTACGTAACCAAGCAGACAATTTTTTTCGAATATACAAAAGAATGGATTAGCAATAACCTTCAAAATTATTCAGATGCTGATGAATAGTGTGTTACACAATTACGGTGCTGGTCCTTGACAGAACACTATACCTACTGTCGAACAAGCCATTTGGTTTCCCGATCAAAAATGTTCACTTTTCCAATACCTACATTGCCAGTATAATTTTTTTCTGTGCGTAGGTAGGTAGAAAAGTGATGTAAAAGAATTATTGCTCCTACTTCAGTACACTCAACATTGTTTGAAAAGTAGTTGCTAATGCTACTTAAACCATAAGGGGGCGTCCATTAATTATGTGAGGCAATTTTGGAGATTTTTCGACCCTCACCCCCGCTATGGTGAGATGTCGTAAGATTTGTCACGACCCTCACCCCCTCTCCATAATCTCACGAGAGATATTTCAAATACGTGTTTAAAGTGTAAAAACGTTAATCTGTGCTTATTTGCGTTGGATTTATACGTTGCATTTAGCTGGCTTGGTTAGCCGGTGGCGGTTTAACCATCGAGGAGCTACAGTGCTACATTGTGGCGTTCGCATAACCGCGATTAATATTATTTTGTAGGATTTAGCCATGTTGGCGGAAAAGCATGCTTTACATAATTTAACCCGGTTTTCTCGAAATATTACATTGTTTCTTTGCGGAAAAAAATATAAATTACGTGATATTTGGCGAGAGCCCCGCTCACCGCCACGTGAGAATGGGTGAGATTCGACTCGAGCCCCCCCCCCCCCAACACCTCACGTAATTAATGGACGCCCCCTAAAGCTTGTTCGACAGGACAAGTTTGACCCCTGGGTTGGCTTTGTATGTCTCATAATTACCTAAGTCTGTCTAGCAATTTAAAGTCAAAAGACGATTTACATTTTCGATCGTATTAAGTAGATACCTAGGTAAACAAAATGTGAACTAATTAGTTTTACAATCCATAACCACCGAAGCGAATGTGGGCGTTTAAATTACCAACATGTCTATTACACCTTAATTCTGTTCACATGGGAACCTATCAGGCTAATCTGTTATTCATTATTATCGTGTAAATTATATTTCTCATTCATTCAAGCTTGATGATATTCGCTAATAAAGCGTTTTTTGCCTGAACTTTGCGCAGAATGCACCTACCTACGAAATTAATTGCGGGCAAGCGAAGCTAATCGGTGTAGGAAAACCTACATTGCGTAGCTAAGAACCTACGGTGCAATTAAGGTAAGGTGTACTGTAGACAAACCACAGTAGGCCTTTTAGTCGCTACATGGCCTATTGTGGTCTATCTATGGTTGAGGTAGTGAACGCAAAGCTGGCCCAAATAGGCAAGTAGGTAAACACGACGCAACGTTTATAAACATAACACCAATATAAACGAATGATTTTGGTGGCTACTGATTTAGGGAAAATTAAATGATGGGGGCAGATGTATCTTCTCAAACCTAGAGGTAAAACCATCGACGAAACGGCTACAGGATCATGGCAATGACTCCCAGACATTCTTACCTCTTGTTCTGTCGTTTGTAACTGCACTGTGAGCAACCTCTGTGCTGCCACTGAAAACGCTGAACTGTTTGTGGCTTGCCAATTACGAGCCTTATCGATACGAAAAAGGGAACAAGCGTTAGGTTGATCATCTACGATTAATTAAGTACCTAGGTGTTTACACATACCTACATACATGTTACTTGATAATACCTTGAAACGAACTGTACCATCCACGTAACATAATCGGAAATCTACCTACCGTCAAGCGATTACCGCTCCAAGCCCTGCTCACTCATGGGTAGTGCGTTACCTGGATGGTGTGAATTGCTATTTCGTAAGCAAGGGGGGCTATGCGCCAGCGCCGGCTTGCGACCCGATTCGCAGCCACAATGCGCGGAAGTGCCCGGTGCGTTGCCCTAACGCCGCACCGCCTTCCGCCATATCAGGTCCTGATATAATTGGAGCACTGGGCTGCGCTAAATAAGTATGTTGAATAGCTAGGTTATGGTTATCGAATGTTATGCATCGGTTGACCGTAACATTATTTCTAACGAGTAGGTATAGGTACTCACCCTGCTACATTACGTGGGATGTGTTATTTTACCTACAAACGTTTTTGTTTTTGCTAAGTGGTCTTGAATATTCATTTCGCAGTTCAGTAGCAGTTGAGGTCAAGCTGAAAGGGTACTGAACTTCGAACTGAACCCAAGACTTGGAAGCTAAAAAAAAATATCTAGGTTTTTATAAACCGACTTGTCTTCTAAATTGAGAAATAAATTCATGTCAATAACTTTACTTTTGTTTGCTGTCCTAACCAACTTGTTGATAGGTTGAGGAAAAATGATTTCGTTTCCAAAGTAAGTAGCTAGTAGGCATGTAATTATTTCCAAACCGATGTTCCTGGAGTATGTTTCTAAACTAATCAAAGGAATGTTAGGCATTACTCTTTATGGCAGTTTAATCGAGTTTCCAGAAGACGCTTGCAAGTTCTTATCTATTATATATAAGATAAGTTCTTATCTTTATCTATTATATACACAAGACAAATTGTTGAGTAAGTAGGTACCTATAGTTATTTCCAAAGTGTTGCATAACTATCTAGGTAAGGCTTAGGTAAGCACGCTAAATGTTTAAGTTATATATGACTCGTAATAAAGAACTTGTATAGTTTAGTAAGAAACCAGTGGATGTTTTTGAATAAAATATTTATCAAATTAAATTTCATTCAAAACATTTATCAGTTTACTACTAAACTTCAAACTATATCCGACGACTCTGGTTACTTATCACTTTTGGTGACGGTACTTCACCCCCACAATGTAATCCCGGATCATCGAGACCCGTAATGAACAGCACTTTCCCGAATGACTACCGCCCAAACTAATCATTATCATCATAATTTCAGTACGGAATCAGCCACTGATTTTTCTTCCTTTCCTTTATTTTTTATGGTTTCGTGTGTCAGCTGCAACTCTGACGCTGCTATCAATCCAACATGCTTCGGGCATCCTGAGTTTATTTGACTTTGTCAATTAGTAATTTTTGTAAATAAGTAAAAACACTTTAGCACTTTAAAAATAAGACTGGTTATTTGGAAGAAAAAAAAAATTAGGCTCATTGTCACCATTTTATGATTCCGAACTCAAAAGGTGCCAACGGAACTCTATTACTAAGCCTCCGCTGTCGGTCCGTCTGTCTGTCAGTGGGCTGTATCTCATGAACCGTAGTAGGTAAACAGTTGTAATTTTCAGTGTGCATTTCTATTACCGCTATAACATATTTATCCTATCCTACTAATATTATAAATGTGAAGTTTGTATTTTTGGACATTTAGATGTTTGGATGTTTGTTACCCAATTACGCATAAACGGCTCAACGGATTTGGATGAAATTTGGCACTCAGATATTTTGTAGCCCAGATTAACTTATAGGCTACTTTTTATCCCGGTAGTACGTTCCCGTAGGATAATTTACGACCTCCACGCGAGCGAAGACACTGGCAAAAACTAGTAAACAATAGAGTTAAAAATTAAAGGGGTTCGTAATACAAGAAACGTGTGTTTTCAGCATTTTTGCGTTGTGATATGTAACCCTTCGTGTGCGAGTCCGAGTCGCACTTGACCGGTTTTTTATTTGTTTATAAGGTAATAGGTTTTTTTTTGGATGGGAAATCATCAAATAACTTCTCCCGCTCTGGCTGGAGGAGGGCGTGTCAGACTATTACTGACTAAAACCCACCCGTGTTCCCTCAGTTGCCTGTGTGCCAGAGGCCGCGGTATCTCTTTCGAACCACCCGCACCCCTGGATAAGGTAATAGGTTGGTCCTAAAATTGATTATGTAGTTTTTTTAGTTAGGTAGAGCAGTATTTTACAACGGGTCAAGCAACAAAGTCGTAGGTAACCGTTGCGTGCAGAGGAGTGGTGTCATCAACACTTCATTACACGCGAAGTGAAGGGTTGCCGAAGATGGTCATTATCGTTTTTCTCATTGTCAGTGCATAAAGTTCAAGGTGCGTTTTTTGTAGGTTAATCGAATCAAACTTCCTAACAACATAGTCTTAACGTGTCTCACAGTTGGTTGCTGATAGATCGATGAGTTAGCTACGTATTTGAACTTTAGGTAGGTACTTTAATCTTTGAGATAACCTTTGTAAAAGACTCATCTATTCTTCCATCCCATAATCCCAGGTCAATATGGGGTCGCGTCTTCTTGTACAGTGGCGGCAGGACGTTCTGTCCTGGGTTGTCATAGGAGTTAGGTTTGCGCTTTCATCTCCCTCTCGGTACTGGACCACCCTGTAGCGAGGGGTCTTCCTCTTCCGAGGCGTGTCGTAGGGATATTTAAAACAGTTTTTACTGAGAAACTAACATGTCTTCTCATTACGTAGCCGTATCCGTATCATCTAAGCATGCTTTCTTTTAGTTGGTTTTAATGTGCCTACAAGTTTTGTAAAATTCTCTTGAATCTAAAGACTCTTGGTCAAACATAGTAAAACAAACCTGAAAGACTAAAGTTTAAAGAGACACCCTTCTTGTGTAGAAAGCTATAGAAAAGATAAGTACGATTATCTGTTGTAGAGCGTTCTTTACATAGATGGCTTTCCTTGTAGTTTAACATTAGCTTCAAGGGCACTTGTAACCCCGATTTAGATATACTAAGTAGCTAGTCCTAGCAAGTACCGACCTACCCATCTGCCCTTTAAATAATGAGATACAGTAGTCAACTACTTATTAGGTACCTTATTATAAGCAGACGATCTTGAATGCAATCAAACAGCACTCTAACAAGAATCTTCTGTATTAAATAAAATAGCTACGAGGTGAGTAGGCAATCGCTTGTTTAAGCGCCCATTCATAAATGCCTTATTGTAGGTCGTGAAAGGATGTGCCGAGGATGCCAGCTCGCTTTAGTCCTTGGACTAGTGTACAGACATTGTCATAGGAATATTACTAAAGTGAGTAAATATTATAATATTATGTAGGTAGGTAGGTACAAATGTTTTTCGCACTTAGACTATTCAACAACAATGTAGTTTTGAAACTTGATTGAAATCTGTCAGATTGCCACAAATTTTAGAGCTAGAATAGAAGGTACAGCTGCTTATTAGTCAACTCGCACGGATTTAATTTACCAGAAATACGTAGGTATACGAAAGTGCCAGTTGCCTATACGTATGTATTGAATTGTCGGTTCGCCCACAAATAGAAAAATATACAGGGTGATTGGAAGATGGGTGCAAAGCTTTAAGGCGAAGATAGTACAGACAATTTAGAACCATTTAAGCCATGGTTGTCTTAGACGAAGTCTTACCAAATATTTTTAACCAAATTTTCAAGTTTTTTTTCGGAAATTCTCAAAATTTAATGTAAACTGCATAATTATGGCCAAATTGAATGATAAATGAATTCATTTTTTATTTATTTAATTAAAGTAATGTGTAAGCAATCAAGCAAAACATGTTTTAGGCTTCTGTGTCATTAGACATTTTTTTTACAGACATTTAAAGCTCAGAAAAAATAAAAAATTTGTACAATACGTCTTTTAAACCTTATTAAAAAAAAAAAAAATTGGTAAGACTTCGTCTAAGACAACCATGGCTTAAATGGTTCTAAATTGTCTATACTATCTTCACCTTAAAGCTTTGCACCCATCTTCCAATCACCCTGTATAATAAATTTACTTCGTGCGAGTCTCCGATAGATAAGATTACCTATATTATTTTAAAGTGATGATTCGCCTAATTCGGGCGAGTAAATTCATGCGAGTCAACTAATAAGTACGGGGAGTTTGAGAGTGCAATAAATAGGCATTACAGTGCAACACCGAGCTATATTTCATAATTTCATTTAGTAGGTAGGTAGGTACTTACCTAATATTGAATAATAAATAAAAACAGCAAAATATTTGAAAGCTATTTGCGACGTGGCCAACTTTCAGAATTCACCCTCTTAAGGGGGAGCGCCAGGGGAACCCGAGAAATTCGTTTTTTTTATAATTGCAGGTAGACATTTATACCGTATTTCGTTCAAAATACCTAACCTGACCATTGTCAGGTAAATACGATAATTCTGTAAATACAAACTTGTTACGGTCTGAATCGTATTTTATTCAACAGAATGTACAACCTGATACTTTGCAAATTGCAAAAAATTTAAGAAAATTAGAATTTTGCGGATTACCCTGTCGCTTCCACCCAAAAAAAAACCCTGTCGCTTCCCCTTAAGTGTGCACTGTCGACTAACAACAATGTGAGCGACTTTTGGGATACCTACTGACATTTAACATTGACACTATTTTCACATCACATTTAAGACGATAATCATTTGCATTGCTGACCTTCTGTGCAATAAACACGGGAAAATGCGAGTACATTCAGAAACAAATTAAAAGAATAACAGAGCAGTCTCATAGTCTTATTTTGGACCTTGTCCTTAATAGAGTAATTGTTTTTATTTAGATTAGTTTTTATAAAACTTGCTGAAAGTTTAACAAATATTTTTGAATAAATAGAAATAGACAATGCTGTTGAAATGTTGTTCACCACCTAAACTAAAATAAGAGTATTGCTATCTATCTCGTAATGACATACCGCGAAATAAAAAGACAAGTTACAAATTCAATTACGTCTCGATTGCCTTGAATTTTGCGTGATTTTAAACATGTTGTGTCGTAGTTGCGTCGAAGAAAATCTTAGGGCAAATTTCACCAAATGTTTATACCTAGAACAAGTCATAACCTGCGAATGAATTTTGAATTTTTGACAGTTTTTTCCATAATAGAACTGTCAGCCGTTAATTTTATTTCACGGATAAAAGTTATTTGACTTTGGTAAAATTAGCCCTTAGTGTAACTAAATTCGACAACTCCAATCTATTTCCGCCTCTTTCTTGTTTGATTGGAAGGAAAAAGATAGCAATAGCCTTAATAATGTTTAGTTGGTGCACACCACTTATGGTGTGCACCAACTAAACATTATTAAGGCTATGGTGATACTTATATCACCATTAGAAATCTACGTTCCTAAGTTTTAGTGATACGGATATTTCCGGTTTAATTAGAAACTAAACATATGAATGGCATTCTTTTTTTCTCACATGTCTTTAACAAATAAATGAAAAGATTAAGAAAAAATACTTAGATACGCAGGTCAAGCACATGTGAATGGCCTTTTATGTAACAAAAATCACTTGGTAAACTTTGAAGAGGCAAGTAACTTCTTAGGTACCATTGAATATTTTGGTATAGCTATGTACTTAAGTTGTACAACCTGTTGCTTGTTGCAGGTACCCGTAGGATTGTGTCATCATTGAAATGGTATTTATTTCCCAGCCGTTTTGACTGCAGAGGTCAGGTAAATGCCAGCGGCAAAGCATGCGGAACTTGCTACGGTACAATATCTAATGGGAAAATTGAATTCATGACAGTTTCTTTATGGGCAATAAATTGGAAAGCATTCTCGTGTAGGTACTTATACTTATCTATTCTATTTTAGCCTGAAATTGTTTGGTTCAATTTATCATCGTCATGCACAGCACAGGAAACAATTAATTGAAGCATTGTCTAGCGCCTGACATTAAGTTTAATTTTAGCACCGAGATCATGAAAACCAGTCAACACGATAGATTGTAATGGAAGCTAGTCAGTAAAGGTGATGTATTCATGTGATATCATACCATTACATCATTAGATCTACCATCAACTGACTGACAGTTCAAAAGGCTATGAGAAAATCAGTTCATCCGCCTTATTCATGAAGGTTCTAATAAAATAGTTTTGTTATATCAGTCCACACTGGATCATCGACAATACCAGTCTCGCACGGCTAAATTGATGGGGTCAAAATCACAGACAAATGACGATCTAGAGGTGAGGAGGCGCGGGCGCAGTGAAAGTGCTCACGCAATTCTATTGTGACTCTGATTGATTTGCAAGATAGACGATAAGTTGCGCTATCATAGATGCGCTATTGTTCTTCCGACCCAAGCAATTAAATACTATAAACTAACGCTTGAAGATATCAATCAAATTTGAACCTGTAACTCTTAAAGCTCTACACCCCAATTGCGTAACACCTTCGTTCACAATACGATGGTTTTTTAAGGAAATTCCTATTTCATTGCTTCATATGTTTGAAAAATTCGTCTGTTCGACAACGTAAGTAAATCACTTCATTACTGTTGTTGAATGGTCAAAATCAAAGGCATTGCAATAGTTAGTTTAGATTATGATTCTTGAAACTTTGTTAAAATTTTGTAACTGTACACACAAATACATACCTACATAGGTACCTACTACTTCCGGGATTTTTCTTAGTTTAACAAATCTTTGAAAATATCGTAACTTTTTTTTGGCAGCCGTACCCAAAACATTGATGACTGTTATGTATCTTTTTTACACCTGTGTCCATTTAAGATTTATAAATAAATTAATCGTAAGAACACGTGGGTGAGCTAGAAAGTGAAGATAAACGCAATACCGATAGAAAACTCAACCTATCCTACGTAACGCCATATTTGTTAATTAGCGCCTATTGTGGGTGGAGATTGAGCAAACCAATCAACATCGATGACCCTTTGCATGCCATCTTAACATCATTTTCACATTTTGTACGGGTCAAATCCATAAACATGATGGTACCTTTAATTGCAGTAGTGGGAATGTGATATTGTTCCAAACTCTATTAAGGGGATACCTTCAATGGTTTCCCATAAGTGCTAAAAATATTTTTTATTTAGTGAACGGTTTTACGACCGTCTACTTTGAAAAGAAACACTGAAAGAAATTCAGAAGTATTTTTCGTACGCTACGTTGTTAGGTCTTAAGTAAACGAATCTCCAATTAAATGGATCTCACCTACCGTCATGTCACCACCGTCTCCGCATCACATCTCAGGCACGACTTCATGACTAACGAACCAAAGGTTTAACGCTCTATCTACATGATTATATTAAAGTATCCATTCACATTCGATGCTCATTACGCAACCACCATTTATAAGTCAACAGAGTCATCATAAGTCTGTGAGAATGTAGTGCTTCGTGTTCTATCGGTATCGGTATAGAACGTTACACTGACACATTGGTTTACTTTACTATTGCAATCAGTTTAAATGTTTTTGTAATATGTACAATCGGCGACAAAAGCTGTTTATCGTTTTCAGATTTTTCAATCGTTATTTCATCATTTCAAACTTAAACTTAAGGGGAAGATAATAAACCATGGTTAGACCTGCTGTCTTGTATGGGTCAGCCACAAAAGGGATGAATGAAAGGCAGTTGCATGCAGCTGAGATGAGAATGTTAAGAGGGGTACATAAGAGGAAGTCTGAAAGTGACACCGAATAACTGAAAAGTTGTGTAGAAATCGGTTGTCATGGTATGGGCAAGTGACACGGAGGAATGAGGAAAATGTGAGAAAAGTTTTAAGTATGAATGTCGATGGCTATAAAATTAGTAGGAGACCAAAGAAACGATGAATGGACTGTGTGAATGATGGATAGAAAAGGTGTGACTACGGAGATGGCGACTAATAGAGAAATGTGGAAGAAAAATACATGTTGCGCCGACTCCTAATAAATTGGGATATGGGCAGGAGAATGATGATATTCATCTTTTTCATCGGCAAAGCCTTAAATATTTAACTAAAATCTTACTTATATCAATCAACTCATCCTATCGCAGACCTGATCTGCGGTCTGCGATAGGCTGAGTTCTCCCAATCTGCGCCACAATACCCTGTTCTCCGCCTTCCGTATCCAGCCCGTCCAGCCATCTTTAATAATAAACAATTTATTTTCAGGTTATAAAGACCCATAGATACATACCTTAACTTATGTATACATACATATAATAACAATTGTGTTAGCAAATAAGACTTAAAACTATGTTAGTATCAATAAGTGGCACTAAGTCTTTGTGCGCTCCGGTGGCACGCGTCCGCGAAAGCGGCGGAATAACCACATCCTGTGGCCAAAAGACCTGACTTGTGTGACCTTAATCTTTATATTGTCCTGTACGTGTTTATGTCACTGAACTCCTCCTAAACGGCTGGACCGACAATGATGATTTTTTTGCGTGTGTTTGAGTGGGTCCCTGGATAGTTTCGATTCACAATTGAACCCGGTAGGTGGCGCTGTAATTGAATTCTAGGAAACAGGACCACGTCTGTTAGGTCAGCTAGTAGAAATGCTGAAATGAAATGTTTCGAATAATTTTGTGTCCATTTAGATGAGATGTAAAAGTGGCAGTGTTAATTGACTTGTGTCGCTTACCGTACAAGTTCTGAAATATCCGATGGCTTGGATTCCGTCACCAGTCGCAGATTGATGCAGCTCATGCAAATATGGATGTAACGGAAACGAAAGTTATGCTCGGATCGCCGTAGGTTCATAATTGGGTGTTTAGGTTATAAGAGTTACTCAATCTGTGGATGTTGCCAAATGCTTTAGCTTCAATTTCATACCCTAAATTGTATATGGGCGTCATAAAAGTTAATAGTGTTCAGTTGAGTCACGGTGTTAATGTTAAGAATAATAACTTAGATTTTGGAAGATCTGTGTATGAAAGAAAGCAACTGATTTAAGGAATCTGCAAACCAATTATTTGTTTATGATTTTTACATAGATACTTAGTTGATTAAAAATGCCAGTCATTGCTCACTCTGTCTGTAGTGAATGCTTCGCCTTTGTTAATTAATATCTCAATCAAATAATCCTTGTAGATATCTATATCCTTCCTTAAGTTTTATAAAATTAAAAAACTACATACAATACAATTATCATTAAACATGCATGTTCGAGAAAGTGCACTTTTTGTCCCATGTAAGTAAAGACAGAAGTAATGCGATGCCTTAATGCAAAGCTCCTTTTATATTTATCCTAATTAGCATTTATTTGCGTGCGACGCTATATGAATTACCTTGAACAACTGTCCTCAATGTAAGTGTTAAAAGGTTGGATACTGACTGATATTGAATTGGGAACTTCTTATTACGCTCAAGATATGTCCCAAAAAATGCAAAATAAAGCAAAAATTATCTTTGAAGTTAACAGGGAAGTCGTCTTTAGTCGGCAATGCAATGCATGCCAATCTAGCGTGCGTGTTATTAACACAATAGCACGCAAAGTCCCCGATGCAGTTGCATCGGGGACCAAAGAAATTGTTATCTTTTTATCACCGCCGGAAACTGAAGACACTTCACATCGGACTGAAAAACATACTGAGTGACTGTGGAATGTTAGATATATATCAAAGTTGTTTAAAATTTAATGATTTTGTCCTGAAGGCCAGTGAGGTAGCATTTGATCCGATAGTTGACTAATGCCCAATTACTGCTTGTAGGTATCTATGAATGATTCAAATAGTCGATTCCATCGATTTAAATTATGAACCTACCAGATGTAGCTCTATTGCAGACTTAATAACCCTTCCATTTATTTAAAGGTGTTCGTGTAAAATACATAACTGCCAATTAGAGAACGCCCAGTCTGTCACTTGCACTTATAATTTGCAGCTTAGCTCCATAACCTTAATTACCGACAGCTGAAGTGTCTCGACAGTGTCACAGACGCTAATGTTTCACACGACACGCCACGTTTTGCCTTCGAAATCTCATATAGCTTCATTGCGTTGCACCAATAAAAATGTCGACCTCAATTGGAGGTTCATAAACGAGCGAAGACTATTACCACATTGTTGGAATTGAACGCATTTTCGACATAATTTGCGTGTCGAGTACTTCGTTTGACATTTTGAGAGATAGCATCATCAACCTATTGACCTCCAATATCGAAATGACTTCTGGGATGATTGGATCTTGTTGGTAAACTTTTACATTGGTATACGTCCTACTTACTTTTCAGCTACATTCCAGATAAAATGTGAGTTCATAGGGCTTTTTTAATACTGGAAGGCTGCCGTGTTTGCGCCACTTGTAGGTTACTAGACTATTCTATTGTTATATTGAAACAGTTCATCGATAGAGACCTCGAAGCCGCAGATGTCTCTAAATGGAAATGTCGGGTACACTATTCTCTATTTGGGTTGCCCTTTTTGTCATCGTCTCGTCGACATAGCAATACTTATAAGCCTTCGGTGACTTTATTTGATACTAAATCTTCATTAGAAATTCTAAATTGACAACTTTTACAATTTCACGATTCCTTTCGAGTACTTAAACTTAACTCTTACTTTGAGAGTCCCTTGTAGTCTAAGGTAGGTACTGAAAAAAACCCGCAGGCATTTTGAAACATTTAAAGTTGTGACATTGCAAACTTTAATGCATTTAAACATTGAAATCGATTTGTAAATAACATGCCGCTTGTGTTTTCTACATGATCTTGCATTTAAAATTTTAATTTTTATCTTGATCAAAATTGCAAAATGCTGCATTACGGTGATTTCATTAAAACAATATGCTCGGATTTATCGAAGATGTAATGGAACTTAAGGAAATTGAATTAGGTAACATTGGCTCCGCTTGACGCCAGCAACGTGATATACCTGAGGCAGGTAGGGTTGAACATTTACAGGAACTTTTCCGAATTGTCCTGAAGTTTAAACCTAAGGCACCAAGAAACTGTCTAACCAAAAAGCTGTGCCAGAATTCTAATCATCATTTATTAAAAACGTGATAGGGCAATGTGTGAAGTGCGTGAAATGAGGTAACATTATTTTAAGTGGCGGTGATGCAATATATTCGAACACATTTAAGTAAAAGAGATGCGCCCGCTTTAAGGCTCCTGCAAAACGCGACGCGATTCTGGTAGGATAATTTCCATTAAATTTTCATAGAAATAGTTCTGTCGCGTTGCGCTAGGCTTAGTGAGCCTTTATGAGTTGGAACTATCTTCCGGCAAATTAAATACTGGACTGGAGTATCTCTATTCCTGGCAACCCTATCAGGAGGTCAGGTGCGGGTCGCGATGCGCCCTCGTAGCTCGAGGTCTGAGGCTCACGGAAGCGGGTGACACGGTGGAAGGAGGGGGGAGGCAGGTTGCCGGCTCGTGATATACCGTAGGTGAAAGCGCAGAACACAGTTCTCGGTTATCTAACCTCTCCTTAAGGGTCTACTGGGAAATTTTCTAGTACTGCTGTATGTACCTACATTCGCAGATTAGATTGACCTATATGTTTATGAATTAACTTAAATACATGGTCATAAGTACACACTGTTTCATTCATAGAGATGTATTGCTACTTTTTAGCAAATTGCGTAGACCCAAGTTAGACACTTTTATACATTTTTATCATATGTTCCTTATTGCATTTCATTTTTGGTCGTCCTTCGGTTCTGGGTCGTCGAGTCATTCACTTGGGCTTGCTTCAGGTCGTTGTCGACTACAGACATCCAAATAAGAAGGGGTCTACTTCACCTGAACTCATTTAGATGACTGGCTTAGTCATGTGTTCCTTGGGCGTGCGATTCAGAGGGGTTTTCTTCGATGAGTCGGGGCTTAAAATTTCCTCGTTTCTTACTCTGTCGTTAAAAGTGTCATCCCCTGCCCATCTCAGCATCCCCTTATCTTGGTCGGGTATACTTTTCTGACTTGGGTCTTTTTCATTGACCAGCATTAGGCACCGTAAATTAGAGCTAGACGGACTACTTAAATTTTTGTACATCTTTCCGTTAACATGTACGGCATTCTGCTATCGTACAACACGCCTGAGAGCTGTCGCCACTTCATCACATACATACGCACATGAAAACGTCACTTCCATATCCAGTGTTGATACGACAATTTTTATTTCAATTTTTTTTCGTCGATTGTATGTATTGGACAACACTTGAAATAAAAATGTCTTCATTCCATTCTTAAAAAGTACTGTTGTACTTTTTAAGAATGGAATGAAGACATTTTCTGTTGACGCTGAAACAATGCAATTAGAAAGCAATAACAGTAAAAAAACTGAATTAGAAATCCTCACATATCAGTAGCTAATAGCGTATCAATCAATCAATCAAACTCTAATTATCTTTCACAGATGATCACAATATTGACAACATTGAATGGAGCCAATCAGCAGCTGTAATTAATACTAATCGACGTCAGTTGTTCACATCAAGTGGCCTGTGGCAACACGCTACGAGGATATTAGATAAGGAGGTAATTAAGGCCCCTCGTCTATAGTAATAATATAAATATGGGTTATGTAAATAATGAGCAGTATTAGATTAGTTTATTGGTTCATGTCGTGAAAATTCAAGTCTTTAATAACGTCATGGCTTTAGGAGAGGTTAAAGGATTGTCATAAACATCATACACCAGAGTGGTTGATGATTTATTTAAGAATCCCGAACACCCAAAGATCTGAGTACTTACTGGTATTGCGTACCTTCAAAAGGTCATCAAGGTTTGAAGGTATGTTTCTCATCGAAAATGTATCTGATCAGGGCGGAACAAAATGAACGAAAAAGGTATTATGGTCTACAAGACTTCTGAAACCCTCGAATTCAACAGTTAGAGAATTTAGAGAATAGTTTTCTTACCTCATTTAGGACAGACATTTCTTCTTAATGCGATGAAGACATCAAACCGTCGCCGTCGGGGCGTGAGACATGCGTGGCTCATTTCATTGCATTTAAAAGTACCCATTTAGTTAGATAGTCCACCTACACCGCAATAAGTAACTACGAAGTCTACCATTACCGACACGATAGGTACCGAGCCATTTTTCAAATGAGCTGTTAGTTTAAGTTCACACTGCAACATTCTGCAAAGTTATGATATTTTTGCAGATTTTAATGTCAGTAAAATTAAAATCTGCAAACAAAAAATGCAGAAGAAAAATCTTAGATATTTGTTTTGTAGAGAAGTATCTAAACCGCCGTTAATACGAAACCCGTCACAGAAATAGACTGGTTAGTGGTGGAGATAGTGGTTGGAAACTTTGTTTGTCATAATGGAAGACCAAGAGTTTTGGAGCAACTGGCTGCAGACTTGATTAATACTCATATGATTCAGGCCTGCCGTTTGTCCCGGCTGTCATTCGCGCATCTTTGACAAACATTACGGGTAGTAAGAAGCCTGAAAGTCTGACATACGAGTCTTACCAAGCCGTATCGTATTACCCAGTAACTGGTTTGTGGTGGTCACTCCATGTAAATACTGGTATTCACCCGCATTCTGTTACAGTGAAAGTCGACCGAAATATAGTCGGGAAAAGGCCAGGCAGTTTGATTGACTCGGACCTGCACAAAAATGAAATCAAAATGATCTTATATTATATTTTAAGTCAACTTCCATATTCTAAGATGTAGCTATTTAACTTGTAAAATCTATCGGCAACCACGCAGAATTACGGTGATCTAACAGGAAGTGATTATTTGTTAAGAAATCTAGGAGGACATTCCTCGCAATTGACCAGATGCCATAACATGTTAACACGTATGTGTTTACGCTAGAATTTCAGCAATTATTCATCTAGCCAGGTGCTTGCACAGCCTACGAACAAGTTTGCAAAAGTTTCGAAAGGGTATTAATGTACGGTACATGACTAATCGATTCACCGTGAGTTTACACTTTACATTCTGGGTAAATGTAACGAATTGGTCATACCAACAATGTTTACACTGTGGACTATCGTTTAGGGGCACACATCGGAGCGCCAAAAATTATGAAATCAAATAATTTAAAGCGTGTTGTAAGAGCGGAGTTATCCGCGACCTTCGGCACCCGTGAGAAGCATCGGCGCGGTGCGCGTGCGACTCGGCATTGTTTCTCGTTAAATAATCGACAACAACCGCCGCGTGTTGCAACTGACACTAACAATCATAGTTTTTGATAGTCGCGTGCATCAATACGTCGTAAATATTAGGTCTTTACCTATGAAATTGCCGTTTTGCAGTACTGGCCATTTCAAATCAAAATAATTTTTGTTTGGGTAAGAATTCTAATTTCAAATTAATTTTATTTTAAAAACATGGATTTTTTTTTCCAAAAGTAGTCATTTGTTTATTGATTAGTGTTACATTTTCATCGCATTTCAATCTTTTTCGTCATCATGGATACGTTAAAAATTCGAGTAATTATGGAATATGAGTACCGTTGTGGCAGCAACGCGACACAAGCGGCACGCAACATCAACGACGTTTACGGAGCTAACACTACAAACCAACGCACCACCTGTTATTGGTTTGCTCGCTTCCGTTCTGGAAATTTCGACCTGAAAAATGAACCTCGCGGTCGTCCGAAGACTTTGGTCGACAATGACGAATTAAAGGCGATTGTGGAAGCTGATGATACACAATCTACGGCTGAATTAGCAGCAGCTTTCGACGTTAGCGTCAAAACAATATTGGTCCATTTGCGTCAAATTGGCAAGGTAAAAAAGCTTGACAAATGGGTGCCCCACGAACTCAATGATCGTCAGCGCGAAGTACGCGTCGAGACGTGCCTTGCACTGCTCAACAGACACACAAATGAAGGAATTTTGAACCGCATTGTTACCTGCGATGAAAAATGGATTCTGTTTGATAACCGCAAGCGCTCAGCAAGTTGGTTGGATCCTGGTTCAGCACCTAAACAATGCCCTAAACGAAAATTTACCCCTAGAAAAGTGATGGTCACTGTTTGGTGGTCTAGCGCCGGTGTGATTCATCACAGCTTCTTACCAAACGGGGTGAGCATTACTGCAGATGTGTACTGTGAAGAACTGAACACAATGATGGAGAAGCTGGCACATCTCCAACCAGCATTGGTCAATCGCTCGTCTCCGCTGCTCCTGCACGACAACGCGCGACCTCATACTGCACAGCAGACGGTCTCCAAGTTGCAAGAACTGGGGTTGGAAGCTCTCCGTCATCCGCCCTACTCACCAGACCTTGCGCCTACAGACTACTACTTTTTCCAGAATTTGGATAACTTCTTGGCGGGAAAAAAATTCAATACCCGAGAGGCAGTACAAAATGCCTTTGAAGAATTTGTTGCCTCCCGTCCAGCTGATTTCTTTAAGAAGGGCATCAATAAACTGCCACTGCGATGGCATAGATGCATTGATTGCATGGGTGATTACTTCGATTAATACAAATAAAAAATACATGAAAAAAATTCGTTTAAATTTTTTCATACAAAACGGCAATTTCATAGGTAAAGACCTATTATAACAAAGAACTTTATGTCCGCTGCCTAAAAAGTTGGGAAGGAAACTTATAGGCCAGTTGGTTAAAGTTAGGAAATACAGTGCCTTCAGCAGGAAAACGTGTTGCCGACTTCACGCACTTTGTATGACTGTACAAGAAATAGGTGATATTACAAACCAATTATATTCAATGTGTGTGAGCCACTAAAACAGAAACAGTTATTTATCTCGGCGATCGAATAGAGCAAATTGTGGGAAATCTCTAAGAATAGACGAGCGGAACGAAAGTAAGATGACTGTCGGTCCTCGCCTCCGGGTGCAATCATAGATACGTAATACTATGCGACGATTTATTTGCATTCAATTAGCGATTGTTCAACCAATTATCACCTCCATTAGTTGCGAATTTGCAATTCGAAAGAAAGATTCTGCTGATTCGATTTCTTTTTTTGTCGCTATAAGGTAATGATATATTTTATGAACGATACTTAGCTTTGATTACTGGAAAGCTGTAACGTGACCGTAATCATAATCATCATGCACTGAAACTGAATAATTTTTATCAGTTTTAAATTAAAAACCGGCGGTGGTTGGTGTTTTTCAGTTAGGTATATTAACTCCGGTATTTCACCTTCAAATAATTGAAAAGAATTGTCGAAAATGCGGAACACTTTAGACCCAATTTTAACAGTGTGGAATAATAACATTAATAACAAGATCCTGTACGATTAAGATCTCTGAGCAACTCTAGTTCCGTGTAAAGGTCATCACTACAATAAGGATGCTTCTTCAACAGTAACTTCCTGACCATTAACCACTAAATTGTCCGTTTATTTATAAATTATTGCTGAGTCATAACAATTTGGAGCAAAACAATACAAAAGATGCACCTCAAGGATATGATGTCACGGTTAAAACAAATACGTGATAGATCGTTTATTGGTAATTTGAATAGAGGTTATAATTAAACTTCTCGGTGCTGTAATTTAAAATCGTTCACGTTTTATTTGCTCGTCAGTCCTAAATCGCCGAATACACGTATATTTTTTTAAATATCGCTAGTGGCAGTGTTCTAGATTACAGGCTCGGTTAATTAATGGCGGTCATGAATGATATATGAGTGATCTCCGGTCGTGGTTCTCACGCTTGTTATCGACCGCGCATCAGTCGCGGGCGCAGGATCCGGCGCGCACCCCGCCAGGCAACCAAGGTGACTTCGCAATGAATGCTTCAAACGTCAAAGAAGATCTTTTGACAATACAATTCTATTGTTATCTGATGAAGTTGTCTGAATTCTGCCTGTCATTGAAAAGTAACTGAAAATTATGTTGAAGACTTTATATTTCGGTGGAACATTTAAACATGCTTGCCCGCTTGAAAAAGTTAATGAAAATTAACATATTTCGAAATATTCAATTCGATCTTGATGGTAATGAAGGCAATTTTTTTTAAGTATAATTAATCTTGTAATAAGGTGCTTCCTACAGCGGAATTGACATAGATTTTTATCCATCCACTTCCGAATGTGTTTACGGCTGTAGTTAGCCACCATTATGCAGCATGTTTATTGTGTGATGATCATTATCCAGCCTACCCGCGATGCTCGCAACATCTGCTTATGTAAGTAAAGTGCAATAGACTCAGAAAGGGGCAGACGGAGGAATCCTTAATTGTAGAGTAAGTATGGTCATTTCCTACAGTCTAGACGTGCAGTACTCGATTAGAGACAGTTATACTTGTGAATGTAATGCCAACGGAGCGGCTGCTCAGTGCTCACTAGCTTGTTGCAAAACAAATGAGGTTTTTACACAAGTGCAGTGCATATTCATTTTAAAACAATGCGTGTTATGGGAACCTTTGGAAAACAACAATAATTTTGTCGCAGTTGTTAATCTAAATTGTAATTTCGCAACCATGTGTGTTTAGATAGATATAATCTTTATAATATTTTATATGTGCTCAACACGAGTAGCTTTGAAGATATATTGAAACGTTTTGTAGCACACGTATTGCAATATGTTTCGTGAACTTTACAACTCTAAAAACAAAAGTCGATACGTGTGTTGTAACTAATGAAAAAATAACAATAGATCGTCAAAGATTCCTCAACAGGTTGCTTCAGTTCGCCATGGTCTGTCGGCAGTGGGCAGTGGTGGCGATCCCCGGCCACACAGCGTGAAGAACATTTGGTTCACGGCCACTAACAAGCGGTGGCCGCGGCAGCGGCGGTGGAAGCCTCCCTGTTCGTAACACTCGTACGTGAGTGAGGGGCGATCGCTACGACTTTGTTACAAAATAATGAGTTTTGCAAATCCTATAATACCTGTACTTATGCAGATTAAATGAAAGTATCGGTGTTATAATACCAAGAAATATGATGTAAATAATTTTGAGCTTATTTTACATGTCGATTATCGCTAGGTGCTCTGCAATTATATACCTATAATTGGCACAATCTTATCTCTTTCGAAGTATGTGTTATTGATGCTGAGACAATCCATCCTAAGACCTTCTGTTTTATTCGGAAACAACTAACGTTATCAAAATTGATACCTAACTTTAAAACTGAAGGCAAAAATGTAAATGAGAAAATGCCCAAAAGCTAGTGTAGCAAGATAATTACCTCATCTAATTATATTATCAATTCCTCTCACACTATCGAAAACTTTGAAAAAATACTCCAGCCAGTACCTATTACAAGCGCCAAACAAACAAAATGTTGCAATCTGAATGCAGCACGCGACTTCGCGTTTTCATAATATCCATTACCTGCAATGCATTGTTTCACAAGCCTTCAACTTTTGCCCAAAATTCGGCGCGACCTTTGACATGCGCTGCGCAGACCGGCCTTCTATGACCAACTACAGGGGAGGTTCTTCTAAACATGGCCACTAATCAACCAAGGTTAGATATGTGTCGCTAAAGACGCCATTTTTGGCTAAAATATTGGTATTAAGATCTGTGATTAGATGTTGTTTTATTTAGAAGGGCAAACATTCGAATGCAGCTGCTGTGAGGTTTGCCGGTTGATTGGCATGGAACAGCTGAAAATTTGGAAAGTCATCAAACCATAGTGTTAGGGTTTAGAAAATATAATTTAATTGACCATTATTTAGAATAACAATGACTACAGGCTATGTTCTTTTTTCCCAAATTGAAAGTATTTTGCCACACATGATTAACTCAAAGTAAGTAATATTTTACACCAGTCTATAAATCTTTTCTCATTCCAAATTTTCAATTGTCTTAATAGCAAACCAACAGTTAATGTAAACGTAATATGTAAGTTTATGTCACAGATCTAAAATCTACGTAACGTAGTAATCTTGAAACAGACAAAACTCATCAGTTTATCTAAAACATGTACCATACCTACAAAGTCAGTAGTACTGCCACTGATAGGAAGTATAAATGAACGGAAGGAAGCCAAAGGTTCTGCTAGAGTAATTTAATATGAACTATTGAACATACAGTATCTGGAGTGGAACATTATTGGTTGTATAATACAACTGAGCTGCTTATACTGATCGTGTGCGTAATTGAAGTTTAATTATTTGGATTGTAATGGTTCTGTTACACGAGGAGGCTGGTTCTGGGAACTGTAATGTGAAACGAAATAAAACTAAACGAACACTCGTTTGTTTTATAAAGGTTAATGTCTTATATTATCACTCCGTTTAATATCTTGGTGAAATAATAATAAAGTTTTCTAGTTAGAACAGGGAGCGTAAATAAAGACTGAAACTCTCAAAGTTCTCAGTTCGGCGGTAGTTAAAAATTACTACTATCTACTAGAACGTGCATCTTGGTGTAGAAAACAGATGACTTTTAAGAGAGATACGTAGTGTTATTCTGTAAAAATTTCACCGTTAAAACAAAGGTGAAGTGAGCTTCAAGTGAGCTGTCAATAGTGTCAATTTCTAGCATCAGCTTGTCTATTCTGTAAAAATCTCACCGAGAAAGCATAGGTGATGCGAGCTTTAAGTGAGCTGTCATTCTATCTGATGCTAGAAATTGACACTATTGACAGCCCACTTGAAGCTCACTTCCTCTTAGTTTTCACGATGAGATTTTTACAGAATAGCACTTCGTATAGAATAACAGCTCACTTAAAGCTCACTTCACTTATGCTTTCACGGTGAGATTTTTACAGAATAGACAAGCTGATTCCTCAGAGATAAATCTAAGACACCGATTTTAAAACGAGGAAAGTACCTACCTACTTAATTCTTATTTAGTTCGGACATTTTGTAGCCTAATCAATCATACATAAATATGATAGGTCTAGTTGTTTGTCTGCCATGGATGTTGTTGCTTAACTTAGCAGGAAAATGAACCACTTCTGAATGTTACATAGGAAGTTTAAAAAGACATAGACAGCTCGCTGACGTAAGTCTTCGGTCAATTTGTAAGGCATAAGGGCATTTCTACGTATCATCGTATTTATGTCAGAGATCACATTGTATGATTGCCTACCTGACACAGCGAGGTCATCGGTAATGTTTTTGATGCTTTTTCTTTTTGCTCATCGCTAAACAGATAATATAGTACAAAGATTGGGTAAATCCTTAAGTAAGCAGTTTCTGGCTGATCTTAATTTATAGAACCTAGCCCGTAACGTTGAAATTAAGTGTCTTTTTCACGATTTTCGAATGGCTATTACTCACCGAATAAATTCAAAAATTGAACTGAATATGAATTAATTTATCTACTAAATGCAGGTTGGCAAAAAATGTACTGCACTGGTTTTTTAGGATGTTCTTAGGATAGATACCAGTTGTGTAAAACCAAGTTCGTAGCATGTTCGTAGCTTCAAAAGACCTGTGCTAATTGCTTGTTCCTCGAACACATCGAAATTATAGGATTTCTTTCAGTTTTGGACTTATTCTAAAAGGCGCATTCTACGTTTATGTACCTATACTTTAACAGTATACAAAATTTTCTACAATTTGGACGACCGCGGCTCAGTGGTTCCAATAAAATTGCAAATGTTTAAAATGCTGTATGCATTTCAAACATAGGCAATTTTAAGTCCAAATTATGCTTTTATCTAAAAGCATAATTTGGACTTAAAATTGGAGCCGATACTCTGCTCGGAAGACATCTGTCTTCCGAGCAGAGTATCGGCCAAAATACTTATCCTACGCGGAAAGACATGGGCGATAAAGGTGTAGAGCAGTTATGTAGGATCATTGAACATGAAGTGGTGGTGATGTCAGCTGATACCTGCAACATAAATACACAACACAATGTTAATTAATACTTATTTATTATAATAAATTACAAAATTATTCAATATTTTGCGAGCTAACGAGGTGGTGAAATTAACTACATCTAAACCAATTAAGATCTCATATGACCTGTGACCGAATGTTATGTACGTTGGCATTTGGCTTTTAAATGATGATGCCCATTTCCCCCTCCTCACCGCTATAAACATTAGTGGTTTATCTGCTTTACTTCCGGTGCCATAAATACTTCGGTCGTGCCAAAGGTAATCAGTGATTCCGCGTGATGTTATAAGAGGTCGCCATACTTTTTTTTGTTATTGCCTTTTAAGAGCATTTGTGATTGTGGATCATATTTGAACTGGTATTTAAAACTTACATGCCAGCTCTTTATATTTTCGTTATTTTGTTTTATTTTTAAAGTTTGTCATCATAACCCAGTGTCATCATTATTTTGTCTCCTTTTTTCCTTGTATATTTTGCACTTCGCACTTAGTTATTTACTAACAGTCATGTAATTAGTTACTATTTCATCGTCCTTTTGTATGTTGTACTATGTTGTTCACATAATCAGCCCACTACTGGTTCCCACTGCTGGGACACAGGCCTCCTCTCGTCAAGAGGGAGTGGGCCGTAATCTACCACGCGGGCCCAGTGCGGGTTGGTAGATGTCACATGTCTACGATTTTTTGGTTCTAGTACATGCCGGTTTCCTCACGATGTTTTCCTTCACCGTTTTGAGAGCAGTGGTGTTGAAATAATTTAACAAAGTAAATCGCCTGTCTGGGTTCGAACCTACGACCTACATCTCGTAAGTCGCGGCTGTTACCATTAGGCCACCACTGCTATGTTGTACGACTTCTCTATCCATCTATCTATCTATGCTACATTCAAGTTATCATAGATTTCCATCGAATTTTCTCGGATTTGAAATCAGTCGCAGTAGGTACTCAAAGTGCGTAAGATGCACCTAGTAGGTACCTACGCAAGTTAAATAAGTTTCCCAATACACCTACAGCCATGGCTTTAATATGCAGTTATTTGCGGCACAGGTATTACCTACATACAGGTACTATTTTAAGACTACCTTGGAAACTATGCCTCCGAGTTATCGACAATACTTTGATGGAAGTACATTACTTTAAGTGTTTATTTGTAATTTGAATACCTGCGACCTTTGGGTAGGTAATATTGATTTATAAATACTTAGGTACATACAAATAGGACTATCACGAATAAAGTGCAGTCTCAGTTTAATTTAGAGATCATTACTGCACGGAATTCTTTCAGGAAGTGCATCAGAACACTTTTGTTTTTTTTTTCAAGGCTTAATTCGGAAGCTCAATTAAAAAAATCCTTATAGTAACCAATCGACTAATTAAATCGATTCTTGGTTTTCATTTAAAAAAATATATTTTAACTAACCGTATCGAAACATTAAAAACTGCAATAGCATCCGTAATATTCCGTGTAAAGCATTGAAAAAATATTTCTAAGATACTAGGTTTTGCTAACGGCTTAACCCGTGCGGAGGTAGAAATGATCCCATGGGAATGCACTACCGGGATAATAAAGTATATGTGTTAATCCAAGTTATAAACTATCTGTGTGCCAAAAATGTCTTCCAAATTACTAACAAACATTCAAACATACAAACTTTCACATCTATCATATTAGTAGGAAGTAGAATAGTTACAAAAAGATAACTGCCTCAATTATTTTTTTTATAAAGTAGGTAGGTGTGCTTGCTTAGAAGAATCAATGTACAATCGCCTAAAATGAATCATCAGTAGATACCTATGTCGAATCAATGTTAACATCGGAGGCGAGAAGACACGCCTGTTTGAATTAGTCAATTCTCTGGGCGGGAAGTTGCACGCTTCACATTTGCATACAATCTGCTCTTTTATCTAATTTTGTTTGGCAAAAAATCTTTGAAGCACAATAGCGTGATTCCTTAAATCTTTAAATGTTATGGGAAGCTCGAAGTTTGGAGTTATTTTATGACGACCATATTGGTTGAAATATGTTGATGATTTTGTGTTAAGCATTGTAGTTTTTTCATTGCAGTTTCCACCATTTTCGTTACTATTTTCTTTGGCTGACCTGGTGGTAAGTGATGATCAGGCCGAAGGTGGAAGCGAGCTTCCACTCTCGGCCACCATAGGCGCGGCTTGCGGACGGTCAGCAATGGGTCCGTAGCTCGCCGTCCGGTAAGGACTAGGCCCGGGTCGACGGCGCGTGGTGTTCCACGCGCGCCTCAAAGAGATGTCAGCAATCATTGCAGGGGTCCGCTAGGGCCGATGCCTGGCTAGGTCCCAGATTTGTTCGAAAGAGTTACCGTGGCCCTGGCACAGGCAACAAGTACATTCGCAATTATCCCATCTTTGTCTATCGCAGCTCTTGGTACATAGTAACAAAGCGCATTGTTATAACAATTAAAGAATAGCCCGACAGATAATATTAAACAGTTTTTGTTTGTCCTAATGAGAGGTACAATCGATGTTTTTGATCACAAATGCAGAGGCTACAGTTATAACGAATAAACAATCAATAAACAGTCCCTTCCAATCACATGCGTGGCCTTCCACATGTAATTAATTTTGATAGCGATGCAACCACTAAATTGCTATTGGTAACTTAGTAATTATATTCTCAATTGATTTATGTTTATCTGTGAGTATGTTTCTTGAACCTTATAGTTAAAATATCATCATCATCATCATCATTTCAGCCGAAAGACGTCCACTGTTGGACATAGGCCTTCCCCAAAAGGGGGTTTTTGCCATAATCGCCACGCTTGGCAGGCGGGTTGGCGATCGCAGTATGGTGGTAAAATGCATAGAGACCGCTGCGCCCCATTCTCTGGTAAGTCCCTTAGTCGCCTTCTACGACACCCACGGGACAAAATGGGATGGTGCTATTCTTTCACGTCCGGCACCACACGGTATATACCTTATAGTAAATATATAAAATAATAAAAAATAGTCTTGCATTTGTGTTTCTCTTGGTGAAGGGTGGGCGTTTTTGGGGACTGTCTTATGTAATTTTGACGTTCAAAAAGTGCTGACTCTCAGCCTAGTTCGGATAAATGACTTTTGATTTTGATTTTGATGTTAGGTTACAAGAATTAATTCCACCTTTTAGTACGTTTGATAAAGTATTTTCTAGCTTTTGTCAGCGGGTTCGCCTGCGTGGGGATCGGAATTTATCCCACAGGAACGTACTACCGGGATAAAAAGTTTCCAATGTGGTAATCCTGGTTATAAACCATGTGTGTGCTCAATTTCATCCAAATTTGTTTGGCCGTTCTTGCGTGATTGAGTAACCAACATCCAAACATCTAAACATATAAACTTTCATATTTATAATATTAAATAGGATTTATGTTTCTCTTAGAAAAAAATCCACCTTTTGATTTCGGAGAGACAAGTACAACACGCAAATTACCTGTTTTGTGATTATTACACTTCATAACACAAAATTTGATAATCATCGCATTATTTTGCACTTCATTAACGCTCATAACAAATCTTCCCTGAATAACAAACGGACTTAAGAAGTAAGTAAGTAGGTGCGAGCAAAATCGTATTAAACTGATGGTGAACAATAAATTCGGTTGTAGTACATCCCTAGACATAACAATAGTGAGCGGAGGCTAGAGCCTTGCGCGGACGCATCACGACACGACGCTGCGAACGTCCGGATGATGCGATTAATTCCCGAACAGCGTGATTAATGATGGCCGCTAATTATCTGCTCGTCTGTGGGGGCGTGAGAATTAATGTTGCACCACATACGAGGTAAACCTTTTTCATGTGGAACTGTAATTACTTCATTATCTTGTTAGCCTTTAAGGTGATTTAAGACTTGAGTCGTTTCGAGTTGGATTTTAGATTTTGAAATAAGTAAGTATGGATTAGCCACGAATCAAAGGATTGACGACTATAAACTTACTTTCTTACGATTTTTCTACGAATGTCATTTTATTACCTATTTAAATTTATCTATATTGTAAAGTAGGACAACTTCCGGGTGTTTCCTATGCGTAGATCGCCCTGAGACACGGTGGAGCATGCGGTGGAGGTCTGCCCGGCTTGGGCGGAGCACCGCCCCGTATCCTTGTGGAGGCGTAATAATTAGTTATGTACTCATAGAAATATGTAGATAAGTCACTAATTCAATTAATTTTGTGGTCGACCTAACCGTAAGTTTAATATCATAATCATATCTTTATTTGCTTTCCATAATGCTGAAAGGTCGTACAATTGGCTTAAAGCTAAGGTACAGACGCCAGTACATTAACCTACCCCAATCTGTCAAATTTCTTTGATAGATTTTCAACTTTATTTTATAAGCATAAGGTTCATGTTCAATTGGGAGAATTTGACAGTTTGGGGTAGCTTGATGTACTGGCGTCAGTACAATTATGGACCCTGTAGGGCACAGCAAAAAGTATAAAAAATAATTCAAAAAACAAAAGAAAGAAGAAACAAATTACAATCAACAATTTGAAATAATCATATCATTAAAATTTATTGAGTAAATTTATTTGATTGAGATCAGTTATTTATTTACTTATTAGGCTTTTCAACAATAACTACACTGTCACTTTATAGTTTAAACATTGCAATCTTAAGTCTAAGCGCCTCCTTACTTACAGAAATGCACCGAATGCACTTCATTATGCGCTGATATAATAACACACAATAAATTAATTAAAACAAGTAATACATAGATTGAAAAAAAAATAAGTCAAATAACATGCATTAAATAAAATTGAATTAGATTGGGTTATATTATTTTTGATAAAATTCATTTTAACAATTTATCGAAAGATAGAAGCATTCTAGATTAAGAAAAAGCATTTTAGTATCTACTAATGGTACTACAACATATACATACAGCATATAAACAACATATATAGTACACGATATGCAATATTTTCTAAACAACCAAAATTGACGCACAAATCGATAATAACTAGTTTCCCAGTTCACGTACATAACATAGTATCGTTACGTATTTATAATAATAGTATTTAAATAAAGAACGAAACAATGGCTAAGTTTCCACATAAATATACCCTTTGAACGTTTGTTGGGTCGGAATGTGAGCATCCTCTAAGCTAAAGGTCATCGCGAGGTCACCGCTCGTAATGAAGATACTGGAACGTACTTTAAACTGAACACAATAGGAACGTTAAAATTGAGTAGAAGGTGAACCACGGAATTTAACTTAATTATTTTAATTTGATCCAATTTTACAATTATTTGTAAACAGGTAATGATGTGCAGTAAAATGATTACCTACTACAGAAACAAAAAAAAGTAACTAATACAATACGTAGTTAGCATCAACGCTGGTATCAAGATATTTATCTGTACGTCTGAAGACTGGCCTCACAACCACGTTGAATAGCAATGCCGAATTTGAACCCGAAGTATCGGCCATCATGATTCAGCAAATAATTCGAAACAAATCACGTTTTCATCTTAATAATCTGCAAGTGATCCGACGGAGACATAAATATTCTAAATGCATTTCTTAATGCCTAAATATTTCGAAATATAACTGGGACCAATTTAAGTAATCTGCATGTACTAAGTTCTGCCTTTTACTTGATAATTTACAAAACGAGTCGGCCTCGAAAATAGTCTAAATAAAGGATGTTTGTAAACCTGCAATGTTGGCGAAGATTCCAAGGAATCTCGTTGCGTTAGAAACTAGCCACATACCTATGTAAGACCACACGTATGACAAATTTCCTGTGTAGTTACGATTAGGATCAAGATATAACGTTACATGGGTGAAGTAAGAGATGACTACAGCATTACACCAAAGGGTCACACTAAACATAAGTCATTATTACTCATTATTGTACTGCATAGGCATATAGTAATACCATGGAATTCAGAAAGCCAATTTCCCTTAAACGTAATCGTGAGAAACATATAAAAGCTCGTTAAGACTAACATTAGGATGCCGACTAACATTTTATTTAGAAATATTTGTCAAAATGTAAATTCAATGGAACCGGACCCAACAGATACCCCCTAACGTTCTAGAGATCCATAAAGGTTATATTAACTACACCATTCATCTTCGAAGTCCAATAACAATGCAGATTGAATTAAATTAAAATCGGGCTAGTGTGTTAAACCCAAGCACCTACTCCTTGACATTATTACCTCGTCATCATCTGCCTAGCCTTTTCCCAACTATGTCCGGTTCAGCTTCCAGTCTAACCGGATGCAGCTGAATATCATTATTTTAAATGGAGCGACTGCCCATCTGACCTCCACAACCCAGTTACTGGGTAACACGATACCCCTTGGTAAAGCTGGTTGTCAGACATTCGGGCTTATGACAAGCCGTAACGACTGTCAAATATCCACGAATGACAGTTGGGGCCAACGGCTTTACGTGCTTTCTGAGGCACGGAGTGGTTTGGTATGTAATAATGGTCACCCATCCATGGACCTACCGCGGCAAGCACTGCTTAACCTAATCGATCGATTCGTGCGGCTGGTATCACTTAGCTACAATTAAGTCCTTGTCATAACTACGTAATAAATCAAATAAATTTTAGAATAAACGCACCTTAAATGTTGTCACAAAACATTAAATTACTAAAGTACTTACTGTTTGGCATTCTTCACTAATGGCTCGTACAATAAAAGATGTTACAACAGTGAGGTTATCTTGATAAAGCGTGTGTCGCACATTCCGCTACCATCGCGACCTCGGGCTGATGGTGCGGGGCGGCGGTAGATCGCGGACGCTCGTGAGATGACCCCAGGCGCTGCCCGCGGCGATCTGATGCAACCATAACGTCGTAAGGCGCATCTTTGTTAGAAGAACTCGCGGTAAGGCAAGAGTTTTGACCGCTTATATAATCGTTACTATATTGTAGTACCGGGTTTGTATTCCTTGCCTATAATAAGACTGAAAACGTGGATTATTTATTCTGCAGATGGATTGAAAATTTAGGTTTTATGTTCGTTAGTGTTATTTGCATACATTTAATGGTATTTAAGCATTTTTCTTTTTAATGCTTTATCGATAGGTTTTTAATGAATTAATTAGTTAGGTTTTTTAAGTTCTAAAAATGTTCTCAAGTGAGTGAAATCCTTGTTATTTCTTATTAAAAAATATATGTATTCAATCATAGAATCTATCACATATAGAATACAATGATTCTTAAAACCTTTTTGTTTAAAACATGTCGATGTGTAACTAGTTCGTGATCGACGCCCATCGATGACATCCGCCGTCCGTCGATGTCAACTCAATATGTTAGATTGCAGCAGGATTATTTGACCATCGATTGAGTTTCGGGCGATCAATATGAATATATCGACGTTGACTGACCGCAAATTAATTGCACCTTTTCGTAGGCTTGAAATAATTCATGATTCCACATACATAATACCATTTGTTTGCGTTTGCAAATATTTGTTTATATAAGTATTCACAATAACTACCGAAGGCAAGGTATGTGGCTCGAAACTGGCGTGTTTGCGTGAAGAATTATATGGAAGAGGAAGTGTGGAGATTGCAGCCATTGGCACTCGGCTTTATACTGTATTTACTAGCATTCAACGATTCAACGGATAATTAAAAATCCACCCATCATACTCGAACATAATTGCTGTTTTAGTGAAAGTATTTATTACTTGTTTCAGCTTTCTTACCATCTTTCTTCAGTATACCGTACATCTTTGGATGTTAAAGCAGAGATATTCAATCCAGTGTCACTAGGGGAAGCGAATGTTTGACATTGTCGTATTGCGACGACAGTTATATCCTACGTGACATTTAATTGCGTACTGCTGTTCTCAGGGCATTACATACGTTAGAATTTATTATGAAAACTATTCTCACTGAATGTCATTCACGACTGCAGGCTTTCACACCCACGGCTTCTAATTAAATAATATGGTGCTCTTACGATGGCAAACGCTTTGTTAAAATACCCAAAAAACAAAATTTCTACCCAACATTGAAATGATTTAACATCAAATTATGAAATGCTGTATGCACTGAAATATATATTTTCAATGGAAATGTTGTCTCGACATATTTTATTACTAGTTTTTGCCAGCGGCTTTGCCCGCGTTCAGGTCGGAAATTATCCCACGGGAACGTACTACCGGGATGAAGTATCCTATATGTTAATCCAGGTTATATACTATCTGTGTGCCTTTCATCCAAATCAACAAAAAAAAAAACTATAAATATTTTCCATAAAGTACGTTTTATTTATTTTTTCAGTTGATCAATTGTATCAAGTCCTTTGTCATTACCGCGAGCACACGCATGTCGGCCAGCGCGGTCATCTCTCGCGAATTAATTGGCCGGTTCTTATCCGCACCACACCAAACCGCAGCGGCCCGCACCGGCCCGCATTCTACGCACGTTTCACAACCACGCGTTTAGCGTAATAGCCCCTTTTACGAACGTGTGGCTTGTTTTATTACTCCCATATTGTACAATTATTCATGAATATCTGTTGCTTCAAGCAATTATTATACAGATGTATGACACAGATCATTTGAATTCAATTTTGTTAAAGGGCCTGATTATAATTTTATTGACTAGTTTAACATGGTGTTTAATATGCATTTTCTTATGTTAGTTAGAAACTTGGAGGATTGCATACTAATATTGTTGCTTTTAAATTCGTCAAAGTATTAATGTATATGCTCAACAAAGTATTTAATGCCGTGGTGTTAATGTTTTTTTAATAATTTAATAATTATCATGTCAACTTCAAAGATTAAAACTTCGGAAGGGCGATAAACACAGCACTTTACGTACGTGGGAAACGTAATTAAAGATGAATGAATGGTTAATAAAGCAACGACCTTCGATTGTTTGACAAATCTTCGTAGTAATAAAAATTAAATAAGTCCTTTTTCTAGATATTAATACTAGATATACGTGAAGCAAAAGCCTTGTGCCCTTTTTTATGAAAATTACGCGGCGGCTTTTAGAAATTTGACATAGTTAAGGCCCTGGTAACTTTAGATAATGTTGTTATAAGCGATAATAGTTCTTATTGCAATGCGATACGGGTTAAAATCTGTTGTAATAAATTCGGATAATAAATGAGCAAAATGCAAATAAAATCGTATAAAATTAGATATTAACTATTTAATGATAAATAATCCATCACTGGATTGACACAGTTTGACATTTGGAATTTTATGGTATATTTTAAATTATAATTATAATTGTTATTGAAGGGATAAACTGGTTGCAAGTATAATTATGAGGTGACTTTGATGATTTTTTGATGCATTAAAGTATGTTTTGAGTTCCATCACTCTAAGCAAAAAAGACTTGAAAATGTCATATATTTTTTTACTTTCAAAATTATTTACGGTTAAAGAGATAGACTGGTTTAAAAAACCACCTTTTTGAGCGTTTTCATGAAATCATCGCCTTAAAGTTAATAATTGGAGATGGGAGTGCAGATAGCTAATATTTTTATATAATAATGCATTAGAAATACATTAAGTTTTAAATGAATTATGCTCGAATTTCACCCACTTGGCGATCACTAGTAAAAATAATGGTGAGAAAAATTCAAAAAATACTTACTACAATAAAATTTTGTTGGCTACGACAAATTCGTAGCCCTCGTAGCGCTATGAAAAGACATCAACGCGCGGAACACGTGATTAAACACCTCTTATAATTTCGATGTTTATAATCAATCAATCACGTCAAAGTCTTAGCGAATTATATTCAATTGATTAATAGAAATAATCAAAATAGGTACCTAACAATTATAATGTTGGCCTTTACATAATTTTAGAAGGTTCGAACTGGTACTGCTCGTAAATAAGGCAATATTTATTGGGGCACGTTTATTTAAGAAAACGAAAGTTGGCAGCTGATCCTGAGGTAAACACGTATATGTGTACAGCCTCTTCGTATGCAGGTCGTCTAACAGAGCTATGGAAATGTAATACGGGTCAGATGCTCAGCAGTTTGCGACATTAGGCGGCACACGATTGCGTCCTTAAACGATGAAGCTTAAACCCGTTTGATGCACGCCTATCCGCCGCATAGGCATAACATTCTTTGATCTTACTAGAATCCGATTATTTATTACGTTCATTATGCAACTAGGTCAGAAGCGTTTCCATGTTGTTAATTTTCTTAATTAGTCCCTATAAAAAGGTTAATTATGTTATAGTGATATATTATGTGCATATTTAAAGATGAACTGTTACTGATGTTAGCACATATATCACGTGGTTATGACATTATTATTAGTTCGTAACTGTGGTAACATTTCACGTCTGCATGTTAAATTAGTTACTAACAGATGAAAGTGATAGTTAGAAATGTAAGTACGTGTAAGTATAACAGGAACATTTCTCTTCAGAGATTTCTCTCGCGAAATGTTATGAATATGCAAAAATAAACATTAATTTGTTTCCTCGTGTTCGCTTTGCAGTTTATCTCGTTTTGTTTAACACGAAGTTACAGATAACTTGACGAGTGAACTGAGATAAGTATCACTAACTTTTTAATTTCCTTGTGTAAGATTTATGTCTTGGAACCGTGACTTTTCTGAACCACTTTATTTCAAACTAGCTTCTGCCCGCGACTTTATCCACTTGAAATATTCGGTCCCCGACCCAGCGCGTCGCATCCTATCGACCTATTACTTCGTTTTCGCTAAGCGTTCATTCCAAATTTTCTTTTTGCTCGGCTCCTAATGTACCGTGATGTTAAATAGCCTACAAACCTTCCTTAAGAATTGGGCTATAAAACATAAAAATATTTTTACAAATGTTCCAGGGGGCCTACTCTTTACGTCCGTCAACAAATATACGTCCAAAAGTAGTTCGATACTTCGAAATTAACCCTAATCCCGATCTCCTCAGTGGGTTCTCGCATTGTCGTTGCGTGGGGGCTCAGTAGCCGTGGTCACCCTCCCACGGTGAAGCGAAGAGGAACCTCAAGGTGAGTCCGCTCATCAGGGCTTTTGCCTCCAAGCCGACGACGTAGCGGCCAAAAATTAGGTTGCGGTGAGGTGCATCGCAACTGAGGCGGGCCGCGATGTTGAATGGGAGGCATCGCTGCTGAGAGTTACAGGCTGCGGCGGAGTGCCGTTACTTCTGAGTAGCGCTCTTCCCTTCCGTGGCCTGGACGGGGCCGCCACCGTTTGATGGTGGATGCGGTGGGGCCGCAGGGAAAGAGGAGTGCCGGTATAGCGTTGGCCGCTCTCCCTATCCCCTGCGGCCGAAAAGTGGTAGGTGGCGGGGCCACAGTGCCACAGTGCTGACCCGTCGCAGGGGGACCAAGGGTGCCAGACACGGGGTCGTCCTGGGGCCCTTATGCAATTTGGTTCCTGGGGTGGTCACGGCGTGCCATGTGACCTGGTGCGTCGGTGATAGGGATTATTCCCCTCCGAGGAGAGTCCGGTGACGGACAGCCGCAGCGGTTTCGCGGATGGCTTGCGCTTTTCAGTGTTCCCGCCTCAAGCGGCACTGGAGGGCACCGTGGAGTTTTAGTATTAGTGGATTCATTAAATTTTTGGGAAAAAACACATCGGGCATAAAGACAACTGTCAAATCGTGTTGTCATTCATTCTTAGTTCCAGCCCTGAATTAATCTTATATCCGTAGGTGATACCGAGTAGGAAACATCTGTAACTTCGGCCGAAACTAAAGATTTCGTGATTAGAGAGTAGACCCCAAACGTTAGCGCGTTCAAACAAACAAACTCTTCAGCTTTATTATTAGTATAAACAGATTTCCGTAAGCGTGAAGCGTAGGCCACCCACACAGATAATGTTTCCTACATATGTATACTAAGTTACAACTGTGAACTGACACACTTCTATACGCACTTTGAGCAAACTAGTAAGTAAGTACTCGTAAAGCTAGGCTGCTAATGCATGAGTCACTGCAGAAGTCAAAGAAATATTTCTTCACAATACAAACGAACTCTAAATGAGGCAGTTAAACGTATCACACATGTACAAGTACTTACATACTAGAAGTTATTTCTGTTTGCTTCATCTCCTCACTCCATTGTCTTGATTGTTATAACCCCAGACGGCCGGCCAACGCAAGACAATACACGCTCATGAAGCAATCTGGTGACAAATTCAAGCTCGTATTACAATGGCATAGAGTTTATTATATATTAATGACTTTGCTGTCATCAGCAGTCGGTTAACAAAAGACGGTGTGGTGATAAATGAGCAGTAATCGTGACCGATGGAGTGTTGAAGCTTGAAAGTTGACCTCTGAGCTTTGAGCTTCATTATTGTTTTAAGCTGGACGGTGTTTAAAACGTATCTGGTTAAGGAATTTTTTTAAGCAGGAATTCATGTGAAATAATGCAACTACTAACAATCTTAAAGTAGATATCAAATCAAGATGCTGGTATTCAAATTCAATTTGAAATTGCATTGCAACAGCATTTACTTGTTAAGATAATGACCGATTCTATGATTCAAATATGTTCAGCAAGTATTGACTGATGTCAATACAGCACTGATGTGCTATTATATAATATTTAATTTGATAAAACTTTTCTGAAAACACATATTTTATTAAGCATTTCGTTTACTTCAGGAAATGTCATAACATCCTAAACCTATCCAGGAACTACCATTCAAACAAAAGAGTAAATTCTCTCGTAAATATCTTACGTGAAAATAAAAACAGCGTCCATTGCATCGCCTAAACAAAGAGGTATTAAAAGTATTATTTATGTCATCGTTAAAACTACGAAGCTGAATAGAATAGAAACATAAAGTTTTATATTTCCGTACTTAATATTACTTAGGTACTTTGTTAGAGTTCCGTAGTAAAAAGGTATGAGAGAAATCCCTTATGATGTAATTTCTGACCGTCATTTTTTTCTTAGCATACAGCCTATAATGTTCCCACTGCTGGGACACAGGCCTCGTCTCTGTGAGAGCGAGTGGGCCGAAATCCAACACGCGGGCCCAGTGCGGGTTGGTAGATGTCACATGTCTTCGAATCTTTGGTTCTTGATCATGAACTTGAACCGGTTTCCTCACGATGTTTTTCTTCACCTTTTTGAGAGCAGTGGTGATGAAATAATTTAAATAAAGTAAAATGCCTTTCTGGGTTCAGACCTGCAACTTGTAAGTCACCGTTATTACGGGTTCTTGCATTTTTCCTTAGAATCAATCATTACATATGAAGGTAGATGTAAATAAGACAGGTCAGGCAAAGTGCTATAGACTTCTTCCATCAGGAATTCCTCTGTAGCAGACTACTGCAGTCTGGCTTAAAACTTAAATTTTCCAATTGGATCGCCTTTATTCCAAGGGATAGGTAACACATAGCAGGTGAAATGTGGATGTGTCAAACACTTTTACCTAACCCTTCGTGCAATAAAACCGTGATATCACATTGACGGACCTTTGGTCTGTGGATACACATCTGTATTCTCTGACTAGAAACTAGATTATGTAGTAGCAATCGTTAACCGTATTCTGGGTTCAATATAGGCAAGTATAAGTGAGGTAATTAGAATTTAGAAACGACTTGCGACAGTTTATCAGAAACAGGGCGTTGCGTCGCGTCGCGGCGTGGCATCGTGTTGTGTCGTGCTGGGTGCCTCGTTACCATGGGAACCGTCCTCAATCTCGAGTTAACACATCAGTCTTCTGGTAACCTTTTATGTAATGAACTAGGTTTACTCAGGGTTCTTGAAATATTTTCCTGAAAGAATGATCTTTTTGAAAGTTGGTTCAGGAAGGCAGTCAGAAGCAAATATTGCTGTATTTCAAGAGTAAGTATTATTTCCGCTTTTCCATCTTGCATATATTTTTCTTAGTTTGTGTAAAATATAACAAAAAATTATTGGAAAGCAACGGATAATTTTCAGTAGTTGATCAAATACACCTATATTTATTAATGTAGCTAATGTAGCAATTTACCCGATCACATTGTCAAGAGAAAACATACGTAATAATCATCCAATTTAAAGAGAAACGACTACATTACCGACTAACTGTGATGAGTGAGTGCATGATGGTAGGTGCCTCGCGTGAACACGGAACGAGGCACAAGTGAGGCAACACGAGACACCTCATGGGAATCTTTCACGACTTAGCGCCGCGCCGCTGTCGGCTCGTGCTGCTATCAAATGTGTACTCTAGTTTATGCGTGCACTGACTTTTACTAGAAATAGAATTCTATTTGTTTTCATTTCTTTGACGCCGGATCTAAGAACTTCGCGAGACGCAATGGCAGTTGCATTGTTTCTATGCTTTTGTCAGACAAGAAGTTAAAGAACAGTTTAATTGTGTAAACAAATGTAAACATAAGGAAAATGTGAAAGTCCTGAAAAAGCAAATAGCACCAATATTTACAAGATATCTGAAACATACATATCTTAGAAAAGAAAAGGTCGTTGTACCGCCCTTTTCTGCTAATCCCTACTAATATTATAAATGCGAAAGTAACTATTATGTCTGTCTGTTGTGCTTTCCCGCCTAAACCGCTGATCCGATCGTCATAAAATTTGGCAGAGATATAGCTTGGGATATGGCGAAGGACATAGGCTACTTTTTACGCGATAACCAACATCCACGCGGGCGGTGCCCCGGGCAAATATGGCCTGTGGTTTCACCCGCATAAGCCTCGATCCCGTAGGAATGTTGAGTATCATAATACAGGTCATGGTCTACCCATGTGCAAGATTTAATCCGTATCTATCCGTCAGTAGGTACCAACGTCAAGTTAAGTAGGAAGGTATAATTAAGTAGATATAACGTGAATATGTTAACAGATAATTAGCATCCTTGTGACTAAATAAATATAAATACTTATTGTGTTCCTAAAACATACGCCTTCTTAGATAAATCACTGTAGCGATGTTTGTTTATCTCAATGGCAACTTTTAGCCGTGAATCATCAAAACAATATGCTGTTGTTTAATTAAATCTGTTTGTATCTAAACAGTGGGCTGTAAGGAATTGAGTGTAGGCACAATTGGTATGGTGTCCCACGCCACTGATATGCATCTCTAGGCTTTGTGTTTATTAGGGAAAGAATTAAAAATAAAATACTGTTGTACATATTATCACACATTGTATGTAAGATAGAGAATGATGACACAAGCGATAGATATGGCAAGCAATGGCAGTCGCTTTAAATATTATGTGACGGAAAGATTTGCCAGTTAGCGAGGTTGGTAGGACTCAGCCCAGGGTGCCTCAAAACATATTCTATCATCGAGGCTCATTGACTTGTCTATCGTTTTTTTGATATATTTCATTGGTTTTAATTATAAATGAAAGGAATTTTCCTCACTGCAACAGGTTCCACTTCTTAGTATTTCCACGACTCTCGTTTAACTACATTGCTTAATGATTCGTCCGCCTCTTCGAAAATTGCTTCACTCACATGCTTCTGAGCTAACAGGAAGTAACTGCGGTCTGAACTGCATGACCCATTAAATACTTACCAGATTCTGTAGCACACGTATATTACATATTTTTCATGGTTTTAATAAATATTTAATACAATCATAAACAAGATGACAATTAGTAACTTAAGTATTACTTTTGATCGTTATGAAGAAAATTATTTATAACTAACTTATGCCAGCGGTTTCGCCCGCGTGGAAGTCGAAAATCCCACGGAAACGTACTATCGGGTTAAAAAGGCTATATAATCTATATGTGTGCCAAATTTAATCCAAATCCGCTTAGCCATTTTTGCGTGACTGAGTAACAAACATCCAAATATTTAAACATCCAAACTTTCACATTTATGTAAGGTTTCATTAATATGACTGAAACTACACGATTGAAAATTTACTAATCAAATCGATCCACGGTTTAAAGTTTTATACTGGCCATACTGACGGCGGAAATACGTATTCAAATAAAACCGGGAGACTTCATTTATTGCACTGGGCACACTGGTGGTGACCGTTGGAGTGGTTTGGTTTGGTACGCATCGGGACCAATTACAAAGTACTCTGTGATCGGGACTTTTTCGATGGGGGTTGGCAGCGAACGGTGGTAAGATCAAATAAGTTTTGGTTCGCAATAAGTTTAGTTTTAAACACCGCAATAAGTTTAGTTTTAAATACCACAATAAGTTTTGTTATTGTGTGATTAATTTTAGGATATAAGTTTTGATAAAAATAACTTAAGAGAATAATAAATACGTTTTGGAGGTTAACTGTGGTTATTTCTGAGATATCTTACATCTCAGAAGTGGGTTCAAGATCCGTAAGTACACGCCTACACACTATATTTTTATACGTACCTACCAACCTAAAATTATAATTTTACTCAGTTAACGTAATAATCCGTTATTCGTGGTTTTCTCATTTTAACTAATACCAAGTGGTTTTGTTTACCTTTTTAATTTCAAGCAAATTATCTATTCAAGTCGTTCTACAAAGTTCGCCAAAGTTGCCTGGAAGAGATCGCGGAAAGCGATACCGCCCATTGTTTATTTTGTAGTGTACCTTGTTTTTCTTTTTGTTATTTATTTTTGTGGCGTACAATAAAGTATATATAAATACTACTCATTAAAAGCATAATTTTAGTCTCTTACTTGTAGTCTTCCATCATAATTTTAAATTGCACGGGATTGCGGGACGTTGTCATTTATTCGAAGTATCATTGACTGGTTTAATTTTCTATTATACCACGTTGGGAATAGTAATATGTATGATATGATGTTAAATCTTAATTCGAAGTTTCACTGACTGGGTTAATTTTCTATTGCACCACGTTGGGTAAAGTAATATGCATCATATGATTTTAAATCTTAACGGCTGTTGAAATTTTCAACCTGATTGAAATTGTAACGGTTTGTGCAACGAGGTTGCAAAACCTGGGTGATTGAACTCGTGTTGCTGACTTTTTAGTCGTATATAGACGATACGATGATGGATAATAAGGGTACCAGGACTATGGAACCCAATTAAATTTCATATTTTATTGGTTTCTTTGGTATGTCACACAATGAGTGTGGGGTTGTTAAAAGGGGGTGAAAATTATTAAGAATCATACACCTCAATCCAATATGAATCATGTTTATTCACTTTTCTACAGTGATCAGGTAAATAACAATCACTTACCATTTAATTAGTATTTTATAAACATAACAAAAGTAGCACAGATTCGTCAGATATGCTTACGGCTTCATGCCTCCCAATCGACTGACCCCTTTAGCAAATCGGTCACCCCACTAAATGTTTCCCCACTTTAAACGGAAGTCAATTCTCGGCCGGCTATTCGACCAATCAGAGCAGAGTAGACATTACATACAATCATTTGACTAACTAAAATACATTAGGGCTTATGATTAAATGTGAATACTTTAACCTGTTAAATTTAAACAATATGATTTAATAATTATACAAAATAAATATACATTATTACCGATATTCTAAACATTAATGCTTAAAACGGATGTATAAAGTTCCTGGGACCACTAGCGCCCTCTGTCGCTTGTGAAAATAAGTCTATACTTAAATATTATTTTAAGAAAATCATTACATTCGGCCATCCGACATCGTGCATTGTCTCCTGACGCACGATTTTACAAATCTAATAATAGTTAAATTAAAATGAGCCTTACATACGACACATCATTACATTCGGCTAATCATTGATATCTGATTCGATTCCAGAGCATGGTTTTCGTCATTTATCACAAGACAATGAGCTACTAATAATTTGATGTTCAGGCAAGCTCATGGCGCTTTCTAAGTGTACAAAAAGTTTTACAGACAAAACGTGACAAGTCTTCCGGTTCAGTATAATTTAAGGCTTGGGCTCCATTTCTAATTGATTTATCATAAATACCGTGGGTATACAATCTTTGGCTCTTTTACCACTAATATGACCAAAACAAATCAAAATATTGGATTTCTCTTTTTTAAATTATTTGGCTGTTACAATGCTTTCAAATTACAGCGATGATAGGCATTGGAGAACAGTGCAGGCCTGTCAATAGCACCAGGTACTTATTAAGAGAAATTAAAATTAAGAATAGAAAATGTTCTACAAAATGTACAGTCTGCAAGGCCTACAACGTTCTCGCTTTCACAATATTTAAAAGAATCTAAACAATTAAAGTATAAAAAACCTAATTAAACCAATTAACATGATTTCCATGAAAACCACTAATAAAGCGTATAAATGAGAATTGTAGGTGCAAAATCTTAATTAATGACGAAATATGTCACACATTGTAAAGAAATAAAAAGTTTAAAAATCAACACTGCAATTTGGGAGCACTTACTCGTATTAAACATTCACATATAAATGCTGTCAATGAGTTACCAGGGAAGCGACATGTGTACAAGGAATCAATGCCAAACTTCCCCGTCTCCAATGCCGCATTTTATATTATAACTAGTTGACCCGACAGACGTTGTCCTGTCTTAACTATGAATATGTCTTGTTAAATTTTCTAATGTTACGCGCATCTTTTTTTTTTAATGAATATTGAATTCGCAACTTTCTTTATTTTTTCTTTCATAAAAACCTTCTCCTGACAATAACAAACAACAATAAAAGAATTAGCAAAATTGGTCTAGCTGTTCACGTGTGATGCCGTGACCAAGGGCAATAGGGATTCATTTTTATATATATAGATATGCCCCTTTGACAAGGCACGTATGATGTGTTTCGAACCTTCCATCGCCAAGCTCTGTTACCGACTTCGGATCCTAGCTGTGGCCACTTTAGACAACTGCCTTATTTTGCTCACTGCAAAAGCAGCTGAATTTAATATATTTGAAAGAACTCTAATGTGAGCACCCCATTGCAGTATTGAATCCTAAGTTATTCCCAGAAATACAGCTTCCGAAATAGCATCTAGTTTCTTGCCATCAAGTTTTAAATTTAGAACCGCTTCCGGCACCTTTGGTAATGAGAACTTAAGTCAACTAGTTTTATTTTTAAGTACAAGATTATTAGCTGCAACCCATTTCAAAAGAACATCGACTATCGTTGACATGAAAGACATCCGTATCTTTCTATCTTTTATTTTTTTAAGAGAAGTGTCATTTGCGAATAAAATTATATCTGAGAAGTTAGTAATCAAGTATAGCTCAAAGAATCAGCATTTCCATCCAACGTGACAACGCTGCCAGCCTTTTGGGCACTTTTCCCACTGACAGCGATGCGGACGAATTCTTTGATGCCCAGTGAGTTTTTCCCTTTTTACTTTATATACTTGTTCATAATTTTAATCCTTGAAAGTAATGATTAAATTTCAAGTAGCCAAATAAGACAGCTGAAACTTAAAATGGTCAAAGTATGGAAGGTCATTAATGTAAACTAGAAATAAGAAAGGATCAAGAATTGAACCATAAGGCTCGTCCATCCTAACTAAACACCCCGAGGTGTTCGCCTCATTAACGGCCATTTTTTCGCTGCCTGTTTGATAGATAGAGTACAAGATCAGCAGCTAGTCCACGATTTCTCTTGCGTTGTAATTTACAGATCAGTGCATTGCTGCCAACGCAGTCAAACGCTTTTAAGAGGGGAGAGATTTCGCAACCTCTAATGGGACATTGGTAAACACACTTTTTAGAGTCCCGTCAACTTTTAACCTATCTGAAATGGTTTCATTATCAATTTTTAGGGAGAACTCATTCTGACCTCGCTGTTTTATGCTTCCAGTTTCTTTGTTAATTACCTGCCACATAGGCTTTATTTTATTTTTAGAATACTAATTTTGTTACTTATTCATTTAGATTTAGCTTAAGCCCGAACCTTTGGAATATATTAACATAGTTGCTTACATAATTATGAAAAGCTTGATCAGAAGTCAACGACACAAAATACATAATAATATAAGATATTTCTGCTTTTTATAATACCAGTAGCCCATTCGCTAAATTTTGGTTTAGTGTTCATTGTAACTTTTTTTTTTTTTTTGGACATACTTATTGCATACTGTAGAAAAAAAAATCTATTGTGAATCAAAACTTGTCGTTGAAAGATTGCTAAGAACACTATTATTAAACATTTTCAATTTATTTTTATTCAGAGATTTAATGGTTTTATCTACGTGTAACTTTTATCTAAGTCAAACGATACAAGCTGACCAGTATGGTCAGACCTGATGTCACTTATTAAGGACGAGTCTTTTATTTTGCAATCTAGGTAAATACATTGTCTATGAATGAGGCTGTGGTTCCAGTTATTCTAGTCGCTTCATTTAATATTGATTTTAAATTTAATTATTGGCACAATGAGATAACGCTTACATTTTCCTGGTGAATCAACCAATAAATCAATATTGAGGTTTCTGTACTCTCGACTTATACAAAATCCATTAAATTTAACTGTTTGCATGCCCTAGTTAAGGTAGTTGGCATAAGGACCATTTTAAACTGAAAATATGTAACATGTTCCTACTTTCTTTGGAAATAAAGAATTATTCTATATTATTCTATTCACCTAAGTATGTATAAGCATAAATTGTCGTAAAAACAAAAATATAATATTTAGATAACTTTTCATTACTGCGACTTGTACAGGCTAACATTTCTTCCAGAAACTGACCATGATCTTTCTCAATTCCAATCAATTCAATCAATTATTCATTCCATTTTTCTTCTTCGTTTTTCATACAATTGTAAGTAAATTAACTTTAAGACCGCGCTATCGCATTAGGTATACTCCTGTAATGATAGTTGTAAGGGAGATTTTAATAAATAAGTAATAAATAATAATAATAATTGGAAACGCCTTTATAAGTTTAGCTTATCACAAAGTCCAAGTAAATACTACTATTTGAGCAATATATATGGTCTGCTTCTCGTCACATTTGCATATTATATTCATATCGTTCATAAAGTACATTAATTCAACTTTCTAAGCCAATTTTCAATACTTTAACTTTTACTGAAAGGTTCTAACTCCAGTATAACATTGTTTGAATGATTATTGTTTAAGTTACGAGACCTTTTATGGGTTCCTTCTTGACAAACATTCGAAATATTCAATACCTTTCTCCTTGACCAACATGGAGTTATTTCATATTTCTTGCATCGCGGTGGTGTACTTGTAGTATCAGTTGTCCTGCTGGAAGAAGAAGAGGTCGATGTAGACCTCGTGCGCTTGCTTCCTTCCAGATTGCTTTCTTGTACGTCCCGTCTTTGTGTCTGCCTTGTTTGACACAGGGACTGCCCGTTTGCATTTTCATCGATCGCCCATCGCGACTAGCGCACTTCTGGTGTTTTTGCACCATCAAGTTCCATGGATCCTCACGATAATAATAAAACATTGATTAGAATATTTATAAAACTTAGTAACCTGTCACATGAGTAATTTTAGTAATAATAATCCAATTCAGAGCATACTATATGCTTTAAGCTCACTTCATAATGTCTTCATGAATTTTTGTACATTTACAAAATTTCCAATTCAAAATAACTCATTAATAAATAGGTAATACTTGATCGATAAATTCATTCTTTACTTACGTTCTTGAGGATAGCTTTATTCGTGTCGGGCACACTTGGCCCTGGGCACACCTGGCCCTGGGTACACCTGGCCCTGGGCACACCTGGCCCTGGGCACACCTGGCCCTGGGCACACATAGCCCTTGGCACACATAGCCCTTGGCACACATGGCCCTGGGCACACCTGGCCCAAGTCATTATCATTATCATCATCATTATCATCATCATTATCATCATCATTATCATCATCATTATCATCATCATTATCATCATCATTATCATTATCATTAGCTCACTTGGCCAAATAAAAACTTCTTAAAGCACACTTGTGCTTTATCCTTAGCACACGTGGCTTTAACTTCAAGCGTGAGCGATCACGCAGTCCTCTGCGGATACTTCTGCGGGATACATCCTGTATCCCTGCTCCGATGGGTTTCATTTTCTCCATCCATAATCTGAAACTCGCCACCAGAAAAAAAAGGCATTAGGTAATTATCTCGAAAACGGTGCATCCTAGAGCAAAATTACTGATAAATTTCACCCCCTTTTAAAAACCGCACACTCATCGTGTGGCATACCAGAGAAACCAATACACCATTACCCCTAAGACGACCCACTGACCTTAAATTTCATTGGATTCCATAGTCCTGGTACCCATCCATGATCCATCATTGTATCGTCTATATACAACTAAAAAGTCAAGCAAAACGAGTTCAACTACCCAGTGTTTGCAACCTCGTTGTACAAACCAGTACAATTTCAGTTAAGTTGAAAATTTCAACAGCCGTTAAGATTTAAAATCGTATGATGCATATTACTTTTCCCTACGTGGTACAATAGAAAATTAAACCAGTCAATGAAACTTCGAGTTCAGATCTAAAAACATATCCTGCATATTACTATTTCCAACGTGGTAGAAAAGAAAATTCAACCAGTCGATGATACTTTTAATTAAGATTTAAAATCATATGATGCACAATACTATTCCCAATGTGGTAAAATGGAAAATTAAACCAGTCAATGATACTTCGAATAAATGACAACGGTCCTGCCGTGCAATTTAAAATTATGATGGAAGACTAGAAGTTACGGAATCAAATTATGCTTTTTTTTTTTATAAGTACCTAAGTAGTACAACTTGATTATATAATTTCCTTGAAATTTAAAAAGTAAACAAAACCACTTGTACGAACAACGGATTTTTACATTCACGGAGTAAATAATAATTTTAGGTTGGTCAAACATACTATGTAGGCGTACTTACGGATCTTGATCCCGCTTCTGAGATATTAAGAATCATACACCTCAATCCAATATGAATCATGTTTATTCACTTTTCTACAGTGATCAGGTAAATAACAATCACTTACCATTTAATTAGTATTTTATAAACATAACAAAAGTAGCACAGATTCGTCAGATATGCTTACGGCTTCATGCCTCCCAATCGACTGACCCCTTTAGCAAATCGGTCACCCCACTAAATGTTTCCCCACTTTAAACGGAAGTCAATTCTCGGCCGGCTATTCGACCAATCAGAGCAGAGTAGACATTACATACAATCATTTGACTAACTAAAATACATTAGGGCTTATGATTAAATGTGAATACTTTAACCTGTTAAATTTAAACAATATGATTTAATAATTATACAAAATAAATATACATTATTACCGATATTCTAAACATTAATGCTTAAAACGGATGTATAAAGTTCCTGGGACCACTAGCGCCCTCTGTCGCTTGTGAAAATAAGTCTATACTTAAATATTATTTTAAGAAAATCATTACAAAATGTTCATTAATTTTGCTCTAGGACGCACCGTTTTCGAGATAATTAGTTAATGCTCTTTTTTTTCTGGTGGCGAGTTTCAGTTTATGGACGGAGAAAATGGTACCCATCAGAACATGGATACTCCTAGGCGGGATCGCTCACGCTCCAGATATAGCCCACGCAGCCGAAGCCGCAGCCATAGCCGCGGCCGAAGCCGCAGCCATGGCCGCAGACTAAGCCGCAGCCATAGCCACAGCCGAAACCGCAGCCATACGCTGCAAACGAAGCCGCAGCCGTAGTCGGCGCCTGATGGAACAAGAGCAAGCTTTGTTGCGGGAGCAGCAGCGGATTCGCCGGAAGAAGATGAATCAACAAAAGGAACGCGACATCAAGCAACGGCGGTGAAGTGGACGACGGGGTTCACCTCAAGTGGGACGAGCTGCAAGCGCAGGCGCAGATGGCTGCCGGGTAGATGCAATAGAAAAGATCGAGTTACTACGAGCGTGGATCATCACACCAAAAGGTCATGTAGTCCTACCTTTTCTTCTACAGATTTAATACAATCCATTTCAGATGTTTTGGAATAACAGCCTCAAAAATTGAGCACTGTTTCTACTAATAGAAGCTGGGATCTTAAAAATATGAGTTAGGTCCTTCAGACAAAAATCAATGCATAGTTATATGGCTCAAAAATTCAACAAATCTGCGAAGTTTATGGCTGGGACGAGAAGACTGTAGCTGATTTTGCTATGTAAAAGCTGGCTGGTTTGTAAGACTTGGTATGAAGTCTCAGTACGAAATGGTTTAGTTGGTTAAAATGGATGGAAACTTACAGCTAACATAAACAATGTTATAAAAAAATATGAAACTGAAGGCCATTTACAAGTTTCCACTGATAAACTGTCTATCTATCGAATTATCGAATCAATCGACTTTAAAAAGCTAGTAATATTATATACGCGAAAGTTTGTTAGACGTTTTTCAACTGTTAGGCAGACTCATTGAATCTGATAACAATAGAAAAGTAATTGTGTTAATTACTTGACACTTGAAGGTTTTTAGGAAGGTTGGATGAATTTTTGTTACTCATTTTCACGCAAAAAAAGTACTGAACGGATTTTGATGAAGCCTAACAGTAATATAGTTATCAGAATATCTCATAGGTTATACAATTCATAAAGATTTTGTATGATTTGGCCATAATACTGGTATAATGATAAGAATCAAGGAAGTCGATAAAATTCCAGCCCTCTGAGAGCTATTTTGGCGTGCGTTGCCTAGACTGTACTAGTTACACGAAGATAAATATATCGTGGGATTGTTTGATTTAAACAGTTTTTAATAAAAGTCCGCGACAGAATATTTATGTGCCTTTTATATATTTTTTACAAAGCGCACTTAAAAGTATTCTGTTAATACGTATCAAAATTAAATACATTTATCGCTTTCAGTATTCAGTGATACACTTTGTCTTTCACAGTAAGTAATTTTGATGAATAGTTTACAAGTTACCACGATAAGATTGGCTTGAGCGGAGCGCCATTAAAGCCTTGCCTACCATGTAACTGCCGGTTGCCTTGATACTGATAGTCTGAAGCCTGTGGAAGGATATAGACTATTTTTTGTGAACACACCACGCGGGCAGAAGCTAGTTGTTGTATCTAAAGATGCAAATAAACTACAGTTTCTGCACATCGGAATCGAGTTTCCAGATGTATAAGAGCTTGTAGAACACTTAAAAGGTTATATGTAATAGTATTTCTGGTATTGCGAGTATTATAAGGGCTAAAATATAGACGTTAACTGGTAGGTATACTAGAATTGTAGGGAAGCCAAATAAACCATTCTTAATTTGTGGGGGTGTTTACGAGTATGCATGGTTCACTCTTTTTCGGTACCGTGTTGGCTTCAAGACAATTTTGTGAACTGCTCGAACCAAAAGGATTTAGGTAGTCACGGTGAGAACACTGAATCTCCTGTTTTGTATCACCAAACTGGAGTGTTTTCAGCCAAACGGTTTGATGAGAGTCTAATACGCGTAGTGATAGAGCCAATCTTATAGAACTCTTCGACGCCCGAGGGAAGAATTTACACTCCCATGAGTTGGAGACATTAATTAGCCCTTATCCACGGTCTTATTCATCAAAAGTTGTCGAACATCTAAACAGTTGATAAAGTCTAGTTTTTAGCAGAAACAAATTCTATACCCCCCTAACCCTACTTTAACAGTATATTAAGAAAAAAAAAATGGCCGAATCTCTAAAGCAGCTGACTGATTGCAAAGAAAATGACATTTGATCATTTGACATACAAATATTGACACACAATTATATTATTGTGTGTCACCAAATGTCATTTTTCAAGCAACAATGACAGTTAAAATTTCAAATTATTTGTCAAATTTAATTATCAAAGACGTCACCGCGTCAGAAACCGTGTCGAAACTGTAAACAATTAAATAGTTGGCGGTACGTAATAATGTTTATGGTTACAATTATTCGGCGAGTAGGCAGACATTCTTATTTGACGATTCGATGTGTTGGTCAATTTGTTGGATGACCTCATTAAAATGGCAACATTTTGATTTATAAACGACACTAGTTATAGAACGTTTATGAATACAAAATTGTATCTAAGGTTTTATAAGTTTATCGAGCAGTTTAACTAATGAATGTCTTTACCTTCGGTAAGCTTATTTTATAAATAAGGCCGTTAGGTTGTCTAGAGAGCTGTTTAAAATTGTGACTGAGATATCAGTGATCGATGTTGCGTTTTTACAATTAGTTAATTCCTATGGAAAAGAGACGGCAAGAAACACCACAGTTACCCGTTAAAAAAATATATTGACTTTTACAATGGTTTCAAATTGATGATTTAAAATAAGTGAGGACAGTGCAGGCCTGTCAACAAGTAACAGGTCCTTACTAACATAGAAACTGGTCTAAGAGGCCTACAGCGTGCTTACATTCACAAAACATAAAATACTACATAAATTAAATGTTAGAGGAATACAAAAAAATAACCTATTTAAACCGAATGACACGATTGCCATGACAGCTACTAATAAATAGTTGAAATTAGAATTGTAGGTATATAATTTCAAGTATGTATAAAGATAAAACTAAAAAAAAAAAAAAAAACCATCGTTATTTGGGAGTATTTAATAGACATTTACATGGTCATGCTGTTAATGAGGTACCAGGGAAGCCACACGTGCAAAAGGAATTATTGCCAGCTTCCTTGTCTTCAACGTAGTCGTTTCTCAATATGTTTTCTTGTTAATAAATATATCTGATGCGGGTTTTGAACTTTCCATCGTTAAGTTCTGTTATTAACTTTGGAAACTTGTTATAGAGGCGGATACTATATATGAGCAATGACTTGCTAGCTTTAGTTAATCCAAATTGTTGTAGTTGCATGCCCAAGGGCCAGCGGTCAAGTTTAACGCAACAACAGGACCGTCCTCGACTCATTGATGGCACAGAACTTTGGAGCTGATTAAAAAGACTGGGATAGCAAATTAGGGATAGTTCAATGGGACTTAAATAATAAGGTACAAAAGACGGCAGGCAGCACAAAAACGATATTACAACCAAGGACGACCTATCTGTATTTACAAAAATAGTGACTTAGCTAAACTCATATGAAGGTCCCTCGTATGAAGGTCCTTTTAGAATCATATAGGTAACGATAGGTATAAAGTGGCACCAATTTCGGGATTTGAGAGACTGAAGAAAACGCTAAAGACTACCATTGCCGCTGACCGGATGCGACCATGGATCCATGTTAAATCTTTAAAAATCTATAATGATAATGATGTAATTGATGACGATTATGCCAGAATGATAAGATTATGTATACAATGACAAAATATTTAATTTGGTGGTAACGCTCGCTCAAACTGTTCATTGTACCTACATTGATAAAATTTATTAACTAATAGTGTTTATTTACATGCTGTTGTTTTTCTTTTCAGGTCAGGCAAAATAAATCGCGGAAAGGTTTTGCGCCTTGACCTGAAAATTGGCAAAACACATGGTTGATCTGTTAAACCGTAATATCCTAAGCGACGGATTGGTTTACAGATTTATGGTTGGATAAATGGATATACAATTGGTTACAAGGATAATTGGCTACAAGGATAATTGGCTACAAGGATAATTGGCTACAAGGATAATTGGCTACAAGGAGTTACAAGGATAATTGGTGACAAGTATTCGAAGGATACCTAGTTACAAGAGGATAATCGGTTACAAGGATACTTGGTTAGAGGGATACTCGTTTAGAAGGCTACTTGGTTACAAGAATACTAGGTGACAAAGATACTTGGTAACAAGGATACTTGCTTACAGGAATATTTCGTTATGAGGATACTTGGTTACGAAGATAGTTAATTATAAAAATAATTGGATAAGCATAATACATTATAAAGATATTAATTTCTAAGGATAATTAGATCTAATGATAATTGGCTCTAAAGATAATTTGTTGTTAGGATAATTGGTACTAAGAATAATTTGTTCTAAGGATAATTGTTCGAAGGATAATTGTTAGAAATATTTTTGAGATAGATTTGTGTGTGTAATCTGGTATTTCAATCAATGTTATTTAATATTAAACGATATTTTTGATAAGGATATTAACTTATAAAGATAATTGGATAATGATAATATTTTTTTAAGGTTATTAGTTCTAAGGATAATTAGTTCTAATGATAATTTGTTGTTAGGATAATTGGTTCTAAAGAATATTTGGTTCTAAGGATAACGAGTTCTAAGGATAATTAGTTGTTAGGATAATTGGTTCTAAGGAATATTTGGTTCTAAGTATAATTAGTTCAAAGGACAATTTGTTCTAAGGATCATTTGTTTTTGTTGGGATAGATTTGAGTTCGTAATCAAATATTGAAAGCAATGTTATTAATATTTGGATTTAAAAATTGTCCTGTTTACGCATCTATTAAATGAAGCATAAAAATAAAATAAAGTTGTAGGTTCTCCTTTTTAAGAAAATAATGCGGACTGAGGACTATAAAATTCAGCGCAGTTAAAGTTTTTATATAGAAAGAGTCCAGAAAGCTAATATTTTTATATAACAATGCATTGGAAATACTTTTGGTTTGAAATGAATTATGTTCTAGTTTTGACCACTAGGCGACCACTAGTTATTGTGATTCTTTCGAAGTGTGCTTGATTTTTGCCGGGTGTAAGGTTTCACCAGATACATGTATGAGGACATACATGTCGTCAGGATGGTCGAGTGTAAGGTTTCATTAATATGACTGAAACTACACGATTGAAAATTTACTAATCAAATCGATCCACGGTTTAAAGTTTTATACTGGCCATACTGACGGCGGAAATACGTATTCAAATAAAACCGGGAGACTTCATTTATTGCACTGGGCACACTGGTGGTGACCGTTGGAGTGGTTTGGTTTGGTACGCATCGGGACCAATTACAAAGTACTCTGTGATCGGGACTTTTTCGATGGGGGTTGGCAGCGAACGGTGGTAAGATCAAATAAGTTTTGGTTCGCAATAAGTTTAGTTTTAAACACCGCAATAAGTTTAGTTTTAAATACCACAATAAGTTTTGTTATTGTGTGATTAATTTTAGGATATAAGTTTTGATAAAAATAACTTAAGAGAATAATAAATACGTTTTGGAGGTTAACTGTGGTTATTTCTGAGATATCTTACATTTATAATATTAATAGTATTAGATTTTCATCCAAATACGGAAGAAAATCACGCAGTATGTAACATTGAAACTGCAACGTCATTAATGAATGAATTCACTTCATTTCTATTAGCCAAGTTATAAACCATTCAATAGCTTTCAAATCAATAAAGTCATTCGTTTGTCCGGTTCATATAAATTGGCACTTCCTTCTTGCAACGGTGTATGGAGATGAAGAATTGAACTGTAATCACACAGTGCCTTTATTATACTTATTTACATAATGTCAAGTTACGAGCACGGGAGTGCGTCTGTATTAATCATTGCTATCTAACACGCGTGTGGCAGATGCAGTTTTTATCTTTAGACACTTTATGTGCTTATTCGAAAGTAAAAGTAACATTATGGATAAGTAAATTCCTGGTGGGGACAGTACTCTATTGTCGTATTACATTCTTCTTTCGATATGCACAAGTTACATCAATCATTTATTGCATTTTTGAACTCCGCTTTCATCTTTGTAATAGAGACCATCAACATTTTGAGTTGGCATAAAGCGTTTTATTACTACATTGACTTCATTGATTATATCAAGACACCAAACAAATGACTGTAGCCAATCGTTCCAGAAATAAAAAGTTAAGTATCTCACGCCTATTATGTGCAACATGGGCGTTATTTAATCAGATTCATGTAAGTGTATATTATCTTGTATACAATAAAAATTGTATGTAATTAGGGACTTCCAGTCACATAATTGATGATTTTCTCAATAGATCGGCACGCCAGTGTAATGGATTTGTCGGTGTCGGTGCTCTATCGTGACGTAATGCAATAAAACGTATGACGAATGAGCTCACAAAACAATAGTTCGTCGAGATAGACATCGCTTATGTCTAATAAATCACGCGTCTGTTTCAATGGTGAGCGCCACAGAGCAAAAAAATTCGAGAGCGATTATTAATGAACATTAATTTGCATGCACTGATTCTGAAATAAACAATTAAAACAAAAGTTTGTGACATGTAAACATAAAAAAAAAATGTAATACATATTTAAATCAAGTTTAATTAAATTTTCAATCAACCTAGACAAATGTTGTGTATAGTATAATTAATAATTATTGCATTCCGATATGAAAATTGCACATGCAAATGGCAAATGATCTAAGTATGGTTTTTGATCGGGTTTATTTTGATCTCGATCTTAAAACTTGCGCTATCTGAAAATTACTTCCTATTATAGAAAACTGATAATCCAAATCGTTACGCAGTGAATAACTATGTGACTTTGAAGCAGAAACGGACATAAACGACGTCCGCCGGTAGTCACTGCGAGGTACTGATAAACGTTAACATTGAATTTATCAACATCAACAAACGTAGAATTGATTAACTGCTATTGTACTACACTGTGTCAACGCAGTGACCGGCTACGGGGCGGGCGGGCGAGCTTTCAGATCTCCCCTCCTTAGGACGGGCGGGCGGCGCGCACGCAGCCGCCGCCAGTCCCTTCGCGACGCACCTCGCGACAACATGTCCCCTCTGTGGATCTTGCTTACATTGCTCCCCGTCCTGGGTAAGTCGACCACACCGCGTGTGCACCTGCTGCTAAACAAATACACTGTGACATATCGGAAGTGACCGGATTTTTCCCGTGTAAATTTTCTATTGAGGTGCCTCGATTTGGTAATGTTGAAGAATAATTGCGTGATTTTCTTTACAGTCAATTGTGTGATTTTCTTTACAGTTAGTAGTTTCTTGTGTTTTGATGCTGCGGTTGAGCAGTGAGGAAATAATGGTGTTAGTGCAGCCCGGTGCGCGTGCGCATCTCCGTGAAAGTATTTGTAATTCGTGTGCTTCTATTGTGCAGGACATCCTGACGCGTGGGAAGTTGACATTACCAGTTTCTTATTGGGAAATGCCATTTGATAGTATAATTTATTGCACTAAAACTAAAGCACTGTGCAGAATTAAATAAAAATAAGCAAGCCTAATGAAACAACTATGAATAGGCTCTGCTTAAGTACAAAAAACATTATTTGGACCTTTTCTATGTTAAACACGTTATTTAAAATTTTCTGTAGTTGCTATTTAATTACAATGTAGCCATAAAGCGCTATAACATAAATTGAAAATATTTGCGCATAAAGACAGCAGTAAACTCAATATTTTGTAACACCTCTCTGTACAAACAGCAGATTGCACATTAGAGATGTTCCCCGTGTGACGGTAAGGTATGAGCGCAAGTATGTCATTGCGCAACCGATGCACTTTCCATTTGCGCAGCGCCCGCGCCGATCGCGCATCGCCACAATAATCGATTCCCCGGATTTGCTTAAGTGATTTTCCCACGCTCCGCTCTCCGCAAGAACTAGGGCGGCGTGACGGCCAGCGAACGGATGGGTAGCCTCAAGGTTCATGTGTTTGGGCCTTTACTTGCCTGTAGACTGTCTCCGCTTATGTGTATTGTGGTTGAAGGGTCGCTTGCAGTTCACCTACAAACGCAGTTAGGCAATTGGCCCGGTTTGTGGTTAGTTATTTGTATTTGACATATAATCCCTTCCTATCGAGAACGCTAAACCAGGCTGATTAGTAACAAGGAGTTGAAATTTCGTGTCCCGCACCACGTCGCATTTGCGAAAATTCATAATTAAAATGAAATTCATTACATAGGTATTCAAGTTTTGGTAACTGCACATTTCAATTGTAGATTCCATGGTTATTAACTCATTTAATACTAACGTTGCTAGAATATTTTGAAACAATGTGAACCAATAACGTTTTTGCCTCATAACATTATTATTGTGTGGAAAATCTAATGTATTGAACCGTAACAATTAAAGCGTGAGAAAAATAACGTTTACCTTGTATTGGTATGAATAAAAGCGAAAGTAGATGCATGTATTGGCTTTATTTTTATGTTCGGTGCATAGTTCATTGAGCGGTAATGAATGGGCGATCACCTGTCGATATTTCACTGACTCATCACAACAATGTGCTATGTCATTGCAGACATTAACACAAATAGCTGAGTAAACCACTCACAGATTGCATTGTTAGCAAATAAACAAATGAATTTCCGGTGTTGCAATGTTTTTGCATATTATTGTGACATTGATAGCATCTGCTGTGGCAATAAAAGTTGATACGTAATTGCGCCACCTAATTTCACGGTACATCAACTTAACAGCCTATGTATGTTTGCGAAAGTTAAAACGATTAGCGATCTCGCAGTTAGCCTGGGTGCTAGCCTGTATTAATAATAGCATTTCATATGAGGTTAACTGTAACTGGGACCATCGGTAAGATCGCCCAATCTGCCTAGTTAAGGCGTGAAATTGTTAATTAGCTTTAAAGAAAATTTTACTTTCTTCCCTGTTGGAAAGAATCATTTTCTCAAGCAAACGATGTCCCAATGTTTATATCAACGACAACACAATAACACCATATGATTTTTAGATTGTTAATAAAAAAAAGGATCAGAATATGTTAGTAAGTACACCTCAGTTAGAATTTACAAAAATTGAATAAAGTACTAAGTATAACCAAATAATAACGAACTTCAAGGCATTGGACTGTCATCTAATTCCGACAAAGAAATAATATTTCACGTACCTACACGAAAACATAATGACAATCCACGTGACCTTTCGATCGTCCAAAAGAAAAAAGATCAAAATTTGATAGTGAGCGTACCTCAGTTAGAAGTTATTATTACACTTACATAAGGCACACGATGACCTTTCGCGGAGGATGCTGTGGCACCTCACGGTGCGCGTGGTTGCGCAGACGCTCGCGATCTTATCGCTCACCCCGCTGCCCTCCCGCGGCTTGCACATACACCTCACGCATGGGAATCTAGCGTTATTATGTGATCTTTACCGGACTGTAGTAGCTTAAGGTACCGCGGGCCAAATTCAAACTTTCTACCGTTTTTTGCAATTTTCAGGTCAGTATCAGAGGAGTAGTAATTGTATAAAGTAAAGTAAAAATTTATTTGTATAGATTGCAGGTACAGTCAATATGATGACAGTTAATGTATGGGTGATCCTTGTACAATCTACTTTATATTAGGCATGCAACATTATTATAACATGAGAGATTAATCAGTAGGAATCGCTTCCATTTGACAGTTCCACAACATTCATGGCGTTGTTTGCGTTGCTAAGCAGACAATTTTTTCGAACTTATGAAAGAATGGATAAGCAATAACCTAATGATTCAGATTCTGATTAATAGTGTGTTACGCATTTAGGGTGCAGGTTGTGTTGATTAAAATATGATTCCCGACCGTAACAAATATGTCTTTACGGAATAATAAATAATCATTAAAATAATTTTTAATCCCTTTAAGTTCATTTTATCCTACTGAATATTTCATGATAAAAGCATTTAAGAGGGGACGGGGCCTGCGAGGAATTTGAAAAATAGGTATTTGAAGAAACTATTGCCGTCGCGCTGTCAGTAAGTCGGCCCCCGTAGTGTGTGATAGGGACAGCCGCAGCTCAGACCGAAATTATCACAAAATTTTTGACAAGAACGACGTTTCGTATTCCCCTTTTTTCTCCTCGAAAACTGAGCCGTTTCAATAATTTTTTACATTAACATTTAAAAAAGAGTATGTTTAGGTTCCTATCATTTTTTTAAAATGTTAAAACCTTTTCTAATTTGTCTGGTAGTCCTCTAATCACGGCGGTAAAATAGGGCCATTTTCTGTAATTTTTAGAGGGTCATATTTTCTTTACTTATTAGTTGCTGAAAAAAAAATTACAGGGACGTGCTAACAGCAGACCATGACTTTATGAAAAAAAATGCTCTAGAGGCATTATTCAGGAAGAAAAAAGGGGAATACATTTGTATGTAGAATCGCACGCCCTGTTCCCTCTTAAGGGGATTAAATCAACTGAAAGGGTTGTAGTGATGATTTGAATGATAATAATTCTGTTCATACATACATGTTACGGTCGCGAATCTAAATTTGTTTACCATACAGTCTGACATATAGTCTGACACTTACCTGCAAATTACGAAAAACGTAAGAAAATTGCGCGTGCTAGCCTGGCGGTTCCAACTTTACACTAATTTAATGTAAGCGGTCGTTAAATATAAAAGATAAAACTTATTTTTGACAGACCGACTCCTTGAAAGTTCAAAAGTGCCTGTAATTGGTTTATTTGAAATGCTTTGTGTTTGAGATTATGGCATCGGGTTTAGAGGAAATTCGTCATGTCCATGACGAACTTCTTCTAAAACTATGGTAGATATGAATGGTAGTTAAGATCAATGTTGGTATATCAATCATACCTACATGTGTGGCTCATTCTAAAATTCGAAAACGACTGGATATTGTATGGTTTAAATTGAAAGAGACGTAGCAGCAGTGTTGATAAACTCTTTTTGTGGGGGATGGGTAACTTAATAATTTGTTTCTCATTTAATTTATTTTTCCTTCATTCGTATTTCTCATTTTTCAGGATCCTGTTTAGCAAAATGGTTTATAAATTAGTTTTGACCCTGATTTAATAGGTTATCTCAAGTCCACATACCAAGGTACTTTTGGTTATCCATTGTCTAATGCAGTAAATCCCAAAGTATTGTACAAATCGCCCGGTTTATGGAAATAGGCTCGCCCAGGGGGCGAGCCTATTTCCATAAACCTGCAAAAACCACCAAAAATTGCAAGGGTCTTAAAAATAACTGGCGAAAGGTGGGTGTATTGTCGGTACACCCTCTGCTCAAACCTTCGGGGAAAGAAGGCGTAATGTTACGTATGTGTTATGTATTGTACAAATCTACATAACGAATTACACGTGCATTATTTGCCCATCTTAGTTAAAATGCACACACATTCGAGATTATTGTCCATTACGAATCGGTTGTGACGCGTTTTACCCCAAGCGACGTTAAAGATAACGTGCCGGAACCTTATTGTCCCCAATTCGTAGAACAAAGCTAAAACTGTACTTACTTAGGTATGTATCCGCTGTACTTACTTAAGTACAGCGGATACGATAGAACCGAGATCTACGCCGTAGACAACTATTAAACTTTTGTTACGTGAAGCTCCTGTACCTGTCATCTAAAGGCTAGACTAGACTAGGGAGTGAAACTAAGGAATTTAATGTCAGAGAAGTAAATTGTTAAGATTATGATCTGTCTATTTAAATCACTACTGTCATTCTTTGACAGCTGTATGAAATAGCTATTATTATCTCATATAATTTTCATACATATTAAATATAACAAAAAACTTAATATTATTACAGCCTTTATTTATTCCTTTACAATTAAATGAAGCAAAAAAAATGTTACAAAAAAAAATTAAGATACAGGTACCTATTTTTTTATCATCAATATATATATTTTTTTATGACAGTAGTGTTTCCAATACACTGCCATTACTGTCGTCAAAAGAAACATAATATTATAAAGCCTTTATTTATTCCTTAATTTAAAAAAAAAAACATAGCTATCTTATTTGTCTCTCAAATCTCATGAAGCAAAAAAAACACAATATTTATTAATAAATATAAGACACCTACCTATTCTTTTAATGATCAATATAATAATTGATTCACTAATTCATGAATAACATTTTATAATTGAAGCTCATTGCCACTACTAAAATCTAATCCATTTATTAATATAAGTAACAACATAAAAATTCATTACCTACTTCATTAATAACTCAATTACGTTATATTTTTTCAATAATATTTTTACGACTTTAAAATGTTTACAGCTTGAGCAATTTAATCTGATTTAAATATTCAGTGTTTTTATACTTCGATTTTATTTCATGGTTTAACTATAAAACTATTTATCAATAGACCTTTTCACGAGTGAAGGCCTCTTCTCTAATAATTAAATAAAATAGCTATAACACGGCAAATTGAAGTAGGGGGTCAATTTGCTTATGAAGTTAATTTCCCTGACTGGACCAGATAATTTCATCAAATAGGTACTTACTTCTGAAAATCGTTACTTTACCAAACATAAGAATTCAACCTAAGGAAAGTTGAACAGTCACTCTTCCGAACGATTAGTTACAGCGATTAATGAGGCGGCTAGACGGTTTTTTCACCTGTCATAACCAGCTTATGGATCATTATCCGTAACACATCTGTTTTCTGCATCGTCTTTCTAAATTAAATAATAAAACGGATTCGATTCATTGACACATGAAGATTTTATACTGTTGTAATCGACGGATACTAATTTAATTTAATTACAACGAATAACCATTTATTAGAGCTTTAATGGTGCAGTCAATGCAGTTTAGGTCACCGCTCTTTCGCAGATCTAAAGTGGCAACATTCAACATTCGCCGGGATTAGCGTGCTTCAAGTTGCCATGTCGCAATATACTCGTCTCATTAGACATGTTTACCTCTCCACCTAGTTATTGCACGGTTTGCTTCAAGTGTCGCTTAGTACAATAGTCGCCTTGGGCAGTGAGAAATCTCTATCATTGCCATCAATCGTCGACCAAAGTCAAATTGACACGGCAACTCATTGTTATCATCTGGCTGATGAATAAAGACTGTGTTTTTCAGGTTTTAAGAAATTGACTACCTACATTATAAAGACGAAATCTAGGACTAACACATTTGTAACTAAGTACCGACTGGTCGGGTATTCAAGATTCCGAAACCGCATAATACGAACGTTGGGTAATAATTAGAGAAAAAACGGTGAAATAATGGCCATTTATAGCATAATATGTACATACACGTTACATTTAAACTCGAAACCATGATGTATTACTCTTTTATGTAACGATTTAAGTACCAGTGAAACTCATTAAACATATCAAACTTTTTCTCGATGACGTAAATCATGGGTAAGTTAGAAATCAGTAGTGTTTTGGAGCAGCTCGAGTGATTATATTAAAACCGTGTCAGTTATTACACTTGCTAGTTGAATAAATAATGTGAATTCGTAGTAATTAAGTCAATTAAAGATACACGATTTATAACACATAGGACGTCGCAGTTAATTAAGCACAATGTAAAAAAAAGTTACTATTGCACATGGTGTCCAACGCTATATTGATGGAGTAAAGTATGTAAGTGTAATTTTGTAGCCAGTCTAAAATTTGGAAGACGTTCAACTTCTACACCTTATTAGAAGTCATAATCTCCTCACGCGAAAAGTATAGTCACTAAAGCTGGTCCGGTTACAACATTGCTCGTCGATCAGCTCTGTACCTACATGTTGCTTAGAAACAGCGATCTCTTATTTATTTTATAAATACCCATCAGAATTCTGACATGAGAAGCAGAAGAAAGAATGTATGTCAATCTAAATCACTAAAAACCCAATTTGGACGAAATTTAATTTTTTTTCTTGGCCCATTTCTTTACAATAAACTGAATAGTTTACTCTCAATTCATAGCCTAAACAAAACAACTTTTAAAATAAAAATAACTGACTGGCTTATTTATCACTATATATTATTACCAAATTGAAGACCTTTTCAAAACCATATCCTAATATAATGTTCCCTTAAATTTACACACAATGACCCCGCCCACACACACTCACTCCACATGACACACACTCACCCCCCCACCACACTAATTCACATTCATCCTCCCTTTCATGTATCCTTCATAAATTACCTTATTTTACTACTTTTATTTTTCTGTGAATCAAGTTATATGAGTAATATTTCAATAATCTATAATATATGAGATTGAATGAAATGAAATGAATAATAAAATTGTGTCTGTAGACTATTTAATTACTTTCTCTGTGATTTGTGGTAAGAAATAAATAATATTGTATTGTACATTGAAAGCCAAAAAAATATCAATCAAGTGATCTGAGATTTGACAATATACAGGCTTTCAGTATGCGGAGGAGAGCTAATACTAATACAATCTAACTTTATTCCACACAGGGAGCGCCGAAAGGTTCAACTGTAAAAGTCGAATCTTAGGCGCATACTATGCAGACGCGAAGTCAGGATGCAAGGCCTTCCACGTGTGCGTGAGGGTCGCAGGTGGAGGCGTCCGCGACTTCAGGTTCTTCTGTCCGCCGGGCACGCTGTTCCACCAGGAGGCACAGACCTGCACGGACTGGGGTGACGACGACCCCCTCGCCTGCCCCGCAGATATCTACGACGGTCAGTTTGATCTCTACAGGATCGGATCCGGTGAGCCAGCTTTGCAACTAACAAAACACTCACAAATATCTTATTTAGCTCAGACAGCATAATGAAAATTATTTTTTAGAAACGATTGTTGTCAAAAGCACAAGCCAGGAACGGGTCTGACCTTGACTATTTAAAACTTCCCGTTTCCTTCTGGCATTCTATGTTTTCAGCGTGTTTAAATAAAACACAGATTAATATAATTATAGTGTTCTGGTTTCTGAAATGTAAACCAAGGATCGGACATAACAGAGATGTGTATATAGCCGTCTTCTGATTTCAGTAATCTATATAAATAAAAAGAAAAGTCTTGACTGACTGAGTCATCAACGCCCAGCCCAAATCCGTGGACCTAGAAAGCTGAAATTTTGCACAGAGGTTCCCTTTATAATGTAGACAAGGAATAAGGAAGATTTTTTTCAAATTCAACCCCTAAGGGAGTTAAATAGGGGATGAAAGTTCCGCGCGGGCGAAGCCACTGGCAAAAGGTAGTGAAAAAGATAAAATCGATAAGGTCGAAATCAATTACAGATGAACGGTATTTGTGAGTGCTGCTAGATAATTAATTAGAGCTATATAACTTACATGTAATTAAAACACGCTTAGAGCATCAATCTTTGATTAGAAGTAGGCAGTTGTTAATGTATGGATGTAATTTGAAAGGTGATTTCATCTCATCAAATAGGTTGTATAGATAAACAATTATGTGTACCAAGCAGTGGGCGGTAATCAGTTATAATAAGTCATGTTATTAATATTTGCGCAACTTCTTTACGAATTACAGTAGAAGTAATAAGCTATACAAGGTCACCATGCAGTGATGACTAATTATACCTAATGAGAATTATTGGTGTAATAAAGTACCTGCGATCAACAGACAGGTACATCATTGCGACTCCTGCAGTACGAGTCTTTTCGGTAATAAATTGCAAAACATTAAGCTTCAGCCGAACGCCGCTTGCATTTTAAAGCTTTTAGAAACTTAGATCTCGTTTTACAAGGCAATGCAAATTAAATAACGCCTGTTTCAGAAAATATTGTGCAAGCTGGAGCTTCATAATCCACTGTAAGCGTAGTTTTTCTCCCGAGAACATTATAAATAAAATGTTAAAATATGTTTGCCCTTCCGCAACAGGATTTGACACCAAGAAGTTGTCGTCTAACGGAAATCGCGATGATGAAGCTGAATTCGGTCTCCAGCGCGCTGAGACCGGTGACCGTCGGTTATCGCAGAACAACGTAGCCCCCAATCGCCCTGACTCCGACCTTCGTGCAGCACACTCGTCTGACTTCTTCAGTGGACAGCGAGACCGTGGCCGTGACGAGCAGTCCTCTCCCGCTTCCTCTCCATCCCCTGTCTCCTCCCAACAGCCTTATCAACGACAATCTTTCCGTAGAGCTTCTACTCAACGCCCATATCCTACTACCCAACGTACATTCCCTACCACCCAACGCACATTCCCCACAACACAGTACACTTCACCCGCCGCACCCCCGAACACTCAGACTCCCGTCCCACAACAACAGTATGACGCACCCTCTAAACGCAAGCTTGTTAGGAAACGCCCCATATATCTGTCCACAAAAGCACCTCCCACTACCTACCAACCCAATACTCAGACCCAACAACAATATTCTGAGCCTCCTCAGCAAAACTTTAACCGTCGCTTCAACGCCCAAAATAAACAATCTTTCTCTCCATCGCCTAACGTACCTCCTCAATACAAACAATACAAGGATGAATACGTTGAAGTTCCCCGAGTCACTCCCAAACAGAACAATAGGTTCTACCCCAGCAGCGCACCTTCCACTTTCCCCCAGTCCCAGTCGACTGCAGCCCCACGATTCAACAAAAATGATGGTCTCGTGGAGTTGTACAATTATGATGCACAGTCAACTCCAGGACTCAATGTACAGAACGACAATCGACCCATCAAAGTTAGAAATAGTTTCAATGTAGCTGATGTTCCTAGAGACCCCGAATTCGTGCGTGCCAAGAACTTCAATAATTACAACAATAGAGTGAACAACAACAACAACAACAACAGAGAAACTTTCAGAGACACTCCAACAACTATTGACTACAGCGTTTCCGCAAGAACTTTCCCCACTACTACGCCAGCTTATAAAAATTTCAACAGCGTCTCATACGAACCAGAAAAGAACAATTTTGTACCTTACTCGAAACAAGCCTATTTTAACAATCCCACGACCACTATCGCTCCGTCCACTACGATCTACTCGACCTCGCGCCCAGAACCTCCGCTCAACTTAAACACGGTAGCGTATAACACTAACCTCGCCTTTAATACTCAATCTGAAAACTTTGCTGAAGACAATGACGAAGATGACGGCCAATATCATCCTCCCCAGGGCGAAGACGATGGACAGTACCGCCCCGAAATATACGGTGACCGCGAACTGCTGGCCGGTGCGCATTCCCTCAATATAGCTGCTAGCGGCAACAGGCTGCCAGAAGACCGCAAGAAATATGCAAAAACACAAGCTCCTCCTAAACCTTCGGGTCATACTTCAGCTCCGAGGCCATTCAGACCTGCTCCCTCACCGACTGCACCTCCGACCACGAGAGCTCCGGAAACCACTTACACGACGACGCCTCAGCCGCAGACAGTTTACACGCAGCGAACTTTTGATTATTTCCAAACCTACACCACAACATCGAGGCCAGTTGACTACCAAGCAATAAATCAGAACTTCCAGCCTCCTAATGAGGCACCTGCTGCACCCACGACGACAGTTGCTCCCAGAGTGCCAGAGACCCGGCCGCCACGCCCACCGAGCCGCGTGCCCGTGCCGCCGAGCCCGCCGACGCCATCGCCAACTCCTGCGGCGAGACCTACCACTCGTCCTCCGCACTTCGCGAACCCTCCCCACAACAAAGAAGACAACAGTTATGACTACGCGTACTACGACTCCGACCCAGGGTTCGCAGAGTATGACCATATAGAAGAATTTGGTAGAACTAAAAAAAGAGCGTAATTATTACTGTATAAATGTTAAATCACTGCCATTAAATTAGTCGCCTCTTTAGAACAAGTAGCCTTGCTTTGTTGGATTTTTTTGACTACCTGATTGGCATTAAGACGAACCTAATTTCGTCTAGTTTATACGCAGGGATATAGTTTTAAGACTGTTAATTCGTAAATGCTTCAAGACAATGAAAAAAATCAGCAAAATACTCAATGACGATCATCAAAGTACAACTTTTGTAAATAAATCTTGAAGATATTTATTAGAAGAGTCCCAAATTCGTCAGATTGAATGTAACAATACCAGTTATATTTATATCTAAAGAGGCTTATCCGTAGTTACCCTAAATTATTTGTGATATTATTATTGATGTTTCTATTGGTATAAGTCGTTTGTTACTGTGTAAGAATTTACAAACAATCGATTACGAATTTGTGCAAGTAGAAGTTGTACTCTCACTTGCTGACATTGGTGTTTACCGATATAGATGTATGTATTATCTATGTACAATAGAAAGTAAGTTATGAGGATAGATTGTAAAATATTTCATTGTAAATAAAGTTTTCTTGATAAACAATGGCTTGTGCAATTTGTGTCACTTCTCAAAGCACGTGAGAACCAGTGAACAATTTAGACGTTTAGCCGAGCGCTGCACATATGCAGACAAACAAAAGAACACTTTCGACACTATGCTGTGACGCAGATAACTATCTGCATACTTACCGGTGTTTAGTCGCATTACAATATAACAACTATTTAAAGAGTTGCTAAAGGTGAAATGTGCGAAAATGCTTCACCATTAGAGAAATGTACCTAAGCGTACGTGTCCATAAAAAACTTTAAGGGTAGAATTAATTAGTTTCTTGTCTTTGCTTAACTTTGCGTGGAATGGTAGCTTGGTGAAATTATTATGAGCCACCTAGCACCTACTTCCTCGATTAATAATTCCCCAAAATAGTGCACGTGCTTTGGTCTCAAATCTCTAAGGTTGAATCAGACGAATGTAAAATTCAATAAAGCTCAAACGTAGATTTTATTCATGAATGTTTGTTGAATTTCGAATGTCGATTTGGTTCTTGAAAAGTAGGTACTTAGGTATGCTCTTGGTAACATCCCGTCCCAGTTGGTAATACATTTATGCTAATTATATGCCCTTTGAAAAATAAAAGTTGAAGAACTGAAAGAAGGGACATGGGAAAGTAATTATAGAAGCAATTACTTCCTAAAAATTACTGTGTATTCAAGTTCATAGGGTTTCAGGATATTTAAACATGAATATAACACAAGGATCTATCCTAAGTGCTGTCACAACCACAACATCTGGTGCTTAGTCTTTCACTTCCAAGACGTCTTCTTCAAGGTTAATCGGGGCTTGCTATGGAAAACCTTCAAAGCATATTATATCACAAGGATAAGTTGAAAGGTTGCTACTGCTTTCAATTCTACTAGATTATCTTGTTTTACTACCTATTGTCAGGCGTGGTTACATCTTCCGTAACCATTGTCTTTATTACTAGACTCATGTCTAACAGAAAAAAATCACAAGCTTAAAACTAGTGATGCTGGATATGCTGAACCTTGAGCTTTAATATTTTTGAAGCATCCAAGTAAAGCTACTATACTAAGTATAATTTTGCTAGATGTGATTCTGAAGGCGCTAAAAACATGTTTATAATTTATAAGAAACGTTATTAAAGTAAATATGATACGATAAAGTTAAGGCAACGCCACCTATCAGGTTAAACGTAGACCACTCAGTAAAGCCTCGATAGCAAAACGGGTTAAACGAACGGGCCTAAACTTATGAACCCAGGATCCCCAGGGCCTTGAAATTTTATGCCGATTTTTGATAATTAAGCAAATATTTCTTAGGTACCTACAAATTACAAAATAAAACGAGTTTGATAACTAAACATCACAAATAATGCAGTCTATGTTATGTACAGACGCTAGTACATCAAGCTACCCCAATCTGTCAAATTTCTTTGATAGATTTTCATCTATATTACATAGGCTTAGGGTTGATTTTTAATTGGGAATTTTTTACAGATTGGGGTAGCTTGATGTGCTGACGTCTGTACGTCAACAAACAGCTTAATCCCTCGTCAGCCAGTCAAGCTACCTGGTAAGGGTAGACTAGATGGGTGGAACCTTTAGGCTGGCTGCGCAGGGGCCCTAGGCGCCTTGCATGCCTAGGCGGAAATCTGGGGCTAGGCATTTGAAGATTTTTCTTCATAAGATTCTCTTCTCTCTTCAGATAGGGAGGCATGTCTGGAAAAAAATTTTTTTGTTTATACTTCAGCTACTGGATAACAGATGGCAGTGCTCGCCAATTGTTTGGAGTAATTATTTGCGAACACTCCATCTGTTATCCAGTCGCTGAACTATCAAGAGAATATTAATTTTCCTGAACTAATTGAAAATACTTGTTGAAATAAATAATGATTAATACATTCGCTAGGCCACAATGGATAAAATTCAAGTGACGAGTAGTTTATTCATCTTACCTTCATTTACCGAAAGAAAATAATTGCAATTTGTTCATATATCTAAACTACAGATGTCGCTACTAGTCTTCATTGTTTCCATTCTATGAAATCAATTTAAAACTACTGAAATCATAGATCATTGTAGTTAATCATTTCGAACGAACAATAATTATTACTCATTAGGATTCCAGAAAGACATATGGCACACCATAAATAAAAAATTGAAGGAACAACCCGCGTCCGAACCTTTCTTACAGATCTTTGATAAAGTATGGAACAACTGACAGATTTATGTACCTACAGCTATTAAATTTTGACGAACTATCTCATAGATTATCCAACCTTTAAAATGTAATACTCCACGTTTGTTCTAATAAATTAATGAATGCCCAAAGGGCCAGACCTCGAACCCAATAACTATTTATTAATAGGTATATCAAAACTTTGTTATGCAGATAATGGAATAAGTATTTTTTTTTTTACTATGAATAATTTTAGACAGTTTAGCTAAGTACTGTTTCAATAAATGAAAATGCATTTTAATCATTTATTTATTTTTCACTTCAAGTCACAAATAACAGTGTTGCCCTGGCTCTTGTACTAGGAGTTCCTGTATCACAAGAGCCAGTAAAAATGTAGGTACTATTATTATTACTATACTCCAAATGAAAAGGCAAATACATGATGATCTTCAACGGAAAATTAACGCGTTTCCGCACAGATAGCTTTGGTCATTCAACTTTACCCTATGATGTATTATAAAACAATTAGGACTGCTGGCCACAGTCTCTCATTAATTCTAATTACAGGTGCTTGAACTATAATACTTTTTACATTCATATTATTACCTATGCCTTCATAATAAGTAGAGTTTTTTAACAAACATTACAAGTATATTCTTAATAGATGTACCTACGATGTTATTGATTGGAAATGATTTGCGTTTTCAAAAAGGGCAAGTCATTTGGGGAAAATCCGCTATAATATTGTTCATCTTCCAAGTATATGATCTATTCGTACCTACCTATAGAAATAAGGAAATAACATCGTTAATTAACAAAACCTCTTATCCTATAATCATCTGCGGCAAAAGAAAGACCATTGATGCAACCTAAACCAGAAGGTCGCCAGTTCGATGATAACGTGATACAAATTTTGGTATTTTTGAGACCATTTAGAATTTATGCAGTTACATTCAGCGTAGTGCGTCGTCTGAGCTGGCGACAACACACGACCACCTTAGCCCTGGATCGAAAGAACTTGAAGTTATGGGAAGAGCCCTTTGCCCAGCTGTGGGAGGATGCAGACTAACAGTAGCAGTAAGAAACTGTCAAAACTGTTTCATAATGTAGATAATCTAATCTTCTTATTTATAAAAATGAATCCCTATTCCCCTTGGTCACGGCATCACACGTGAATGGCTGGACCGATTTTGCTAATTCCTTTTTTGTTGTGTTTGTTATTGTCAGGAGAAGGTTCTTATGAAAGAAACAGTTAAGGAAGTTGCGCGTAACATATAAAAATGCGAATTCAATCAGGACTACGTCTGTCGGGTCAGCTAGTTACTGATAAATAGGTACCTACTACTTATTTTGGCCCACAGGTCATTCGGCAGTCCCAATTCACTTTGGCAGGTTTTTGAACAACTTCAGTAATCTGTGTTTTGGAGCGAAGTGTGGTGTTACGAAAATGATCTGAATATGATTTGACGCCTAGAATACTGTCCTTCATTGCACATTGGCAAAACTTGAGTTTGGACTTCTGAATGTTTATCAAAGACCAAGTTTGGGATCCATAGGTGAAAATGGGAAGAATACACATGTCCATAATGTTTCGTTTGAGTCACAAAGGAAGGTTCCTTTTATAAGCTCTTCCAGGCATGACACTTGTTATTTGTCGCAAAAAGTGGTAAGAGTTGAAACCTTATAAATACATATAAATGTCGTGTTTCTTATCCCATATAGTGGGTGATTGCGTAAGAAATTTGTTTACATTTTCAACAGATATTTTTAGACTATACATGACTTTTGAAACCTTGATCACAATGATCACTGATCAAAATCAACATCAAAAGTCATTTATTCAAACTAGGCTGAGAGTTAGCACTTTTTGAACGTCAAAAAATACAGTCCCCCAAAATACCCATCAACAACAACAATACAATAATCAAACTGTTGATTGTGTTGTTTGAAATGTTTGGTGTGATAAACACATTCTCTTCTTAACGTGATACGGATCTAACTTCGAGCTTGTTTCGGCTATTCTCCTTCCAAAATTATTATTGCAGTTGAGCCGGCTGCATCTCCTGCAGCAACCGGGCTTGAGGTAAAATAGGAGGGTAAAGAAATAAGCATGAATATTAGATTCTTTTATTAACTTAAGTATCACAAAGTATAAATGTACGATTACCCTTTAACATATTTACAGAATGTCGTTGTTAGGTACCTATTTAAATACATAATGTGAATAGCCTTGATTCCTGAATACTTCGCAATAACTGAATCTTGAAAATCATTAGTGTTGGTCGAACGACTTGATATTTGTATGACAAACATTTTGGATATTTTGTGAAGAAATAAGAGGGCATAATTTTAAAAAAATTAAATTTACGTTCTTGCTTTTGTTGCACAATTGAAAAAGGAAGAAAAAGAAAGCTTTACAAAGACGGTTGAAAATTTGTAAGGTACCTTGCAAGAAAACACACATAAAAAGAACTTTATTGAAGACATAAGTTTCTAACCTTTTCATGAAGACTAAGTACATAAGCCCATCATGTCGTAAAAAAGTAAATTAAGTAGACACGTTTTTATTCCACAATGTAGTCAGACGACTTCGCAAACAATGAAATTTTGTGTAGTAAACTTCCTTATAGCATCGATTAACATAACAATAACAGTATCGACATTGAAATCATTATGATTGCCCCAGTGTAGTTGAAGAAACTAAACTCTAGACCTGAAACTATTGCATTTATTGAATTTTATGATTTTCTTCTGGTTTTACGTAACTATGAAAATAGAGCCTCTTTAAAATCCTACTTGGATATTGGGAAAACCAAAAAAGTTATAGTTCGAACTTACATGTTTCAAATTTTATAGAGAGAACATCGGTTTCAGGACGATTTCATCTTTGCTATTGAATTCACATGATCATCTGATCAATCTCCTTGTTTGCAATCTCTTTGTATCCAGTGTATATTTACTCACTCATCTCATGGCAGACCACTCAGATACGTTTCTGTTTTTACACCTACTAGTTTTATGGCGTAACGTTACCTAAGAAAACGTGCCATCAACATATTCATCTTTTAGTTATTCCACTGTGTACTTGAACGTATGTACTCAATCAATTTGGACGAAATGCTCAAATATAACACATGTATTTTACATCGCTTACCATGACCGTACTTCTTACATTGGCAACGAGCGCTATTAGAATTTAAAAGTCCTAGTAATATTTTATGGATTAAGTACTCTGGCTCTATCTTAGTCTTACCATCTCCACACCAAATAAATAGTCAAGAATCGTTATTGTCAAGAATCCTACGGACTAACAGTATTCGGTTTGAATAAATTAAAACTACTATCACTACTGAGCTACGTATACAATTAACTTAAAAATAATTGAGCTATAGTCTCTTCGAGTACCGCGGCTGCGTGCGGGCAATTTTTGAGCTTCCCAATTTGTACTTTATCCAATTTATTGATACACTTAATCCTCTAGGATGATACTAACAATTATTATGAGTGACACGACAGTGTATGTATATCGCGCGTAACTGACTCACGGATAGTAAGTATCAATAATGACAGGTAATTTATAATCAATATAATGTACGTTCCGTGCCAACTGCAATTTATAAGGGCTTTGTGGCAGAACTGACGCGTCACCCGTAACAAGGTTAGTCTGTACTCTGTAATTAAAGGAATTAATGTGAGTACACATAGTGTATTCACTCGGTGCGATGAGATTCTTTATTCTAAGGGTAAGGAGTAGGCGATCACTGGGAGGCGACGGCGCCCGCCATCCTTTGCCGAACATCGCCGAGCGCGGATCCATTCCCGAACCCGTTCAGTAGCGGCAGCATTCTGTCTTTCGTCTCCGATTCTTTCATCTCGGAGTCTTTCGTGTCCTTCAAGGCCTCCGCTTCCACCTTCACTTTGGCTTTTTCTCTCTGCAAGTAAAGAATTCGTTACAGTCAATGCGTTAGAGTTGATGGGAGGATTATGTAAATTGATTTTATAGGCTGCCGTTAAGAATTTATTAATCATTGTGAAACATAGACACGTGATAATTGATTGAGAAAATGTAATGTGTAGTTGTTTTACTTGTTTAGAACGATAAAGTATACTTTATAATTTTATAACCTACTACTCGGTTTGAAAATCTTGTATATATTTAGGCTATATAAACAAGTAGTGATGAACATATAGCAGCTTTGACTGAACATATTTTGACAATCTGCTGCATTAAAACCAATATAAATAAGGATGACGAATGAGGATACTTACTCTGGCGACCTTCTTGAGGTAGGCCTGTTTGTAGAAGTCTGAGAAGAGATGGTAGAAGAGCACGGCGTGCATACCGATCCACCAGACGAAGGCTCGCGGGTAGTCGCAGTCGATGAACAATAGCTGGAACGCGTGCAGGAACACCAGCACGAACTGAACCTGTGGACATAATACCAAACATTCACAACGGACCGAATGGGAGTCTACGTGCGGAAAAGGGAGTCCCATCATCATCATCAATACCAAACATTATATACTATTCAATAGACCAGCTATGGAAATTATAAGTATTGTCCTCACATCGTATCAGCTAGTGAGACTTTATCTATAGGCACCTACTGCTCGAACTTAATACTTTTAAGCGTCAACTTCTGACCATCTAGCTAGAGCATGGCTTCTTTAATGGTCCCTTATGGATAGGAATTGTTGCTTAGGTAAACGTAGTTAATTCGTTTTAATAAACTAGAAAGAGGCTGCCGATCCTCTAATCAGAATCCGTTAGTTGTATCCTACGTGACCAACAGGAAGAGGAGGGTGACGTTTATGTCCTATTCATTGGGCCTGCTTGGAACGTGTGACGTCATGTAATGGGCCATCCGTGCCGACGGCGACGTTCAAGGATAGACGCTTGTCCAGTTTATACGATTGCAAAACGTTGACATTGGAGCACAACGTAATATCATACCGTAGGCTATTCGACCATCACCGACTTGTCAAAATTGTATTATAATGTATTAATTCAATATCTATTAGGTATTATCTAATTTATGTAAGGCGGCTCTAAACTTATAATTATTATGTCAAGGAGGATCTGTCTCTTGCTTAATTTCCGAATTCAGATTGAGATAAACAGCTTTTACAAATTCCAATGAAATTGCCTTAACAAATATAGAATTACATTTGAATAATTCAGTTGGAATTGTTTGCTTATTTCTTTTAAAATTCAAATTAAGCCTATTGTTTTTGGCTTGTCCTTCTTTAAATAGTCTGTGCCATGACCCACTACTCCTACAGTGTCTTAAACCTCTTTCCCTGATGTATCGAAACTTTTACATATTAAGTGATGCCAAAAATATGTTTTCCAAAATATATCTCACCATCTGTAGTGCTGTGAGGTACTTCTTCCACCAGAGGTACTTCTGGACCTTAGGGCCAAGGGCAGCCAGCAAGTAGTATGAATACATCACAATGTGCACGAAGGTATTCAACATTCCGAAGAAAGTTGAGTGGCCACCTGTGAAGAAATAAACACAAGACATGAAGTTTTATACTGAAACAGATAATATACTTATTTGGTACTGGACCAATCTTTGAAACTCGAAGCTGAATATTAGTAGTTTATAATTAGATATTGTTTATCTTATTCCACTGAAAGTTATATTTACGACAGGTAAAAAAAATCGACAGTTTTTCCTATCGTGGGAAGCACAAGACCGGTCGAAATGGAGGAGCCTTGGGGAGGCCTATGTCCAGCAGTGGACGTCTTTCCGGTGAAATTATGAACCTACACCCTGGTTGCGTAACACACTACCTATCAATCAGAATCTGAATAATTTTGGAGAATATTGCTAATCCATTGCTTCATATGCTCGAAAAAAATCTGCTCAGCAACGTAAATAACGCAATTAATGTTGTTAAACTGTCAAAATAAAAGCCATTCCTACAGTCAGTGTGTTATGCAATTACCACTCTGGACGTGATATGTTAAGTTCATTCAATAACTTTTTACTTTTTTTGTGATAGGTACCTAGTGTCATCAACTTTGATGTGATTTATGAAGAATGTAAGTATTATTGAAGTTAGTAATTAATATATTTGTATATATTAGCAGCGTAACAACAACTAATTTATTAACACTGTCAGATTGCTAGCCAAATAACTGTTAAAAATAATATGAATACCAGTTTTTATTTAGTTGTTAGAAGACAAATAGTGACCGGTTGGAAGCGGAATAGTGGTACAGTGACTTAAAATAGTTTGTTTACATAAATGTGCTTACACATGCTCGATTTTGTTTGATCACATGTCCATCCTCATAAATCGAGGAAATCTATATGCACCTTATGTAAACGAACTAATTTAAGTCACTGTACCAGGATACCTTTATGCATACGGCATACGCTAAAGCCTAAAGGCTAATAGCTCAATGGTTCTAGAAAAATCCTAGTTATGGATTTGACAGACGAACAAACACTCCTTGTGCTTACCGAGTTTCTGAGCATATATGCTTGTCATTTTATTGCTAATCAAATATATTTTATTTTCATAGAACTCGGTTTTTTATAGACATATAATTACGTCAATCACGGAAACATGTTAATTATAATTTTCTATTTACATCATGTGCAAACTTTACTGAACAATTTATGAAGTATATTCTAAGATAATCAGCAAATAGTGCGCTACGGTATGCACTATGCATATTAAGTCATCTTGTGCTTACATTGGATTAGCAGTAACTAAAGATAACGTTTACTGAACTTTTCAGCATAGTTAGTGGGGAAAAGGTAAACATTTAAACGAAGATATAATGAAGTAAGTATATACATTTTTTTTTAACTTTCCTCTAACTAACATATTGTGACACTTAATTCTTATTAAATATATCAATATGTTGTAATCACCTCCTGTGCTTCCGTTTGCCTTTGTGTTCGGTATAAATTAGACTTAATGAGTCGAATTTTGTGGGATTTCGGATCGCAAAACCGAATTTTTTGAAGAAGTTTTTTGAGAAAATGTATTTCCTGTAAGAGGCTGGAAATCCCCGCCAGCGAAAGTCAATTCAATTTTGAATTCTATTGTGCTCGTGTTCTAAGTCCTATGTAAATTAACATATTATACATACCAGTATTAGGTTGCGGAAAATATACTGTATGTCTCGGTAATTTCCCACATTAATCTACTGCGATAAAAAAAAACTCATGCCTACATTTAAAGTTTTTTCCAACAGGTCATGTAAACATTTGTAACAAATAACCAACTATTACTGAAGTAAAAAAATAATCACTACTTATACGGATCTAAGTAGTCATTACTGCTAGCGGTATCGGTATTCCCAACAATTTCCTTAGCTAACTTCGCAATAAACATCAAACGTTACCTACCTACTATCAGATAAAAAAGATCCTCATTCAGTTATTTTACTTCTCAGAGGAGTGATTGAGCGAAAAAGATTATAATAGTAATCATTTCATGAAGAAGTTATAACTATAAGCTATAATCTTTGTTTTTTTATACCGCCTCAATAACTTTTTGCGTTATCAAAATGTAAGTTTAATGAAAAAGATGACATACCTACTTCGATACTAACATAAGAACTGATTTCGAAACAAATATTTAAAGGTAACGGATTTTTTTGTAATAGGTAGTCATGAATAGTAATTATAAATAAGTTGTAATAGTTATGAATAGTAAAATATTGTGATAGAACAAAGTGCCAATTAAACTATTTTAATAATAGTTTAAAAAACACACGTTAAAAACCAAACTAAAAAAATTTTTTTTAAAAAAAGCGTGGGGCGCTTTTTGAGATATTTTTATAATCAACTAGCTGACCGGACAGACGTTTTCCTACCTTTAAGTATGAATATTGAATTCGAATTGGTATAATTAATAAAACCGCGCTCATTCTATCAATCGCTGACAGTTATGCCAAACAACTGACAGTTAAACATTTAAAGAACTGACAGTTATGTCACAAACGGTTCAAACGCCGAACGGTTACATTAGAAAAGTTAATATGGTCGTGAAGTTTTCTTGAATTTTCTAATGTTACCTACCCACAACTTGCTATTTTTTTTCTTTCATGAGATCCTTCTCCTGACAATAATAAATACAGCAAAATGAGAGTTAACAAAATTGGTCCAGCCGTTCACGTGTGATGCCGTGACCAAGGGAAATAGAGATTCATTTTTATATATATAGATTTATATCACTCACCCCAGGCTTTATTTAAATTATTTTCTACTTTTTTAGTTTCGTTTTTAAAGCGTAATGTTTTAGTTTTTAAACTGTTATTTATTATGTATTTTTAGTTGAAATTATTGAATTGTCATCGGTCCTTGATAAGTGTCCAAAGTTTCAAATCAATCCGACGTATTGAAGGGGGTGAAAACCACGTTCAAAGATTTCGTTACATAGATACATACACACATAATGTACTTACCAAGTTAATAAAAGCGTGTTAAAAAAAAAGATGTTGCTGCTAAGCGCATTACTTGATAAAGGCTATACCGATTTGGCAACTTTTTGTTTTAAAACGTTCGTAATAGTCCGAAATAGGTATTGAAGGAAATAAAAATTGCCAAATACCCGAAAAAATATCAAATTCGAGAATAACCACATGTCCGTTTTTCTTTGGGATTTTTTTATGAGCTCGAAACCATACGAAAATGCTAAAAGCTGAAGTTGAGTGAATCAAATATTTGTGTATCGTGGCGGACCACCTGACCATATTAATTAGGTACAATTTAATAGTCGAATACCTTGACATTTTTTAGAACAGCTGATATTTATATTAACGTATTTAAATTATTAGATATATTTATTACTCAAACATTTTAATGCCTATGCAGTTTAATTATTCGAGCAATATAAATAATAAAACATTCTGATAATATTCAATGTTGGGTTACCTAATACGTAAACGCTGAACTTTGGTGTAAGTACGTCTGTTACTCGAACAAATATTACGATAATAATAGGTATTTTGATTGTGCTGACCTGGTGTGAACTTGACTCCGAACCACACCGACATGGGCATGATACCGTGGTGTATGACATGCAGCTTCGACACGTGGTCAAACTTCTTGCGCATCACGAAGAAGATCTGGAAATAAAGTATAGCCATGTTATTGACAAGTAGTAGGTATTTGCAGTTTCAACCGATGAATGAGAAATGACTGATGAGACAGAGAACTTTCAGGTCAAACCGAGGACTAATTCTCAAAGATAAAGGTTGTATAAACTAATTCCACTTAAGGACTATTTATTCTGACGCTACTTTTGTCACCTACAAGTCAATAGGATAAAAGTATCTCTACCTTCTAGGTACCTACTTTAAATATTTTCACTAGAAACGGCAAATTAAATTAAAGAGAATGTGTTTAGGATCATTGTAACTAAGCGAAATCTAGAATCTGGAATACTACAAATTTTATGCATTCAAGTTTGAAATAATGAATGTTAGTTACCAAGAACCTACTATTAATTCTATTTAATTTACTTGTAGAACTATTAAATACAGATATATATTATATTTCAATTGATAGATACAAAATGATATGTCACTTAATGAAATATGTAGTTGAATAAAACTAATCGATAGGTAGATTTTCTCAAAACCACAAAGATAAGAGCTATCTCAGGTATTCACATTAGATCACTGGAGTGGTTTTAGAGATATTTGTGTAATACCTATACCTACTACACAGGTGGTCAAACTCAATGAGACAGCTAATTTATAATATGTGTTTAGTCATCATTAAAAATAACTGATGAATGATGACAATACCATTTTTTTATAACGAAACTTGCTTGTGTTAACATAATTTTGGATCTAAGATTTCCAATAATGATGATTTTGAAATTCTATTCACCGACTCACGAAGTTTTCTTTAGTAGTTTATAAACTATATTAACGTTACTTATTTATAAATTAATACGTAGGTAAAGCGAATACTTGGTACCCCTTTTTACAAAAACTACGCGGACGGAGGATTTGAAAATTGGCAAACTTAAAGTTTCTATGGAGAGTGCAGAAAGATAATATGTTTTATTTTAAATGAATTATGGTCGAATTTCTACTACTGAGCGACCACTAGTTATAATAATTGTTTGATTAGCTCACTCTTCAAGAATCTGTCTAGACTTTTTCCTATTAAATATGTTGGGGTCGGCTTCCAGTCTAACCGGATGCAGCTGAATACCAGTATCTTGTTCAATATTCATTATCATCATCATCATTTCAGCCGAAAGACGTCCACTGCTGGACATAGGCCTCCCTCAGGCTCCTCCACTTCGACCGGTCTTGTGCTTCCCACATCCAGCGGATTCCCGCTGCCTTCACAAGGTCATCGGTCCACCTTGTGGGAGGCCCTCCCACTCTACATCTTCCGGTACACGGTCGCCACTCCAGAGCTTTTCGGCCCCATCGGCCATCTGTTCTGCGAGCAATGTGCCCTGCCCACTGCCACTTAAGTTTGGCAATTCTTCGGGCTATGTCGGTTTTCTTGGTTCTCCTGCGGATCTCTTCATTTCTGATTCGATCGCGTAGGGAAACTCCGACCATAGCCCTCTCCATTGCCCTTTGGGTGACTTTAAGCCTTTTGATAAGGCCCACTGTGAGCGACCACGTTTCTGTACCATAGGTCATCACTGGCAACACACACTGGTCAAAGACTATACTTACTGACTAGACTTAGGCTGCGTTTCCACTGAAGCGGAGCTGGGCGGAGCGGAGCGGAGACGACCAATCACAATGGTTGAAATTCTCATCGCATCCACTCGTCTCGTCTGTGATTGGACGTCTTTGGTCCGCTCCGCCCAGCTCCGCTTCAGTGGAAACGCAGCCTTATTGTACAATATTATTACTTATTAATAAATCAATTTCAAATTTTAAATTTATACGCTCTCGTATTTTTTGCGAATTCCCTACATGACATTGACCGCCCATAAAATTTTAAAACCTGTTTTCTATATGCAAAAAATCAGGATCATCAGATCTAGATCCGGTTGGGAACCGAAATTATTCTATACTCATCTTCACCTGGTGTAAATTGCGTAAGAAACTGGAATTCACGGATTTGATTTTCATAAGGATTGGTCCAAGTAAAAAATCTGTTAGACTAGTAATAATGGAAATTATCTGTGTTAATATACGTATGAGGCATAATATACGTATCCATTCCAAAATATTCACGGACAAAACCAACTTCCAACCAGTTCAAGGTTCAACTTAGGCCAAGATCGAGAAACTTCCCAAAATAGCCATCAACCATACTTTATTATACACACGTATTAGAAGCAAACTAATAAATCTAATATTAGAGTGGATTATAGGTGCGTAGACGTTGCGTAAACACGATGACCAGTTCGTACCAGTTCCGGAAGTAAACCGCGCAACTGTCCAGTTGTGGTCTTGACAGTGAGAAAATAATAACTTAACGAAATTATAGTCGTTAGATATTCAAGTGGTTAAGTTGGTGAAGGTAGGCTAGTATTAGAGCTAAGGCTTTGGGCATATTGCCCATGACTTTTACAGCGGGCTAAAATTTTGAAATCATGACTTGAGGAACTAGGTTGCAAAAAAAATATTTTCAAAATATCAACTTCTGCACAATTTGTGGAATTCAACTATCCAATTCGTTCAAATTAATTATTTCCACGTAAAATACGAAATTAAATAAAACTAGGTATCTACTTATTTGATTTAAAAATAAGTAGATTAATGCTGTACGTATAATTTAAAATGTCAAGTTCTTGCGAAACAGAAATAAAAGGCTTCAAAAAACAAGTTTCTTCAATTTTAGAAATGATTAACATATCATGTTCATTTGTTCATTCATTCGATGACAATAAAATACGTACAAAAACGAATGTTTGAAAAAATATATCTCAATATGATCATCGTTAAAAATGTAGTTTGACATTTTAGTCAAAAAAGCCTTCACGTAGGAAATCCACGTAAAAAATGTGTGAGGAAATATATATCAACTTACCGTATCGAAGAATTCTGTGAATTTCGAGAAATAGTACCACCAGCAGCCATGTACTGTCTGTAAAAGAATACAAACTTATTTATGAACAAAATTAAAATAATGTACTTTAAATAACTCTTACTGAAATAATAAAAGCGTGTTAAAAAGGGACACATATTTCCTGCATGATCCTAGGAATTAAGCCTATATGGTAAACTTGAATACATGATCCGTGATATCTAAAGGCTTTGTCTTATTTGAAAATAAACACAAAAAAAGTCCAGTTCAAGGAGGAAGCGCCGGGATTCCCATTGAATTACTATTTCGTGAAAAATGTATTCAATGGGTTTAAATGAACTTGGAGGGTTTTTTTGAGGGTGGGGAAATCGTCAAATAACTTCTCCCGCTCTGGGTGGAGCGAAAGGGCGTGTCAGACTTTAACTGACATCCGTGTTCCTTCAGTTGCTTGTGTGGTAGGGGCCACGGTATCTCTTTCGAACAACCCGCACTCCTGAGCAGGCGTCGGCTCTTGCGGACCCCACCAGTTGGTGCTGACATCTCTTTGAGGCGCGCGTGGAACACAACGCGCCGTCGACCCGGGCTTGGTCCTTACCGGACAGCGAGCTACCCATTACTCGCCGTCCGCAAGCCCGCGCCTACGGTGGATGGGAATCAGCCTGGGATTCCCGACGCCCAGTGCGTCTCCTGCGGGGAAACTTGGAGGGTTGTATTGATGATTTTAATGATTATTGCTACGTTAAGCCATATTTGTTACGATCCCGAATCATATTTTGTTTAGCGAATTATAATGAATTGCGGACTCCCATAGCGCATCCACCTAACTCATACTAGTTCTGCCCGCGACTCTGTTGACGTGGAAGCCAACTTTACCATAAAATATATCCTATTACAAAACGCGATCTAACTTTAGTTCTAGCCTAAAACTCAGTGTTTACATTAGCAACTTTTCTTCTATTTGGGTAACGTTCTTAATACAAAAATGACAACTTAGCACTGGACTAAGTTGTCGGTTTTATAAAAAGAGCTGTATTTCGATTTCAGTTAGGTTCTTATTTCAAAAACATGCTCAATGGTTTAAACCATACCTAAAGAAAAACCTTGTTTTGTAATAAGGGGAAAAGTGTTACTATCAATTATAGAATATTTGGATTAGGAGGAGTAGATTCAAAGATTACCTCCTACATCCAAACTTCACCTCTTTATAATATTAGTGTTAAAATATATAAAATAAACGCTTTGACAAAGTCAAAGCGTTTATTTTATATATTTTTACAAATAGGCACATAAAAGGCACTTTTCAACGTTAACATTTACATCAAAATAGAATTGATTCTAGTCGCCCCTTCCAAAATGTAGTTTCGTATGGAGAAGGATGGGCAGAAAACTCCATCGTTTCTTTTTCCTCCACCGTTACCGTTGTTGATTTATATTAAATAATACACTGACTTAAAGCATACTTAACACAGCTTGTGTGTGGTCATGTGTTGACGCATTCGACATAATAAAACACAGAAGAATACTAATCACGTCGATGTAACGTATTAAGGAATACTACGGTTTTATTAGCAATCATTTAGCTTAATTTATTGCGAGTTCATTATATTGAACCCAATGAAATACAAATAGAGACTTAAGCAAGTATAACTGTTGTTTTGATTCTTAACTATTCCTTTTATGAAATTCTGGAAAGTATTTTAAATTTATCTTCTAGTCTTGTTTGGAGCAAACTTTGCGTATGTCTGTGTGTTTTTATGTTGAATGGCTAATCGAAGCAGACTTTCAATGTAATTCATACCGTATGTTGTTGCTCTCATTTTTTACACGCTTAATATTAGCTTCACTTGTATGTTTGTTTGTGTGTTTGTTTGTTTGTATGTAACCGACTCCTTTGAGCGCGATTTTGACCCACTTTAAACGGTCAGATTTCATTGAAATTTTGTAAACTTGTCGAAGACCGATGACAATTCAATAATTGAAAAAAAAAATGAGAAAAAAATAATAAAAAAAACACGTTTTTGTAGTTAGCAGAACTAAAAAATAGAAAATAAATAATAGTTTAAAAAACTAAAAAACACGCTTTAAAAACCAAACTAAAAAAGGAGAAAATAATTTAAATCAATTAAAAAGCGTGGGGTGCTTGACAGTAGGTAAGTTATTATAAAAATACCTCAAAAAGCACCCCACGCTTTTTAATTGAATTAAATTATTTTCTCCTTTTTTAGTTTGGTTTTTAAAGCGTGTTTTTTAGTTTTTTAAACTATATTTTTTTTAACTATGCTTGATGTGAAACAAAGTTATTTATTTACAAAATAACTGTGTTTGCTTACCGACTTACCTAACAGGAAAAAAATACTGTAGCTAGATAAGATATCTACTATATTTCCTCTCAAACTATTTAAAACGCAGTGATGATGTACAAAAGCGCTCATTATTTTATTATATCTAATATGTGATTTGATTACACATACAAATTGCTGGTGGTACCAATCTGTGCGGTAATTACATGCCAATGCGAATGAACTTGAAGGTAAACAATCTCGGCTCTCCTAACACATGTAAGATCTATGGACAACTTGCCTTCATTGATTGCAAGTAGGTACAGGTAAAATTTTACCATAGATTTTTGCTTAGCTGTCTAAGCAATATAACCTGCCTGCATACACTTATCATTGTTGTTGACTGTGCGTACATAAGCAATGCAATTCTTCTGTTCGATGTTATTATAGGCTTCATTATTGCAAATGAGTTGCAGGAAAAAATATTCCATAATTAATGGTATAAGGTAAACGAGCCTAGTGCCTGAACTACTCAGGTCCGCTGACAAAGTACGGCTAATGTAATCACATGACTATTCAAATCGGTTGATTAGCACAAAGGATTAATGATTCATACGATGTATTGTCAATTTAAATTGCATATAATCACCATATTATAATTGCCAAGTATCTATACACTTTTTCACAGCCTTAATGGGCTGGTTCCCTGCTTGTGACGTCTTTTTTAGGTATCTACAAATGTAATTATAAGACAGGTTGCAACTTAAATGGTTTGAACTATAAACATTTTGTAACTAAACGTTTTATACTCTAATAGAGACTGATTGGTGGATGAGGTTCTACCGGTTCTACGGTTGGATAAATCTAGTTTAGTAATTAGCTAAACAATCTGTAATTACTGCTCTTTATCTTAACAATTTGCAAACATTCCAGTTACCTTTTAGCTTTTGATTAAGGGGGAAACGTCAGGGAAGCGCACAAAATTCAAATTTTCTTACGTTTTTCGCAATTAGCAGGTCAGTCTCAGCACCCTAATTGAGTACCTCATGATCAATCATAATCTGTTTAATTTTGACAGTTCACCAACATTCATTGCGTTATTAACGTTGCTGTGCAGACACATTTTTCGAACATATGAAGCAATGGTTTAGCAATTTGTTTTAAAATGATTCAGATTATGATTGATCGTGTGTTACGCAATTAGGGTGCAGGATGTATGTTGAAAAAACTATGATTCGCAACCGTAATATGGAGGTATGTATTTACAGAATTATAATAATCATTAAATCATCAATACACCCCTTTTGGTTTGGTTGGGAAATCATCAAATAACTCCTCCCGTTCTGGGTGGAAAGGAGGGCGTGTCAGACTTTTACTGACTAAAACCCACCCGTGTTCCCTCAGTTGCTTGTGTGCCAGGGGCCACGGTATCTCTTTCGAACAACTCGCACCCCTGGCAGGCATCAGCCCTGGCGGACCTCACCAGTTGGTGCTGACATCTCTTTGAGGCGCGCGTGGAACATAACGCGCCGTCGACCCGGGCTTGGTCCTTACCGGACAGCGAGCTACCCATTATGTACTCGCCGTCCGCAAGCAGGCGCCTACGGTGGCCGGGAATCAGCATGGGATTCCCGATGCCCAGGGCGTCTCCTGCGGCGACTAAGGCCATGAGGGCGTATATACTGCCTCTCCCTTACGTGCGCCGCCTCCCTCTTCGCGAGCATTACTGTTTCGCCTGGCTTCGCCATGGCCTGGACCAGGGCTGGACGCGAGAGATCGCCGCTGCCGATCGCCTCCACAAGGACACGGTGGTGCTCCGCCCAAGCCGGGCAGACCTCCACCGTATGCTCCACCGTGTCCTCAGGGCGATCTACGCAGCGGAAACACCCGAGCGTTTCCTTCCGCCTTATCCGAAACAGGAACAACCGTGTCCGATGAGGACCTGAGTCAGGCGGAAGGTGAGGACACCGGGCCGCCTCTCTAGCCTCTCCTCAAAGAAGGGACTTACCGCTGCAATCGTGGCGTGCCCAGTCAATACAACTCTCAAAGAGTACATTTTAATCCCATAGAATGACTTTTATATGAAAAAATAATATGTGTTTGAATGATTTTGCGGGTTACCTTATAGTTCGACTTTTAATTGTAGTGCATCCTCGTTAATGTAGCATTTGTACTTCATTTAGAACGTGTGCGCATACTTAAAAAGTAGTTTACAAGTGAAGATGCATAGAGCGTCCATGGACACAAACCGGTTTAGGAAAGTATGAAGGTTCTCTTACCCGTATTGCGTCAGGAGAATTCGTGTAGTCGACGGGTTGACACCGAAAACTGTATGTTGTGAACCAGCCGCTCTTCAAACTCTAGAAAGAAAGACATAAACTTACATTAGACACCACAAAACAAGAATTATAATCGTTTAAGAATTTACAAATAAATAACAAATATTTCAATCCCTTAGGCTTACCTCATGGAACAGCCAGATACTGAATAAAACTTGAAATAAGTTGTAGAATATCAATATTCTCTTCAGCTCGAACGGTTTTCTGTTCTCCATAAACTTCGGACCCAGAACCTGACAAAAAAAGGATTGATTGCAGTGAAACAAATAAAATTAAAAAAACAAAATGTCAAAACAAGTGACTGCCGTTGCATTCAAAAGTCATGTTCTATAATTGGACGATAATTTATTACGCAACTGCTTACTAATAACGGCGGCAAGTTCCAGTGGAAAACATTCCTAATTATGTTTAATTTGTTTGACGCGATATCAATTGATAATCGATTCAGGTGTCGTTAAATAATTAAACTAACATAATACTGGGTAATTAGAATTACTTACTTTGACTGTAAAGACGTATGTGAGACATATCGCCAGTGTGGGGAAGGGTGACGACATCAGCAACCAGTCTTTCACCCTCTGGTCACTTTTGTTGTCCATCAGATCATGGTATCCCTCCACGAGCCTACTCAGCGCCTCCATTTTCACTGCAACAATCACAACAACTATGTTAAAATATGCACCAGTTAAACACGATCACTATTACATTTGTTTGTATTACAGTAATGTTAAAGGTGTGAGCACACGGTATCGCGATTGCAGAATGAGCGGTTTTGGATATAATAGTAACTTTAGCCGGTTACAGTCGAGCGTCAAGTTTATCGAATGTCAGGGTGGACCGGGTGCGGAGCCGATTCGCCAATCGTCTCAGCGACGCATGTCGGGCCCGATTTTAATTAAAATGTAGTAGTAAGTACTAAACAAATAGGCTAGTATAACAGGTACAGTGTATCAGAATGCTAGAATGAGTAACGAATAATCCTCCATTTGTTCATCTATCTATACAGGAAAAGTTTTTATACAGTGCGCAAACTTTAACCATGAATTCAGCATATCATTGTAGTCTTGTAGACCCCCCAGCGCAAAAAAAATCGTCGATTATACAAAAAAAATCAGTCGGTTCATAGAAAAGTGCCTACGCGGTTAAAATGTATGGAGCAGCTGATTTTTTGGAGCTGAATTCATGGTTACAGTTTGCGCACTGGATAAAAACTTTTCCTGTATATACGTGAAGCAAAAAATGTCTACCTTTTTTACGAAAATTACGCGGATAAAGGAGTATGAAATTTGGCACAGTTAAAGTGTAAATGGAGAAGCAATGGGGAAAGCTAATATTTTTATATAAATGAATTACGGTCGAATTTCGACCACTGAGTAACCACTTACAATTATTAATGGTTCGTTTTATCATTAGCATACTGTATAGGACGACGGGTTTTCGTAATATTTTAACTAACAATATCCGATTTGTGATCTCCGGAAATAATGCTGGAGATAAGGTAGGCGTTTTCCGGATATTTAAGTAGGTATGATCTGATTAATATGTATAGGAAGTTGTTCTATAATGCTTTTGGTAGATGTTTAAGAGGTAAGTCGTTCTACTGTTAAGCCCTGAAGCTGTCTTTTTCAGATTTCGGCTTATAGCAGGAGGTAATTCTGTCTCCACAGAATTATCATATGTAATGGTAGTCCATATTTGTATATTTCAATATTTCATTTACATAAGTAGGTACCTCAGTATTTGTTTATTTTTCTCTCAAAAGGTCACTAGTTATTTTTATTAAAATAAAGGTTGGTAAATAATGATAATTATCAAAAACCGTGACCATTTTTCAAAAACCACGACGTATCTAAATATCAAGGCTTTAAATATTTTGAAAGCCGGTTCATGCGTACAGTCGTAGCTAAATGATTTTTTTATGATGACGCAGGTATGTACAATGTTCGTCTGATTCATTTCTGATCGTTCCCACCCAAATTCTACTACGACGAATACTATATCCGTTTTGCAATATCTTAACTTAATCTTGTCTGACAACTTTGCCCCACCTTAGAGTAGGTATCCTTCAAAACGCCGGAGAAAAGTTGACAGCATTTGTTGTGAAATTATATGGCATTTTATTTACTTACGTATACTTAATTAAGCTGATATTGATAGTAATAGCGTGCGCACAACTTACATGTGTAGCTGTGTACTTGACAAGGTCGATAATCAAATTAATAACATAATTGGACTTCAAACAAAGAAGCATTAGTACAATTAGGTTGTAGTAAACTAAATGTTAATTCAAATGGAATCGTGATTTAAGCCGAAACTCTATTAGCTCTTTTCAAAATGAGTGAGATGTTGTAAACACTATTATAATGATCACCACAACTAAGTTGGGCGAGACTATAAAGTGCACCTAATTAATTATAAACATTATTATACAAACACCTCAAGGGTAGCTAGATATACCTATGTATGTATATTTCTATTATGTATTAAAATTACGGATTAGTAAATTGTTTAAAAAATAATGCCTGCCTAATGTGTGGTGACCTTTTCTTCTTATTTATAAAGTATTGTCGGTCATTAATTCTAAAAATGTGGGATCCAAGGTAATGTTGCTATTGTAAATTTCCCAATACCACCATATGCTCCGCGCGGACGCGTAATATATTGATTTGTTAAAGGTAAAATTAAATTAAACATGCTTATCAAATTAATAGAATAATGTTTTGTAATTGAAAGTTTGTTTTTAAATGTCACATTTATGGAATTAAATAAGTTTAACGTTATTATATAATAACGTTTAACTAATGATTATGTTAAGCCCTCACATATTTGACAACGACCTTCACATGCTTTGAAATAAAAACGATCTCGGTTGCATTTGTATAAACTCACGTTTGAACAAATGACCACTGACATGGTGTCTCAATATTGATCACTACAAATAAACCTAATCTATATTGGAACAACCTATATCACGCTTTGAAAGTTTGTTTGACAAAAAAAAATGTGTGTTTATACATATTTATGATTATGGCGGTCATCTACATAATATCTTGAACTCAGTTGTAACTTAATAATATGACGTAAATATTGAAAAGTTTGCATATTGAAATATTTATCGACAAAGAATCAAAACATCTCATCTCGATTGTCGTCGATGTATAAACATCTGAAAACCCATTCACACGAGCAATCCAAGGCTAATTGCTTGTACGTGGATTCACTTATAAAAATGCCGTATTTTATGCGTACGTCGTCGCCTTGATACTTGATAAACAATCGATATTTTTAGGGCATAAATAAAAAAATATTGTCACCTTTACCAATGGACTATGACCTACTTGTTAAACCCTTAATTGATCAGTGTGGACAATGTATTACAACGAAATTTGCAAGGTTCACAATTTCACTGGGCCTCCAAAATGAGTGAATGCTAAGGAGAGTCTTAATATTTAAGTAGCTGAAACTGACGTATGACAGTATCAACGTGAGTTAAAAAGGAGGGGCACAAGTGTAAACGGAGGAAAGCTGTGTTATTTGCCAGAGAATTCAGAGCCTTCGAAAATGAATGAATGCTCAGGAGAGTCTTAATAATTAAGTAGCAAGTTAAACTGACGTATGACAGTGTCAACGTGACTTAAAAAGGATGGCCATAAGTGTAAATGAAGGAAGAAGCTGTGTTACTTATCGGAGAATGGACTTATGTGCAGGTGACAAGAGTAAGATAAATTATTCAGCAATAAAAAAACATGTTCACGCGCATGGTTCACAATGTCACTGAGCCATCGAAAATGAATGAACATTAAAGAGAGTCATAATAATTAAGAAGTGGGTTAATCTGACGTATGACAGGTCAGCGTGACTTAAGAAGGATGGCTTCAAGTGTAAGAAGGAAGGTGTGTGTGGAGGAAGAAGCTGTGTAATGTACCAGAGAATGCTATCAAGACAAATCAAGATAAATTCTTTAGTAATAAACAGAATATTAAAGAAATTTGCAAGGTTCACAATTTCACTGAGCCTCGAGGAGAGTCAATAATTAAGTAGCGGATGCAATTGACGTAATAAATTGTCATCGTGACCTAAGTATCCGTGAGGATGGCCACAAGTGTAAACGGAGGAAGAAGCTGTGTTATTTGCCAGATAATGCAATTATATGCAGGTGACAAGTCAGGATAAATTCTTAAGTAACGAAACAAAATGTAATAAGTACCAGTTTCAGTTAAACTTTTGTACCTTTTTTGTATAAAGCATCTCTGTATTCTGGGAATTACATAAAACTAGATTCCTAAAGGTCAGGAAGGCCCATAAAAAGTACAAACCATTTTCAAAACGTGCCTAATCTTTTTACTTCTACAAGTTTTTGCTCAAATTCAACAGGAAAACCCCTAAGCGCCCTAGCTTATTGAACAGACCAAGGATTCAAAGAGGCAATCATAGCATGTTTTGATTATTTAATGGTTCCAATTAACTCCTTTTGATTTTGCCTTTATTTCGTAACATTTATTTATTAATGTTACATGTCACTGTAGCAAAGCTTTAAAGCACAGACGATGCTTATCAAATTCTGACAGTAGGCTGGGTAGATGACTTATGTAGATAAATTATTAAAATTATGAACATAGTAACTTAAAGTTAGGTACTCAGGTTCCTACAACTAGATAGGTTAGTGGTAGATCAGTATTTAGTGTAGAACTAAGTGGGAAAACGACAATAAATGTGCGTGTGTTGAATTTTATTTGAGAATGTATGGTATTCCATTACAGGCAATCAACCTGCTTACCCTTTTCCCAACTGTTGTGGGGTCGGCTTCCAGTCCACCCGGATGCATCTGAACACCAGTATTTTACATGCAGCGACTGCCTATCTGACCCTATCCCAATTTTCCTACGGTATCAATAATAATGACCTTATGAAATACTGTATTACACATTTTCGCGTCCTACCATTGTCGAAGACAGAGCTAAATATTTCAAAGTACTAATCTGAGTACCTACTCAGTACCTACCTACGTTTTGATCGAGTTGTGTAAAAAAAAAATTGTGCGCTTTTATTATTTCTAACGTGACGACATAATGTGGACCTCCACGTCATGGCATTACGATAACATAGGGGAGTAAAATGTATGGAAATAATTATATGAAGACGCTTTAAAATTTCCGACGTCGATAACGTTATAACGTGCACGGATTTCCGTACATTTTATGGACATGCATGGGGACGTCTATGACAATATCGTCATCATCAGCCTAACTTTTTCCCAACTATGTTGGAATCGACTTCCAGTCTAACTGGATACAGCTGATTACCCTTATTTTACATGGAGCGACGGCCTATATGACCTCCACAACCCAGTTACTGGGTAACACGATACCCCTTGGTAAGACTTTCAGACTTCTGACGACCGCCGGAACCAATGGCTTATCGCGATTTCCAAGGCACGGACGGGTCTTGGTATGTAAAGATAGTCACCCATCCGCGGAACAACTGTGGTCAGCGTAGCTTAACCTGATCGTCCGACCCGTGCGGTTGTTATTACTGAGCCAGTCCACGCCAATATGGCGACTTTAGAAATTATAAAAGTGCAAAAAGGCTTTGTAGAACGTCACCGTCACTATCTCGGTGACAGCGTTTTTCTAAAGCTTAATGTGCCATTTTTACGCCATTTATTCTTTAACCATAACCGTTTTGACGTTCTGGTGGGGTCCGCAAGGGCCGATGCCTGCCAGAGGCGCGGGTTGTTCGAAAGAGATACCGCGGCCCCTGGCACACTGGCAACTGAGGGAATAGGGGTGGGTTTTAGTCAGTAAAAGTCTGATACGCCCTCCTGCTCCACCCAGAGCGGTAGAAGTTATTTGATGATATCCCAACCAAAAAATAAAACCGTTTTGACGTTTCGTGGCTAGACCGGAGCTAGCCAACCAGTTAGATATTTTTCTAGATCGACTAGATTTAAGACCGGTATGCAAAAAAGGTGACCTCGATATTTTCTTTAATACTATTTTGTGAATACGAGTGCGATGAACCTTCAGGCAATAAATAAAAAACAATAATTAGGGACTCAATTAATCGCATTAGCTGTAAAATTGCAGAGCTATTCTAAATCTCGACTACACTCGAGAGACAAATTCGCAAACGCAGGAGTATTATAGCGACAGATAGTCTTTTAAAAATGTCTTAAGACTAGGTATATTGTGTCGTTTGACAACTTAGAAGATCGTCGCTGAAAGTTGACTAACTGTTCTCGAAAACGTTTTTGTCATCACGAGACGAAGATTTTTCGATACATTGACTTAGAATTTTAGAATATGAATACAATATCTTAAAATCCCAGAAAGACGGAAACTTCACTCTAGCTAATCTACATAGACTAAGTATACGAGAAAAAAATAATGAATGCGCACTATTAATAGCCAAAATGCGTAAGTTTCGTTGTCTTACAGTTACTTAATATAAATTAAGTACAACCTTGTGTTGGTGGAAAAATACAGCAACCGGAACGCTAGTCTAGTAGATACGAAAACAATATAATAATATATTCCAAGCTAGAATATAAATATATAAGATATACTTGGGAGATTGAAGCGCAATAGTTTTATATACCTACGTATAAATAACTTCCACCGTACAGTGAAAACCAAGTAGGTGTGAAAAAGCTCAATTACTCAAGGAAAATCAATCACTACGCATTATGGCTTATCTATACAGGGTGCAGACAAACCGACAGGCAAACTGTAACAATGAATTCAACACATAATTCTAGTCCCTAGCGTAGAAAGGAACAGCAATTTATTTTAACAACATACTAAAATTTAATTGCCAAGTCTAGAATTATGTGTTGAATTCAGTTACAGTTTGCATGTCGATGTCCCTGCCACCCTGAAAACGGGTTGACAATACGAATAAAAATCATGATTATGTTTATAAATAACCAAAATTCGTTTAAACAATGTTAACAGCACGCGTAGTATGACCACTATAGAAACGGGTTTTGTCGAATCTTTCCACAATCTGTAATTTTGTCTATGCTTCATAGACAAAATGACAGATTGTGGAAAGATTTCTATCGTCTTAAGCATGGCGATGTTAAACCTGAAGTTTGTAGTGTTTCTATACTTCAGTCGACAAAAGTCTACGAAGTCAAGTATGACGACCAATGTTTCTCTGCTTTTGTCACTATACAAATATTTTTACAGAATTATGATCATTGAAATGATCAATAACCCCCCTGTTATTCATTTAATCCCATTGAATAAATATTTAATGAAAAATCTAATACCTTAGCGCATCCACCTTAGACCTACCTACTGACTACCCCGTTGCTATGGAAAGAATAATTGCAGTTCATCGCCGAATCTAGCTAAAGTTTAGCTTTAGCTATTCGAATCATAGTATTTTCCGTTAGTTTTTGCGCTCGAACCAATGAATCATAGATTAAAATATAGTCCACATAGATATACAATTATCTACAATTCGTTAATCTATGATTGATTGGTTGTTAGTCTGAGGCCGCGCCACGCGCCGGGTCAATAACAGTCTGCACCATGTCTGCACTAAGAATAAACCGGAGTGTTTACAAAAAGCAATGATCCGCAGTAGTAGTAGCAGTAGTTTACGTACTAATTTACCTTATTAGGTAATTACTGATTAATACGTCTTTCCGTTTTCAATAAAACTTATAATAAAACTTACAAAGTTTCCATACCGTTTCGGTTGAAACGTCAGGAACAAAAAAATAATGTGATCATTAAATTATAACCGAAGAATGTTACCATCTTCCTTTCAGTATTTATTAAATCGCTTTTGAATTATAATACTGCAATGCCATTACAATCACATTCAAATTATATTTCCGTAAATACACTTGTGAATATAATTCCTACTGGCATGAAAAAGAGGAATTACTGAGTCATTGTGTACAGTACGAAAATTGAAATAACGGGTCGTTAAGATTTCTTATTCTTTGAAGAGAAACATTACGAATGTATGATTGTTTTGTATATTTATGAAATTAACTCTTTTTACAACGAATTCAGCGACTGACCTGAAATCTCTTTTAAATTAAAATTGAAACGAATACCGCCATAATTTAATATAGGATTCATTTTCGCTTGCTATTTAATTAAGTCTTGAATGTCCACAAAAATTGAGCATTATAACTAGGTTCTTTGCATTTGAAATCAAATACAAAAAAAACAAGTACCTAATAATAGATTTGCTATTAAAATAAAACGAAACCCATCACGAGCAACGACTCACGCAGTCACGCATGAAACGAGAAGTAGGTACCTAGGTAGAAATACAGTGGTATTAATATCAGATGAATTCTATTCTATATTCATTATTCCTATAACAATAACATCTAAATGAACTTAAAAATGTAAAATTATTTTCATACCTGTCGTTAACACAAATAGATGTTGTAAAACAATTTTGGCATTTTATTTACGTTCATATTCTGAAACTACGTATACGTAGATAACGTTAAGCATAGGTGCGAACTGTGATGTGTATATGAGGTGCTAGGACGGCGCATGCCACGGCCGTCAATGCGCACCGACTTTATTACGCATTGACAAAAGCGTCGGCCGGCGCGGGCGCAGCATACACACGACGTCGTTGACGCTCCGCCTCCAACAATCCGCATAGGGCTGCTAGCATTATTGACAAACCTTGACGTGATGGTATTTCCAATGCAATAATGCCAGTTATATTTAAAAAATCGTGTTAAAACTCATGAACTATGGTGATAAATTCATATTAATTGTTTGGTGTCTTTACCTTTTAGTAGCCTTAAGATTATGTGCAGAGGAGAAACATTTTTGTAACCTACACTTTTAATTCCTATAAAGTTTGTGAAGTAGAAGTACATAGTAACCTGTGATTTAAAAAAAAACCGACAGCCCTGGTAACTGCCGGACACTAACGGGCCTCGCCCAAATGCTCTAATTAATGTTTTGACCGTGACATTATCCATTTAACGACGTAAAAATATTTGCGCAATTTTCCCGCGACTAACAAAGAACCTACGGTCACGGTTAACCATCTTGCTTCGATAGAAGATGACTAACATCATTGATACTACATCAATGATTAATTGCTTCAATGACAAAACAAAAGACTGCGAAACAATAACGGCAACTCGGAATTTACAATTACCGTTGAACAATTACTATGAATGTACTTTCATAGTGCTAAGTAATTGTGGCAAGTCGTCAGAACTTCTGATGTACCCAGCTGTATCAAATGGTTTATTTCCTTGCAGTGCATCCACTCGTTCATCTTAATATATTCTATTAATTCAATACCACCTTAACGACTAAAGGTGATTGCATCGTTAACTTAAGTAGTCGGAATAAGTTGAATGGAAGTGCATTATGAAATGCGTGTAAGTAATCTGTCGATCAATTCCAACATTGTATCAAACAAGTGTTACGATACTTCATATGTATACATTACATTATGTGCGTGATTTATATAGATAAAAAATGTGTATTTATTTGCTTTTTTTAATATTTATCATTATCATTTATACATTGTACCATTTGATCAATTAGGTATTTAGCACAATCGCTATAAATTCTACGCGATCCTTTTTCATTCAGCAAGTCAACGTGCATAGGGATTTTTATACGGTAGTAATTTTGTTCTTAACCAATATGGCATAACAAGAGTGAAGTAAAATCTATTTGTGGATTAAGTATTTACTGAAGACAAGTACAAAAACCAGATCACAGACAAAAAAAAAATGCAGTGTTGACGTCAATGGGATTGTTACAATAATGTCGAGGTCGTTCTCAATTATGAGACGAGCCCTTGCGGGACCCACGAGTGGAATATCCCAAGCTACGTGCGTCGTATTGGCCAGTGATGATCTAGACACTTTTCGTTTTTTTTATCCCAAAAGCGATTGCACGAATAGGTTCCTTGATCGTTTTTAAAATGGATCGCGGAAACAAGCATTTGTGGATTTATGAACCACATTGTTATAACAAAACCTGTTATTTTTTATTACATCCTTGTTGAAATTCCTTTATTGCGGTTTCTGCACCTCTGTCACCTTCTTAACGTGAGGGACGGAGGTAGCTATAACTATTTAGCACCTTTAATATTGAAAAAAAAAAAAGTATTGAACATAATTGCGGAATCGCGACTGGTTTCTAAAAACTAGCTGTTTATTTTTAAGCATTAATATGTTGCAGATGAATGAATTGATGTTATTTTACCTAATTGACTAAATAAACCATTAGAAAATAGTTTAGGTATAGCAACAATATAAAATCATAGGAAAAGATTATTGGATCAGTGTTCAAGAATGTAGTTTGTATTATTAACTTATTCATCATTCTTTGTTTCTGTAAGGTATAAATGAATTAAATGATCTTTATATAATTAAAATTAATGATTGCAATTAATATTATAACCACGTACTCATGGTATGCATATGTCTTGGTCTATTAATGTTCTATTGTGCATCTGGCATTATAGGTTTCCAACCTATAAAAATATAACATCTTTGAAGAACATAAGGTGGACTAATCGTAAAAATGTATACTTTGACAGCTACTTAAACACGTCAAAATCAATATAGATTGTGAAATATCTAGTCTTATTATTATTAATCACATTAGGTTGAATGAAATTGAGACATCATACTATCAAAAAAAATCATGAGCTAAAATAGGTGACAGGCTATGTTAGGGTTATCAACTTCACCTACCCAGAGACAACCCAACTTGCAAATTAAAAAGAGTTAAGTATTTTCATCAGAAAAATAAAAATACTGTCTTATACGATTTAAAAAATGAAACGGAAATGCTCAGATAAGGTAAAATATACATCTATGAAAATGTAGAAATATTAACAAATTACAATTCGTCAAAACAATATGAATTAAGCAGTCAAATCGTTTCAAACATAGATAGAAAAACGTGTTTTGACCAAAACTTGTGATTTAACAAGCAAACGATTTTTTCACACAAAACTAAAGTTTTAAGGCAGTTGAGATGTTTGACAGCGAGAAAGTACAAATCGTAACCAAAGTATATCTAAATACGAAAACAAGAGAAAACTTACTATCGAAATAATCGCAAATAGTATGGGGTACCCCAGGGACAAATGCTGTGCCCATTGCTAACCAGTACTACATGTACCGACTTGATGTAAGTAAATACCTACTGCAAAAATACAAAAACTCAGCGAAGAACTTCCTTCCTAAAGGGATGATTAACGTGATGAGAAAAGAATAGATCAAAAGCTCATAGATAGAACGACAAATGCAGTCTGACAATTTTAAAAGAATATATCAGTCGTCGCGGCAGAATAAAATGAAACAAAATCTCATACTTTTTGGAGCACCAATGAATGAACTTTTTCAGCTATGACTAAATGATGCAAGAATCACACTAGACCCGTAATGGAGTAAAGCAAACACACCACGTACTAGTCAAACTGTCAAAATATGAATGATATAATTTTCTTACATATCTCTGCATAAAATAACGACTGGTCTTACCATCGCGTAATGTCTTTGAGTCATTGTCCCTATATTTTTAGAACCATAGACACGCAGAATATAAAGCACTCTTAATGCGCCGCCCGGTCTTTGTTGTTTACTGTGAATATATTACTTATAACTTCATGGTTGGTTACACTTTTTATTATGCTGTAATAAGCATTACAATAATCTCCGAAAATGATGTTGCACTTCATAATCAGCACTCATAATATAAGAAGGTTGTTGTTAACGTAGTAAATATATGTAAGAAAAACTTTTTTTTTTTGTAATTCTTACTATAAAACTACATTAAAATGTTATTTCAGTGCCGCAGTGGTAGTAATAAAAAGTTTTAGTAACCCCAAGACTTGAAGTTGATCTAGTTAAGTCACAAGGCATTGCGATTTTAATACACTTGTCTCATATAGGGACGAACTTCCTTTTTATATAATACTGGTATGAGGAATAGTTCGTAAAATTGAATTCCGTCTGAAATTTCACCAATGCTTATCATACTAAATAGTTCGACCATTAATGTTTGTGACAGCTGATCGTATAATAAAAACAAAAGACGAAGACTGTATCCAATTTGCAGTAGGCGATTGCGCAGTCATGCAAAATAACCTCTTAATTAATTAACCATTCAATTTTGCTTTTGGTGAACCAACAATCTGCACTTGCAATTTCACTTATCCGTGAGAACTAAAAATGTATCTCCGGATCACGGTGTGAGGGGGGCTTCCAGTTGCAACAGCGGTAATAGCTGCGCCTGCGCGGTTGCATTGCGAGACGCGAGGACTTGCCGGCGCTTGCGACACTTCGACGGCACTTGACACAGACAGGCCATTTAGCCTGCTCCCGTCACCCGCAACAAGTTCAATATCGCCATAGCCAATGGTCATTATCCCTTCATCGAGCTGATTATTACGCACTGTGTCTATCTGCTGTGAAGTTGTGAAATGAACTGGCAATCAAGAGATCAGTTTAAAAAAGGCGATATTAAGTTTTATAGTTTTGTAGCTGATAAGTAGCGTATAAAGCACGATTAACTATAATTTGAAATGGTCATTAGTTAAAACTAGATAATGTAGTTTTATTAGGCCAAAAACCATTGCAATATTAGAATGCAAAAATATATTAGAAACAACTAGTAAACAGGCATAAAATATTGCAACCACATACACACATACAGCAGCATCCTTATGTAAATCAGGAGATACGAGCTGATGGCTCACGTTCTAAACCTTCACGTTTTATCTATCAATCAGCTCCGCTTAAGAAACTCTAGCCCAAGTGCCCAACTGCCCGATACCCCTCGGATGATTATCTACCGTGACGTAATATTTACTTCTTCCAGGATGTCCTGAGCTAATTTACTATCTTGTTGTTGATTTTAAACTGTGCTAAAACCATCTGTTTTCAAAAAGAATCGCAAACACTCGTATTGGCATAATAGTTCAGCTAACAACATAAGCATGCTAAGTTCAATGTAATCATAATGTATGTGGCTATGTCAATATAACCTTCGGACTTGGAAAATGTTTTCCTCATGTTTCCGTCCGTTTGTCATAAAACGACATAATAATTTCCATCAGTAATTATATACCTTTAGCAATGTAATGACGAATGATTCCATTAAAATCCAGCAATGTCTAGTTATTCATTCAATCTTGTTAACAATTCAAGTTGTCTTACCAGTTCAATTATTCAATAAAACCAATCAAATCAACACTCATAAACCCTTTAAAACCGCAAATTAACAATAATTTGTGATTAACACAGTTTAAATTGTTAGTTGTAGCATAGCACGAAGCTTGTTGTTTAATATTCTGATCGACAAAAGCACAAGTAAAAATAAAATGTATACATTATATATTATTATATACGTGAAGCAAAAACTTTGTACACCTTTTTACGAAATTTACGCGAACGGAGGAGTATTTGGCACAGTTAGTCTAAATAGACAATGAGTGCAGAAAGCTAATATTTTTTGTTATTGTTGATTAAAAATAAATGAATTATGGTCGAATTTCGACCACTGGAGGACCACTGGTTATAGTAAATCACCAAATCTAAATGTCCACTAAATTAATGACTGAGCCCAAAACTAATACCTAATTGTAAAATATTAATCCAATTTGACAATCGTTATAAAGTTAAATTCTTAGAATAATCATTGACCAATAAACTTGAATGATAAAAAAATGATTTCCATGTAATTTCACCACTGGATCCTATTATTGTAATTATCAATTAATTTTTCTATTCTTTTTACATTAACGTGCAGTAGATAGACAGAGCAAACACTTCACAAAGAGCTAGTTAAACATAATTAAGTATGTATGTGAGTACAAACACTTCATGCTTGCCATATTCCGCGTGATTTGATCAATGTAAGTGCGTCTTTTTATAATGTTTATAACTTCATTCATTCTTTGTTTACATTCTTAGTTCCTACACATAAGGTTGAAAATAATCAGTGTTATTTTATATATTTCCTTACCTACCTACGTCAGCATGAACACTAGTAAGCACACGCTTTACACGCTTCTATAGAACTACCGTCTGCTTAATTTGATCCACATTTGCATATTGATTACATTTGACGAATATCTTGCAAAGGCACACGAAACTAGGAACAAACAAACTCTTGTATTTCTACAAAAAATTAAAATAAGTAGAGGCTTCTAATTGAAGTTATTTTTTGCATTCTCATCTCCACAACTAACATTTTTTAGCATCTTTGTCACAACAATGATGCTAAAAAATGTACACATCATTATATTTTACGTGAATCCAATATAATTATGAGGGTCAAATTCATTTACAAACATAAAAACATGAACCTCTGAATTCAATGACAAAATTATATTACCTAACTTACTCTGTTATTTTTCATTCAATATTTAAAATTATTAAATCCAGAGTCCATTTGCAAAAAATATCCTATTCAGTGTTAATCCATTAATTTTTACTGATTTTTTTTGTATAACCGACGAAAATGTTCTACGTCAGAGGGTCTAGAATGATATGCTGAATTCATGGTTTGCGCACTGGATAAAAAATTATACTCTATATATAATAAGTGGTTAAACAAAAACGATCATAGATGTAAATCTAATGTACCTACCTAATGTAGTAGAGTATACTTGAAACTTACTGAACAATGAATTTAACGACGTGAGAAGGTATATGTAATTTAATTATACCTACATGCTTACTTGAAATATTAAAATTAAAAGCCACTTATCATTGTAATCAGCTTACAATGTTACGACTGTTGGAACACAGGCCTCCTATCTGCGAGAGGGAGTTGGCCATAATCCACCACTTGGGTTGGTGGATGTCACATGTCTTCGAATTTTTGTTTCTAGGAAATGCCGATTTCCTCACGATGTTACCGTTTGAGAGCAGTGGTAATAAAAATAAATACAAAAAATAAAGCATCTGTCTGAGTTCGAACGCACGACCTACAAATATCTCGAAAGCCGGAGCCGATACCACTGGGCCACCACTGCTCAACCACTTTAACAATGTACCTAATAAGTGTCCTAATCATCATCATCATCATTTTAGCCGAAAGACGTCCACTGCTGGACATAGGCCTCCCCCAAGCTCCGCCACTTCGACCGGTTCTGTGCTTCCCGCATCCAGCGGAATCCTGCGGCCCTCACAAGGTCATCGGTCCACCAAGTTCAAGTGTCCTAATGATTAAAAGTAAATAGTCGAGAATCAAAGTATACCTATACTAACGATAAGTATGATCGAACTGCGTAATTTATAAAGCTTTCAATTGGCAAAGAAAAGTGTTATACTATTTTCTTAGGATTATGTGCTAAAAGTGCGAATGGGAACTTATTATTGCTCATCATTTCAACCGAAAGACGTCCACTGCGGGACAAAGGCCTCCCCCAAAAGGGGCGTTTGCCGTAATCACCACGCTTGGCAGGCGGGTTGGCGATCGCAGTATGGTGGTAAAATACATAGAGAACGCTGCTGCCCATTCTCTGGTAAGTCCGTTAGTCGCCTTCTACGACACCCACGGGATGAAATGGGATGGTGCTATTCTTTACGTCAGGAACCGTACCGAACTAACAATATTATTGTTAACATGCGTATTATGTCTGCCTATGAGTACACCTAAGATACAGTTCTATCTCTGTGGGCTGAAAACAATCGCATGTTTTACAGATTGCATGTCCATAAAAGGGATGTGAAAATCTGTAAGGGTTTTTCCGAAGCATTACACGCTAAAAATATACTTTCCGTGAGGAAATCGTCATGGACGTACCATCTGAAATTGGCCGATTATAATAAAAAATCTACCAATGTTGTAGTTTTGGTAAAAAATATATTTTAACTAGCTTTTGCCAGCGGCTTCGCTCGCGAATCTCAAAAAATCGTTCCTTATTCCTTGTCTACATTATAAAGGGAACGTCTGTGCAAAATTTCAGTTTTCTAGGTCCAAGGGTTTGGGCTGGGCGTTGATGAGTCAGTCAGTCAGTCAGGACTTTTCTTTTTATCTATATAGATGGAATACGAGGAAGGTACGGAATCAATCAGTCATGGCAGGTTTGTGAAACTCGCCCCCACTTTTATCCTTATTTGCAATTCATCGTTTATGTTAGCTTTTTCACTTGACAAGTACTTGGTTTCTACGTTAAGAAATGGTTGCGACCGATGATCAATTGTCCAAATAAAAATATCGTGGGACGTCATAAGTGCTAATATCCTATAGTTAGTGTTATGGTGTCATTGGATGCAGACAGTCCTCCCAATGTATGTTTCCTAAAACGAAGGCAGAAGATTGATTGGCCATCTGTCCGATTTGATCATAACAAAGATTACCATAATTATTTTGATTAAAACCGTCACATCAAACGGTTAACGATATTAGATAAAACCAATTCAAAGGTCACGAACAAAAGGTGAAGGTCCAACTAACCTTTGAGAAATTTTGTAATCTTTGCACCGATCAATAAAAGACTAGATTTAAATATTTCTTTAAATATCAATATGGTTCGTGTGGGCAGCAGTTGTTTTAAATGAAGATATTGTTTAATATTTTTTTTATTAACATGATATTTTCTTAACACTTGTTTTCTTTGTACGGTTACCAAAAGAGATAAGTAACCAGGGTCGTCGTATAAAGTTGAAGTTAAATAAGAAACCGATGGATGACTTTGAATAAAATAAAATGAATAGGAAACCAACAGTCTATTTATCAAATTAAATTTTATTCGAAAACATAAATACGGTTTCTAAGTAAACTTCAACCATCCGACGACCCTGGCTACTTATCTCTTTTGGTGACTGTACACAATAAATGCCAGTCATCGCTAAATAATACTCAGGTCGTTAGGTAACTCAAGATGATCATTGAGAGGGCTGCGACTGAAGAAGCGTGACAAATGATAATGGTGCTAGTACTAAGAAAAGCATAAGCACGTGAAACTTTCACATGGAAAACCGAAGATTAGATACGGTCCTATTGACCTAGAAGATTCCTAAAGATCTGACGACTGAAGTACCCACTTATCTTTTCCAACAATAACGTAAACATGGAAAGTATTATACCTTTTTCATGCTATGAAGGAAAGTTTTTAGTTTTCCAACCATTTAAGATGGCGTAAACTTGCAGGAAAGATACAAATTAGTGGGTTCACAAATAAATTCAAAGTCGGCCTGAGGATCCAAATGGTCTTGAAACAACAATGTGGCAACGATATGGGAAAAGATTAATCAATCTAGATAACTTTTTCGAAACAATTCATTTGCGCGGAGGCTCTAAAATGAGACTGGATCTGCAGCAAGTGCGGCAAGGTCAGGTGATTGTAGCAAAAATAATGTTTACATATTGAGCATGAGCATCAGCCCATAATGTTCCCACTGCTGGGACACACGCCTCTTCTCTTCGAGAGGGACTGGGCTTTAATCTACCACGCAGGCCCAGTGTGGTTTGGTAGCTGTTACACGTCTTCGAATTATTAACTCTAGGACATGCCGGTTTCTTCACGATGTTTTCCTTCACCGTTTTGAGAGCAGTGGTGATGAAATTATTTACACAAAGTAATATGCCTGCCTACGGTTACATATTATAGAATAATAGTAAAGTGTTCGCAATAAGCATGATAACTAACATTCTGCAACTCGAACGTCGCAAATCTTTGTTCTATGCTTCCTATACTTGCAAGTACCAAGTTGTTTATCACAAACAAAGCCTGTGAGTAAACACGTCCTGTAATGCAAATACCATGAAACAATACGATCTTGATTACCTTTGGAAATTTTCCTTATTTTATCTGGAAAAATGATTTCCTCGTGATTTTTTTGCGAAGAATTGTAACTGAATGAAACTAAGTGGAACTGAACCAGTACCTCGACCTCACGCTGCCGGCTCGCTACCTTGATCGTTCTTGACCAGTACTATAAAACTTTTACGGTGACAGCAATAAATTATGACACCTATCATAAAACAAAACATGTGTCCACTACGTGTTTTCTTACTATTTTAATATTAGGTTACATTTTTGTGGTAACATAACGACAGTTTAATGCATCAAAAGTCACTATTAAAAAGAAATATATGTATATATTAATACGTGTAGCAAGAACTTTGTACCCCTTTTGAAATTGAAATTAAATTTGGCACAGTTAAAATTTATAATTATGGAAAAGGGCTGCGGAAACTAATATTTTTAATAATGGTCGAATTTCGACCAGTATCCAGTAGGCGACCACTAATACTTATATTTTTTTAGATTACGTTCTCTACTTGATTGATAGTTTCATAGAGAAGCCTTTGTTTGATCGAGTCTAATAAAATATAAACTTAGTTTGCATATCAATGCCATAAAGTATTAATATGTTTCGTAACATTAACGTAAAGAGCGCATAAATTATCTTATTTTTGAGGTTGCCTTGTATTCAGATATTATTGTCAGTTTAACGACGACCGGATTGTTTATGCATAGGTAGGTACCTAAGAAGTTAGTCTAGCTAAACTAGATCCGTACGATTTTTTTTTCGATTCATTATCTTAAATAAGCTTAAGTAAGGTCTTTCGGCCCTCTAAGATGTACGAATTGCAACTTCTAAAGCTCTGTTCAAGCACAACGTACTTCAACTACGAAATACCGCTTGGTTTTTTGTTTACAAAATCTATCAATCGATTCTAGTGATGGCACCGAACTTGTTAATTGATTAAATGTCAAGAAAGATGACGCTGTGACAATTAGCAACTATTTTCCTCGGCGTAGAACAATGGGGGTAATAACCACAACCTTCCTTTGCAGAATATATTTTGAGGATGCAAACTTTAAAATTTTGTTTATGTACACCGAATAAGTATGTACAGTCACCAAAAGAGATAACTAACCAGGGTCGTCGGACATACCTAATTTTATTAAGAAATTGATGTATGGTTTTTCAATAAAATTTTGTTTGATAAATGAACTCTTTGTTTTCTATTAATTCAATTAAATGTTATTCGAAAACATCTATCGGTATATTGCTAATGTTCAACTATAGCCGACGACCCTCGTAACTAATTTCTTTTGGTGACCGTACTTACAGCTTCATGTAAACAATATCAAATACTATAATTTCCCTCCAACATAGAAAATTAGAAGATTCCTTTGTAATTTTTTGTACGGTAAATATTATATCTAAGAAAAGAAAAACAAAAAATAACTTACCGGCTTAGCAAACGCTCCAGCACAAGTATTCACTAAAGACACTAGTTCGAAGCAATGCAGTAACGCTATAGTAAAGAAGCGAGCGTAAATCTGGCGACGCGAACTGCGCGTGGGCAACACGGGGCACTTTAACACTAGTAATGTTCGCGCGCGATCATTCCGCCCGTATATATCACTCCGCTATTCGACGTCACTACTACGACCTGACTCTAAGATAAGGGCATCAAATCATCAATGTCTGCACAATGCGTGCTTTAAATATAATCGGTCAATTACTATGGTTTTGATAACAGTTTAACGGGCTTTTCACAAGATACTGTGCAGCATCATAGCAACTTCAAATCTGCTGTGAAAGAATCTTCGCGAAATCCTTTTAAAATTTCTTGAAACTATCATAAAATTTACGCGATCTTATAAACATTGTTCGGAAGATCGTTGGTCAAATTTGACATTGACGTTTTAATTTTTTTTTCATCAATACATCGACAATTTCTATTTTTTTTTTATGAGGTCCGTTGTTTCAACTTTAAACATGGAAATATTGCAGGATTGTGCTAATTTTAATTTCTTAATTTTGATAAGTTGCACGTATGTTTTATTACTAGACGGATAGTGGATTTTGTTAGCGCATTAAAATTAGCTAATCACTGTCAGTCAATGACTTCGATGACACCCTATTCTGCTTTTTAACCGACTTCAAAAAGGAGGAGGTTATCAATTCGTCGGAACCTTTTTTTATGTATGTTCCCCGATTACTCGAAGATGGCTGGACCGATTTGGATTTTGTTTTTTTTTGTTTGAAAGGGTATACTTCCCAGGTGGTCCCATGATCATCAAGTCAGGATCTGATGATGAGATCCTGGAGAAATAGAGTGAACTCTTCAAATTTTATAGGCACACGAAGCGATTTAGGTATTTTTTGGAAGAGTACTTTCTCGTAGTGATCTCATTTCAATTTGGTGAAGATCTGATGAAGAACTTTGGAGATAGGCAACGAAACTCCTCAATAAATGATAGCAAATGGACTGGGATTGGTGAAATCTCATGTCTGTCTATTGCTTACACCAGTTCATAACATAACATCACGCCGGTATGCTGTGAAGGGGTAAGCACATGTGAACCACTAAAAAGTGAAAAAAAAAACTTTTTCCAAAAAAAAAACAAACTACTTCCAAAAAAACACTACAAAGTGAAAAATAACTTTAATTTCGGAAGGCGGTGACAAAAAATTCAAATACAGCTCCAAAGACACCGACTTCCGAAATTAAAGTTATTTTTCACTTTGTAGTGTTTTTTGGAAGTCGGTTGTTTTTTCAAGTTTGTTTTACCAACTTTAAGGTTCTGTTGCTCTTCATCTTCACAAAGGTGAAGAGAGAGCAAGCCTCGAACTTGAAAGCCTTTCCGAGAGCCTCTTTGTCTAAATAAAAATTAAACCTTAAATTCTCACTTATGATCACGTGTATTATAATGCTAAGAAAAAATTGCTGTAGATATTTTAATGCTAATGACTTTTTGAATATAAAGTTACTGGTTTTTTCTTGCAACTTTTCACGCAAATAGTTTAAATGACTTGTTTTACAAAACACATTCAGCCTTCATCGTAGTGATGGAGAATATCTCATTAGGTGGACCTAATAAGATATTCTTAGGAACCTCTTTTTGGGGGGTTTAGACTACACAACCTGGCAACCTATAACCAAAAATGTCTACGCACATCACCCCCTCACATGACCCCATGGGTCATGTGAAAATCATGTGAAATCAGCACATGATTATTGACCGGTAACAAATAAATTTTTCGTCGGTTATCAAAAAAATATATACAAGGTGTAACTTAAATAACGCACAACCTCTTAAGGGGTCATTGTACTCATCATTATCAACAAGTTTTACTATGGGACCAAACCTGAAATCGTAAAAAAAAAATCAGCTGTTCCCTACATTTTGACGATTTATGCGAATACAAGTGTATGGAACAGCTGATTTTGTTTCGCGATTTCAGGTTTGGTCCCATAGTAAAAGTTGTTGATAATGATGAGCACAATAACCCCTTAACAGGTTGTGCGCTATTTAAGTTACATCTTGTATATGTTGTTTCATAGAAAAGTGCGTATTGCACTTTTCTATGAAACAACAGATAACGCGGAAGAAATTTATGAAATAAAGCCGCTCATATTCACTCGCAATGACGGCACGGTTGGCGCAGTGGTTAAGTGATTGACTGCTGCGCTGCGTGTCTCGGGTTCGATTCCCGCACGGAACAAATATTTGTATGACCTACAAGTAGTTGTTCCGGGTCTGGCTGTTTGTGTATGTGAGTTTATATGTTTGTAAACGCACCCACAATACAGGAGAAATTCCTAGTATGGGGCAACGTTTAAAAAAAAAAAAAAAAATTTTAATAACCGACGAAAAATTTCAAGGGAAGTTCAGAATCCTCCTCTCCCTGCCACCCTGTTTAAGAGCTTGATGCAGAAAGTAGTAGAGCTGAGTTCGGCACGCATAGTGAGGAGGTATCTCTCTCTAGAGCCGACAAGGGCTCTAGCTAAAGAGCACTTATTTATGTAAATTCTTTTAAATGTGAGAACATTTTAAGCCTTGCAGACTGCAGATTTGTAGACCATTTTCTATTCTTCATTTTCATTTCTCTTAATAAGTACCTGGTACTTATTGTCAGGCCTGCACTGTCCTCCCATGCCTATTATCACTGTAATATGAAAACATTTTATAAGCCAATTATTTTAAAAGAGTAACCGTGGAGTTTCTTGCCGACTCTTCTCTATAGGAAGCGACAAATTGGAACCGTGCACCTAGCTTCTGACGTTTCTTAAGTGCCATTATGTGAAAAAAAAAAAATTTTGATTTTACTACTGTAAACTTGTGCCCTGCGTCTGGTGATTGTGGAATATTTAAAATATTACAGAAGTAAATTTCTCTAATATTTTCAGAAGTAAACTTCTGTAATATTTTCGTATACGAATAAACAATAAATTAAGTTTAGATTTATCTGAGCTGCAAGCATTGCTGCAGCCGAAAAAATATTATAAGGCAAAGTATAAATACATTAGTAACTAAATTAGACACGCTAATTAAAACGAACAACGTAGGTTATAGTTAAAAAGTATAAACAGCTTCTAAATTAATTTACCAATAATCACCCTATAAACCACTTCTGACCACCGGCCTCCTAATGGTACACACAATGAACGGTCATGGTATGTAATTGCCATAATTACTGCTCTGCGAACATGTTGCAGCATTCAGTTATTATCATAGAGAAGGTTGCTGCGGTAATCTGCATATCACATCGCCAGTTTCTGCGAGAAACGTTCAAAAGGCAATGAGATGATGACTTCACATGATCATCATCAATCTATTACGTTCCCACTGCTGGGACAGGGGCCTTCTCTCGGTGAGAGCAAGTGGGCCTTAATCCACCACACGAGTCCACTGCGGGTTGAAAGATCGAAATTTTGGTTTTAGCACATGTCCACACGATTTTATATTTTTCCTTCACCGTTTTGAGACCAGCACCCTAATTGCGTTACTCACGATTAATCATAATTTGTTTCGTTTTGAAACAGAGCGCTAAGCCATTGTTTCAAATGTTAGAAAAATGTGTCTGCTCAACAACGTTAATGACGCAATGAATATTGTCGAACTGTCAAAATGAAACAGATTAAGATTAATCATATGTGACGCAATTAGGGTGCAGTAGTGATGAAATAATTTACACAAAGTAAAGGCCTGTCTGAGTTCGAACCCACGACCTCCTCGACCACGACTCGTAAGTTGCAGCCGTTACCACTGGGACAACACTACACCGAGATAACGCATCTTTAGAATTATTGAGACTTAATGCGAAATTAGCCGCAAGCAAAATTATTTAGAATTAATTTAGAATTATTAGAATTATAGAGACCTATTTTGGTTGCGGCTAATTTCGCATTAGGTCTCTATAATTCTAAAGATGCGATAATAACTTAAAGATTTTATCACATTACGTCGTTTGCAAGCTGCTATCGGACGGAAACTGTCGGAGTCCCTGTCCTTTTTTTCTTTAAGGAATTTTTGTCGCTTGCGGATTCCACATTATACGAAAAACGCTTGGAGAGATGAGGAATGGAATGCTATTCGTAGTATTTTCTTCATTTGTACAGTCGGGACGTCTGCGTTACCCGCGCAATCAGCGTGTGGATAATTAATTTGTACGGAATCGTTAATGAGCGAATCCTTTCACGCTTAGCCTTTAGAAAAATATTTCAAAATCAATATTTCTTAAAATGAATAAAATCATCGTTTCATCTTGAACACTAAGAAAAGGAAGGTTACCTGTGAGCACACTTTCAATTCTATTTCCATTGACGTAGGTAGATGCATACCTAGGTATTCAATGCTATAATATTTGTCTCGTCATGGCATTTTTTATCTAGGTACTATACAGTAATTAAACATTGCGTAAGTACTTGAAATTAATCATAGTTAAAAGTTACTACACTTTTTTAATAGGTACTTATTAAATTAATTTACAAATAAATAACGTGTTCATACGTAAACTCACGCTTAAATGGAAATGGGCTGGACACATCTGCCGCATGTCAGACGATCAATGGGCCAAACTTACAACCCGCTTAATGGCAAACATCGCGGCAGGTCCAGATTGCAATGGTGGGATGAGCTATACCTACTCCTTTAATAGAGGTTGGTCCTTGGTAGCTCCAAACAGAGAGAAGTGTAAAGAGAGTAGTAGAGAGACCTTTCCACAACAGTGAGACATTGATGGCTAATCTATATATTAATACGAGAAGCATAAACTTTGTGGGCACGCCACAATTGCGGCGGTAAGTCGCCTCTTTGAGGAATGGATTGAGAGATGCCACGGCGTCCTCACCTTCCGCCTGACGCAGGTCCTCACCGGACACGGTTGTTTCCGGAGGTTCCTATTTCGGATAAGGCGGGAGGAAACGCCTTAGCGTTACCACTGTGTAGATCGCACGAAGGACACGGTGGAGCATACGGTGGAGGTCTGCCCGGCTTGGGCAGAGCATCGCCGTGTCCTCGTGGAGGCGATCAGCGGCGGCGATCTCTCGCGTCCGGCCCTAGTCCAGGCCATGGTAAAGAGCGAGAGTGCATGGGAAGCCGTCACCTCCCTCTGCAAAGCAGTAAAACGCGGCGCACATGAAGGGGCAATGTCTGCGCCCTCATGGCCCTAGTTGCCGCAGGAGAAGCCCTTTCCCGGCGTTGGGAATCCCAGGCTAATTCCCGGTCACCGTAGGCGCAGCCTTGGTCTTTGTCGGACGGCGAATAATGGGTAGCTCGGCGTCCGGTAAGGACCAAGCCCGGGTCGACGCCGCGTTGTGTTCCACGCGCGCCTCAAAGAGATGTCAGCACCAACTGGTGGGGTCCGCTAGGGCCGATGTTTGCCAGGGGTGCGGGTTGTTTGAAAGCGGCAACTGATGGAGTCTGACACCCTCCCGCTCCGCCCAGAGCGGGAGAAGTTATTTGATAGTTATTAAAAAAAACTTTCCCTTTCCCCTTTTTACGAAAATTACGCGGACTGAGGAGTATGAAATTTGGCACAATTTAAGTTTGTATGAAGAAAAGTGCAGAATGCTAATATTTTTTTATCGTGGTTGAATTTCGACCTCTGGGTGACCACTAGTAATTATTAAAAATAAAACAGGTTACATATTCTCGACACAATAACTGCATTGGATAACAGTAATTACGAATTTAGTTGTAAAACAACAACACACTTTTGCTTTTTGTTTTATACATGTAGTAGGTAAATAAACTATTGATGTTATTGGCATTGTGTGTAGCTGTCCGATCATAAAATATTAATATAGGAATAATTCCAATACCTATAAGTAAAAAACAGTCGAAAAAATAATAGTTTAAAAACTAAAAAACACGCTTTAAAAACCAAACTAAAAAGGGAGAAAATAATTTAATTCAATTAAAAAGCGTGGGGTGCTTTTTGAGGTATTTTTATAACCAATTAATGTCAAGCACCCCACGCTTTTTAATTGAATTAAATTATTTTCTCCTTTTTTAGTTTGGTTTTTAAAGCGTGTTTTTTAGTTTTTTAAACTATTATTTATTTCCTATTTTTTAGTTCTGCTAACTACAAAAACGTGTTTTTTTTTTCTCAATTTTTTTTTATTATTATTGAATTGTCATCGGTCCTCGACAAGTTTACAAAGTTTCAATGAAATCTGACCGTTTAAAGTGGATCAAAATCGCGCTCAAAGGAGTCGGTTACATACAAACATACAAACAAACATATAAGTGAAGCGTGTAAAAAGTCAGCGATGTAAATAAATAAATCTGCCCAGCGTTTTCTCAACTATGTTGGGGTCGACTTTTAGTCTAACCCGATGCAGCTGAAGCCAGTTTTCTTCATGGAGTGACCTATCCTATCTGCCTATCTGACTTCCACAACCAAGTTACTGGGTAACACGATACCCCTAGAATAAGAATGGTTGTTAGACTCAAGGTCTGACTGCCCGTAACGACTGTCAAAGATCTACAAATGACAGCCGGGACTGACGGCTCAACGTGCTTTCCGAGGCACGGAGAGGTCTCGATATGTAATGGTTGAACACCCATCCATGAACCGACCGCGGTAAGCGTAGTAGGTAGGTATCAATGTTATACCTATTATAAATGAAAAGAGCTCGAGAATTTCTCATTAAATCAGCTAGAAAAATATTTTGAGTCACAACAAATACCTGTTACGAATCCTGAATTAAATTGGTATTATAAATTGTTACAATTTCTATTATAAATGTCAACCATTTTCTGCGATGCCCGATGGCAAGAACAGAACAAGCAACGTAAATTATATACTGGTACAAATTAAATTAGTTGGCAACACTTTACCCACTTGTTGGGTAACGATATCTAAAACTAATGGACCAAAAATAAAAACAAAAAAATAATTGTTTCATCATTCCATGGGCGAAGGTCAATGACCGTAATCGATCAGCTGTTTTTGTAATTTTTCGTGGAGCATAGATATTTTTTACGAATTTCCAAAAACCAATACATAACAATCGTCTGATTGCCAGGGTCATTTAAAAATAAAAAACTTTAGTTTTCGTTACCGATACACAACACGTGGATAGTAGTTAGTACTGCCAGCTAATTTAATTTGACCCTATTTAAAGACTATTACATGAGTTCCTTCGAAGTTAGTTGGCATTGATGGCAAGACTAAACTACTTCTAATCTAAAAGAAAAAATAAAATATCATTGTTATAGTGGATTAAGGTAACCACAATTGATAAATGATAAATAATCGCAGGCTCGAGACGATTTTAACTTCTCGATAAAACAAATCTGGCCTTGAGTAGAAGTAGGTTATGTCTTGCAGTGGCTTATACTTCCTGCACGAGGCCGAAGATGATGACAAAGGTGTGGGAACCACACTCATACTTACATGTACACTAACATCAGTTTCGTGAAGGATGTAGGTTTTTTTTTTGCGTAATCTTTAGTTTAAAAAATGCTAATAGTGGAAAATACAGATATAAAATAAGTAGACACATTTATTTAACTATATTCTAGAGGACTTCTCATTGATGACGTACTATTTAGATTCCAAACAACATACCTAACTATGAAAGCTTTCATCGCAATTTGAGGTCTTGCAATACTTCAAGGATACATTTGCATTCATAGAGATTTTACAATTAACTTTAACATGTTGGCATTATAAAAACGGGCAATAAAGAAAGGAGCCCACAAAAATGATATTCAATTTAGTTCAACATGTGTAAAGAACTATGCTAAATAATAAATTGCACACTTACTCAACATTTTAATGCTTATTTTATTGAGACTTCTTTGCAATGTTTAAAAATGTCAATAATACTCGTTATATGTATACTTAGATACTAAAGAGAAAACATTCTGGAGGAATTTGCAAGAAATCACTGAAATAGTCAAGAAATCGCTGATATATTCAGATTTTTTCAAAATTAGGACGTTCAGTATTATTCCCAACCCACTTTTCAGGTATTTCAAAAATAATCTATAACTAGCTGAGTCCGTGAGTCCATCCGACTGGCCCGTGGACGTATCCAACATTGGATCGTAAGAATGTCAGATAGAACCGGTAAAGTCAAGGTTCCACAAATCAGAATTTAAGTGTCCTTAATAAATATTGCTCGGGCATAATAAACTTTCACGATGCCAAGTTTCATTAGTAGTTTTGAAGTGTCCCGGTTGATGGCTAAAAGCTCGCTCCGTATTACATAGGACTCAGTCATAACTGGTGAGATATGAGTATACTATAGATGATGGAATACAGGCGTGATTGAATGAATGGATGCATGCACTATCTAACAAACAAACAAGATTTTTGAAGTGAAAACTTCTTTAAGCGCGTTGGGCATTTTTTGAGATGGAAAAAAACAATTGAACTCGCGACACTGTTACTGACGCCACTGACAACACGAACGTACGAACGAACAACGTTAAACGTACGTTAAACGTTGAAAGTCATTTTAAAAAAAATCCTGACTCACTTCTTTCGGCACTCCCGGAGTGCCACTGTTGTTTTATTACACGCTTTATATTAGCTTTACTTGTATGTTTGTTTGTATGGAACCGACTCCTTAGAGCGCGATTTTGACCCACTTTAAACGGTCAGATTTCATTGAAACTTTGTAAACTTATCGAGGACCGATGACAATTCAATAATTAAAAAAAAATTGAGAAAAATGAAAAAAAAAACACGTTTTTGTAGTTAGCAGAACTAAAAAGTAGAAAATAAATAATAGTATAAAAAACTAAAAAACTCGCTTTAAAAACCAAACTAAAAAAGGAGAAAATAATTTAATTCAATAAAAAAGCGTGGGGTGCTTGACATTAAGTGATTATAAAAATACCTCAAAAAGCATTTTTTTTAGTTAGGTTTTTAAAGCGTGTTTTTAAGTTTTTTAAACTATTATTTATTACTTACTATTTCGCTCCTCGCCTACTTATGGAGATAGCTTCAATAGGCTGGATATCCTATTATATTTTTTTTTTTTTTTATTATAAATGTGAAAGTTACTCAATTCCGCAAAAACGGCTGAACGGGTTTGGATGAGTTGTTTGTTTTGTAGTTTGTAACCTGGAATTATACATAACTATAATACTTTTTATCGCGAAAGTTCGTTCCCGTGAGATAATTTTCGACCTCCATGCGCAGCCGCTGGCAAAAACTAGTCGTTTATATCTTGCTAAGATATTTAACCGACTTCAAAAAGGAGGAGGTTCTGAATTAGTCTGTTTTTTTTTCATAGGCTTATACTCCTATATAGATATATAGGAGGTACTTTTATGACTCAACCTCGAACTTAAATTATTTCGAAGCAGACATTATGACTTATGATTATGAGGCAACTCTTTGGCAGTCAAATACCTAATTGTTGAATTTTAATTTTTAGGGTGTAGGTAAAGGTTTTATATGGTCTGTAGTCAACAAGAAACATTTATCTAGCTGGTGGGCGAACTACACTACATTAGCCAATACTTGATCATAACATAAAAGTAAACAACGGTCAAATATGTCAAAATTACCTTATTTACCAATAAATTCGTGCAAGTAGTTAAGTGTTCTGTATCTTTAAAAAACCGGCCAAGTGTGAGTCGGACTCACGCACGAGGGGTTCCGTACCATTATCTATAAAATTGCAAAAAAGTCACGTTTGTTGTATGGGAGTCCCCTTAAATATTTATTTTATTCTGTTTTTAGTATTGTTGTTATAGCAGCAACAGAAATACATCATCCGTGAAAATTTCAACGGTCTTACTATCGCGGTTCATACAGCCTGGTGACAGACGGACGGACAACGAAGTCTTAGTAATAAGGTCCCGTTTTACCCTTTGAATACGGAACCCTAAAAAGCATTATAAAACATAAGTCAAGCAACTTAAAGAGCAGTGCAACAGAAAGCGGTAGTTGTGTTGGTAGTAAGTAGGAATTAATATTAAGATTAAAATGTGTTCCGGAAATATTAAATTCCGCAAGGAAAACACTTTACTATACCTGCCTGTTAGTTAACTTAATTCAAGAAAAATATTATACACAACGTAGCTTAACTATAAAGTAGGATATGTTTTTTTACAACATCGCAGCTGCGGTCAAAGAAACGATAACGTTTTTTCCCTAATGTCAAGTTGAATGACCGGATTTCAGTACATTTCATTAATGGACTTAAGTTTCACACTTAGGTAGTTTCGCAGCAGCTCTGCGAATGTTTTGGAGAATAAACTACTTATGTGAAGTTATCAGCAGTTACTTGAAAAAAAAACAACCGACTTCCGGAAAATAACTTTAATTTCGGAAGGCGGTGACTTTGGATATGTATTTTAATTTTTTGTCATCGCCTTGCAAAATTAAAGTTATTTTTCACTTTGTAAGTAGTGTTTTTCCGGGAGTCGGTTGTTTTTTTTTGGAAAAAGTTTTTATTTTTCACTTTTTCGTTATAGTACCTACCCCACACCTATTCGAAATTTCATCATCCTTGATAAATGATTTTTTTTCCGTAAGTAGGTTTGTACAAACACTTTTACACGTCAAACATATTTTTTTAAACTAGATCTGACTACTCTGAGAAGAAAGGCCGAAACAAACTCAAAGGTCACAGTCTCTTTTAAAGTCCAGACATAATCTTGGTTAGATCATGTGGATACCATGTGGATTGGTGTCTGAAATGGTCTTTGAGGAAAGAACCACACAGATTGAGTGGACCTGTCCAATCAGTGCACGCATTTATCAGCAATCAAGCAGCAGAACTTGATGAGCTCAAAACAATGCATATTTATGCGATCGCAGCAATCGCGGTTGATTTGCTGTAATTTTTTGAAGAGTTCAGTTGTCTGTCTCCGAAACGCATCATCAGATCTATATGAAATTCAAATGGGACACACTACGCACGCCACACGGGAAGCACCAGCTTCCAAATAAAAAAAGAATTATCATAATCGGTTCACTGAGTCCAAAATTTCTGAGCTAACAAACATTTTTTTTTTAATACAGTCGAATTGAGAACCTCCTCCTTTTTTGAAGTCGGTTAAAAAAAATAACTGGCATGTAAAATTTTTTTAATGACATCTCTCAGGTCAACCTATGACGTTGTCGGCTGCTTAACCGGACTTGCCTCTGATAATCTTAGTAAATTAGGATTACTAGTCAGGGTTTAAAAAACTAAGACTAAAGCGACTGTTCGCTAAGGGCAGCCCCTGTGGGGTACGGACCTGGGCTTAGGGCATCGCTGGTAGAGGGCAGCAAGGGACAAACTGAATCGGATTGAACTGGCTTACCAATTCGGTCCGATTCAGTTTGTCTCAAGTAAGTCGTTACGCGAAGTCTTAATTACTTTCCAATATAGCCGTTCCGTGTGGTGCCGGACGTAAAAGAATAGCACCATCCCATTTCTTCCTATGGGTGTCGTAGAAGGCGACTAAGGGACTTACTAGAGAATGGGCAGCAGCGTTCGCTATGCATTTGACCATCATACTGCGATCGCCAACCCGCCTGCCAAGCGTGGCGATTATGGCAAATCCCACATTTTGGGGGAGGCTTATGTCCAGAAGTGTACGTCTTTCGGCTGATATGATGATAGCTGAAAAAGGGCTGAGCTGGTAAACTACACGCAAGTACCACAGATGAGAAGGAAACGTATGTATAATTTTTTATCAAGACAATATGTTTTACTGAAAACTTGGAGATTCAGTAGTGCCGGAGTACAGGTTGTCATAAAGCACGCTACAGAATAACAGAACTAACACGAATTAATAAGCTAATCGGTACACTACACACTACGCAATATGAAACGCAGTTTTCTAATGCGCGGTTCCTGTATTCGAGAAACGAACCCTTTTGCTTATGGGTGGTAGAATTGTCAACGAGGCGAAACCTAAAAGTGTTCCTAAAAAAACGTTTCGTAAGCGACGTTACCGCTGGCTTGCTACCCACGGATGGCAGAGCTACAAATAAAGGATACTAGAGTAAGTACATGTATGGAGAGGACTGCTTGTATCGTTCCTATAACATTTTTGAAATGTTAACCAGCTGTCAAAGTTACTAGGCGCATATAGGGTGGCGATTAGCTCATCACATTCAATAGTACAACCAAAGGTGATTACAAGTCGTTATAAGTCTATTAAAATAATAAAATTAACACCATCCTTCATAAAGGCAAGCGTGGGCCGTTGATATCAACTATTCAACACCAACTTTATGGTATTGTTACCAAATAATCACAAAATTAATTTTAATGTTGTTAAATACCAAAACGAAAAAGAAGGTCCCACGGCTAGAATGATAATTGTTATTAATTATTTTAATTGTGTATGTTTAAAATACGTAATGTAGAATACGTGGTTTCAAATAGTGTTGTAACGGAACCTCGCCTCTGCCTCCGCAAGTGCGGAACTTCCGCAAGAAATCGTACCTCCGCCACCGCTTCCACTTCCGTAAGTTTTTTGCGGAGGCTTGTTTGCTGTATCAACTTGTGGGCTCTAGATCACCCGTATTTGTTATTGAGCTTTGATTATTTTATGTGATTGGTTGCGAAATCGTGAATCGTGAAGACACCAGCATGTCCTAGAACCAAAAATTCAAAAACATGTGACATCTACCAACCCGCTCTGGGCCCGCGTGGTGGATTACGGCCCAGTCCCGCTCACAGAGAGGAGGTCTGTGTCCCAGCAGTGGGAACATTATAAGCTGATTATATGTGTGTGTTGCCTAATAAGTAGTTATTCTTATATAAATCACGCGATAATGGCGAAAATCAATTGTGATTTGGCAGTTTTTTTTTTCAATATATGATAATAATGCAAAATGTAAAACGTGTGGCAAAAACTATTCAACAAAAGGCCGGAATACAACATCAATGACATTCAAATCATCAGCATTGGAAAGCTATGCAAAAAGAAAAATTTGAATCACTACGAGAAGGTAACGGCAGTTACACCATTACAACAAGCAAAACAGCAACTGCCCATAAAATAATATTAAAAAAAAAAAACTAATTGGGGATACATCACACCCCAAAGCAAAAAAAATAATTATATTCCTAATCGAATAAATTATTGCATGACAAAACCTGCCGTTCCATTTTATCGAGGGTATTGATTTATTTCATTAAACACATTACAATCCTTCTGGGAGAGTCGGGTAAATCAAATCAAATCAAATCATTTATTTCTTTGCTAACATGGGTAGTACATAGATGTTTTTATAAGGTAATAAATGATTATTATTAACCTTTTTCCCCAAACTTCTTCCACCATCATTAATCTCCGAATTTTAGACTTATGATACAAATAAACGAACTTGTATTAAGACTATATCTACGAATAAATATAAAAAAAACAGTGGCACTCCGGGAGTGCCAACAGAAGTGAAAACTTGAACTATTACGTGTGTATTTTTTGATTTGTTAGGAAATATTTTTTGAATCGTCAGATTAAACAACGTTCAACGTTCAACGTTGCTCGTTCGTACGTTCGTGTTATCAGTGGTGTCAGTAACAGTGTCGCGACTTCAATTACTTTTCCCATTTCAAAAATGCCCAACGCGCCTAATAAAGTTTTCACTTCAATAAAAAAATCCGCCAGGCCAAGAGGAGACAGGAAGCCAAGCTCTACACCTCTGCATCCGCCTCTGCTTCCGCTAAAAAAACCTCCGTTACAACTCTAGTTTCAATTTATGTGATAACATAATCGAATCCCTGTACGAGGGGTGTTAAATAAAAAGTAATAATGGCATATAAACTCCTTGAACAACAAAAAGTAAGTAGTGGCAGGTAAAGCCCAGACATTTGATAAAATAAAAAAATATAAATGTTTTTTTTTTTGGATGGGAAATCATCAAATAACTTCTCCCGCTCTGGGTGGAGCGGAAGGGCGCGTCAGACTTTTACTGACTAAAACCCACCCGTGTTCCTTCAGTTGCCTGTGTGCCAGGGACCACGGTATCTCTTTCGAACAACCCGTACCCCTGGCAGGCATCGGCCCTTGCGGACCCCACCAGTTGGTGCTGACATCTCTTTGAGGCAGGGCTGTTTAGTTTACATCTGGATTTTGATGCTTTGATAAATTCGCTCCGCTGTGCGGCAGGACAAACGCACAATTTATTGTTCGTGGCAAATTAGGGGTATGGTCACTGTATATGCAAATTCGACGTTTACTGGCACTGGTCATATCTATGTCTATGACCTCTACTCCGATCTTATATAACCAGCCTATACTTAATGTTTCCATTGCAGGCACAGGCCTCCTCTAGGCGAGAGGGAGTGGGCTGATAATCCACCACGCGGGTCCAGTGCAGGTTGGTAGATGTCACGTGTCCTCGAAATTTTGTTTCTAAGGCATGCCGGTTTTCTCACGATGTTTTCCTTCACCGTTTTGAGAGCAGTGGTGATGGAATAATGAACACAAAGTAAAACCTGCGCCTATCTGAGTTCGAACCTACGACCTACAACTCGTAAGTCAGCCGCTACCACTGGCTGCCAAAAGGCGATGTGGTGTAAGTTTACATTTGCGGATTCGTCCATTCCCATTATGTCAATCTCAATAAGGCAACCTCTGCTTGTATTTTTTTTTTTTTAAGTTGTTTACCGAGATTTCAAGGTTAACGATTGTTTTCCTTTGTTTCTCCTCGATCTCGTCATTGATATGGCATGGCTGTGATTGTAAATCCTGTCACTATTTCTGAAAGTGGTTTTTAGTTTTGCTGTAACAATTTGAAACATATTTTTAATAGTTTACCTGGTACAATAACAATGAACATGGTTTTTAAGCTGAGCTATTAAAAATAATAAAATAATCCCAATCTAATTGTGTCGATCCTTTTTGCTCTCTTTAGTAATAAAAAATATATGTGGTATCTAATTTTAACAAAAAGCAGAAAAACCAATTTTTTGCTTGTTCGCACTATAGCTACGGTCTGCGAGCAAGTTTCGGAACATTACCATTTACAGACAACTTACGCATAAAAAAGAGTTTATTATTTTTGATATTTTTAGAACTTTTTTTACCATTGGTACCATTTGAATGGCATTCATTATAAATGCCATAGTTGGTCAACAAATGAAGATATTTCTCCTTTTACCCGACTACGACGGAAAGGATGAGTTATGAAGCTTGCTAACCGTGTAGGTATGTATGTGACTCAGTTTGTTACATCGTACTACTGAACTGATAAAAACCAGACGAACGAAAGTTGTGAAGACATCGACGAGTTGACGCGCGACGACCCGAGTTGTTATACATAGTGACATTATAACATCTCGGGTCGTCGACGTCTTACCAATAAACTAGAATGAAAACTGAGAAAACAATCAAGTTGCAAAAATAAATTAGCTCTGGAGCACAAGAATGGCGTCTGCATGTAAACCGGTTAGGAGACAACACACCACATAGACATGGCCGCTATTAAAACAAATCCATACGCCAGGAGAGCCGGATACCTACTTCTAGACTTCATAATCACGCAACTTTTAAAAATAATTCAATTATTTGTTTTGCAAATAGATTTAGCCGCTTCTTCAAGGCAATGGTTATGGACTTATCTACATACGGAACCAGCAATAATACATCAATTTAGATAGCGGCATTACGCGACACGGTATGAATTTAAAGTTTCTAAATCCGTGCCATCTTTGGCTGTTTGTTTATGACAAGTTTTTTTTAAGAATTATGAAGCATTAAACTACGCCACATTTAAAATTGTTGTTTACTCCTTTCGAAACTTGAAGGTCTTAAATTAATTCCATATATGTTTTTTTTATAGTGTTGTTGGTTTTAATTAGGAATCCACTCGATGAGGGAAACGCAGAATCATCCATTGTGGTGACTTTTGGGGGAGGTGTACTTCCAGCTTTCGACTAGAATGAAAATGAATGCTCCAACACTACTGTGCTGGAACCATTAATTTTAATTCCGAAGCTATACAGGTTGAAATTGAAAACATGCGACAAACTGAAATGGGAGATTGTACTCATCATTATGAACAACTTTTACTAAGGGACCAATGATGCAATCGCGAAAAAAAAAAACATCTGTTCCCTACATTTATGTTCGCATAACTCGTCAAAATGTAGGGAACAGCTGTTTTTTTTTGCGATGGCATCTTTGGTCCCTCAGTAAAAGTTGTTCATAATGATGAGTACAATCTTCCATTTCGGTTTGTCGCATGTTTTCAATTTCAACCTGTACATTACACGCTATATATTCACTAAAGCTATTGATACCGGAACTAAAGAGAAACACAGGGTGTCAAGGACATCGACGCGCAACCGACAAACACAATTACCGTGGATTCAAGTACATGATTCTGCCCTGAATCATGGTTACAGTTTGAGCGTTGATGTCCCTGCCACCCTGTATAGAGGGGTCTATTGATGTCCATATGATATTCGCTTTATTTCAGCATTTCCCAAACTATGCGAATATTGGGTGGGCTTTGAAAAATAGGACGATATCAAGTGAAGAACTCGTTGAATATCAGAAGATACGTCACTGAAATATAGTTTCAATCGTGAGCAGTTAAAGAAATTATGTTCTGATGTTTTGTGGCTCTAACTTACTGATTCTTGCTCGTCCATTGGCGTAAGGTGGGATTTCGCCGCCCGGGGCCACTCAGAAATTTTCCGCCCCCTATTTTCATAATAAGCCAAGAAAATTGGTAAAAAGTCTTTGATTTTGTTAACTATTTAAAAATGCACTAATGTAATGTCTTCGCGTTTTTCTCAAAGCAAGATCTTTGATGCAATTATCGATGTCAATATGTACGTCATGTTCGATTGCCAATAAAGCTTTGATAGTCTCAACGTGGACATACATAGTCAGTCTTAGATAATGTTAATTGGTTTTAGTTTAGAAGCTTCTCTCGCCACTGGCGTTACCAATGGCAGTTGTTAAGAATATTCTCAACATTATGACAATGTTTGGTAAGCAACTTTCAAGTTTAGACTCAATAATACTTTTCATAAACCCAGTGGGCTTACTGGGCTTATAAAATCCGGCTGGATTAATAAGCTCTTTTTTTATAGTCTGGGTCTGTTGCAGCTACGAAAGCCCGAAGACGTACCCGCTCTTTGAACTCTTCTCTATTTATGTCTTGAAGAGCTTGATCTAGGACGCCCAATATCACTGCCTGCAGTAAAAAGGCGTATTTTCGCCACTCTGTCGCTCTCGCGCGGACTCGTCGGGCTCAGGTCAGACGCGATTTGAAAAAGCATTTTCTAAATTGCGGCAGTCCCGAATTTGGAAGTTTTTGTTAGGCTGGTCGCGGTCCAGTCAACTGTGGAAACCAATGCTCTATTTGGTTTATAACTTGGCACACAATATTATAACTTCATTACGAATATGAACAAATATAGCTGTGTTTCTGTAAACAGAACTGACATTTAAGTACATACCTAGGTACCTATCTACTTTTGTAGACAGGAAAAAAAATATCATCCGAAGATTCCGATTGTTAATTTTATTCGTTTTGTGTTTATTGTGCAGACACGAGGTGCTCACTATGAATGGGGTACACTGTCTCACACAAACACAGTGAAGCATTCGTTATGATGTGCTACGTCCAGCTTTATTTAATGGCATGTCGCCTTTACATAGAGCTGGAAATCCGAAGTTGCACTATATTTTAGCAAGTGATTGGACTAATGTCCTTATTTGTTTCTATTATAAATATTGTTTGCTGTTCATTTTGTACAACCGAATAATTTAAATGAAAAATAGTAAACTGGAGCGTTTTCATTGCTGAAAATGTTTAACAAGATCTGGGAAAACTATAGGCTTACTCTGCAGGTCCAATTCAAAAAAATAAAGAGCTGTTAAAGTTATTTGTTCTAAATCAAATTATATTGACACACACACAGTACACACAAACCGTAGGCCTAACCTGCTCAAATGTTATGAAAACCTAAAATACATATGCTCTGCAGTATACCTGCAGTAAGTAGTGCAACTATTTAAAACAAAAGATGGTAATTAGTTGTTCATCAAAACGGTACAGGAAAACTTGTTTTAAATTCCAATAAATAAAGCCTACCGCAATAAGTACGAGGTTTTGGTCTTTGCATGTATCTACCTACATATATGTACCCAAATATTTCTCAATTTTTTACTGTGCTTCAACAACATGCTTGTGGCTTATATGGTATGGTGTGGTATGTATTATCGGGTACCGTATTACGCTGGGTAGATGAAGCATGGGCGAAAACTGGATGGTCAAAGCCAAAAACAAAGAAACCCCAATTGGAGGAGGCCTGTAACCGAAAGGAGGCCAGTTGCACAAAACCTAGTTAAAAAAAAATTGGGTATGGAAATAAAAAGGTTTTTTAAGCTCTCATAAAGTTGTCGTCATCTCGGATTTTCATTATGACCTGGCTATCGTCTTCAGCACCCTCAAAAACCATGAAAACTATATTTTCACATGGAGAAATAGACGTAAGTATGAACGAGACAGACTGAGAGAGAAAGTCGAATGGAGGGGGCCATAACGCTTTTTCGTTACGTGATGACTTCTACCAGTAACTCCTACACCATAATATCAATTTTAGGGAATCGAACGTGCATAGTTTTGCAAAGCAGTCGTCGAACTGCTGAGCTATTTTTTTGTGGTAAGTTGACTAAAACAGTCGTTCTTATAATAAGTTATGATAGACTGCATAGCTCATAAAAGGTCTACAATATGGTGACTCGTGTTTTTACAATTTGCGGTAAACTCTAATCATCATCATCATCATTTCTACCGAAAGACGTCCACTACTGGACATAGGCGCCGCCCCAAGCGCCGCCATTTCGACAGGTTCCGTGCTTCTCGTATCCAGCGTATTCCTGCGCCCTTCACCAGGTCATCGGTCCATCTTTTGGGAGTACTTCCAACGCGACGCTTTAAACTCTACGGCAAATTGTAAAAACTCGAGTACACAATAAGAGCAATAAAATGAACAAATTGTAGTATTGTTCATCCCCCATAGCAAACAGCCTGGTCAAACTTATAGGAAATATCTATGGAACAAAAAAACAATCAGGTAGTTTTGCGTGATGCAGGAACATATATTCAGACAAACAAACAAAAATTCTAGAAATTATATTTTCGGCATTAGAATCGTTCCCCGTCCCAGAGGCCAGACCTCGCACCGTGTACAGTTTTGACTTCGCTACAATTTTATGATATGTATTTATTATTTACCCTATTATTACTGTCTGACTCTGTACATAAAGTGATAATTGATTTGAAGATGTAATGAGTGAATCAGCCTATCAATTAAGTCATAATCTTGACCCGAATTATTCGTGACGATCAACAAGGTTATGAGCACAGGTTGTTTGGTGAATGGAATTCGAATAAATTAATGATTTTTGTTTTAATCAGCTGCTGGCAATTTCTCCTTAATTTTTGCCTTAGAACAGTAATACCTACTGTGTTTGGCTACCGGTTAATTACTACTGCTTGCTCGATCGATACCCCCTGAATAAGATACGATGACCACCCAGAATCTAAAATTACTTTTAGTTGAAATACTAAGACGTAAAATTGGAAGGCCTCCCACAATTTGGGCCGATGACCTTGTGAGGGCCGCAGGAGTCCGCTGGATGCGGGAAGCACAGAACCGTTCGAAGTGGCGAGCTTGGGGGAGGCCTATGTCCAGCACCAACACTGAACGTCTTTCGGCTGAAATGATGATGATGATGATGAAATACTGATTCTTAGATACTTTTATTTTATTAATTTCAGGATATGACAAACCAACATATTTCGCGCGCTCAAGAATCGGCTGTTCCATTGTATTTTTACTCGTGGACTTTATTCGTATGTTTTAACTAACATTTGCCCACGGCTTCGCCTGGATTTTGGAAAGTATCCATCCCAGGTGAACGTAATATCGGGATGAAAAGTACCTACCCTATGTGTCAATCGGCTATCTTTGTAAACTATTTGACAAAAACGAAACTAAATTTCATCCAATTCCGTTCACCCGTTTTAGTGTAATCAAAAAACTATATATTTGGCATCAGACTCATTCCCACGCCTCGTAGCAAGCATAATCAGCCTATAATGTTCCCACTGCTGGAACACCGGCCTCCTCTCTCCGAGAGGTAGTAGCGGGCCCTAATCCACCACGCGGGCCCAGTGCGGGTTGGTACATGTCACATGTCTTCGAATCTTTGGCTCTAGGATATGACGGTTTCTTCAGCATGTTTCCCCTCACCGTTTTGAGAGCAGTGGTGATGAAATAATTTACAAAAAATAAAGCGCCTGTCTGGATTCGAACCTACGACCTACTATAATACCTACCCAAGGTACTATACTTAACTAAAATGTTTTTTATAAATCAAAATCAAAAGTCATTTATTCAAATTAGGCTGAGAATCAGCACTTTTCGAACGTCAAAATACATAAGACAGTCCCCCTAAAAACGCCCACCTGTCACCACTTCCTAGTGCTTTAGCTGGAAAGAAGTAGCGGAACAAACTCCCCAGCAGCACAGCTGTCTGTTTAGTCGGATAGACTTGATTCTATACATACATAGACAAAGTCATAAGTATAAACATTACAATATAAAAAAAATATTTATATGAACCCTTAAAACCTGTCACAAGTTACGCTAATTCTGGAGAAAGAACACAAACATTGTCTTGAGTTAATCATCAACTATTCTTGTCAGTGATGGAGTAAGCCTATAAACAAAGGATGGATTTTACTTGAGCTTTAAACGTATCAAAAGGCAAATCTAGCAAAGAAGAGGGAAGCTTGTTATAAAAGGTTATACCAAGCCCAACAAATGAGTTATGAACTTTATGAAGCCGGTGAAAGGGAGCACGTAATTTGTCCCTATTTCTAGTGTTAACGGTGTGAATATCTCTGTTTTTAGTGTACAAGTGTATATTTTGCCTAATATATAAGATGTTAGCGAATATGAATTGTGGTGCCACCGTGAGAATACCAATATCTTCGAAAAAGTCCCTCAAGGAAACCCTGGCACCTAGCTGGTAAATTGCATATAATTTAGGTAATCTTGTTTGAGAGCAGTGGTAATGAAGTGTTAGGTCGGGGCCGATACCATTGGGCCACCGCCACACCTCTGCTCTGTCGGAACTAAAGAAGAGCTTAAACCAACGTCCAGCCATCAGGGTTGATCAACGCTTGACTGCATTGATAGATTTTTTGGGACGTAGGTGAAAAGTATTCTGCCTGTGTCCTCTTATGTTGTTTGGAGGTGAGGTTGTGGTCGAAGAGCGGAAGTGAAACTCCAACTTGTTGATAGTATGATTATTGTCATAAACGTCATAGAGTTTAAAATTAAATAGGTACAGACGCCAGACATCAAGCTAACCCAATCTGTCAAATTTCTTTGATACATTTCCAACTTTATTACAATATGATAAGGTTCATGTTCAATTGGGAAAATTTGACAGTTTGGGATAGCTTGACCTGCTGACGTTTGTACACACGTTAACGCAGTTATAAAACTAACTAAACTATACCCCATTTACAATAGCATTAGACAGAAGTTAAAAAAGGTTCTTTTTAATGTACACTTCGTAACAAAATTACATTAAACGTGTTGCAGTTACGATTAATGCCAAAAAAATTAGAGTCTCTATGCTAAAAACCTAAAAGAAGCAGGAGTGAAAAACACCGAGTAACTAAATTAGCTGATGATGACGAAGTTCTATCAACGTATTGTGGGTCGTAGGTAAGTTGTTATTTAAAATAAAGTATAGTAAAAAATATATATTTTGTTTCCTTATAATCTTAATTAGATTTAAATCATCATGTGATTGCTTGTTTCATTCATTCGTTTTGTTGTAGGTTTGTAATGTGTGATGAAGATGTTATTGTAAATAGAACATTATTTAAAATAAACATTACTTTTACTTCGTTTATCTCAGTATTAAGTACTGTCTTAAATCTACCTATAAAAGTTAGAACTTAACTTTGAAATAAAATGTTTTGCACCCCTGCTTCTACGAGCCTCTTTTTTCTAAAGCTATATTAAATGGGGTATAGTTCGGTCGGAATAAACTAATGACTTTTATTCTAGTCCATGTCCCGTGACGGTTGACATTGACACACAACAGAGGAACGCTAAGGGTAGCGCCCTGGATCGTAGCTTAGTGTTGCCACTTAACAAACTAACACAAAAACGTATACAAACTAAACATAGTAAAGGCGACGGACGCCACGTAATAAGGTGCGTACACAAATGCATAATACGTGACGCCACAGATTGGTTCCTAGTTCTTACGAAACTGTTCGCTTAACGTTGTCCCATTAATCAAGATCTTTTTATCTTCAAATGTATTCAGATCACTTTTATCAACATTTTAGTGATAAGCCATGTATTTTAGTAGGTAGGTATCTATTATGTAGGTACCTACTTGAAATCAGTTCTTGAAACTTGCTGAATCATCGCATCTGATGTTAACACATCCTAATAAATGATAAAGTACCGATTACCCAATATTATACCTAGAAGAGTACACAATTAAGAGCAAAGTTCTAAAAATCTTCGCACATTAGGATAAATATTTAATTGACGTCATGACGATGATCTATTGTTTGGAGGGTCAAAGGTCAAAAAACGTAAACGCAGGGTGGTTGACCTTTTGCAGAGAATTTTTTGGATGTTACTTAACAATTTTTTTATTCATTCAAGGGTAATTTATTCATGCTTGTTACCTAGGTAGGTAGGTACCTACCTACTAGGAACTTTGAAGAGTACCTATTAGCTACCTACTAGGAACTTTGAAAAGTACCTATTAGCCACCTACTAAGCACCAAGTTGAAACCCATACCTATAAAGCTCATTGCGAAAAATAATAAGAAAAATGCCTATAGGTAAGTAGGTACCACTTGTACCTATTTAAATTCGATATTTTCTTTTTTTATCAAGCATTGAAAGGAAGAAAATACATTTATTTAGCACAGAGTAAAAAAGGCACACAATGTTTTTGCTGTTTGCTGCTTGCATGCTGTTTTTTTGTTTCTGAATTATATTGCTTAGGTATGTTAATCAAACACAATGATGTAACCATAGGCAATATCTTTTCCTTATACCCAAGATCTATTTGTCCTATGTTAGTACCGACCTGCCTTCCTATTATTACCTATGTATTATTATCACAACTTGTACAGCCGGAAACGGGATAGCTATAATTAGTAGCTAACATACCAAGGTAAGTACATACCTAATCTGCCAACCTTCAAGACTGAAAATACAGGTCTATTCATTAGGAATATAGGTACCTACCTGCTTGTCTTAGGTACTGGAAAAGCAATCAAGTAAGTATGGCTTGATTTGCGATTAGTTCGTTCTTAACGATTTTATCACGCGTTCGTATTATAAGCGGTAGCTTTGGTTTTTAATTAAATTGTCATTAAGTTATTTAAGTATGTAAACAATAATGAAATGATCTTAGTTGGAATACCAACTAACAGCATTACCAGCTTACCAACAGGTAAGCGCATCACTTAAGAATGGTTGGACCTTTTAGGCTATTTTATTTTACAATGTTCGTTATAGTCTGAATTAGGTTGTAGGGGAAAAAAATGGGGGAAATTTCCTAGAATATTTTAAAATTTTGTAAAAACTGAACGTTTTTTTTAAACAAATTATTTAAAATTGGTCTGGACGACCGACGTCTGTCGGATCAGTGAGTTTGTCAACAAGTACAGGTACAGCATCAACATTTTCGAACGTTGCTTTTCTTTACGGAAGGCTTTTTTTTAATACGTTTTGGGAAAAGTGAGTTTACTTAGTCAGTGACTAAAAGAAACGTACGCACGGCTACAGATCCAGAGCTGGATCTGTAGCCGTGCGTACGAAAAATATAGCTCTATATTTTTCCAGTTTACGTTGATCTCGCACTGTACGGAAATCCGTGTAGACGAGTGCACACAGCCATCTATTGGGTAATAGCAGCACTACTATACATTTACAAACTTAGAAAAGCGACATCTTACAGACGCAAAATAACTAAAAATGAATATCTATTCGACAATAGATGGCAGAATGCTGAAAATTTTGGCCACAGAATGTCTAAAATTTCAATTTGGTAGTGGTGTTACCTTTTTTTTATTTACCCTACTTTTCAACTTCAATTCTGCCAGTGTCATCAATAACGGCATTGCTCAGTAATACGCCAAGAAAAATATTTTACATATTACCATTACTAGTCGTAGTGTGACTACATGGCTTTTATTTTAGGTCTCACTTGTGCAGAGCGGCGCTATACAGAAGTGAGCTGACCGTGCGTCATGGGCTGACACAGGTCACTTGACAGACTCTACTCTTTGCCCGTCAAAAGTTGTATGTACAGACGCCAGCACATCAAGCTACCCCAATCGAACATGAACCTTGTGCTTAAGTTTTAAAGTTGAAAATCTATCAAAGAAATTTGACAGATTGGGGTAGCTTCATGTGCTGGCGTCTGGACCATGTTTTTTTTTTTTTTTCGTTAATTCTAAAATCCAATGACAACACTGTTTTGTGACATAAAAATCGACTAATCCTGACTGACAGTGATTGCCAACTAAAGTGCGTTTTTTAATCCCAGATAGCATCCCGGTTGAGCAGTCACGGCCTCTCAAGGTCAAATGCGAGATGCCAAACAAAAACAAATAAATAATAGTTTAAAAAACTAAAAAACACGCTTTAAAAACCAAACTAAAAAAGGAGAAAATAATTTAATTCAATTAAAAAGCGTGGGGTGCTTTTTGAGGTATTTCTATAATCAATTAATGTCAAGCACCCCACGCTTTTTAATTGAATTAAATTATTTTCTCCTTTTTTAGTTTGGTTTTTAAAGCGTGTTTTTTAGTTTTTTTAACTATTATTTATTTTCTATTTTTTAGTTCTGCTAACTACAAAAACGTGTTTTTTTTTCTCATTTTTTTTTAAATTATTGAATTATCATCGGTCCTCGACAAGTTTACAAAGTTTCAATGAAATCTGACCGTTTAAACTGGGTCAAAATCGCGCTCAAAGGAGTCGGTTACATACAAACATACAAACAAACATACAACTGAAGCTAATATAAAGCGTGTAAAAAGGACCCTGTTGGGCACAGCAAAATAAGGAGAGAGGAACAGGGCTACATATTTATGTAAAATCATGTACAGGTATATATATTTTATGAGGTTTATGTATATAAGTTTATTATATTTGTTTTATGTATTGCATAAGAATAATGGCTAATTATTATTATTTGGAATTAATGTTTTCATTATTACTAAATTATGTTATTATTTAAGTCATCGTATTTTCATATTTATATTTGATTTTCTATAAACCATAATGTTTGATGAATTATATAGACAGAGTAATTTTATTTTTCAATCGATTTGTCATCTAAAAACTCCTTTACTGAGTAGTATGTCTTTGATACTAGAAATTATTTAAATTTATTAGTAAATATATTTTTTTCTTTATTTCTGTGATGTCATTTAGCAATTTGTTATTTTTGATGGACATAACTAAAGGGCCGGTTTAATGCATTTTGAGTCGGGATTGAGGTAGCTAAGTTTACCTTGTTTTTGTTGTGTCGAAAGATGTATCTTGTTTGTGTTCTAACATTTCAAGTCTTTTTGTGTTTGACATGAGACAATAGACGAGTTTGACGCTGCTGTCAAATTACTATCTGGGCTTAAAAAACTAACTAAAGAAGTGTCAAGTGAAACTAGACTAATGCAAGGAGACGGACGGACTACGCCACATCACTACGAGGGTGGTGCCGAGTGGGTTGGATTGTACATAATTATGTATTATTTTTTAATTTGTTTAATTTCCTAATTAAGTTTGCCTTCTATTATTTTTATTAATAAGGATGAAGTTAATGACTTAATACTCTATCAATAAAATAACTTATTGAATACCAATTTTGGCGTCAGCTATTTTTATAACCTATTACTGAAGTAGATTGAAGCTGTATGAGTAACCGACAGTGCCTACAATTACTGTTGCTTCTTGTTCGAGATCTTCTGTTACCTAATTGTGGTTTCAACATTTCGTCGCTCTCTTTGGAAATAGTGTAAATAATGGTAAGTGTCATTTTGATCATTTTTAACGTTATTAGTCATTTGTACACGCCCACTGTTTGCTATCTTAACTTTTTACACACTGGCCAATGTTTTTATTGTTCTTAATTCAAAGTTTCAAACTAATGAAAAATGCCCGCTGCATTAATCAATAATTAACTTTCCACAGTGTTATAAGTAATTCACGAATAGCCACTTACTGTTTGATGACCTTATTTATTTGAATTCTATATTGACATGAAAACTACTCTCGATCTATTACATACTGTTAGCGACTGTTAAAATATAAGAAACAATCACATAGATTACATGCCTAAATTAATTTGAAAACACATATTTATTATTTGTTTGAATAAGTGATTACACTGTTTAGGTAGTCAAATCAGTGCAGATTTTTCTTTCTACCACCCTGCAATCCCTCTCATCGACAGGGAAGCCTGTGTCCCAGCAATTTGGAAAATTTGATAACGCTCTATCTAGCTTATCAAAACAACACAACATAAACAAAAATAGTTGGGAAACATATTGTCTACATTAGGACTGTTCCTGTTCCCTAACTATTTTTGTTTTTATTTAGTTATTACTTACGCACGTATGTATGCAATAGCAAATAAATAAATACTAGGAATATGCAGGTTATAAAATGTTGGTAAAAAAAATGTTGGCAAATGTTGGTTAAAAATAAAAATAATATTATCATTAATGCATTCACATGGAAAGTCAGTGAGTAATGTGAAACCATAATTAATAATTTCTCTATAATTGACTAAACAATGTTGATCATGTAGGTATCTCCTTGCCTTTTCCTTTGACTTTACAGCATTCAAACGGTTTTAGTGATAATGTGAAATTGGTTACAATTTATTCATTGCTGGTTGAAAATGCAAATTTTCCTATTCTTCATCGTTTATGTTCTTACTTTTTATTTGTAGTCTGGTTTTAATAATAGCAAAAAAAAACTATTGTTATTTTTTATTATTATTAATTAGGGAACGCAACCAATAAATAAACAGAAAGATCACAAAAACCACAATGGGTTTGTCGGGATGTTGAAACACTTCTAAGCAATCATAATACATACATAATATCATTATTTATAGTTAAAACAAACCTGGGTAGTTTATAAAACATTAAGAGGTAAAATAATAACAAAAAACGTACAAAATAAAAGTATGGTATGGGTCAAGCAGTTAAGGTTGTGGTAACTTTAAATAGTGTCGTTATGAGCGATAGTAGTTCTTATTACAATCCAATATGGTTTAAAATCTTGTAATGAATTCAAATAATAAATGAGCAAGCGTATGTCATAAAAGTGCAAATAAAATCATATAAAATTTTATATTAACTATTTAATAATAAATAATCCATCATTGAATGCAGTTTGGCATTTGGAATTTTATGGTATATTCTTAATTATAATTATGATTGTTATTGAAGGGAATTTAGAAAGCAAAAAAAAATAATTATGATACTTACAAGTCTTTTTTGCTTATAGTGATGGAACTAAACATACTTTAATGCATCAAAAAAATCATCAAAGTCACCTCTTAATTATCTTTAAAAGCAGATTATTGAGATACACTGCTTTCAAAAACCACCTTTTTGACCGTTTTCAAAAAATCTCCGCCTTAATGCTATTTACTATTTGTAAGAATTTTTGCATTCATTTCATGATTACTATTTGTTATTTCTTATTGTATTTTAACCATACTAATAATACATATAAATTAGATGCAACAGTAACTGTCTGTCTGTTACCTTTTCCTGACTTAACATCTGAACGGATTTGGATGTAATAGCACACAGATCAAACATGACCTGGGCAGATTGGACACCCAGTAGTACATTTCCATGGGATAATTTCCGAACTCCTTGCGTGATGCAGGCAAACCTGCATGCAAAAGCTAGTTTAAATATTTATAAAAATAATACTATTTTAATATTCCATAAAAGAATGTGCAACTATTTCAATCAAAATCTTACTAACATAATTATATCCGAAATATATAATATCCAGATATATTCAGGATTAAAAGTAGCCTTTGTCCTTCTGCAGGTCTCAGGCTGCCTATCTGTCAATTTTCATAGAAGCTCCCCGCAAGCAGGTGCGACGTGACTTTACTAGAACAATTTCTATGAAAACTTCATGGAAATTCATGTACTAGAGTCGCGTCGCGCCGGTCTACGGGAGCTTTTATGATTGGTTTTCAGAAGTTTACAAACAAAATCAAAAAATCAAAATGATTTATTTCACATAAACCTGCATGGGCACTTATGAAACGTCAGAAGCTAGGTGCACGGTCCCAATTTGTCGCTTCCTATGGAGAAGAGCCCGAAAGAAACTCCACGGTTACTCTTTTAAAAATAATTGGCTTTTACAATGTTTTCAAATTACAGTGATAATGTTACAGTGGTATGGGAGGACAGTGCAGGCTAGTCAATAAATACCAGGTACTTAGAGGAATGAAAAAACAGAATAGAAAATAGTCTACAAATCTAGTCTGTAAGAAGTACTACATTCTCTCATTCACAATATGTAAAAGAATCTATAAAATGAACCTATTTGAACCAAGTGACATGATTTCCATGACAATCATTAATAATAAATAGTCGAAATTAAAATTGATGTATAATATCAAATAATGACGAGAATATGTCAGACATTGTAAAAAATAAAAAGAATAAAAATTAACATTGTAATTTGGGAGCAGTTAATAGAGTTTCACATAGTTATGCTGTTAATGAGGTACCAGGGAAGCCACATGTGCCGAAGGAATTAATGCCAAAGTTCCCTGTCTTCAACGTAGTCATTTATATTATAATATCCTTTTTTGATGAGGACATGTTTGATGTGAGTTTTAAACTTTCCATCGCTAAGTTCTGTATCCGACTTTGGCAACTTGTTATAGAAGCGGATACTGTTTATTAGAAATGACTTACTAGCTTTAGTTAATCTAAATTCTGGAATCACAATTTCATCTTTACTACGTGTATTTAGATTATGGAAATCGCATCTTTTTTTGAAAAGACCTAAGTTTTTGCGAACATACAAGATATTTTCTAGGATATAAAGAGAAGGCAGAGTTAGTATATCAATTTCGTTGAATTTGTTTCTAAGAGACTTGCGAGGCTCCATTTTATAGATTGCGCGGATTGCCCTCTTTTGTAAAATAAAAATTGAATCTACGTCAGCTGCCCATCCCCACAGCAGAACACCATAAGACATAATGTTGGGTGTGATGCCCAACAGTGAAAATGTTATGTACTTGTTATGTATGTGTTATATATGTTATATATGTTATCTGGAAGAAGTGGAAAAACGAGTACCTGAGCCAACTGTTAGCAAGAACAAAGTGGCAATAAATCCATCAAGGGAAGCAATCGTCTACTCATTTACATAACATAACATAACATACCTTACAAGTTTACTTACATAACAAGTACATAACATTTTCACTGTTGGGCATCACACCCAACATTTGGTCCTTCGAGCAATTAAGTGTTGTGTGATTTATATCTTTTACGGTCGCGAATCGGTTGGACTGGTCTCTCACAAGCGAGTCGCCCCAGTAACCAATTGAGAAGGCGCATATCCTAGAAGAGAAAGGTTGCACAATACCAAGAACCAGAAGTGTGGAGCAACAGCCTACTTCTCAAAGTAAGTTCGTCAATTCATCGGAAAGTTTGGCAACATGGCATCAGCAGAAAATACTTACGAGAATCAGCGCGAACTTTACGAAAACATCAAGAAAGTCGGCATCAACATCAAAAAGGATGGCTGGGACAGGAAGAACTTGGACTACTTCAAACGGCGTATGCAAATGCTGGAAAACTTATGGAGTGAATTCCAGTTCAACAATGATCGTCTGTGTACAGAAGTAAGTGCGAGTCATCCTTACTTTACATGCGAGCTATATAACACAGCACTGAGGTGTTATAAAGAAGTCAAGGGGTTAATTCTCCAACAAAGTCAGGAACTGTCGACGCACAAACGGTCCGCAGAGGGACCGGCAGTGCAACCAACACCGTTCGAAAGTACCTCTGAACAAGATCAAGCAAGTACATCGAGCAAGAAATTACAAGAACAACAAGACAGCGAGGAGGAAGGAGAAACCAGTAACACAACTGAAAGCAACAACAGGGATCAATCTTCTCCTCGGCAACAACAGAGCCCTAACAAGAGGGACGCGGGATCCAACAGTAAACTGGACGATCTCTTACGCAAACAATCAGCGAACTTCAAGGCGTTTATGAGAGCTGTTGCCAATATTCAAGTGGAATTTATCACAGAAAAATGGGAATTCCAGGATGCTTTGCAAACGTTACAAGCGCGTTGGTCAGCTATTGACAGTTTCCATTGGGAAATCGAGTGTGAACTCAACGGGGACAAGAACGCAGTATATGAAGAGCGCTATACAAGATTCGAAAACCAATACTTAGATCTGAAGAAGGCATTAAATACTAAGATGTGGTCCGGAGCTTATCGAGAAAAAACAACACCAAAGTTGGAGATACCAGTGTTTCACGGAAAGTTTAATCAGTGGATATCGTTCAAAGACCTTTTCACGGAAGCTATCCACAACAATACATCCTTATCAAATGCACAGAAGATGCAATTTTTGAAAAGCAAGGTCCAAGGAGAGGCTGAAAGGATGATACAACACTTACAAATAAGCTCGGATAACTATCTAGTGTGTTGGGACATCCTCAACAATCGCTACAACAACAAAAAACTTATATCTACATCGCATGTCAACATGCTCTTCAATCTGCCTACTATGCAACAGCAGTCATTAGCACCGATCAAGAAAATACATGACGTCACAATAGAATGTTTGCACGCTATCAAGAATTTAGAAGTAGATGTCAGAACCTGGGATCCGCTACTAGTGCACATTTTGGCGCAAAAATTGGACGCTGAGACATACTCAGATTACATTGAATCACTGAAGAACTCGCGAGAATTACCTGTATTAAAGGATCTCTTAGACTACCTAGAGGCGAAGTTTACATCAATGGAATCGTCGCAGCGTAAACAAGACAACTACCAGAAGACAAATTCTGGAACAAATCAGAATCAAGAAGCATCCCATAACAAGAAACACACCTATCATAACAACAAAAATCAAGCGGCTAGTAACAACAAGGTTACGAAATCGTACCATGCGTCAACGTTTATTTGTCCACTCTGCAACGACGAGCATGGCCTATATTTTTGTGCAAAGTTTTTAGAAATGTCGAATGACGAAAAACTTAACACAATAAACAAATTGCAAATCTGCATTAATTGCCTGTACAGCCATAAGGGCAAAAAATGTATATCAAACAACCGATGTCGCAAGTGCAAAGCTAAGCACAATTCTTTAATGCACGAAGCAGCATCAATAAACAATGAACAAAATCAAACAAATTCATCATCTCATGTCTCTCAAAATGATGAAGAAGCTTCCGAGATTCTATTAGCGACCGCCATAGTAAAGGTAGAGGGAGCTGATGGAACTCAGTACAACATGCGAGCTCTTGTTGATCAAGGGTCTCAGATATCACTGATAACAGAACGAGCAGCGCAACTTCTTGGGATCAAACGCCAGAAATGTAAAGGAGTGGTCTTTGGAGTTGGAGAAAAAGAGAGCAATTGCAAGGGCATGATAACAATTTCATGCAGCTCTGTCTTTAGCGACTTCACGTTCAGAAAATCAGTATACATAATGAAAAACTTAATCAAGAATCTACCGAACAAAACTTTTACAAAACCATCATGGCCTCAAATACAACATATCAACTTGGCGGATCCGGAATTCAACAGTAGCCGACCAGTAGATCTGCTATTTGGAGCGGACATTTACTCTCAGATCATGCTGGGAGGAATAATCAAAGGCGATGACGTCACACGGCCCATCGCACAACAAACATACTTAGGCTGGCTACTATGCGGACACGTCAAAACTACAAAATTACAATGCAACGTGGTATTGAATAATCTGGAGGATATGATACAGTTTTGGGATTCCGAAGATATCAAAGACCGATCCGATATCTCCGTGGAAGATCAGAAATGCGTTGAGTACTACACCAATACCACACAACGTTTGGAAAATGGAACAACTGAACATAACAATGAAAACACTGTCTTCAACTTCAAAACAGATCAAACATCAAAAACATTGGGCTTATGCTGGAATTCGAGAGAGGACAAATTTACATTCCAATGTGCGATTTCTAGCGTAAACAAGAAACATTCAAAACGCAGCTTATTAGCTGAAATATCAAAATTGTTTGACCCACTTGGCGGGCTAGCTCCTATATCAACAAAATTAAAATTATTATTCCAAAAAGTGTGGGAGGTCAAATTACAATGGGACGACGAAGTTCCCGACAACATACACAAAGAATGGTGCAAAATACAAGCAGACCTAAGGATGATAAACTTGTGTGAAGTACCAAGATGGCTCAGATGTAACGGAAGACAAACCATAGAACTACATGGTTTCAGTGACGCCTCTTTGGATGCCTATGCGTGTGTTATGTATGCACGGGTTCAACAATCAACAGAAGATACACTTGTCGCTGCAAAATCGAAAATTGTACCGCACAGAAGAACAACAACATTGCCTAAACTAGAATTAAATGGAGCGCACCTACTATGCAAACTAATGCAAAAGGTGAAGAAATCATTACATCAACATGATATTCAAGTCTATGGCTGGACTGATTCTATGGTGGTCCTGGGTTGGATACAAGGTGACCCATCACGATGGAAAACATATGTAGAGAATCGAGTCCAACAAATCAACACAGTAATACCGCGTTCCGGTTGGGATTACGTCAAGTCAAGTGAAAATCCCGCTGACGCCGCAAGCCGAGGTCAGTACGCCGGTCAATTGAAGGAAAACAAACTGTGGTGGCAAAGTCCTACTTGGCTATCATCCCCTGAAATGAGGACCCTAGCCAAACAGGTCTATACATCAGACCAAGAGGTGAAAACAAGCGAGGCAATGAAACAAGTCAATGCTGTCCAAACAAACATAGAAACCATCAACATTATCGAACAAATATTGCAAAAACATAGTTCTATTAATCGTGTCATCCGAATAGTCGCATGGATACACAGAGCATTGAACTTAATAATTCGAACAGTGGACTCGAAACAAATACCGAGTTACCTTACGTTGCAAGAATTGAACAGTGCAACTAAGTCAATTATGAAACAAACACAACAAAATGTTTTTGAAACGGATATGAGTCAGTTACGTAAACACGGCAGAGTGACATCAAATAGCAAGCTACTGCCTCTTAATCCTTACATTGATCAAGAAGGCTTGCTAAGAGTCGGAAGAAGCTTGAAACACCATTTGAAACGAATGGTGGGCGAGCAAAAGTTAACATTCGAGGAGTTCACCACAATCTTAACAAAACTAGACACATGTCTAAACTCCAGACCTCTATGTGCGCTGAGTGAAAATATGGAAGACCTTGACTGTCTGACGCCAGCACACTTTCTAACAGGGAGGTCAGGAGTGACCGTCATCGAAACAAGAGAAGACGCCCGAACAAGATGGGATCTCACTAGAAAAATATACTCAGAAATCTGGAAGAAGTGGAAAAACGAGTACCTGAGCCAACTGTTAGCAAGAACAAAGTGGCAATAAATCCATCAAGGGAAGCAATCGTCTACTCATTTACATAACATAACATAACATACCTTACAAGTTTACTTACATAACAAGTACATAACATTTTCACTGTTGGGCATCACACCCAACACATAATACTGTGAAAATAAGTAAAGTACCTATACTAACCTAGCTGTGGCTACATCAGTCAACTGCCTTATTTTTCTTACTGCGTAGTAAGCAGCTGAACTTAATCTGCTTGAAAGAGCTCTAATGTGGGCACCCCATTGCAATTTTGAATCTAAAGTAATTCTCAAAAATACAATTTCCGATACTTACAGCATCTAGTTTCTTGCCATCAAGTTTTAACTTTAGACCTACTTGGGGTACATTTGGTAACGAGAACTTAAGACATGAAGTTTTGTTCGCATTGAATAAAAGATTATTAGCAACAAACCATTTCGAAAGAACAGCTAGGCTTTCGTTGACATGTAAGACATCCGTATTTTTTCTATCTGTTCTAAAAATAAGAGAAGTGTCATCAGCGAATAAAATTATTTCGAGAAGTTAGCCATCAGATAGGGAAAGTCATTAATATAAACTAGAAATAAAAAAGGGCCAAGAATTGAACCTTGAGGCACGCCCATCCTATCTAGAGACCCCGAGGATGTCGCCCCGCTAACGTTTACTTTTTGCTGCCTGTTTGATAAATAGAAAAGTACAAGATCAACAGCTTGTCCACGAATTCCGTAGTGGTGTAATTTACATATCAGTGTATTGTGGTCAACGCAGTCAAAAGCTTTTGAGAGGTCACAGAAAATGCCAATCGTATCCTGGGAACTCTCCCAGGATTCAAAAATGTGACTGATGAGTTTTACTCCCGTGTCAGTCGTCGACCTACCTTTCGTGAAACCAAACTGTCGACTATGTAAAATACATCTGGTCTAGCATGATTTTTAATAAATTTTGCTCGATGCTAGAAACACAGATATAGGTCTATAATTAGAGGGATCACTCTTACTACCCGATTTGAAAATTGGTACTACTTTACTATGTTTCATTAAGTCAGGAAACGTACCGCGAACCTTAACGGAAATCCCCCATAAGTTTTCAGTGTTTTTTTTATGTTAAGACTTTGAAATGTTGTTTTAATTGTGGCAATAGAAATGGATTTAAATTCAAAACTTGGAATGTCCTTACTGAAGTTGTCTTTAAGAAGAGATTCAGCTAATACAGATGATGAGGGGAGAGATTTCGTAACCTCTATTGGGATGATTTCTTTAACCGTACCGTTCCTTTAACGTACAACGTACGTTTCTTGTACCTATTTACATGTTTTATTGCAAGATTGTCTGCACTTTTTTCTTTAATCTCTATTTGTCATCTATACTAAAATATTATAAAGCTGAAGATTTTGTTTGGTTGAACGCGCTAATCTCAGGAACTACTGGTTTGAATTGAAAAATTATTTTAGTGTTGGATAGCTCATTTATCGAGGAAGGTGATTCCAAACTTTTGCTCGGGAGTGTAATTGAAGATATAAATATGTTTTTTATTCACCGGTATATAAATATGTAGGTATGGCTGAATCAATAAAATTCGGTTATCCGTAACAATTACGTGTGTATTTTTTTAATCGTCAATACAGGATTTCACATTGGGTCCTTGATTGCTCTCGGTAAAAAATGTTAACAGCACAAATTTTTACGATAAAAATAATAGTTTAAAAAACTAAAAAACACGCTTTAAAAACCAAACTAAAAAAGGAGAAAATAATTTAATTCAATTAAAAAGCGTGGGGTGCTTTTTGAGGTATTTTTATAATCAATTAATGTCAAGCACCCCACGCTTTTTAATTGAATTAAATTATTTTCTCCTTTTTTAGTTTGGTTTTTAAAGCGTGTTTTTTAGTTTTTTAAACTATTATTTATTTTCTATTTTTTAGTTCTGCTAACTACAAAAACGTGTTTTTTTTTCTCAATTTTTTTTTTAAATTATTGAATTGTCATCGGTCCTCGACAAGTTTACAAAGTTTCAATGAAATCTGACCGTTTAAAGTGGGTCAAAATCGCGCTCAAAGGAATCGGTTACATACAAACAAACAAACAAACAAACAAACCAACAAACATACAAGTGAAGCTATATAAAGCGTGTAAAAATACAAAGGGAAAGCAAGGGATAAATTAGAATTTCCTGATGAAAGAAAGGGACTTTTCCAAAAGACATCAACGCGCGACTCATCCGTGTGCTCAAGCGTTCGGTGTCGATGACGCGAGTCCCATGATTTTTGTTCACCCAAAAAGTGCTCCACGCGCCTAAAGAAATGTTCACTTCAAAAACGCGCGTAGCTCTTTACCTCGTTAGGTGGGTTGGAAAAAAAGACTTAACATTGCATTTAGTAACTTTTAAATGTCGTGGTAGGATATTTTAATTTTTTTTTTAATTTTACTTTAAAAATGTCAATGTTCCGAAGGTTTCCGAGATTCAGGCTTTATTGACAATATAGCCCATATGACGCATTTTATCATACGGAAAGTTATATTTTAATTCATCCGGTTGCGTTAATATTTTGGTAAGTTGTTGTGCGCACGCTCAAAGGTTATACATACCTGCATACTAAATTTCATGAAAATTGTTGGAGCCATTTCCGAAATTCAGATTATATATATACATATATACAAGAATTGCTCGTTTAAAGGTATTAGATCTGAAAGAGATGTCAGCACCAATTGTGGGGTCCGCAAGGGCCGATGCCTGCCAGGGGTGCGGGTTGTTCGAAAGAGATACCGCGGCCCCTGGCACACAGGCAACTGAGGGAACACGGGTGGGTTTTAGTCAGTAAAAGTCTGACACGCCCTCTCGCTCCACCCAGAGCGGGATTGTACTAAATTGATTTTATTTGATGATTTCCCACCCAAAAAAAAAACCTTGATAATTATAGTTCCACTTTTTTTTTCGAATTTTTATATCACAGTTCAACCTAAGAGGTTGGCGGCTGCTTAGCCCGACTGGCCTTTTTTTTTTACGTGGAGAAATGCTCATGCATGCACGGCGCTACCACGGGGAGATAGCGCAGATATGGTGAACCTAGTCCACATTTTTTGCTTACAAACTTCGGGAGTGTTTTACTCCACTGTCTGACATGGCACATTCAAAGTAAAATATGATATCGTTTTGCCTTATTATTAATATTGTCGGTACGGAAACAGAATACTAAAATAAAAACCCATTAAAAAGATAGGAGCCAACAAAGATTAGTTTTTCTTGCTAATTTTTGTTAACTTTGGGCGTGTTTAAGTAATAAAAGAAATGTAAAATCTCCAAAACCATGTCGGTACCGATAAAGTTCAATTATCGAAAAGTTCAATAAACTTTATTGGTCATTGATGTATGCATTGGCTTTTTCATAAAACCCGATCTTCCAAAGGACTTTTCTTAATGTTTACGCGTATTTTTTACTATAAATGATCCTGCATCTCACTCAATAACGTTGTGCGTGTAGACTACCGTCTAACTGCTCATCACTGATACTATCTCTGTCGGACACGAAGCCTGGTGAGACAGCGTGATTTTTAGCCACGCCCACCAGTGAGTTCGAGCCCGCGACTAGGTTCCTCTTATGTGGGACTCTTACCCACTAAAACTCCACGGTGTCCTCCAGTGCCGCTTGTGGCGGGAACATGGGAACGCGGAAGCCATCCGCGAACCCGCCGCGGCTATCCATTACCGGACCACCAGAACACATGGCACGCCGTGACCACCTCAGGGTCCAAATAGCGCATGGGTGCTAAACGACCCCGTGTAAGGCACCCTTGGTCCCCCTGCGGCGGGTAGGGACAGTGGCCCCACCGCTTACCACTTTTCGGTCGCAGGGGATAGGGAGAGCGGCCTACGCAATACCGACACTCCTCCTCCACTGCGGCCCCACCGCGTCCGCCATCTAACGATGGCGGCTCCGTCCAGGCCGCAAAAGGTGAGGAAAGTGGCGCTCTCCATACACCACTCATCTCCCGCTGCGGCCCGCAACCCCCAGCCGCGATGCCTCCCATACGACAGCGCGGCCCGCCTCAGTTGCGATGCCGCCCAGCGGCACCGCAACCTACTGGTTGGCCGCTACGTCGTCGGCTTAGCGGAAAAAGCCCTGACGAGCGGCCCTTCCTCGGGTTCCTCTTCGCTTAACCGTGGATGCGGAAGCCATGGCTACTGAGCCCCCCCGCAATGACAATGCAGGAACCCACCGGGGAGGGAGCCGGACTTGCCTGTGGTAACCTTAATAAAGTCAGTAGTCAGGGCTTAAAAAAATAAAAGAATTACGTCTGCTCGCTAGGGGCACTCCCTGTGCCCCCTGTGGGGTACGGACCTTGACTTAGGGCATCGCTGGTAGAGGGCAGCACGGGACAGGCTGGATCGGCCTCAAATAATTCTGTGTAAAATTCTTGCCATTTATACCTGCAAACAACTGACCATATTGCCTTTTTATTTTTAGTAAACTACCTATTTACAATTTTGTCTACCTTTTACCAAGGTTACCGCTTTTATTGTTATTACGTGCAAGTGTAATAAGTTCTGTAGTATAATGTGGAATAAACCAAATAACTAAAAAATATGTAAATTTATGGCCATTGCGTATCGTGAAGTACCGTCCTGCCCACTTAAGTATCTGGTGCACAACATTTTACGTCAAATGAATTCTTCGAGAACAGTTCTATGTCCTTAAAATGATTTCCGCCATTTATGTAAAACCAGTATTCAATCGTTTATTTTTCTAGACCACACTTAGGTAAACAACGCAAATAAATCAAGTTGACATTAAAAAAATATTAACGTACAATTAAATTGTAATCAGTTAATCGTAACATCAACAAATCGTTATTATTGCTGATAAATAACTATTAGCGTGCTCTATTTCGATCATCGATCATCATAATACTTTGTTTTATTTTTTTCGTATCACGGTAATAATGGGTCATTATTTATAGTTATGATTCGTAAATCGTAAGGTTTATTTTTATTTTTTGTAGCTGTGACTGTCTCATGTCAGTATGACAAATGATGACATGACACAGTACCGTACTAACCTTTAGCCCCAGCGCACACTGCCGGCGTTTTTTTGCCGCATAATCTACAAAGTATTGAATGTCACAGAAGTGCGCGCCCTGTGATGACAAAAACGCATGCGGTTTATTCACGGTGGGCCTCCCTCTGCAAATTTGCGAGTCCACCGCAAATAGATATATGAAGTAAGTACCGCGCATTGCAGTGAAAAAAGCGCACTGGGACACCGACCTAGCAGACATCCGAATTTGTTTTTATAGATACGCCCGTAAATATTAAGACCTTTATTTTTTTGTTAAACCTTTTTTTTTCACCGCCAGTGCGCGGTCCCGTGATTGCGTTTGTTAGGTATACTGTGCGGTAAAACAAACAATAGTCGAATGCGGTGCGTTATTTCTGCCGTACGGCAACGTTGGATCGGGTCCTGTCTATGTGCTTGTCTATCGGTAAATATAAGTATTCAACTGTGATCAAAGGTGTGTGAGTTTCGTTGCATGTAGTTGTGCACCGCGACCATGTTTAGTCATTGTGATTTTAGAGCGTACCGTATAATATTAATTAGGTCTTAAAGTAACATAGGTTACTTTAAGACCAGAGGTAAGAGGTAATAAGGGAATTAGGTATAATGACGCTGTTGAATCACACTGTACAATGAATCCACGTTAAAATGAGATAAATATGTATACTCACTAGCCTACAGCTACCTCTACAAAACTAGAAAGTAACGGGAAGTTTTTACAAAATACATGAAACATAAACATTAAAGTCATCCGTGGTTAATCTAAGCAGGGGGTTATTGTTTCGTTGTTTTTGTGAGTTTAAAATCAGTACAGGCACTGACTTTAAACCCCTACTTACCACAACAAAATACTACATAATTATATGGTTTATTATTTGCTAGTTTTTGTCCGCGACTTCATACATACACCAGAATATTAAAAAAAAAATATAAAAATACGTGCGTGTCTCATGCCAGGATTTGAAAATCTATTTGTTCGTCTTCATTGTTTTAACGTCGACACGACATACTTTAAATCACCATTTAAAAAAATCAAGTCTTCCGTAAAAACAATCACAAAAACAGAAAATCTGTTGGGCATTGAGCCTACGAACCGTGATTTACAGGGTCGTGCTGTTTTTTATATTTTTATGCGTGAAACCGATACTTAGGCTGTTTACTAAAATAGCCGTTTTAAACATGTCATTATTGGGTACTCAGAATAGCGTGATAATATTAATTAATTTCAGAGGTTAAATCCGTATTTATTAGTGACTAGCTGACCCGACAGACGTTGTCCTGTCTTAACTATGAATATTGAATTTGCATTTTATTTAAATATGTTACGCGCAACTTCCATAACTTTTTCTTTCCTAAGAACCTTCTCCTGACAATAACAAACATTACAAAAAGAAATGAGCAAAATTAGTCCAGCCGTTCACGTGTGATGCCGTGACCAAGGGAAATAGGGATTCATTTTTATATAATAGAGATGTGCCGAGTAGTCGGCCATAATTGTAGTCGGCGACTAGTCGGCCCATTTTTTACTCATATTAATATGCTTAATTTTTTCAAGACGGTGATTGAAATGAAATTTAAATCTTTACTGCTACATCTTTTATTATAGCTACCTAGAATCAGTTTTAGAGTTGACTTTCAGTGCAATCACAAAATTAGGATAGTAAGGAATAGGAACCCTTCATTTGGTCCATTAATTAATTGGACTTAGATCCAGAAATTAAATACCGAAAGTAAAATTAATTAATACTTCTAACAAAAAAAAAAAACTCAATTGCAAACAATTGACAATCAAATCAAATCAAAATATTTTATTTCACATAAACCAGCACCCTAATTGCGTAACTCACGATTCATCATAATTTGTTTGGTTTTGAAACAGATGGCTGAACCATTGCTTCCTATGTTGGAAAAATGTGTCTGGTCAGCAACGTAAATAACGCAGTGAAGATTGTTGAATTGTCAAAATGAAACCGATTATGATTAATGGCGTGTTACGCAATTAGGGTGCTGCATGGACACTTATGAAACCTCAGAAGCTAGGTTCACGGTTCCTATTTGTCGCTTCCTATGGAGAAGAGCCCGAAAGAAACTCCACGGTTACTCTATTAAAAATAATTGGCTTTTACAATGTTTTCAAATTACAGTGATTTTAGGTATGAGAGGACAGTGCAGGCCTGTCAATAAGTACCAGGTACTTAGAGGAATGAAAATAAAAATAGAAAATCGTTTACAAATCTACAGTCTGTAAGGCCTACAACATTCTCTTATTCACAATATGTAAAAGAATCTACATTTCCTGTATGTAGGTAAATCCAAAACTCAAATTGGATTCCATGTGCTACACATAGTTGATGGTACGAAAGTATTTGTCGACCACACATAAGTACCACATATCGTCGCTGATACTGCAATACCGCGGAAGTAACAACAGACAATACCGCGTAACTTAGATGTGGCAAATTTTACAGGAGGACGAAAAAACTAAATTACTTCTGCTGTACTTATCCAATACGTGTCTGAACTTTAAACTATTTAGATATGTGTATTAGTTAACTTATGTCTTATCATTTAGTTCAATCCAATCAATATTTAGCTAGAAAATACACTTACGCTGTTTTTCATTTTATATGGCATTTGTTATTTGATCTTTTTTGGTATTTACGCGGAATTGGAGGGAGAATAAAACAGAATTATACTATTATAAAGAAGTTATATTTACTCAAGTAATCACAGCCTCATCATTTTAACTTTGGTAGTAACTGGCTTAAACAGTCTTATCATTAAAAAGTCGCCATATACTTATTTTTTTATAAGGAAAGGAACAATTACCAGGAATTACGTTTTTTTGCCGTAAGTGCAGATATTTGCTTTCTAATATTTGGCATTCTAGATGAAAACAGCATTGGAACACTATTTGTTAGTGTTAAGATATTTCGTGGTCTTCCTGGTAATGGGGCTAAGCCATCTTTGAAATGATTTTTATACTAAACAGTCCTATCAGGATTATATTTTAATACTGGCAGGTCCACCACAGATTCATTGCCAGCAGTACGGCCAGGTCGTATGGAGTATATACTTGGTATTCTTTAATCCAGTAGTCCTTGAAAAAAGTATGATCCGGTTGAATGACACTGTATGGAGAGGGTTACTTTCTTGCTTGTTTAGTTAATGTGAATTAGTTCGATGTTAGATGTGAACAAAACAATACTTTGCTACGAGAATAAACCTATGAATTGCAGAGAGCACCCATGGTTATCTCAGGTTTAGGTTCTGTTTGACGATATTTATTACCAATCTTTTTGTATCCAAGATATTCTTTCCATTTTTCTAGATATTCTTTTTTTTTCCTGCCATGTTCTCTTTTCCATGTAAACCTGTCAGCTTTTCTTTTTCTCGATCTTGATTGACTTTGTCCCAATTTCTAACTCAGTATCTCTTTTAGGAAACCATTTAATATGATCTGAAGACTCGATCGGTTGTACTTTTGTGATTTGAGATAATGGAACATAATCAGGATCTATGAGTCATCTGACAAAAAGTCCAACAGTGACTGTAACAGCTTCCGGTAGACCTGATGAGCTAGGGAAAAGTGCTAAAACTGTGGTCAAAGTTGATACTTTGCCTTCAGCAATAGAGTTTTCGATATTTGTAGCTGTACATAGAATTTGTTCGACAGGTTTTGGAAATATAAGTGGGTTACCTTCACCCTTTTGATCCAAAATTTGCTTCCTTTTATTTACAAGTGCCTGGCGCCAATTTTGAAGCTCTTGTAATGTGACAATGTTACTACCACCACAACAATAAGTGCAAACTTTACGTGTAAAATGGGTGAATTTACAGATTCTAATAAGTAACCAAATTGAATGAGAATCAAGCATTAAAACAATATTAAAAACTTACCGATCAGATTCGTATTACTATTTTTTTTTTTATATTTTCTGGGGCATCCCTCTAAAATGCCACGTCTTCTTGTTAAGATCGCGAGAATATGCGGTATTGGTCAAATTATTTTGACAGGTTCGCTCTCGCGGTTTTAACTAGTTGTGATTACTCACATATTTTCGAGCTATACGTCGAACTGTGAATGTGGTCCGTAGCCAATCGGCATCGTAAGCTCATTGCCGCGTAATCTCAATTTTGATACTTTTGTACTTCCGCGGTATTATCCACTGTTAGTTACGCGGTATTGCAGTATCAACGACGATATCACTATGCATAAACTTTAAAATTGTATTTTGTGCACATCAGAGATCCGTAGTTATGGTAAATTGGTCGAATATTCGAATATCGCAATTTTTGCATTCGAATATTTGAATGCAAGCCCTAATTAATGGACAGGTACATATTAATCATGATTAATTTCTTAAAATTAAGCAACGATTTTAATTAAATCGCTAAGTAGATGCTTGTCTTTAGTACTCGTAGTAGCCCCCTTTTTACATTAACCGCGGGTGGTACATTGACCTATGTATGTTTAGCATGTCTATCATTATACGAATGTTAACCGTATTGTCCGGGCAAACAAACTGCAGTCTTCACAAATTGAATGTGTTAAGTTGACCCAGGCATCATGTTTGGCCTTTTACCACTCATTATCATGGCTTATGTCGAGTAGAGAGGTTTATAATATGAATGCTACCTTTGTTATTTATCTACAAATCGTCCATACCTACCGAAATACAGGTTACTTAATGAAATACAGCAGGTAAACAGGTACGTATCTAAGTCTATGATTTCTTACAATTAGAAGTGGGATACCGGTTTTAACTGTAACTCCTTTGAGCTTGACACGAGTTTATATAACCTGTAATAGCAGTTGCACAATTCTATGGAAAACTTCCATAACGACGAGTATTCTGTTACCGTAGTGGCACCAATGACCGACAAGAACCAATAACCGACACTTTTTTTTTTGATCCAAGAAAATAAGAATATGACACCGAATTCTTAATAAGGCAACACTGTGCCATTGACAGCACACTTTAGACTGACACCCATTGACATTTGAGCGCAATCCACCATTTCGTTTGAAAATGGCGCTATGAGAACTGAGTGCGGCTAGAGATCTGGTGAAAATTACAGCATTTGTTAGAGAAATCGTTAAGGAAGTGAGTACATTTTTTTGTTAATTATACTAATTTAATGTGATTTACTCGAATTTGATGTTTTTCACGGGTTATTTTACGAACTGTAGGATCGGTTTTTGTTCTAACGAAAGTTTAGGGTTATTCTAATAATAGTAAATTGTTGGTGTCGATCACTGGTTTTCACAAACTGATTTTTCCAATAATCGACACGTGTCGATAATAATTTTTTGAAACATTTCATTTGACAAGCGAGTAAGGTTGTTTTTGCTTTGCGTATTTGGTAGATATTTGAAATAGACTAATCGAAGTCGATATACCAGTAATCGACAAGTGACGATTATTGGGTAATAATATGTGTCGATGATTGGTTCTTACAGATGGCTCCGAGAAAATTTTTACTCCCGACCAATTAGAAAAAGCCATTGCAGCTATAAAAATGGCGAAAAGATTGCAGTGGCTGCGAAACTTTTCGGAGTACCTAGAATTACGCTCCATGATAAAATTTCGGGGAAAACGGCAATTGGTTGGCCTATGGGGCCGAGCACAGTTTTAACTAAAGGATAAGATTTGTTTTTACTAGTTAAGTACGTGGGACACTCAGAAAGTTTTGCGAAAATAAAAATTAATGTTCTATAGGAAAATATTTTTTTATTAAATCTTTTCAAAGTACTCTCCACTAGCCTCTATACAAAGATACATGAGTCTGAACCAGTTTTCGAAACACTTTTTCCAGTCCGCCGCAGACACCTCGTTTACAGCCTGCTCGAACGCTGACAGCGCATCTTCCGGCAACGAAAATTGTATCCCTTTGAGCTGATTTTTTATTTTCGGGAATAAAAAGAAGTCATACGGTGCTACGTGGGGGTGTAAGGAGGGTGACCCATGAGTTTGACCAGCGTGCTGTCCAGGAAGTCCCTCGTTTTGAACGCGGTGTGCAAAGGCGCGTTGTCGTGGTGGAGCATTAGCCCGCGGAGCTCTGTGTTTGGTCGCTTGTTGCTCACAACAGAGAAAACTTCTGCCAAGCATTTGGTAGTATACCATACAGCGTTGATGCTTCTTTGGTTCCGTAAAAGAAGTGACACCAAGTAGCCAGTCAAATTGAAAAAGCTCGCGATCAAAATCTTCCCCCCGCTTCTAGATCGGTTCACTTTGGTAGGCGTTGATTCGTTTTGAAACACCCAAACCATCGACTGGCGCTTCGTTTCTGGATCGTATTGATAAATCCAAGACTCATAACCTTATAATGATGTCGTAAACACGACAAGACGAGCCTGCTTAATTTTTTTTAATCATATCACAGCACAATTCAACCCGGGCCTGCTTCTGAGCATTGGTGAGATTGTGCAGCACCCAGTGTGAAACTATCCGCCTCACGCGAAGATGCACGTGTAAAATTTCGTGAAGGCTTCCCGATCCAACCTGCAGTATGTGCTGAATCTTTTGATACGTAACTCGCCTATTGTCATGGATTAAATTTATCACTGCTAGCACGTTTTCTTCCATAACAGCCATCAAAGGGCGACCACTTCTTTCTTCATCCCCCAAAGTTAGTCAACCGCGCTTGAATTCGTTATACCAACGATACACGGTTGCCTTAGAAGGGCCTTCATCCATGAATGCCATTTGAAGTCTATCGTACGATTCGTCCGGTTTCAGGCGACACTTGAAATCGTAAAAAATCATAGCGCGAAAATGTTCCTGGCGCAGATCCATTAGTTAATGAGACACGATAATTTAAATTAGCTAGCAAACAATGTGGAGGGAAATTTTTAAAGTGGAACGTACACAAATAATCATATTTTCAAAATAGATTATAACTGGCCAGACATACATAAAAACTTTTTTTCGCAATACTTTCTGAGTGGCCTGGTAAGAATACCTAACTTTTTTGTAATTGTTGATGTTTGAGTTGTTGACAATTGCTTTATTATAGGTATTAAACCTTTATAATTTATTATACATAAGTGTGTGTGTATTTGTATAATTAATACACTTTAGCATGAAAGCTATGGAAAGTTTCTAATATAATGGGTACTGTGGACAATAAATTACTACTTATTGACTAGTTAATTTTATTTTAATAACCGACTAAGGTATCATGGTGGTGATCTGGCAGATGCACATTACGGATAATAGTCGATAACTGGGTGTCGGTAACTGGTAACTGTCGATAACTGGGTGTTGATTACTGGAGATTCAGTGTCGATGATTGTTTGATTTGAGTTTTATGCACTTTTTCCTTTTTTTGAATTTTTTTCAAGTCTGTGTATATTTAATAAAAATAATATATCCTATTCTTATCTCAAGAATATACCTTACTATACTCAATCGTTACTTTTGGTCTAAAGATGACTAAATGACTTTTAATTTTATAAAAAAGCCCACTATCTCCTAAAAGTGTCGATCATTGGTGCCACTACGGTAGTTGTTTATAGGGCACCTATCGATGTACAGACCCAATCTGTCAAATTTCTTTGATAGATTTTCAACTTTAAAACAAAAGGATAAGGTTCATGTTCAATTGGGATAAATTGACAGTTTGGGGTAGCTTGATGTGCTGGCGTCCTGTACCAACACTAGCGTTGAAAAAAGCTGTTTCCATACATTTTTACTGTGTGCTCGGCTGGTTGCATCCGTAAAATGACATGAAATGTATATTTTAAACCTGGTCAAGAGCATTCGGGCTCCACTATCTGGGTTCCGTGGGCACCCAACAAAAATACCTCAGGTAACTTAGCTCACTACACAAAATAGAAATCATTCGGATTCATTAGTCCTTAGATAAATCTAAAAGGGGAAGATACGTAACTTGATAACAGTGCACGGTCCCAGCAAGTCCAATGGACACGGTGTCGCTCAGTCACACGCGGACCATCGTTACAGCGACTTTGGATATGTATTTTATTTTTTTGTCATCGCCTTCCGATATAAAATTTTCACTTTGTAGTGTTTTTCCAGAAGTCGTTTATTTATTTTTTGGAAAACGTTTGTTTAGGTATAGTACCTTTCCACACCAATTCGAAATTTCATCATCTTTGGGGTCAAAACAATGTATATTTATGCGATAGCAGCAATCGCGGTTGATTTGCTGTAATTTTCTGAAGAGTTCCGTTGTCTGTCTCCGAAACACATCATCAGATCTACATGAAATTTAAATGGGGCCATTTCGAAATAAACCCCTTTCGAACAAAAAAGAAAAAGGATTTAGCAAATCCGTCTATACAGGAAAAGTTTTTATTAAGTGCGCAAACTGTCGGTAAAAATCTGCTGTTTCATAGAATAGTGCAATACCTACGTGGTCAAAATGTATGGAACAGCTGATATTTTTTTTTGTTTAACCGACAAAAAAAATCCGCGCTGGGGGGTCTAGAATGATATGCTGAATGAATGGTTACAGTTTGCGCACTGAATAAAAACTTTTCCTGATTATGACGGAGTTATGCCCGATCATACATGAAAAAAAAAACATTTGGAATTGATAATCTCCTTCTTTTTGAAGTCTGTTAAAAATGAGATACACAGGAATACTTAACACGCGTAAATGCAACCAAAAATGGTAATTTGTTGAAAATTATAATTTTATTTATTGCTTGCTTCTCCATTTGCTGTGAGAGCGAGATAGAAAATACACACGAGGCGTGAGAGACACGATGGGACAATTCGCGCGTCCCACGCTTGATACGCACTATCATAATCGTAAACATTCAGCGGCTCACGCGATCGCGCTCTCACGCGTGTCGGGCCCTATCACGGTCCTTTTCTAGTGACCAGTTCTTATACAAAAGTATAGTAAGTAAACAACTGTGATCACAGATGTGTGTGTCGTTGCAAGTTATATAGTTGTGATGCACTGAGCCTAGGTTTAGTGAACTTTAGTGATTGCCATAATAGAGCGTAACGCATCTTACCACTTTAAGTGTATCTAAGCATTCGTAATTTTCTGTTTTTTTAGGTTAATTGGCTCTAGTAATTAAATTATAGAAAGAAAGAAAAGAAATTATGCCACAGGAACGTACAACCGGGAACGTGCAACTATACTTGCTGATAGTAAGTTAGTCCTATCACAAGGACTATCAGGTCATGATCTATTCGTGTGCTAAATTTCATCCGAATCCGTTCAGCCGACAGACAGTTACTTTTGCATTTACGTATGGATTTAATACATCTATAAAACGCAGGAATGTCTTATTTCTTTATCGAATGCAAAATGGCTACGAAAAATATACTTATGTAACATTTCTTAAAAAATATACACATCATTAAGCAGTTCCTTGAGCTCCACCAATCCTCGACTGTTTGACTTCCCCAAACGATAACCTCACCTACAGCAGATGTAGAGCGACAAGGCTTTTGTGCCAAGTAGTAATTTAGCGACGTAGTGACGTCTGACAGACCTTGGTTTACCTTACGAAACTTGCCAGTCTCAATATCCAAGGCCGTTGACCGAGCGTCTGTGAGAAAGGTGCGCAGGTTTCGCAGAGGTTCTGGAGATTACTGACTTCAAACTCTTACCCTGAAGATATCAATATTGGAGCTCTTGTCTCCAATTACTATAAACCTATTGCTCTTGAATTAACCTAAATGTTAAGGTTCTTTGGACTCTGTGATTGCTTCGGAATGTGTCGTGCCCACAATTTAATTGGATGTATTGTACCATACCCTACCACAACTATAAAAATAACTAGAATACCAAGCGAGTTAGACCTAAGTCGTTACCTAACCGTACCAATGTCGAATGTTTAAATCGGGTCAAGTGCACAAATTAATCATCAATGCGGACTGTGCCGCACGAAAAGAATGCTTCCCATATTCGTAAAAACGCTCACATTGGTAAGCTTTTTGCGTGGTTGAATATTCGCTGTAATTGTACATGTAAAAAGTATTAGGTAAGAAAAACAAACTGCAATAATATCATGCATACATTCGTATTTCGAAAGCATCGTTAAATACTACAGTTTATATTTTACAATCTAAGCTTCTGTCCGCGTATTCGCGTCAAATTTTGCCCCCCGACCCACTGCGTCGCATCGCATATCTAGGGTTTATGGTTCGAGAGAACTTCGCTCGAGAACTCTCTAGCTTGATTTTTCGGGACTTCCCGGGAAACCAGGAAATTTTAATATTTTGTTTAAATAAAGCAAAATGTCGTTATAATACACATATGTAGTTGGGCAACAATCAAAAATTTCTCTAATCAATAATAACAAATTACTTTTCAGTTGATGTAGGCTTGACTGAAAATAGTGCTCTGTGTTATTTCTCCAAATTTGGAGACCTTTGACCAATATTTTCAGATAGTATGAATTCTCTTTTTATGAAATATTTTAATGCCGCCACAGCCGCTGGGTTATCAATTTATCATTTATCTAAATACAAGCATCCGACTCCGTCGAAGGCGGTACTTATCTTTTGAAATGCCGCAAACAAAGGCTCGTCAGTCAGACAAAATAATGATATCGCGAGTTCTCGACTTTTCTCGATCTGAATTTCTCGTAAACGAGAACTACGGATTTCCCGGGATTTCTCGCCCGCACTATCACTTTGTTTTCGCTTAGGGTTATTTTTCAGATTGTTTTTAACCGAATACAAAAAGGAGGAGGTTATCAATTCGACATGTTTTTCTTATGTGCATAACGGTGTTCGGGCACAACTCCGTCATATTATTAGGTATATAAGCGGATTTCCAAAATTATTTTTTGTTTAAAAGTTATGCCGAAATAGCCCCATTTAAATTTCATATAGATCTGATGATGAGTTTCGAAGACAGACAACGGAACTCTTCAAAAAACCGGCCAAGTGCGAGTCGGACTCGCGCACGAAGGGTTCCGTACCATAATCTATAAAAACAGCAAACAAATCACGTTTGTTGTATGGGAGCCCCTCTTAAAAATTTGTTTTATTTTAATTTTATTATTTATCTTTAAAGTGTTTATAATAGTGATGTACCGACTAGTCGCGAAAGCCGACTAGTCGGCCATATTTGAAGTCTGCGATTAGTCGGCGACTAGTCGGCTAAAACTAGTCGGCCCATTTTTACTCGTATTAATTAATATGCTTAAAAATTTAAAAGACGGTGATTGAAATGAAATTGAAATATTTACTGTTATTATTTTTAGTTTAGTATCAGTTTTACAGTTTATTTTCAGTGCAATCTAGAATAATATAGCAAGAAACGTCGGCTCGCACTTAAACAATGATAGAATAAATGCAAAGCAAATAAAAACATGTCCTGACAATTCCGCGTGGTCGCCGGGCGCCGCGAACCTAGGAGCCGAAAGAGAAGTCACGAACATTACCGATGTAACCCGAACTCAACCGAAAGCAATGATCCGCTTGGTCGGCCATTTTGCAGCCGACTAGTCGGCCCATCTCTAGTGTTTATAACTAAATATTCTGTGAATATTTTAAGCGTCTACCTGTTGCCGTTATCAATATCGAGCAAAAACGAAAAAAATTACAGCAAATCCACCACGATTGCTGCTATCGCATAAATATGCATTGTTTTGACCCCAAGGATGATGAAATTACGAATTGGTAGGTACTATAAGTAAAAAGTGCTTTCTTCTTTACTTTTTATTTTTCACTTTTTAGTTATAGTACCCACACTAACTAGTTCGAAATGTCATTATCTAGTAGTTCCAGCGACTAAAGAATTCAAACAGAAAACATTTGTTTATCACAAACACTGCTATCATTACAGGAATGCGATTGCGTGGTCCTTAATTAAGCGATCATAAATATCTTAAAAATAACACATATCTACAATATAATTTTTGAGAAAATCGATCCTGTCAGCCGTGTCATCCAGTGCGTGCAAGGCGCGCGTCAGTGGCGCTGTGCTGAGCAAGTTGGTTCGTGCGTAGGGCACTGCTGGTAAGCGTGGCTTTCGGCGCCGCGATACGTAATTGTCAGGCACATTCAGACAAATTTTCAAACCACCGGAATTATAGGTCTCACCACGTAAGCAGTAATGCTCGCGAAGAGGGAGGCGGCGCACGTGAAGGAGAGGCAATATATGCGCCCGCACGGCCGTAGTCTCCGCGGGAGACGCCCTGGGCGACGGGAATCCCAGGCTGATTCCCGGCCACCGTAGGCGCGGGCTTGCGGACGGCGAGTAATGGGTAGCTCGCTGTCCGGTAAGGACCAAGCCCGGGTCTTTTTTTTTTTTTTTTGGGTGGGAAATCATCAAATAACTTCTCCCGCTCTGGGTGGAGCGGGAGGGCGTGTCAGACTTTTACTGACTAAAACCCACCCGTGTTCCCTCAGTTGCCTGTGTGCCAGGGGCCGCGGTATCTCTTTCGAACAACCCGCACCCCTGGCAGGACGGCGCGTTGTGTTCCACGCGCGCCTCTTAGAGATGTCAGCACCAACTGGTGGGGTCCGCAAGGGCCGATGCCTGCGAAGGGTGCGGGTTGTTCGAAAGAGATACCGCGGCCCCTGGCACACAGGCAACTGAGGGAACACGGGTGGGTTTTAGTCAGTAAAAGTCTGACACGCCCTCCTGCTCCACCCAGAGCGGGAGAAGTTATTTGATGATTTCCCACCCAAAAAAAAAACCACAAAATAGTTTGAATACATATAACGTAATATCGATTTCGAACAACTTATTTATTTTTTGTATAATGGAAGCATTATTACGAGTATGAAACTCTAAATTATGGTCATCTGTGAGTAGGTAGAATAAAACGTACAATGTAGATGCAATTTTGCCAACACGAATTAATGCTTATCCAGAAGTAGCTTTTAGCATTGGACTTGATCATTGCTGTCTTGATTTTCATGATTACAAAGTCTTGCAAAATGAGGAAATAAGGGGAAAAGAATACTATAATACTGCCTGTCCTACCTATAGTACTTTTTTCTATTCTTATTATAGACTAGTTTTAATTATGGTTTGTGCTATATTCATTCAATTTTAATCAATGCAAGTCATTGTATTTTCATAGCAGGTTCTGAGCTGGTTTCTTGTGTGTTACAAACTAATGAGCATTAGATATGAGCGCCGCGCCGGCGCGCCGCCGCCGCCGTGATTTCCACCGCGCCGCCGCCGCCGATCATAAGCGCCGGCGCGCCGATCCCGAGAGGCGGCATTCAGTTTAACCACGCTGACCGAACCGAACGCGCGTCTGACTAAATGCTGACAAAGCTGCGGCACTAGACGTAGACGTTTATAAAACAAAACTCTTTGACATTACAATTTCTGTGTTGTCCAAGTTATCAGCAAACAAACACAGTTTTTGTTGGACCTATTTTGGTCACTTAGTTATTATTATTGAGGGAAGATCTAGAAATTTACATGGAAAATCAAGACACAAATAAGATGATTTTGAACGAGGAGGATGTTGTTAACCCAACAAGAGATACAACACCTGGACCGAGTTCCGCGCCTACAACATCAAATGTTTTGATGAATTTGGCTGATAAGCACAGCAGTACATCCAGTGAAGACAGCGTGGTTGAAAATAAACGCTAGAAGTATTTCAGCACAGCTAGTATCAAGGATCTTCAGCCATACGACGGCGATGCATTGATGTTCTGGAAATACAGAAAGATCTCTTTTCCATGGCTGTTAACTTTGGCTCGAGCAATATTGTTTGCATCGGCGACAAGTATCCCAAGCGAAAGAGTTTTTTCTGTTGCAGGGCAGATAATAACCGCAAAACGGTTTTGCTTGAATCCCATAAGGGTAAATCAAATAATATTTATTCACGACAACTATAGCCATTGCAAATGGAAAACAGACTTAAATTTAATTGGGATTTCATCTTTTAAATAACTGAACCTATGTTATAATAATACATACCGTTAAAGTTTTTAATCATTTATACAAATTTCATATTATCTTTGTTGATTATTTAATATTTTTTTATTAATAATGTAACTAAAAAGTTAAGTTCCTAATTTCCTATTGATTAACGGCTAAGTTACTGATTATGTGATTGTTTTAATTTTAATTTTGTTTTCTCTTTTAAAATTTATCTTCACAATTCAGTTTATCACGTCAAAATTATAATAAATCTTAATTATACGTCTTTAAAAAAAAAATAAGTTAAGTTAGGCAAATTAAGGTCACGCCGCCGACGCCGCCGCCGCCGACTTAAAAAAATCGGCGCGCCGCCGCCAGAAGATTGGCCATCGGCGCTCATATCTAATGAGCATTGAGCACTCAAAAATATACAGAATTAGATTGATTTTTTTTAAATGCACAAATTGCACATAACATAGTTTAATAAATATATTAAGTAATAAAAGAAAATCGATACTATCGATTCAGTTTATTTGTTTTATATTTAACTATTTGTATATTTTATGGTGTGCGTATACTGCACGCCCGCTTTTTCGTAACCTCTCAAACTTGGTCGGTTTATCCACTTATTGCGGTTGGTCTAGCATTTTGATTATATCTCTTTAATTATTATTTAGTGTAATGAGCTGAACTTTTACGCGTGAATAGTTGCATTAATACACTAAATATCTGCATATTTTTTATTCTTCTTTTCCATTAAAAAATCCTACAATCGGATGTCATACAATATAGTGGTCCAGTCGTAGTAAATTATGCCATTGCTCATTAATTACAAAGAGCACATAAGTAAATGAAACTTGGCAAGACATTGTAGACCCCTACAAGATACAAAGAAACGTTATAAGTTAGGCTCTAGACTTCCTATTTTAAGTACTTGGACCTCATAACCTTATTTTACTTTTACGTGTATATCTTCTGAACGGTATATTTTTTCCAAATTCTGTTTTCACACACTTTATACACAAATTCAAAGCAACGTGCGTAAAAAATTACAACTCTGCCCTAAACGGTTTTATATGGTTTTCATCAAATAGCCAAACGTCAGCGCAGCGGAAACTTGATTATCTCCGTAGTGTATTGACACACAAATTTCATTTAAACATACACATTTACCTCTCGTTACACACTAATTATTGAATGATTTTTTTTCTTGTGCGTCCATTTAAAAAAAACGTGCCGCTGGGATGACGTAGTCCCAGCGGAAACAGTTTTTGTTGAATAGCTCCTCAATAGTTGGATGCACAAATTTTTATTTACCATACACAATTACACGATGTCATACACTAAATATCTGCTAAATTGAAATTACGAAATTCGACACTTTTCCGCTGGGACTACGCACACTATTTTATGACATTTTTATTTTTGAAAAAGTCTTAAATCTTTTACAGCAGATCATGCTGTAAATATTTGAAATAAATGAAAATACCCTCATAAAAATGAAGAGACTGCAGGGGAAATTAACGGTTTAATAAAATGTTATTAATATTTCTTAGAATTCTCGATTCTATCGTATGAAACAAAGTTGGGGATTTACTAACCATTACATTAGTGGCAGGCAAAACGGAAAAACTGCTAGATAAAATAATTTCATATCATAAATTAGGTTAGTTGTATAAATAAGTTAATTAAGTAGGAACTATGTACTCAGATTAATTGACATTTAACTTAGTAATCTGATCAGGACATTAAACCCAAGTGACGTGCGACCAATGAGAAAATCACTTAAGATACATAAATACACAAACTATTGTGTTATATTAACACAAATTAAAATAACATTATAACACGTTGACGTAGTACACGTATTTTTGCTTAAAATTTCCGACGTACCTTTCCATTTGTTTATTTTTATGTTGTATTTTGTTGCTGTTTTCAGATATCACTTTAAAATTCGGCTGAGTTCAGACTCCAGACCATCGTCTCTCTGTGATAGAACCAGTTTATGTGGTAAGTAGATACAATGATTCGTTCAACATTTTACGTTGGTTTTTCTGCGGTTTCCCCGATTTTTTAAGGCGTTAATGTGACTTTACGACGGAGTCGTATAAAATATCCGAGACGGTAAAACAGTTAAGTTCGAATCGGTCTCGCGAACTTCGGGCTACTAATCATTAAAAAATCTCTCTAGTTTTTTTATTACTGGTTGAATAACTTATTACGTGAACCTTTAACCATAGAAAACAGTTCGACGGTCCCTACGTATAATCCCCTAACTACAAAACAGGAGAGCGCTTCAAAGTTTCAAACACGTGTACATCATATGTTCTAGTTAATGTAATGTCATGATGGATTTAAAGTGCATTTTGTAAAGACTTATTTTTGTTAAACTAAACGATAGTATAGGCTGGCCTGAAGGTCACGAAAAAAAACATGCAAATCACGTATCTACCACTTAGGGGATTGTACGTAGGGACCGTCGAGTTTAGCTAACATGTGTTTTAGGAAATCAGCCAGGATTCAACATTATTTTGGGGATCTTTAAAAAAAACAAGGGCTGCTTGCTAGTCGGGCAAAATGTTATTGGGTTTTTCCATCTATAATTTCTCAGCAGCAGACTAGCAACCCGGTGTCTGGATTTGTGTCCGGTTGATGGCAATAGGCTCACACCCCATTACATGGTACTTACACCTAACTCGCGAAATGTTGGTGTACTTTAGGTGCACCTCAACACTTCGGGGAACGGAGGACACGGTGGAGCATACGATGGAGGTATGCCTGCTTTTACGAAGCAGTAATGCTCGCGAAGAGGGAGGCGGCGCACGTGAGGGAGAGGCGTATATGTGCCCTCACGGCCCTTGCCGCCGCAGGAGACGCCTTAGGCGTCGGGAATCCCAGGCTAATTCCCGGCCACCTGTAGGCGCGGGCTTGCGGACGGCGAATAATGGGTAGCTCGGTGTCCGGTAGGACCAAGCCCGGGTCGACGGCGCGTTGTGTTCCACGCGCGCCTCAAAGAAATGTCAGCACCAACTGGTGGGGTCCGCAAGGGCCGATGCCTGCCAGGGGTGCGGGTGGTTCCAAAGAGATAATTTGGCCCCTGGTACACAGGCAACTGAAGGAACACGGGTGGGTTTTAGTCAGTACCTAAACGTCTGACACGCCCGCTCCACCCAGAGCAGAAGTTATTTGACGATGTCCCAAACAAAAAAAAAATACCCTAGGGGAAACGAGGCGTGATGTTATTTATGGCATGTTTGAAAAACAAAACAATTACAAAAATTCAAAAGCCTGTTAACCTTGACTGATCAGCAACCTCGGTATCTCTCAACCTATATTGCGATCCCCCCCAGTGGGTTCCCGCATTGTCGTTGCGGGGGGGCTCAGTAGCCGTGGTCCGCTCCCACGGTGAAGCGAAGAGGAACCCCAAGGTGGGGCCGCTCGTCAGGGCTTTTGTCTCCAAGCCGACGACGTAGCGGCCAGAATGTAGGTTGCGGTGAGGTGCACCGCAACTGAGGCGGCCCGCGGTGTCGAATGGGAGGCATCGCGGCTGAGGATTACAGGCTGCGGAAGAGGAGGAGTGCCGGTACTTCTGAGTAGCGCTCTTCCCTTCCGTGGCCTGGACGGGGCCGCCACCGTTTGATGGCGGACGCGGTGGGGCCGCAGGGGAAGAGGAGTGTCGGTATAGCGTTGGCCGCTCTCCCTATCCCCTGCGGCCGAAAAGTGGTAGGCGGCGGGGCCACTGTGCTGACCCGTCGCAGGGGGACCAAGGGCGCCAGACACGGGTTCGTCTGGGGCCCTTTTGTTACTTGGTTCCTGGGGTGGTCACGGCGTGCCACGTGTCCTGGTGCGCCGAACTGGTGGGGTCCGCAAGGGCCGATGCCTGCCAGGGTTGCGGGTTGTTCGAAAGAGATACCGCGGCCCCTGGCACACAGGCAACTGAGGGAACACGGGTGGGTTTTAGTCAGTAAAAGTCTGACACGCCCTCCTGCTCCACCCAGAGCAGGAGAAGTTATTTGATGATTTCCCACCCTCAAAAAAAAAAAAAAAAAAAAAAAAAAAAAAAAAAAAAAAAAAAAAAAAAAAAAAAAAAAAAAAAAAAAAAAAAAACTTATATTGCGATTAACGTTCTGCGTCAGCTTTAAATAAGGCCTATGGTAATCTGTGCCTATAGTACAAATTGTGAGGTTTTACAAGTGTGAGTCGTTCTTGCTCAATTAGTGTTCCGTATCACACTCCTGTGGGATAATTTCCTACGGGTGTAGGAAATTATCCCACAGGAGTGTGATACGGAACACTAATTGAGCCCGCGGATTCGCCCGCGGGGGTCCGCGGGCGAATCCGCGGGCACAGCTAGTTATTAAAAATATTTATAAAAGAACTTCTCTATCTCTCAAACTAGGTGCTAAGTGCTCACTCTAATGGCGGACATTTTGGCATCGCTCATGTTACTGGAATTTCAGAGTAAATAACACCTAACACAACGTACTTAACACCTGAATTCCCCTTAGGTTTAGACGGTAAAACCACAATCAGTCAAAAGTCATTTATTTAAACTAGGCTGAGAGTCAGCACTTTTTGAACGTCAAAATTACTTGACTGTCCCCAAAAAACGCCCACCCTTCATTCTTCACTTTTTGTCACTTACTCAATTACAAGTAATTTAATGATTACTACAACTCTTTGACTGGTGATCTGTGTGCGCGTCACGGAGACCTACTTACGCCAAAATTCAAACTCTTGCATAGATCTCTAGAAAAACCTCTCGGACAACTCTCCTTTGTAAAATCACTTGCGATTTTACAAAGGTTCCGTTTGCCTTTTCGGAACCTTAAAAGGATGATTATTTCAATGACGTAGGTACCTAAACTGGTTGGTACTGGTTAGTGAGTATTACCTTTTTTGTTTTTTGTTCCGGAGTGGAAAATTCTCATGAATGTGCTCCGCTCTGGGACGGGTGGAACGGTCTGTCAGACTCTTACTGACTAAAACCTCCCCGGTGTTCCCTTCTTACACTTGGTCCTGCGTTTATGAGAACTTTTCGCCACCCACGATCCCCGGCTGGTACCGGCCCGCATTTGCGGTCTTTGGTTCTGCTGGATGGGGGGCGGCAGACTTTCCGAGTTCACCGTCCCTTAAGACCTGTATACGGGGCTGAAGGTGTTGTCCGGCCTCCGCCGTAGCCCAATCCGTCTGCTGCGGGTCAGGAGAGTGGTCTCGATCTCCTTCTTCCTTTCTGCAGCGTCCTGCGAATGACGGTTTCACAGAAGGAGTTCTGGTTGGTACGGGTTAGTGAGTTTACCTTAAAATAAATAATTTCTGGGTTTATTTGTAACTTACAATCGGTAAGTTGACAATTCAAAACCTTACAATATTTTTTGAATTTTCTTCTACGTACCTACAAAGCCAAACTGATTAAGTCATTTTTCTTATAACACAAAGGTACATCACACAAGCATTGTTACGTCCGGAACTAAATTAACTAGTTTACAGTTTACTCGGCAAATCCTCATGACAAGAGGTCGAGGGTCAGATATAATTGATGCTAAGCACAATGACGTTTGTGTGACGCGACATTGTGACGCAGATAGTTTGTAAAGACGATGGCGCGATGGTCGGCCGCGGCAGCGCGAGCGCATGTCAGTCAGTGTCCGCCGCGCCGGTGGACGCCAACACCTGCGCGTGCACATACATCAACAACGCGAAAGTCGACCTGCTTGCTTTTTATTATTTGTATTCACACGGTGTACATAACAGACACGCTCCTATAGAAAGGACAGTATCGTCCTTTCGTTGTTCCACGCCCGTTTTACTGAACATCCGTACACGTAAGTGCTATCAATAATTTGTAATTTATGAATTAATTCGACTAATAAAATACCTATATTTAAAAAAAAAAACGACTGCAACTTAGTTTTTAGTGTCGTGTTGGTTGTCATAAACTCGTGCCCAGGGAGGTTGTAAGGATATACGGTATATCCTGTCTATACAGAAAAGAGGGATATACACATACTTACGCCTCTTTTCACGTTATTTTCCTTTAATTAACACACGTTATGATGAATTAATCTTTCTTGTTTTCTAAGCTGAACAATGCAGTAGATATCGCTGAAATGCAATTGTGAAAATACTGTCGTGCAACTTGTTTGTAAATTGTTCAAGTTGTTCCTTTATCTCAGCTCCAAACTCCACCAAAAATTAAGAAGTAAAATATATTATGGTGACAATTTTAATTATTTATATTCTTTTATTTTACTGTCTAATTAATATCACATTGTTACCTTAGCATCCAATTTCGCGTAACAATCTTCTGTTTCAGGTAAAATCTCAGACTTGATACAAGATGATGCAATTAATATTAGCTTCCTTGTTTGATGCAAGTGGAGTAATGCATGTATTTGTGTTACACATCTGAACACTGACCATATTGTTGGAATTTCAACTGTAGCAACTACTTTATAGTGCTCAAGTAATCAGTATTTTCAATTAACGTGATTTGTGCAAAAAGACGAATAAAGTGTGTTACTCGGCCGTGCCGGTAAATTACTACATTTGATGTAGTGAGTGACCTTTCGTATAATCAGCAAGCAAATCTATTCGAAATTCTCGAAATAAGTCGATAGAGAACTAATTTATATACTAAAACCTACGTTTAACTAACTTAATTGCACACCTAAGTGTTAAATGGGGCTGTTATTGTTCTATCAAGTTACATAAGCTACTGACAAAGATTTCACGAGTTTTCCTATCTAATTGATCATCACTGCATATCGATGAATTTACGCAACGCTGCGTTCGCGTCGTCTGCGAGGTTCCACATCGCTTCATGGACAAGAATTGCGATACTAACAGTGTTCGAATGTCATTATCTTTTGTAACGATAATGACTCATTCCAAATTCACTTGATTTTCTCATGTTTTATATTTTTTATTGATTCCAGTTATCACATCACCTTATTTTGATGTTGCAGTAAGATTACATTTTCATTTCTTTCTGTCTATGATTTTATTTGGTCTGCTTACCTTGACGGCATAATATTTCGAGAAGGATTTAAACTGAATAAAATATTCGAATTTGCATTTGACCATGAGGAAATCTGTAGTATCTCAATGAAAACCAATTAACATCGAATATTCTAGTTATTTGCTGATCTTGATAAGTTCAAAAAGAGTTCAAGGAACAGCTATGTACCATAAATAATTTAATGATACTGCTGAAGTACTGACATTTATGTTAAGTTAAAACAATGTTAAAAAACATTAAGAAGCGCACTGAGCATTATTAGGGTTCAGTATTCAACAAGGAACCCTTATAGTTTCGCCATGTCCGTCCGTCCGTCCGTCCATCTGCCCGCAGCTTAGCTCAGAGACTCATTGTACTAGAAAGCTATAATTTAGCATGGATAAACAATTAGTCACGCCGACAAAGTGGAAAAATTAAATATTGTAAAATTCTTCTTATAAAGTTCTTAATTTTTCATCCGTCTACCCTGCAGTGTGGCACCCCACACTACAGGGTAGACGGGTACAAAATTAAGAACTTTGCGTGTAGTGAAGCGCACTATATTATATTTTTTTTACAAGATTTAAGTTTTCCACTTTGTCGGCACCTCGACACGACACGACACCTCGTTAGATACGTATTTAAAAAATATTACGTCTTTGTGAGAAGCATTTTTCGATTAGAGGAACCGTTTGCGAAATACTAAGCTTTAAAGTGCAAATTTTTGTTAGAGTCTAGTGTGTGTCCCCGGGGTGAACTGCCAACTAAATGGTGGATTAGTAGCGGTAGTAGTATACCTATATAACGAAGTTAAAAGGAAAACTATATCAGCTAAGTATGCTTTACAAGTTAATGAGTAACAGTCGACGATCTTACATTAGCAGTTGAAATTTTAGAACATATTTTTCAACCACAATGTTAAGTTTGTTCTTGGGACATATGCATCCCAACTACGGAACCCTGCATTGTGCGCAGTCGGATGTGCACTTGGCCGGTTTTAATTATATTGCTTTTAATTGGATCGTCTCGCGTTTTTACTAATTGATTGCAATCTGAAAGGTAGTTTTTAGCAAGTAAGCACAAACTTAACTATTTCCAATATATTATGTATGGTCATTTTAAATTAATAGTACAGTCATGTACTTACTCAATAGTCAATAACCCTAAGCACTCGCTTAGGGTTACGATAGGTATAGGGTCGACTATTGAGTAAGTGCACATCACACAACGTAAGTCGGTAAGTACTCACTTACCGACTTAATATAAAAGCCACATAGATCGGAACTAAAAAAATCTTGTGAAGTTCATGACCTACTTGATTCGTACAGTAGGTGATTATAATTATGAATAATGTGACATTTTGCTCATCTCTCTGTCTTCTACAATCAAGTTGTGTGATGTTCATACCTAATTATGCCTTAAAGATATAGATAATTAATAAAGTGTAAATAGTGGGCTATAAAATCTATAATAACTGGTGAATATACGACCATAGAATTTATTTACAGCGGGTAAGAACGATCACGTTTATACGTAGCTGTAGTAAGTAGGTAGCCATATTTAGATCAGCGGGTCTATTCTGTAAAAATCTCTCAGTCAAAATTTAGTTGTAAGTGCGTTTGAACTGCTTGAAGTGAGCTTTAAAGTGCCATCAGCAGTGCTATACTGTAAAAAGCTCACCGTGATAAGTTGGGTGAAGTGAGCTGCCATTAGTATCAATTCCTAGTGCCAAGTGGAATGACAGCTCACTTCACCTTGTTTTCACGCTGAGTTTTTTACAGTATTGACCGCTGGAGTATTATCGCGTGATAGGTGCATAATGAAAACGGTGGCGGAAAACATGTTGAGGAAACTGGCATGCACTAGAACCAATAATACGAAGACATGCGTCATCTACCAACCAGCACTGGGCCCGCGTGGTGGCATACGGCCCACTCCCTCTCACCGAAAGGACAGCTGTCCCAGCAGTGAGAACATTATAGGCTGGTTATGAGGTGCATAATGATTACCTAATGATTAACCGCCGCTAAAGAACTATAAAAATAAAGATGCAATACGCTCCGTTTTCTTATAATAGAGCATCACGGTATTTCTTTTTGTGTAGGAAAGTATTAAGTATCGTCCAAGATAATAGATATTATAATTATTTCCCACTAGCTGATCCGGCAAACTTCGTACCGCCAATAAAAGATTTCTTAACTTTTTGTGAGACTAACAAACGTCAATAATGTTTTTATATATATAGATTTTCTTTATATTTTCTAACCGTTTACACCTTCCCTGGACTGCCTCAAATATTTAAAAACTAAAATTAGCCAAATCGGTCCAGCCGTTCTCGAGTTTTAGCGAGACTAACGAACAGCAATACATTTATATATATATAGATTTGTCTCCATTATGGCAAATCAGCATTATACAAGATTTTTTTAACAACAGGAACATTATGATTGTTTGCATCCTTTTAGGAACGTTTATTGCATTAATGTAGGTATGTATTTATGCAGCTGCATCCGATTGGACTGAAAGCAGAACCTAAGGTTGTTGGGAAAAGGCTTGGAAGATTAATTTATCCAGTAATTACCATGTACACTTATTACAGTTACCCATGTTTCCAGATTGTTTACATGTATTGTTGTAAAATAATGGTAATAATTAGCTAGGACTTTTTTTCGAAGTTGGCCACCGAGGTGTCACTTCCATTTGTATGTCAGTAAAAATGCAAACGCTGCATTAAAATTTCTCAATGCGACTAAAAATATGTTTAACCTTTGCAATATTTTTAAAGTGCGACTTAGTATGTGCGATATGTCCATAAATAAATATAACGCAACGTTCAAAGCTGACGGGATGGTTGTCGAATAGTGGTGTGTGGTGCGTACGAGTCTGTGGCAGTGGGTCAGTGGTACCGCAGGGCGCGGGCGCGCGCGCGGACGTCTGGCGCAACACCCTTACGTAAAACCTGCGGACTACGGACCGCGGCCCGGTGAAAGTTGTGACTGCTTCATAGAACACTCGAGACGAAAACGTTTACGGTGCCCGTACTGTGTGTAAACGGTTTTTCCAACAAGGATAAATAATTAATTTGGTATTTGCTCTTCTCGATTAGTCATAGTCTTAGAAGTTATCAGGTAAATTATCACATTCCTGCATCATTAAAAATGCCTAAATCTACCAGTTATAAGGTAAATCACACGAATACCATTCCTTAGTCTGAAGCCGGAAAGCCGGAATCTTTGTACTAAAAAAGGGTAATATTAAGGTAAATAGTTAAATATAATAAAACGTATCGTACAAAACCGGTTACAAACTTAATTATAAAATAATTCTCACGAATGTAGAAAGACACAACAATTAGCAAATTAAACATGAAATTATTACAATACTTTAGGAAAGCATGTTTAAAATTAAAAACTTAAAATTATGTAATCGTTATACTTGCAAATGGGTAATCGGGCTCAAGTGTAGGTGAGTGTAAGTGAATTTTGCCGTGAAGAGCAGGTCAAGGTCGGCTACAATAGGCGGTTGTGCAACCGCCTGCAGCCCGCGCCGTGTCGTGTCATCTCGTTCGCTTCAGCCACTACCGGCTCGCACAAGCGTAGCCGCCACAAAATACACATCAAGCGATTTACTTATTTCACGGTCATGATTTATAATTATCATCAGCTAACCTTGCCACCTGTCCTACCCGATTATTAAGTATACAAGTACATGATGCGAAGTAATTGACGTCTTTTGCATCTAATTTCCCTTGATTGTTCACTTTAATAGGCAACTTCAAGTTTAGAAAAATTGGCGCTTTGATTCATAGCGTTGGCGATTTTGTATCAACATGATCTAGAATTTCGATGCCGTAACAAAGGGTAACAATTCACGGAACGTGACAATAGTCCAAAAGCATATGAAGACGTGAGGTTTAGAAACAAACCTACGTGCCAATGTAACTTCCGACCGGCCGTGAGCCACTACTTGACTCGCTGATTAAAATCATATTTAAAAGATTTTAAAATAGATTAGCAAGAAAGAAAATACGTTTCTTTGCGGTAAACATGACGTAGAGAAAGAACTCCAAACAAAAAAAAGAACAAGTTGAGGGAAAATATGCTTCACATGTTGTTTAATAATTTAAAACTAAGATATTTCTTGTCTAAGACGAGCCTAATAATTATTATTTATTGAGCAAAATATCAGATCAGCTGTCAGGTGCGATTTAACCGACAACGACGTAAACAGGTCTTGTGATCACTCCACTTGCCCCCCTTCTGCTTGGCTTTGTAGCGAATAGCAATGTATAATGTGATGCTTTGCTGGGAGTGACGTTTTGACGTCTCTTTCGGTGTGACTCGCTGTCCAAATTTTTTTCTAATTTAAATAGAAATAAAAGTCAAAGTGCATTGCAATCGATTTAATAGTGATCATAGTGGCAATCAGCATAATATACATTATAGTGAGCAATAAATAGTGCGTTTAAGGGCCGTAAAAATAGAAAAAAGATTTCCAAATTTGTGAAAATAAAATATAGTTACCCACAAAAAACAACACAACAATCGGTAACGTCGCCTTGACAACAGAGCCATCTGTCTTGTTGGCAGCTAACGATCTATCGACCCGTGTAGGGAATCGTTACTGCCGCCATCTAGCGAAAGTCCTCGACACCACTAGCTGAGCAAGTGTACTAGACGTCACCAACCATGCCGGGCATCAAATGTGGAGGTTGCGGTCGCTTCATATCTACGCTAGAGGGCGCTAGGTGTGGTAAGTGCCAGGAGATTTATCACAGAGTGTGTGTGGGCGTCCCTACTAAGGCCAAAATAACCGCTAACTGGCGCTGTCCGGAGTGCAAAAAGAATATTGCTCGAGACAATAGGACCGAAACTCCTGTTAGAGGTGCCACACAAAGCCCCCCTACTTATAACACAGGGGCTGCAGGTATTACGGGCTCTAGTACGCCTAATAGTCCTGAGGAAGATTCCAGGGGTGAACTCACGCAGACTGACAGCGCCGTTAGTGCAGCTTCGACTCCCCCGCCGCCTGAAATATCAATTGCCGACGCCACCACTCGGGAATTATCGCCTGTACCTGGAACCCACTTGCAGGTGATTATTGAAGAACTGAGGATGGTGCGTGCGGAGATCCAGGTGTTTAGAAAGGAGATGGAGGTGGAAATGGCGGAGCTCAAAACCACCTTAAATACCTGCAGTACGCGCATCGACAGTCTGGAGGCCAGGGTGGACGCACTGGAGCAACGTGCTGCCTCGGGGTCCACGAACTCAGCCAACGTGGATAAAATTGTGGAGGAATTGAAGCGAGAGCTCAATGACAGGGACCAGGACCTACTTGCTAACGACATAGAGGTGTCAAATTTGCCGGAGGGAAAGGCAGAAAACCCAGCTCACATAGTTAAGGTCATTGGCCACAAGCTAGGGGTCAGCCTTGACGATCGCGATATCGTTAGTGTAGAACGTGTTGGTGGAAGGCAGCTTAACGCGACAAGCTCAACAGGTCCGACGGAATCTCGTCCGCGGCCGATCGTCGTGCGCCTTGCTCGTCGGGACCTGCGCGATCAGCTTTTGGCGAGCGCGCGAGTGCGACGTGGAGCAACCACTGCCGACCTCGACATGCCCGTACCAGCGCAGCGGTTCTTCCTCAACGAGCGGCTGACGAAAGCAAACCGTCTGTTATTTCGTAGGGCACGGGATGCAGCCAGTCTCCACGACTGGAAGTTTGTTTGGACCAAGCAGGGCCGCATCCTCGCCAGGAAGATGCCAGGAGACAAAGCACAGAGGATCCGCACTGAAGAGGATTTATCCCGTGTCTTCGGAACTGAAAATAATACGGCTTGATTATTTTTGTGTCTGTTTATATTTAAATGGTCTTATTGTTCTTGCTTGGGGAAATGTGCGTCGCAACCGTTTTCATAGTGTGCTCAGCCATGGATCAGAGGTGTATGGAGCTTATGTACCCACGTTACACTATTTTACTCTTATAGTATATTTTTTACTTTTATTGTTTGTACAAAGTCTATTCTCACCAAATCTATTTCATCCAAATTATGTACAAGAAGTATTTTTCTCAATCATAGCTATATGCTCTTACTATAGTGCCCAACTGAACCACCACACAACACTTTCATACATTCATTCGTATCATTTCATCACACTTCCATATCTAATACCCACAACTATTAGTACTGATGGCTCCCAGTAAATATATTAAGTTTGGTCTACTTAATGCGGGCTCTCTAGGGACAAATCAGGATGAGTTCTTAATTGCCATGGGTAACCACTCTGTGGACATCATGGCTATCAATGAGACATGGTTACGAAAGGGGGAAGAGGACCGCGCTCCTAGTATACCTGGGTACAAATTTAGGCACGTACCGCGACCTGTGACTACCCGCGGGGGGCGTGGCGGGGGAGTTGCTTTTTATATAAAGAATGGCATTAACGCGCGTGTAAGAGCTCATCCTGAGCACCCTGATGTGGAGCAACTTTGGCTGGGCCTGACCATAAACAAAAAAAAGGTTCTTATTGGGACTGCGTACCGGCCCCCTTGGCAGGATTTGGAGCTTTTCCTTGACGCCATAACTGCCAGTGTTAGTGCATTGGCCCCTTATGATAATCTGGTACTGTTGGGTGACCTGAATGTTAATCTGTTGGATGCAAGCACCTCAAAATCAAAGCAGCTTACGGACTTTTTTAATTACCTGAACCTTACTCAACTAGTTCAATCAGCGACACACTTCGTGGGTAACAGTAGTTCGCTCATCGACATCGTATGCACTGATGCTACAACACGAAATGTTCAGGTGAGCCATATCAGTGAGCTCGGCCACCACTCCTTCATTACATGCGAATCTGTCTTTAAGAAGCCCAAGGTTAAACCTAGGGTGGTGGAGTTCCGCTCTCTTTCTGACATCATGCCGGAACACTTCCATAATGATTTGAACATGATACCATGGTCTACTATAGGAGATATGTGTGATGTCGATACTATGGTGCACACTTTCAACTCGTTCATGCTCCAGCTTTTTGATCTTCACGCTCCTATCAAGAAAAAGACCTTCTATAGGCGGCCTACGCCTTGGATCACTGACAACATCCGTCTGATGTTCAAGCTACGGGATGAGGCTAGGGACAGATGTCGTAAAACCAAAGAACCGCATCATAAGCAGTACTACCTGGATCTTAAGCATGAAGCCGCCGCCGCATTAGTGAGGGAAAAGACAGCGTATTTTACAAAAAACATCAAGGATCAGAGTAAGGACCCCAAACTACTGTGGCGTAACTTGAAGTCAGATGTATTTCCGGACCATAAAGAAAGGCTACTGCCAACACATTTTGACAATCCAGATGTTATCAATGCGGCTTTTTTGGATGTTCCAGGAAACTGTAATGATAATGTCTCACAAATATCCTGCTTCAATTCTCGCAGGCACAGTTCAGCCGAGTTCTCGCTTACTGCGACCAACAAGGAGACAATTCTGAAAATAGTCAAGAGTCTACGATCAAACGCTCAGGGGGTTGATGGTATCAGTTTGGAAATGTTAACACTCACATTGCCAACCACCCTGGAAGTCATCACTGATATCATCAACAGGTCAATAGAATCGCGCACTTTCCCTAGCCTCTGGCGTCGCGCAATTGTTCGCCCTATCCCTAAAATCAGTGATCCAGTCAATTTGAAAGATCTCAGGCCAATTAGTATACTGCCCTGCCTGTCAAAGATTCTGGAGCGTGTGGTGTATCTACAGGTAACTGAATACTTGGAGGCAAACAACATTCTCCCCGAATTTCAGTCAGGATTCCGTAAAGGAAGAGGCACTGCAACAGCTCTGATGGATGTAGTGGGCAATATCCTGGAGGCACGTGACAGGGGGGAGGGGTCGATCCTGGTCCTGCTGGATTTCTCACGGGCTTTTGACGCTATTAATACCAATCTGCTGCTGTCCAAGTTAAAATACTATGGCTTTGATCGTGACGCTGTCGATTGGTTTAGTAGCTATTTGACTGGTAGGTCCCAGTACGTGCAAATCCACAAGGGGGATGGATCGACTGTGTCTTCTCCCCCACTACAGGTGTCTCGGGGAGTCCCCCAGGGATCGATTTTAGGCCCTTTGCTGTACATCCTCTACAGTGCTGATGTTACCGAATCCTTTGTAAACTGCAAGTATCACATGTATGCTGATGATATCCAGTTGTACATATCATTCAAGGGGGGTGATACAGCATTGGCAGTGCAAAGGGTGAATGAGGACCTGCATAGGGTGGTGACCTGGTCTGAGGAGAACTCTTTGGTTCTGAACCCACTGAAGTCCAAGTTCATGGTGCTGGGGACAAAAAAACAAATCTCTGCAATATTGTCGGCCAAACCAGAAATTTTTATTAAAGGGGAGATAATTGAGCGAGTAGAACAGGCATGTAGTCTGGGTCTAATCCTAGATCCTGTACTGCGTTTTGAGGCTCATTTAAAAAATGTACTAAGAAATTGTTTCTATAGGCTTAAGGTTTTATATGGCATACGTAATTTTCTTACCGTATCACTTAGAAAACAACTGGTTGACAGTCTGATCCTATCTAAGCTCAATTACTGTGACACTGTATATGGGCCCTGCCTGCTTGGTAGGACAGATAGGCTAGTTCAGCGAATTCAGAATGCCTGTATTCGTTTCTGCGTTCATGTCCCTCGCCAGCATCATGTGACGCCATACATAAACCAGATCGAGACTCTAAAAATGGCTGCCAGGCGGAAACTTCATTTAGCGAGTTTAATGTTTGGTATTGTAACAACCCATAAGCCGCACTATTTATATGAAAAGCTCACCTGGCGACATGCAAGTTACAAATATGGTCTTCGTTCTGTAGTTGGCCCGCTTAACATGCAGCAACATAAAACTGCAGCTTTCAGAGGTAGCTTTAGGTTTGCGGCCACACGCTGCTGGAATGACCTTCCACCACCAATGCGAGGCCTAAAAACAATACAGTCATTTAAATTTCATCTTAAGAAGTTATTGTTGCATAAACAGCTCTCTGAACAATAAGTTTGTATTTTCTCTAAAGTTTTTATCTTCTTTGCTTACCTCATGGGTCATGGCCTGCAGTACTTGGTTTTGGATCCCCAGCAGCGCTGCAATTGGTCCCCTGTCTGCCGGGACTGCTGGCAGCGTTTCCCCTGTCCACACTCATTTTATGTTGACAGCCTTTAATTGAAATACATTTTGATCATATTACTTAATCCATGTTTATTGCTAAATAGTTATATTTATATACATAATCGCCCATTTACAATCTAATTTCAAATCAAATCAAATTTCAATAATCTTATATTTCTATTCATGACTTCCATTTCATTTTCATTTTTTACATACTTTGCTATTTTTGCTGTTGAAAGTCGCGACGCCCCCTTTAGGAGGCGTGGCGGGTCGCGGCGGGGCTTCGCCCCCGTCAATGGTGGCTTCCTGTTTTTGGAGCTCCAAAACTCTTTAGATGGTGTTTGGCATGTCGGGTCACCCTCCAGATTCCAAGGTTTTGTTTTGTCTTTTTATTGGGTCCATCTCATCTTTCACTTTCACTCATAAATACTTAAAACACTGACCTACGACACTGACACACAACACAACTATTGCATAATTTTAACACATTACATAATTCATTGGCCATTTTGTAATTTCTTACATCAATTTTTATGACGCACACGCACATTTTGTCTATGGATGACGCTTCGAAATGTTGCCACTACATAAAGAGAAAAATGTTTATTGGGGATGATATTCTCGTAGCATGTATGTCTATTTCCATTTTCTTTTTATATTCCTTATTCTATTACATTAACATAAAATTTATATAATTTTTCTATTAGTTCGCTGTACCAGTAGTTTCATAATTATTGTTTAATGCACCGGGTGACGTCATTACGTCAAAGCCGGCTATCCCTGAAAACCAGCGCTGGGGCTCTGTCTTGCATAGGGTCGCAGCATAATGCTGAGTGATAGCCGTTTTGCGTGGATGTGACGCATGTTTCGCTCAACCTTTTCTTATTTTTTTTGTGTTCCTTAACTTTTTGCGTCATGTTTACCGCAAATAAACGTTTTTTCTTTCTTTCTTTCTTTCTTTCTATGCAACTGCGGAATAATCAGTCATTCCATATGTGAAATCTCCAGTTTGAATGACTAGATTGTAAGGACTATGCTGCAATGTGTTGCCAATCTGACTTTTGACGTTCCGCTTCCATTACCATATTTTGGGCAATAATATATACCCATTTAATTAAAATAAGGATGTTTTGTGTAAAAAAACGTTCAAAAACTCGCAAAATTGCGTTTGCAAGTTCCCGATAAAATATGTGTTTACACAATTTTGAAATTCGTTGGCTGGTGTACTTAATACCTATATAGCAGGTTAAATTTCTGTGCAGGTTTTTCCAGTTTAATACAATGCATTAAATATACATAAGTCACTGCCACTTGTTACGCTCTGAAAAGTTTAAATGGTCAGCAATAGGTTATGGTCCATTAGACAAGCACTAACACATCAAGGTCCCTCATAAATGTCGTCGTGTAAACAAAGGCTTTATTATATTCTATCTTTTAATATTCCCATCATAATTTTGTTCTTAGTGTAACTATGTTCCTTTGGTTCTTAGTGCAACTACTCTACCAAGAAAACCAATTAACAATTACTAAAATAATAGTTTCAAAAACTAAAGAACACGCTTTAATAGAAAACCAAACTAAAAAATAATTTCTAAAACATTCAAAATAAGGATAGAGTGATTATTAATTGAAATCATTTTAATGTAAAAATGCACGCCGTGCCGTTTGAGGTATTTCTATAATGACTCTACTTTTATCAGTATCTGTCGATAAAATATTCACATCAATTGATATCAAGCACCCTACACTGTTTTACATTAAAATGATTAGTTTTTTTTGTGTTTTTTAGTTTGTTTTTTTGCCATTGCTGGTGATCCTTGCCAGGATAGTGGCACAAATGATATTATTGTCATTGTTCCTTGATAAGTGTGCAAAATTTCAAATTAATCTGATGTCTTGAAGGGGGTGAAATTCGAGTTCCAAGATTCCGTTACATACCTAGACATGGATAGATATATAGATACAGGTGAAGCCAACAAAAGCGTGTTCAAAATACCTTACTTTATGTGATGGCACGTGGTTGCACATGTACAAGGTTTTGAGTTCAAATCCGGGCAAGTACAACAGTGACTTTTTCATTCATAATGTGCGTTCAATGTTTATCTTGGACATCACTGAAATCGGTGAAGGTCCGATCCAGCCAGTCCCTTGCTGTCCACCGCAGCGACACCCTAAGCCGAGGTCTGTACCCCACAGGGGGTAAACACCCTTAGCGTGCACTCGCTTAGTTTTTAAGCGTAAGGTTCCACAACCACAGGCAAGGTCGGCTTAGAACACCTCCTAGGTTGACCTGCGAGATGCCAGTTCAAAAAAAAAAAAAACAGAAAACATCGTGAGGAAACCTGCCGTACTATTCTGTTGAAGTCACACCGTGAAATTTTCGGTGAAGTGAACTGACAATATAGTGTCAATCCCTAATTCCCTAGAGCCAGGTGAAATGACAGCTCAGTTCACCTTAGTTTTCACGGTGAGATTTTTACAGGATAAACCGGCTGGACTTTACCTGTGTGGAATCGCCATCCGCCTTGAGCAACGGTGGAGGTGAATTGATCAATACTCATGCAAACGGAGGATATAGTTAATGAGCTAACTTAGCTGATAAACCCATCAATTTTTAACATGACGTATTCGTCAGGTCAGACATTCGACCTCAAAATAGAATAAAATACAAAAGAATATTTATAATTTTAGCGGTTCGCAAAATGACTACTGTTCTTGAATACTTAATTTAATTAGGAAAAAATGCTAATTATATTGTAATATAACCCGCTGTAAGTAGTAAAGTAAATAGTATATAGTTAATTAAAATAGTTGGTTACATTAATTGACTAAAACTTAATATTAATGGTCCGTATTGTAGACCTCGCACTATTACCGATTTTGGGCAAGGTCACATGGCCGTGTTTTTATTCAAGTTGGCAATGGTTTAATGTTTAATTGATAGATAATGAGTTTAACTAATTTGGTTTTTTACGTAAATACTTATGACTGTTTAACGGCTAAAAGATAATTCAAATATTTAAATCATTATTTTTAGGAAATCCTACTTCAACCATAGAGCACGCGGTCACTGATTACCAGATATGTCACTCCATACAAAATTTTTAATACCTACTGCTATAGTAGCCTACACCTTCGAGTCGCTAGACGCTGTGAACGAAAATGTACCTAACCTTACAAGCGTAAAGTGTTGTGTATTTTTTTTTTGCACAAAGTATATTTTTGCTAAACGTAATTTTCAAATGAAATTTGACAAATGGAGGCCATTGACCTTTCTATTCTTATCGCAGACGCAAAGTAGAAGCACAGATTATACGCGGTAGAAGTAATAATTACGTACCTACCAATAAAATACAAAACACGAAACATGAAAGTTTAAACAATTTACCTATTTTTTAAAAACGGTAGTAAAACAAATTAGATACATTTCTGTACTTATAAGCGGGTAAACTGAAAAAAAAAAAGATTTTATCTTTTCTCTTGCTGGATCTACATCCATCAACTGCACATAATACACCAGAAACAGCCATATCATAAGAATTTAAAACTAAGTACGTCAGGTTGACCGAAATAATTATGCGTGCGTACGCGCCTCGTAGCTGTCGGCAACCCACTCAGAAATGGGCCGCGTGCGGCCCGGCAGCCGATAGGTAGGTAGTTAGCGCGCGTAAGTACATGGACTGACACATCTGGTAATCTGTGACGCGGTGTTGCAAAATTTGAAGAATTGCTCTTAGTTCACGGGATCACAAATGACAAAAACTTAATTTAAATTCTTTGTTGAAAGCGCAGTCTCTTCGTACCAACCATTTATTATAAATACATAAATGTAAATGTACCTATATTCTGCTTATATGCTTCTAAATATAGAAAGCAATTCAGTAAACTAGATCGCATTTTTATAGTATATTTTTTTATTTAGTTAACTTTTTTTGGTTAAAATTTGACTGTACGCCTTAAATTTAGTTAAATTTGTTAGATTATATACTATAACTTAAATAAATAAATCGTCTAAATATTGTTATGTTAATATACATATATTTCTTTTGTTTCAGATTTATTTAGTCGTTAGAGAAACCTTCCCAAAGATGGCAACCTTATATAATTGGTACAGAGACCTATTGGACAATAGGAGTGGTAAGTTATATTTCAATTAATAACTAGTTACCTTATTCGTTTTTTTAATTAGTCATTAAGTAGCTATACCCCATCAAAAAATTTACGTAACGATACATTAATTAAATTACCTACCTATGTTATTCTCACTGTTACTTCAGGCAATTTCAATGTATTGTTTATTCATTAACTCTAACAATACGACGATAAATGAAAACATTCGTATTTTGAACAAGGTTACTAAAAATAAGATAATTAAAATAAATGATTAAAATATACGATATTTGATATACAATCCGATACATTATATATCGTATACTTTATCTATACATCTATACAGATAAATAAAATTGGAGTGTCTGTTTTTAATATTAAATAACCGCTTTTTACTAAATGCATATGGATGTATACACAGTACACACACCAAAAAAAAACAATTTTTGTCTGGCTGTTTGTTTGTTCCGGCTAATCTCTGAAACGGCTGGACCGATTTTGACGGGACTTTCACTGGCATATAGCTGATGTAATAAGGAGTAACTTAGGCTGTTTTTATTTTATTTATTTTTATTAATATAATTATATACTTTTTGTTAAAATCCACGCGGACGAAGTCGCGGGCACAGCTAGTCGTGTATAAAAAAGATGAGATTTTCATTTCGTAAATGATTTGTACCATGTGTTGGTTGAAGGTGTAAAATTAAAGTTTGTGTTTGGTTTTTTGACGGTTTTCTTACAAAACTAACAAAAAATTTGAGTCTTAACAAAATTATAATGAGGTATACTTAACAATTTTTTTAGTGGCTGACCAAATTTTTTTTATTTCAGTGAATCAGGTTAAAGTGTTGTTTTTTGCCAAGTGTTGATAGGGTAAACTTAGAATGTAGGTTTAAAAATTAATTATCAATTGATATCATGATAAAAATCCACTGATATACAGGGTGGCAGCGACATCAACGCACAACCTGGTACCCCGGATTGAGTACGATTCGGAACTCCCCTATGTTGAAATTTTTCGTTGGTTGCTAAAAAAATATTAGCTTTGACATATATTTTGACCAAATAGCCAAACTTAAGTGGCAGTGGGCAGGGAACATTGCTCGCAGAACAGATGGCCGATGGGGCCGGAAGGTTCTGGAGTGGCGACCGCGTAATGGAAGACGTAGCGTTGGAAGGCCTCCCACAAGATGGACCGATGACCTGGTGAAGGCCGCAGGAATCCGCTGGATGCGAGAAGCACAGAACCGGTCGAAGTGGCGGAGCTCGGGGGAGGCCTTTGTTCAGCAGTGGACAGCTGATTGTTTAAATGATAGACGATGAAACATGTCTACTCTAGGAGGTTTAGTATCATGTGCTGAAACCATGGTTAAAGTTTGCGCGTCGATTTCGGGATGCCATCCTCCTGTATATCAGCGAACCCCCCGATTCTGTAACTTTAATTAACATCGATTAGAAAAAGGAAAAGACAAACAAATAAAAAACGGTAGTGATTGGCCGACTATGAGTTTTGCTGATCAACCATCTCGATATAGGGACTAAACTTTTGGATAAATTTGATTGAATTGTTGTGCGCAGACTAGAAACGTTTCTAGATCATTATATGAAGTTTAAATTATTTTCGTTTCGTCGTCCCGACTTTCTATACCTAATGAACAATTTGGTCGTCGATAAATATTCATAATATTGATTACAGTTTAACCTTTCGACAGTTTGGTATGTAGGTAGTTTACAGGCAAACGTTATTTTATAGAATACAAATTTATGTTGACAGTCCCACATATTAAAGTGTAACTTTGAAACACTTCGTGTGTGATCATTTTATGTTTATCGAAGAGTTTTAACAAATTCCGTCCCGAGTGTGAAGGCAACGTACTCCGATAGTGTTTAGTCGGGTCTACGAGTTTACTCAATACATTACATAAGAACTGCGGAACGATTCACACTCAGGCGCAACCCCACTCTGTATCGTTGCGCTTGCGCCTTCTCCGGCAGAAGTTATGTCAACTGCGTTAAGCGGCCTCGAGACCTGTCAGTCTCGGTTACTGAGCAACATCCATAAAATCTGGGAAATACACATAAACTGATTGTATGAGTTGTTTCTCTTCTTGCATCCATTGTTGACTGAGTAAAATAGCCAAAGTATCAGTATTCTTGGTTTGTTGTCTAGCAAATCTGTAACGCAGTTTTTGTCCAGCCGTGGTCTGCCAATGCACAAAATTTTATAAGCTGACTTTTTTGATAGAATTTGCAACGTCACGTAATGAACGCTACGTAAAATTATTTATTTATTTTATTTAGTTTGACATTATTTTGAAAGTTTGTAAAAATGGTAGCCTTGTTATTATAATTTATAATGTAATCGTTGTAATACGGAAGAGATTGTGACTATAAGACTAACGTTTATCGGGTTTAAAGGTTTCGGTCACATGTAGCATTATCCTGCTTACCTAAAGCCAAAACCATATACTTCCCCAAAAATATTGACCTAAAAAAGGTAGAAAAAAATGTAATTGTGTAACCTGTGATGCTGGGGCCACACTAACGGTCAACGTCAATGCCCATCATCGCGATAAGCAACGCGGTAAAGATCCCGATAATTACAGCGATAAATTCAGTGAAACCACACTTGAACGGTCAACGTCAATACCCACCGAGTTATCGCCTAACGTCAAATGGCAATGTGAATGCCGTTGTCAAAGTTATCGTCCATCATCGCGATAATCAACGGCGTTTCTCGTTGGTGTGGCCCCGGCATGAAAAGGAAACTACATAGATTACTGGCTTTAAATAATACGACAGAATGACATATATCGAAGTGTAGATAATTATTAATTATCGACTGATATGAGTATCTTACATAATCCCAATAATGACTAATATAATCAGACAAAATGTTATTGACACTGCAATACTGTCACATCACATCAGCAGCATTTTTTTTTGCACTTTATCAGTTTACTAGATGTACATTTCGCTCGCGTGGATTTCGGGAGTTATCCCACGGGAACGGGAAGTAACTGTGGCTATTTGTCCTGTCCCGGTTGCTACCGGGATGGGACAAAAAGAAGTACAGCACTTAGTTACTTCTTATAACATCAGCTATCTGCCAGCGAAAGTCCCGTCGAAATCGACCCAGCCGTTTCGGAGATTAGCCGGAACAAAAAGACAGATAAATTAAAAAAAAATATTTTTGTTATTAGTACCGCTTACTTTCATATGCATTTAGTAAAATGCTGTTATTTTGACATTATAAAGAGACACTTCCGTTTTATAGTAATATCTATTTATTTAGATTAAACTTTCGAATAAAAAGTTTGTAATAGGTACATATTTTGATGCAGAATGCCGTGTCTGATAGAACGCAGCATAGAAAACCAAACTAAAAAAGCAGAAAATAGATTCAAAAAAAGTGTGGGGTGCTTTTTGAGGTATTTTTATAATCAATTCCCAAACAGCACCCCACGCTTTTTCGAAATAATTTACTGCTGTTTTACTTGGTTTTCAAAGCGTGTTTTTTTAGATTTTTTTATCTATTATTTATTTTTTAGTTCTGCTAACTACAAAAGCGTGAATTTTCATTTGTTTTTTAACATTATGGAACAAATTTATAAAATTATTGAATTGTCTTCGATCCTCGATAAGTCTACAAAGTTTAAATTAAGTCTGACCGTTTGAAGTGGGTCAAAATCAAGACCAAAGGAGTCGGTTACAAACATACAGGTGAAGCTAATAAAAGCGTGTTAAAAAATCACAAGTTTTAATACAAGAAAAATTTTACTGTAATCTTATAATATTTATATGGCATACTAGCTGTCCCGACAGACGTTGTCCTTTCTTAACTATGAATATTAAATTCGCATTCAACACGTGGTTGTTATGCCATTAAATTGTAGCTTATGTGAAACGTTGGTACTTTTAACACAGCGCCATCTATTGAATACTTACTCAATCCAGTCAACAGATACCGCCATCTGTTAGAATCGTTTAGAGCTAACAGATAATTGTGACTGTCAAAATAATAAACAAATAATTTGCAATAAAATAATATTGCGACTATAAATTGAGATGTAAGCTATCCTATCTTTCAAGTTAGATTAAACTGCACACGGTGTGCAAATTTAATTAAAATCGGTTTAGTAGTTTAGGAGTCCATCGCGGACAAACAACGTGACGCGTAATTTATATATAAGCAAAATACACGTTTTCTTGAGCAAATGTATGTACACACGGCTACACATCAAGCTATACGTTTCCAGTATAAGCTGATCTCGCATTGTATAGGATTTCCGTACAGTGCGAGATCAGCGTAAACTGGAAATGTATAGCTTGATGTGCAGCCGTGTGTACTTATCTTATATTACTCTATTGACACTATTTTGCATGCATATGATTGGCTCTACTGGAAATAAGTTTTCTACAATTTTCTTACCAATGGTATTTTCCCAAGCCGCAAGTACAAAATTACTTATTCAAACATTTTAAGATACTCGTTATCACTTATCCCTTTTGAAGCAAGCAAGCATGCAAGCAAAAATAAGATTAATAATTATTTCTATGTAATTACCGCTCGTGCATCATACACAATCGCGTGCTTTAATTGAAAGACGGAGAAACAACGAGATGTTGCATTTAATAAAACCTGTAGAAGAAGTGTTGCAGTTACCTGATTAGCCATTTTTTTTGGGATTGACATGTCTCAGGTCAACCTATGAGGTTGTCGGCTGTTTAACCGGACTTGCCTGTGATAACCTTAATAGATTAAGGCTATCAGCTAAGGCTTAAAACCTTTCAGCTATAGCGACTGCTCGCTAAGGGCACCCCCTGTGGGGCACCTACGGATCTCGGCTTAGGGCATCACTGGTAGAATTATTTCGTCTACTGGCTTAGTTTGATCTATTATTCAGTTTGTTAATTTTTATTAATTTCTAGATCCCCGTGTAAAGGACTGGCCGATGATGTCATCGCTATGGCCCACACTGGCCGCGTGTGTATGCTACGCGTACTGCTCGCGGGTGCTTGGCCCTCGATTTATGGCGAATCGCAAGCCCTTTGAACTACGCAGCGTGCTAGTCATCTATAACCTTGCGCAAACACTATTCAGCGCCTGGATATTCTATGAGGTAAGGGTGTTTGCCACTGAAAGGATCAACAGCCTCGTACTGGGTAGAACACGCACACAGGCCACTGAACTTACTAACAACTTGATATTACTTATTAGCAATAACTTGGTCACGCAAGCTTCGTACCTATGTTTATATTTCTTATGTTTTTTTTTAAGATCGTCATCAACACTTGATATATTAAAACAGTCGATCGATTAAGATTAACCGAACCAAGTAATTTATAGATATTTAAAAGGTTTTTAATCACTGGAATTTCTAGTTCATTGGGTGAGCGCAACGACCCGTGAACTTTGATACGTTTTAGTTTTATTACACAAATAAATAAAATTAGTTACTAGCATCAAAGTGTAGAAATCCGTTAGTAAAAACCCTTGGGTTCTTTAATTCATAAATGTTTTCTATTTTATTTTCACAGTACTTGATGAGCGGCTGGTGGGGTCAATATAACTTTACGTGCCAGCTTGTCGACTATTCACGGAGTCCGATGGCAATGAGGGTAAGACTGTGAACTTGATATAAATAAAAAAAATAGTATAGTTCTATAATGTATAGTATTGGGTCATAATAGCCCCACATAAGTACTTCCCGTCCCCATATGGGGGTGTAAAAGAGGACGCACTAAATTATCTTTTTTCTCTAAATCTACATTCATGTTACGGTGTAAAGCAAACAGACGCGCTTTACACCGTGACCCTGACCCACGGCATTTAGATGTCCGGCAAAACTAAATAAATATTAAACAACCATAGGAATGCCCAACGGCTAGCCGTTTGTTTAATCTTTTGAACCAAGTATATTTTAAATAAAATTCATAATGCAATTGAATAGTTCTTAAAGTATAACGTAAGGTTATTTGTATTTTAGTAAGTACCCATTTTAGTTAAAATAATAGATGGATGTGAAGCTAATTTGAAAAACAGAAAAGCAAAAAATTCAATTGATATAATAATCCAATTAAAAATAAATCTGGACTACTATTCACAGCGAAATATATAGCATTCATAAATTATAACAATGAACCATTAAGAGGATTTTTTTTTATAACTAAGCAAGATAACATAGAGTGTAAATTATATTCGCACATAGAAAAACATTTCTCACAATCATTTTATTTCTGGTTAGCGGTCTCAGCTACTCAAGTTGTTATTTTGGCAAAATTTAAAGTCATTGCTTTAAAGAACAATCAAGGTTAAAAATACTTCCGTCTTTGACCTGCTAATTATTAAGAAACATAGCGAACACAAATAATACTACATATACTGTCAACAATCGCTTTACGAGCTTGACGTCAATGCCGAAAGGACACCTTCATTAGCGATTCCCTAGGCCTTTGCTTATTTAACCATTAAAAACGTGTAAAAAAAAATACTTTATGTATAATGAATTAATGAATTTTTAAACCGGTACTTAGGTAGGTATCGGTGACTGTGTGATTAACCTTACATACGCATATGTAATTAGGTACTTACATGAAATAATTTACTAACGACATTGTTGATCGCCAGTATTGTACACGTAAAAGCATACATAATGTCTCTAATTAATTAATGTTAATATATTTTTGGTAGATTGGAACGGGATAGGAAATACAAACCGTTTTGATTATGTTGGGAATTTAAAATTAAACGCGGTTTGCGGTCATGTACTAGGTACCGGGATGATTAAATTAAAAACAACAGTTTTTTATTCAAGTTCAATCAATAATTATTCCTAGAAAACGTTCAACGTGTTATATTTTTGTATCTTTTGATCTTCGCTTGTCAGCACATTTAACGCCTCTTTTTTATCCACTATTCCTTTTTCTACATTAATGTTTGTGTCATAGCTCAGCCATATACATTTCAACGTATTCATAAAGGTTGCATTTAAGCACCAAATAGGCTATAATCTCTACAGTACCCACTGCCATATTGAGAATTTCAGTAACTTGGTTTTACCCTAAACTACTCAAATATTGTTTAAAAATCCTTTTCCAAGCTGTTAAGTATCATTGTCTTTTTTTTTAATTAATATTTTAAGCACGAAAAATATTGCACAAAGGTGGACTTGATCCATAAGCATTTCATTATGAGTTTCCCCAATCAAATGGGAGTCCTAAAAAGGTCTTTCATCGGATAAAACAATGTCACTGCCTTTTATAATGCTATACTTTAGATGATCTTAGTCGTTATTTTCAATGTCACAATATAGCTATTGTGACTCAGACTCAATGTCAGATATTTTTTATTAAAAAAATAATAACATTTAAATAAAAAAATATCTGACATTGCACTACATAATTATATTTTGAAATTGTGCTTCTTTTTATGAAGGCCTAATCAAAATTCAATAAACCTGTTATCAATATCGATTAACAGTATTCTACCAACTGACTTAACATAAGATTTGACGACAGATTAAATCGTAAGGCCTAAGTCTTGTCAGCAGCTCAGAGTACTGCTTCATCAGCGTCAGAGAAATACAAGCGTAAGAGTCTGCCTTGTTTAAACCATTTCTTAATAATGCTGTACTGTTATGTCTTATTTTACATTTGGATGCTTTATTTCTAATTTAACCAATGTTTCTGGCTCAGATGGCGAACACATGCTGGTGGTACTATTTCAGCAAATTCACGGAGTTCATGGACACACTTTTCTTCGTGCTACGCAAGAAAAACGAGCACGTGTCCACGCTGCATGTGATACACCACGGCATCATGCCCATGTCGGTGTGGTTGGGACTCAAGTTTGCACCAGGTCAGTCAATTCCGCCATTTGGAACATCATAAGCACCTAAACGTAAACACAACTTTTTAAGACCAAGATCCAAACTAAACAAAGTCGATTTGTTCCGCATTCGTCTCACAAAGTTCGCCCCACATTTGTTATACCTTGTTTCGCCCTACATTTAATTCGCTTTTTGGCCCGGAAATCATTTTGATCCATTTATTTATAAGTTTAGTTCTGTTTCCCCCCATTTTTTTTCTTGTTTATTCTGCCTCTGTTATTTCTTTATTGTATCGAAATTAATATCAGCAATTAACACGTTGACCTTGTCGCTCACTTATGGAGAACAAGAAGCTAAAGATGTAAAGTAGTTAAAATGTCAGACTTTTCTGGAATCTGATAGCTAGTAATGGCCGTCTAAAATTACGGTGTAGTAGTGCGTAGGTTTCAGGGGCACGGTAAGGTTGTTTTTTAAGAACGATGACCCGTCCGATATTGAAAGTAGTCGATCTACATGTTAGTTATTTAAGTCTCGAGACATTATTGCGATGAAGAGCCCAGGCCAAGCCACGATCAGTGCAAGGCAGAAAAATAACTGTCAATTTTTAAAACACAAATAAAACGAAATATTAAAAATATCCCAGAAAGTATAACATGAGGAAATGTATCAACAAAATCCCAAAAGTCTGCTATGGGGCTTTTTATATTTTATGCCCCTTGATGCCTTGCCTGAAAATTTTAATACATATAATTGCCATGGGATCGGGAAAGATAATTAATTACTGCGACCTGCCCGCCTAACACCCTGTCTGACAGGTATGATAAACATAAAAATTAAGTTACATACTTTCAAGTTATTGGCTGATTTAAATAACAACGGCTAATCAAATTTATTTGATAACAGATAAAATTCAAGCGCTTTGATTCTTTAAGGGCTGATTTTTCAGTAGTCAGATAACTTCTATCTGAAGAATAAATCTGACAGTTTGACATATTTTCTATAAAAAAGCTGCCAAACCGACATGTTTATTCTCAGATAAAATTTATCTGACTATTGAAAAATCAGCCCTTAGTTTATAGTTTCAAACGATTTTGTTAAGCTTCTGAAACATCAAAAAAGGTTGCGATTATAAATGACGATATTATGAATACATAGTAGCCCAGTTGTCAAAAAGATACGAAATATAATTGGGTCAGTGCGTGGTGAGCACACATTATTGTTTGCGACATGCATTCCGGACACGCACTTCGCGGCTATTGAGCCAAAATTTATACCAACTTGTATTCAAATGCATGGCGACGGTTTACTATTACTACAGTTTTTAATTTCATGAGAGTGGTGGAGGTGACCAAAGCTTTGTTTTGATTTCTAATTATGTTCATAAGCGCGAAATTAAATTAAAAGTTAATTAGAGTGCGTGGGACTTAAATACTTATTCAGAACAGGTAGCATTTTTGCCTCTTGTATTATTTCGGTTATACCAACAATGCGAATTAAACGTCATTAATCATACATTGAAACAGAAACCACTAAATACGGCACTAGCTGCGCTCCGCGGTTTCACCTGCATAAGTCTCGATTCCGTAGGAATATCGAGAAAAAGTATCCTATGTCCTAATCCAGGTCATGATCTACCCATATGCCAAATTTCATCCTAATCCGTTCAGCCGTTTTAACGTGAAAAAATAACAAACATACAAAAAATCAAAGCTTTGCTCTTTACAATAATATTTATTTAGGTGGAGATCTAGAGAATCAACGATGCTATACTATATTCATAATGTCAATCAATAAGCTTAGTCAAAGCCTGAATATTGTAATCCTCGCTGGTCTTGTGGCTAAATCTTAAAATAGTCTTTATATGTCTGAGGTCATTCAATGAATGTATGTGGAACAATTATTGAAATAGTTTTATCATAAATGCATACTTCCTAAACAGAACATTCGAAGGTTCGTAACCTAACAAATAATGTAAATAGGAAATATTTGTACATTAAGACCTCGTTAGCATCTATAAACCAATAAATGTAAGTTTTACTTCCTGGATTATCATCCTTGCCTAGTGCCTGGGTCCGGTTTCCGACTCTTTGATACTACAATTCATCTCATCTCAACACTTTACCCTGAATACAGATTCAAAGCATACTTTTCTGGAAAAATATAAGTATTTTTACCCTATGGGAAGTAGAAACAAAGAGTTTTACTAATGCAGCGTTCGCACGGCCCGTTAACTGACAGGCTGCGCCAGGCGTTGGTGCGCCTATCGAAAGAGCGGAAAAAATTAAAGAAACGCGCCCTTACTGGCCGCAGACGCCATCGGATGCGGCGGCGGCCTGTTGGCCTGGCCCGGAGCGGCAGCGGCGCAGCCCGTCATTAACTGGCCGTGGGACCGCTGCATTAGACTATATTTTAATTACGTAACAGCCTCAGATCTCAACTAGTCAGCCTCGACATTATCTAATTAAATTGCTATCTTTTTGGATTTCGGCGCCAAATTCATCGAAAATGGCAATATACAGTTAATTATTATGCAATCACTTCCGAATCCAACAGTCACATAGTTTTATTTGGATACTGTTTACGGACGGATGTCGAAATCCTATAGTGGATTGATGAGTAGTAGGGCCTTAGAAATATTCGCAATCCCAAGGTACGCAATACCTTCTATTTTGGATATCATTGTTGGTCTTGGATAACCAAAATAGTAGGTTTTGCGTAACTTGACATTTTGGGTGCCCAAGGATGACATCCAAAATCGTAGTTTATCGGTAAACCTTGGACAACCATAGCCATGTGTGGCGATTGGAACGGTTTCGGTCAGTTATCATCTAAACAAGTTGTTTTGGCGTTATAAGTTTCATCAGCCCTTAAGGGGGAAGCTCCAAGGTATTCCACGAAAAACATTTTTTTTTTTTCATTTTGCAGTTTAGTCAGTTTGTATGTTGATCACAATATGATTCGCGACCGTAACATAAGATGTGATTTCACAGAATTAAAATCAATTCCAATAAAATCATCATATAATTTCCCAGTAATCAGTAGTTTAACAGCACAGATTTCTGGTAAATTATATTAGCCCGCCCCGCTTGAGCCTCGTTTATGATTGCAGTTAGCATAATTAATTTTATGTTGAATAAATCATGAGGTTGGTTAACTTTTTTTTATTAATGTAACGTAGTAGCATTAGTATTTTTATTTTTCATCTTCATTGAAAATATACGTTGAACTCAAGCTATGATAATAAGTTCGCGTTATTGTGATAAGCGGAAAACATCCATAAAAACTTAAAAGGGGTGAAGTGAGAATTTATTAGACAAATAATATTGTTTTGTACGTACATAGGTTTAATACTGACGATACTCAGATCCGCGTCTGGTTTATTTAACTAATTGTCTATACTCTATTAGATCACGTACGAATGTGAATATGACGTATCGGTGCTAAGTGAGCATGACAATTTTAATGTTTGAACAGTGCTGTCGTAGTGTGAATTGCGTCTTTCATACATTTGAAGTGCTACGTAGGTACCTTCACTAGAATCGCGGTAAGTTTTGGATTATTGAGATAGGTAGAAGAAAAATTTATGATAGTTGCGCTTCCGCCGACTAAAGTAAGCCATTAATTGTTGATAGACATAATCGATAGACATAATCAACTGGTCTGTTAAGAACATCTGTGTAAGATCTGGACGGAAATCCTATAGAATGCGAGATCAGCTTGTACTGGAAATGTATAGAAAGAAAGAAAAACCTTTATTTGCGGTAAACATGACGCAAAAAGACAAAGAACACAAAAAAAATATAAGAAAGGGTTGAGGGAAACATGCGTCACATCCATGCAAAACGGCTATCACTCAGCATTATGCTGCGACCCTATGCAAGACAGAGCCCCAGCGCTGGTTTTCAGGGACAGCCGGCTTTGACGTAATGACGTCACCCGGTGCTTCAACTGTACTGGTACAGCGAACTAATAGAAAAATAATATAATTTTATGTAAATGTGATAGAATAATTATACTTAAAAGGAATATAAAAAAGAAAAAGGAAATCGCAAAGTTTTTGCTATGTATTTTTAATGTCCTGTTAAATGGACAACACCCGGCTCTGTTTCTTCACGCTACGGCTTATGTTCAAAAATCATTAAAACTTAGTTGTACAGTCACCAACAGTTACGGATAGACTTTGATGACCTCGGCTAGGACAGACGATACTTTTCATTCTGCTAGGTGGAACGGTACTAAAGTATACCGATAGATATTTTTCAACCTCCACGCGGGTGAAACCGTGGTGAAAAGCCAGTCATTCATATTTTGTTCTTCAACAGGTGGTCACAGCACATTCTTCGCCCTCCTCAATACGTTCGTCCACATTGTTATGTACTTCTACTACATGGTGGCTGCTATGGGCCCCAAGTACCAGAAGTACATCTGGTGGAAGAAGTACCTCACCGCCTTCCAGATGGTAAGTGCAATATGTGCTGATAAATCTTATTATAGTTATGTTACCTAAAATAAAATATATTCTTCTTATTTTTTATTTTTTTATCTACGACTATTTTGCAGTCAAAGTTATAATTGTCCGACAACGAAGAAGACTGAGAAGTTATAAAACTTCTACTAAAATTAATGTTTTTTTTTGTGATATAAGAAAACTTTAACTAGTTCCTGGTAAGTCTGAAATAGCTTTGATAATATTAGACTTGTGGAAAAAAAGTGCCTATCAAAACAACGTAACAGCGACGTACGCAGCTAAAAATAAATAATCAAAAAACAGTTGTGATGTGATTTGTTTATGTTCGTTTCGGCATTATCATCGTAATTTGTAGCTATAAATATAGGTACTACTATAGGTAGTTGTTATTGTATTTCATAAACACGCGCCATCCATTACTATTTAAAACTTACCTAAGTCAAGTCAATGACATAAAAGTCACATGACGCGCGGTCGTGTCTTGTACTGTACTCTCTATTACTAGCTACCCACTCCTGCTTCAATGCCAGTTCATTGCACACGTTCGAAGTAGGGGTTGACAGCATGTCCCCTATGTATGTGGGGACATGTCAAAACATCCTAATTATTGTGCTAAGTTAAATATTAACGTACTATAATATTCTTAATAAATAATCGATGTCTATTCTCAACTTTAATAGAAACTAGAAAACGAAGTACAGCTATGAGATCTCAATACCAGAATCTATTATGCACACCTGTATTTAAAACTAGCCTATTAAAAAAAAAGTGTAATTTGTATGGCTCCTGTAGTCTTTAATAAAATACCTGACCAGATTAAAAACTTACCGTTGCATAAATTTAAAAAACGTTTCACAGAATTCCTTGTAGACAAATGTTATTATTCTGTGCAGGATTTCTTAAATGATGATTTTTTGTAATAATTTTAATATCCTATAATTTTTATTCAATTTGCATGCTATATTAAGGCAGAATGTACATGGATCCTATTATTTAATTTAACAACTTATTTTTATGTACCTACATTCTAAGCAAATAAAGACCTATTCTATTCTATTCACGTAACTGAAAACCGGTGTGAGTGTAGTCATCCTGTCATACACTCACGCTAGTTGTGAGTTATATATGTCAAATTTATGAATTTAAACGAAGCAATTGGAGTATAGGGATCGTAGTGGGTGGCGTTCTATAAATTCTTCCTACCCCCATGGGCAAAACCTGAGGTTATGTTTGTATGTATACACCTAAACTTTCCGTTTTTTTTTTTCTAAATGAGCGTGAAAACCGCATCAGTCACAGATAGACACGCTAAGCGACTTCAATTTATAATATTATGTAGGTATTGATTTATTTATTTTAAATAGAACGTACATACAGTTTTTTTTTTTTTTGAAAAAAAAACGTTGCCCCACACTAGGAATTTCTCCTGTATTGTGGGTGCGTTTACAAACATTTAAAATCACATACACAAACAGCCAGACCCGGAACAAGTACTTGTAGGTCATACAAATATTTGTTCCGTGCGGGACTCGAACCCGCGACACGTAGCGCAGCAGTCAATTGCTTACATACGGTATGCCATAGAAGGCATACATACAACACACATCTACCAACCCGCTTTGGCCCGCGTGGTGGATTACGGCCCACTCCCTCTCACGGAGAGGAGGCCTGTGTCCCGGCAGTGGGCACGTTATAGGCTGAGTATGTATGCCATAGAAGATAAAACTTGGGATCGTTTTATACCTTGATTACCTCGCGAGGCAAACGCTCCGTTGCTGCTATTAGCAAATGAGACAGGATTAACGTTATTCAGGACTATTCGTGTTTTTCCTTGCGTGTCGATGGCAATCAAATCTAATAAAATTCTGAAATCTGAAAGTCGACCCAGAAGGCTACGAATCTATAACTATTAGTAGCCTCCATGAGTTCCATTACCGTTACTGGACTTTTTACTAATACAGTGTAATTCCCCAGGTCCAGTTCGTGCTGATCTTCAGCCACCAGCTGCAGGTGTTGTTCCGGCCGTCGTGCCAGTACCCGCGCGTCTTCGTCTACTGGATCGCGATGCACGGCTTCCTCTTCCTGTTCCTGTTCAGCGACTTCTACAAGGCGCGCTACTCCAAGTCCGACAGGAAATCAAGGACTAATGGACTCTGCATGGTAGTTAAACACTCATTATGATTTTATTTATCTTATTATTTATGTAGGTACACACAATAAAATGCATAGTGAAACGATATAACTTTTAAGTATATCTATAAATAATAAAGTTATTGTTTATTATAGACTATATACTCAGTAACTTTTTACTGCATAGTACCTACCTAATAACATCTAAGTAATAAAAAAACAATAATTATTGAAAAAATATCGGCTGGTTTGACATAACCAGGCCCAATAGTTCTATTCTATTTTATATTATGTCAAGCAAAACCGATGTCGACTATTCTGCTAATGTCTTAAGTTTATTGGAGAAGCTTGTTTGTGTGCGTTGCTATAATAATAAAAAAAAACGTAGTCCGATAAAAATCTTCGATGATACAGTTGGGCTTAGTGTTGATCTTGTGGGGTTAGTACTGGACTGAAACAAACAAAAAATTACATAATAAGCCCAATAATTTTTATCACAACTTGATGTTACCAGGAACGTCAAATAGCGAATTGCGTGTTAATGCCCCGTACGCTTCCGTATCTATCAGGAAAAGTACGTGCTTACATGTGAAATTTCAACTTTTCAAGATTATGTTAACCTCGAGTGTGTTCAGAACGTGGTAAACAACATTCAATACATTTTGTGATTTCCTGGTTTCGATTGTATATCGAATTATTAATGATAGCTTGTTTACTTGACCATGAATACCGTATTCATTCGCCTAAAAATGTCCGCGTGATTGTTGTGATACATTTATTTGAACTAATAGGTTCAAGGAGACTTGTAAATAGTTCGAGAACATAATAATATAAGCCATCATAAGTGTAAACAATAATTAGGTGGTAGTTTTGAGTATAATAAGCACCCCAGCCACACTAAAGAATTCACATAAGACGCGCTTTACCTAAATACAGCTTTAGTGTCAATTCGATTGGTTCCTATTATTTGCTAACACCACATTTTTGTAGAAGATGTCAACTTGTTTTTGTAACCCGACATAAGTAAAACAGTCACACATTCTTATGTGCAATTACCGCATCAGGATTATTTGTTGAGCACTTCAGGGCACCGCGTGATCTCAGCAACCTTGTTGAGTGAGACACGTGCGTCATGAGCGTATATTGACATGGACTGTGACTCGTGTATATTGTATAATAATACCAGGCTATTATGGGCCCATCGCAGGGCAAAGGCCTCTTCTCATATAGAGAAGGCACGAGACAACACTACGGTGGTGGTAACACCACGCTCAAATATATTAACTAATAGCTGCCCGTCCCGGGTTCGCACGGGTGGGATCCCTATTTTTTTTCGTTCGACCGTTTTTTCTCCGACTTACTTAGCAAATCCGACTACCACGAAAGAGTCTTTGAATTTTTCGGGTTAATATATAGCCTATGACACTTACAAATAACGTGGCTTTCTATTGGTAAAATAATTTTCAAAATCGGTTCTGTAGATCCAGAGATTACTTTCTACGACCTCACAAACTTTTTACCTCCTTATAATATTAGTATAGATAAGTCCAGACGGATAAATGCGTAACACTATCAGAAGGAATCGCTTGCATTTTGATAGTTCTACAACATTCATGGCGTTTACGTTGCTAAACAGGCATTTTTTTCGAACATGTGAAAGAATGGATTAGCAATAAATAACCTCTAAAATGATTCAGATTCTGATTAATAGTGTGTTATGCAATTAGAGGTTTCCTATATTAGGTATTAACTTATGTGAGCGTGTATTAAGTAATGTGAATGTTCGCAGACCGTGATGGACGACAGCAGCAGTTCGCTGAGCGGCAAGAACGGCTACAAGCAGGAGGCGGAGGCGCACGTGCCCAGCTCGTACGCGGCCTCGGGCGCCGACGCCTTCGTGCGGCGCCGCCCCGTGTCCTAGTGCGGCCCGGACCGGGCTCTAATGTTTCACGACTAAAGACCATCTCGAACCTTCCGTGTGTGTGTCCATCCGCCGGGCCCGAGACTGTGCGATGCCGTCGTGGACCGTGCGACGTGTGTGCGTAGTGCGCCGACCGGGTGAATAATGTTTCAGACTATATTTCTACAATGAATTTAGATATAAACATTATTACTTCTATAAAGTTTGTTGATGCACAAAGTCACTATTTTGGATCTTGCTTGGATTGTCTAACTGCCTTGTAATTTTTTTAAGTACAAAGTATGGTTATTGAACGTTTCTATGAACTGTTGAAAATCAAAGTCTCGATTGATGTGAAATCTAGTCGCGTTTTGGCGATATATTATTTTCCTATAGTTTACTGTATGCAAGGATCTGTTATTGCAATCAATAAATTATGACAACAATAAAATTGATTAGGTTATTTTTGTCACAATACATATTGGTATACTCTCGATAGGCGAAAGTGAGATGGGCATTTTGTATATATTTTTATTATTTTAAAATTAAACTTAGTTATGGACGGTATCAAGTGTAACGAGGTGTATTAAAGGTTAACGGATTTTTGTAAATATATTTTTATTATTAGATGCTAAATAAATCAAGAATAATTATGTTACCATACATTTGTTAGATATCCAGTGTAGTTTTACTAACAGCAGTTAATTTTTCTCCTTTCTATGCCCTATGCTCAAGTACCTCATACTTCTGCATGAAACCTTATTAAAATAAATTGATTATATCTATATATTTTTGATGAATGAACAATGTTAACAAATTAATTAGAAATTGTGGTTATGCACAATGCATTTTTTTATTTTTGTTGTTTATTTAAAAAAATACCTGTAACGGTGCGAGGCTGTGCAGATTTCAGTGCAATTAGAGCACAATTAACCGCAACAAGGAAACAAGCATTTTGTGTTAGATAATTAAATTACTCTGGGAGTAAATGTTCAAGGTTTTGAGAAGTAGAGTTTCAGTGTAGCTAATTATGTAAATAGCGAATGTGCACAGTCTCCGACCGCGCCGAGTCATCACGACATATTTAAGCTTTATTTTATATCATGTTCTGGTATTACGATGCTTTAAGTGTTGTGCAATGTGGAGTGCCGGTTGCTTCGATCGCAGGCGGACAAGTCCGACACAACAGTCCTGCTCAAGTAATTGCTGCGAGTACACTCTTTTGCAAGTTTATTTATTACTTTAATAAAGGATTTTACAATTGATGCTGATTTTTATTCCCATAACTTTCTTCTCTAGCTTGCACTAAAGTCTTTAATCACAAATGGGTCAATTCACTAATAAGTAAATCTGTTTTTTTTTTGGGTGGGAAATCATCAAATAACTTCTCCCGCTCTGGGTGGAGCGGGAGGGCGTGTCAGACTTTTATATCGAAACCAAATTTGTATCAGACTTATATCAGATATAATCTATTAAAATTAGTAAGCTACATGAAGTTTAAGTAGGTGACCGGTGACCGACTGAATAATATCTTCAAATCTCCACAGAAATCTCGACTATAACAACTAAACTAGAAATGCCATACCTATTAATTTTGATATATTAAGGCGAAATTAAAGTTTATCTTGTAAAGTGCACTTAGATCGTAGTCTAATAAAAACACAGAAACAACTAGGTGTGACGACATTTCTGAGTGATTGTGTATGACATGTCGTTCAAAATATTGCAAAATCAGGTCCCTTTAACGTCAAATACACTATGCTTGCAAGCTTAACTTGCTTTATGGCCCTGGTAACTTTAAATATTGTCGTTATGAGCGATAATAGTTCTTATTGCAATCTGATACGCGTTAAAATCTTGTAATAAATTCAAATAATAAATGAGCAAGTATTGACGTAAAAATGCAAATTAAATCGTATAAAATTAGATAATATCTAACTATTTAGTAATAAACAATCCATCACTGGATGCAGTTTGGCATTTGGAATTGATGCAGTTTGGCATTTGGAATTTTATGGTATATTTTTAATTATAATTATAATTGATATTGAAGGGATAAACTGGTTTTAAAGATAATTAAGAGGTGACTTTGATGTTTTTTTTTTTTTGATGTATTAAAGTATGTTTAATTATGTTTTGAGTTCCATCACTCTATGCAAAAAAGACTTGAAAATATCATAAACTTTTTTCCTTTCAAAATTATTTACGGTTAAAGAGATACACTGGTTTAAAAAACCACCTTTTTCAGCTTTTTCAAGAAATCACCTTAAATCCAGTGGGTATGCGACCAGTAGCGAATTTATACGTTTCCCAAATATAAGATGTTAAATTTTAGCCGCCCCTACCTCTACAGTTGTGAGTTTCTATATTATTTTTACAATCCAAGCAATTTGGTTGAAATTGCACAAGCAGTGGCGGACTGTGTGTCGGGGGCCTAACAAACTAAGCGATCTCGAAATTTTTATCATACTGCCTCGATTATGTTAGGTTTTCGTTTGACCATTTATACCTACAGAAGAGAAATTTTGTCGACATAAACAGAAAAGTTAGAGCATTAGACGTATGCACGTATTCATGCACTCCGGACAGGTGCCTATTTTTTTAGACATTTATAATACAGAGATTGTCAACTTACTTGAAGATAAGAACCACCCGCACCTCTGCTCCACGCCACGGGCGTTGTACCTTCTTGGATGAGCGAATCAAGACAAGACTCGCTAGCTCTCGCAGGACTGGAGCCCCACCTGTAAGGAGCTCTGACGTAATTCCGTCATCCCCAGGTGCCTTCTTGTTCTTTCTTTGCTCGAGAACCGTCCTAATCTCGCACTGGTCGACATCCAGGATGGTAGTTCAGTACCGTAAACCACATCCATACCTACTGTTCGGTAAACTGTACAGAAGACCGAGGAGTACAAACAGCCGCTGTGTATGGCATTTGTGTGTGGACCATCGAAATATGGGCAGTTCTGGACTCTGCAACGATGTCCAATTGACTGACGTTACATCAAAGTGTTGAGGTGCTTGTATGACGCTCGCTACGCATAATTGGTTAATTAGGTGATAAACTGAAAATACTGAGTCTATTCACCAACCTGTAGAAGAAAGGTAAGGAAGTACCTAAGCACTAAGAATCACATTATAATAGGTAATAGGCATTTATATATAATATTTATATACATTTATAGACAAATACATGATGAGATTCATGTCTTTCCATGCATTCGACGATAGTTCTCTCCCGTAAAGTAATATCAAATTGGTCCCCAATGGAGGAAACAAGTTGTCATTAGTTGTAAACTAAAAACTCGTTTGGTAAGGTGGTCGTGCCTGTTCTGATATTCCTATACAGGCTCCGTCAGATGCCTGGCCGATGACTCCCCGAAGGGCTAACAAGAATGTAGGTGGGAACTTAGGTATAATTATGTATGAGGTAATTGTATTTTAGTGCTTGCCTTGTTGCAAGTGAAATAGGCAAATCTTAGATTATTTTGATGTAATTAGGTTGCATTACCTAAGCAGGGTAGTAGTGGCGTGATGACCACTTACGATCAGGTCCAGCAGGTCCCCGGGGCCTCATGGTTAATACCACAGGGTCATCAGCACCATACTTGCGTAAACACGCGATTAATCATAATCTGTTTCATTTTGCCAGTGCAACAATATTCATTGCGTTATTTACGTTGCTGAGCAGACACATTTTTCGAACATATGAAGCAATGGTTCAGCCATCTGTTTCAAAACGAAACAGATTATGATTAATCGTGAGTTACGCAATTAGGGTGCTGGTGGAATGGTAGCTCACTACAGACTCACTTGTATCTACTTACGGTGAGATTTTTACAAAATAGACCAGCTGGCATAGCAACGCACCTGCAATGCTATTGCTGAGACAGTCTCGGAGAAATGTCTTATGTGCCAGTTATCTCACCAGGTCTCAAACTCCTAAAACGGAAACTGCAGCGCTGCTTGGGAGCGAAAATAAGTTTGTGATGAATTGATGATTAACAAGTTTTTTATTGTGATCACAATATGACGCGGTTTCTGAACGAAAATTTTATCATTCTTAGGGTAAGAACCTAGGTACCCTTGGAATGATAAATTTTTCGTTTAAGTAGGTACTTTATTCGAATGCCCACTCGAAAATGCTCGACTGCTCGTACTCGAGCACTATTGGTTTATCCTAGCTCGGACCAATACCTACCTATATAGGTAGGTATAGTTCACGCCGTGTCTGGGGCTGACTAATCCACCCAAGTCTCAACAATTGGGTTTGGCACTTAAGGTATTGCAGTCATTTGTCTGATTGATGGATTCAAATGATACTTTATAGCAGATAGGTTCAGCACAAATTCCAACACCTGTTTATCGTTAAGCACCTATAATGATGGTGTCCAAGGACATCTCTAGGTAAATGGCTATGTTTATGTACCTGTGTTACCCAATGGAGCAATCATTTAAAAATAAAATTATTATACTGATTTTAGTGGTATGTTACAAATAGTAACATTACGCCAGAGGAAAATTAGTGACTGGGTCGGTGTCCTTTGCGAGTATTCTACCACTATTTAAGCGCACAGGTTTGTTACCCAATCGCGTTCCGCTCAGACGAAGCACTGGGTCTAGGTGACTAAGCAGTCTTGAGATAGGTGACCTATTAGGTATCAGACAATTATAGTGTCCGCATTCACGACGTTCTGGTCGCACAAACTTAACTACCCACTGGGCAATCTGCATTATCTCAGTATCTCCTATATGAAGTGGTGAAAACCTACATATATTATGTTGCCCTATGTCTGGAGGAACAGAAGTTGCTTAGGTACTAGTCGTGGTTAGTACCCGGAAGTTATAGTGAAGTGACGGTTCAAAAGAATGATACTTTATTGCTTAGGTATAAGTTATCTCATTATAATAAAATAAGACTCCTAGTCTGAGTATTATCACAGATTACCATTATCATAATCTAAACTCGATACCTTGGTACTGGATAAAATCCCCGTGGAAATTTCGAAATTGATAAGATAGTTAGGTAGGTATGTGCTATAGACTTATTGGGTATAAATAGGTTCAAGTCAATTAGGCACTTATTGTACAGTAAAAATTACATTGGTTCGAAATAATACCCATTTTTTTTGGGGTCAATAAGTACTTACTTACCTATTAAAATTCCACAGCTTTGCAGCAAATTCCACAGGTATAGGTACCTATACTTACGTAGGTACCTATGCCTACCGAATTTTTTGCTTTTTTAAATCTATATCTTCATAAGCACTTGAGATCTGAGCCGTCCATGAACCCCTATCTGTGGAGGTTGTCTTTGATCCAGCCAACTTGGGTTCGAAGTCTATTTAGAGTTTTCCAAGTCTCAAGTGCGTATGCGACACCTACCCACCAATTCCCGCAGACAATGGCCCAGCTTCCATCCTGCGCCACATGGCCCGATCATCTGTGCGGAGTTCGCGCAGCTGAATTTTGGGGCAGAGATGTTCGACCGTATTGCTATCGATATACTAGGAAGAACAAGAATATCTTCACAAGCCTAGAAAAACTGAAAGTACCTACGTACCTACCAGTGGTGTAGCTAGTCCTAAAGGTGTTTCGACCATGTCTATTGTAAGTACGGAAGACATGATAGGAAGAGGGTGTTTTTGTTTTGGGTGGGAAATCATCATATAACTTCTCAGGAGCAGGAGAGCGTGTCAGACTTTTACTGACTAAAACCCACCCGTGTCCCTCAGTTGCATGTGTGCCAGGGGCCACGGTATCTCTTTTAAACCACCCGCACCCCTGGCAGGCAGGAAGAGGGTGTGACAACACAACTTGGAATTAGTATGTACTCTATAGTACAATCAGCGTGAAAAATATCGGGACGCACAGACTGTTCAATTGATCTCAACTACTAAGAAAATTAAACACTACCTCTATTAGATAAAGTTCTTGTCAGAATGACAGGTGTCGTGTGCTGCCTTCATTCTGAAACATTCTTTGTGTCATTGAGTTATTATTTAATTTTCATAGTTGTTTATATCATTTTGAACAGTCTGTTCGTCCCGATATTATTGACGCTGACTGTACAACATCATTTGTAATTTCCATAAACGCTAAAGCCATACTCCACCGAGACATTATGGCGACGTCGTCGCCAGGTCGCTCTGCCAACGAAATGTATACAGCTACATGGATGGCTCACCTGGTGTCCGCTTGGTTATACAGCCAACCATACATTTTGTCCAGGGGTGTGGGTTGTTCGAAAGAGATACCGTGGCCCCTGGCACACAGGCAACTGAGAGAACACGGGTGGGTTTTAGTCAGTAAAAGTCTGACACGCCCTCCTGCTCTACCCAGAGCGGGAGAAGTTATTTGAAGATTTCGCACCCAAAAAAAAAACCATACATTTTGTTGGCAACGCCATTAATGGCGTCCCGGTGAGATATGGCCAATGACTCTTAAACTAATAGGGCTCACAGACACCAAGACGCAAGACTACGGTAAAGAATTGGCAAGATTACATTTAAAAAAAAAACCATTAAAAACTTTCGACTAACAAACTTCCTCTGTCACTGACTGTACCCACGTGCTTAGCACGCTAAATAAATAAATGAAAATGCACACTCAATGTGACAAGCATGTATAGATACCTAATACCTACCCTACTGACCCAACTAGTATTATTTTTTTGTAATGTCCAACATACCTAGGTATATTTAAACTTAGATTATAATTCTTATTAGGTACGGTTAATAAATATTTATTGCAGATAATTATCGGAAAGTCCTAATAATTACTAGGCTTCATTATTTCGTAGTTATTACACTTTTTGCTGGTATGACGCCTGCTATGGACTCTGCGTACCGTGGCGAATATTTAATAGCTTTGCAAATACTAATCCATATTTAAAGTATCTTTTATGTACAAGTTTTGTGACTACCTACTTAAATACTTATATCCACATAGACTATAGTACCTATAAGTAGATACACATATAAACCAAACAGTAGGTAGGTATCTACTTGAGAACTTTAAAACATAAGTTGGGTGCAGCGAATGTTTAGATTACCAATAAGACAAATAGTTAACATTCCTTCATCGTTGAGTACCTTCCTACTTATCCCATCCAGCATTTTGAAAAGTCCTCAAAATTCCATGCATAATGACCCTAGGAGGTGACATATTTACCCAACGCTACCAAAAGTTTCCGCTTTAATATACTTAAGTAAATGGATACTGCAGAGCTTTGGAGCCCTACGGTACCGGAACGATAGCTAGCAGCTGCCAATAAGAAGGCTCTGCTGAATTTTACCTATTTATTTTCAACTAATCATGCTTACTTTAGCTTGTGTTTCGACTAAAACAATTCAGTACAACATCAAACAATCGACTCGCTCTACAATTTTTTAATTATTTTAAATTCGCTTGAGTGATCGAATCCAATCAGAATTATTTTCCTGCCAAGCTGCATGACGTTGGGCAGGCAACCTTCCCATATGTGCCTGATTTATTAACCCCCGACGCAAAGAGAGGGGTGTTATAAGTTTGACCGCTATGTGTGTCTGTCTGTGGCACCGTAGCTCTTAAACGGGTGAACCGATTTGGGTGCGGTTTTTTATTATTTAAGAGCAGGTTTTCTAGCGGTGGTCCTTTTTTTTGGGGTGGGAAATCATCAAATAACTTCTCCCGCTTTGGGTGGAGCAGGAGGGCGTCAGACTTTTACTGACTAAAACACACCCGTGTTCCCTCAGTTGCCTATGTGCCAGGGGCCGCGGTATCTCTTTCGAAAAACCCGCACCCCTGGCAGGCATCGGCCCCTGCGGGCCCACCAGTTGGTGCTGACATCTCTTTGAGGTGCGCGTGAAACACAACGCGCCGTCGACCTGAGCTTGGTCCTTACCGGAAAGCGAGCTACCCATTACTCGCCGTCCGCAAGCCCGCGCCTACGGTGGCCGGGAATCAGCCTGGGATTCCCGTCGCCCAGGGCGTCTCCCGCGGCCGTGAGGGCGCATATATTACCTCTCCCTCACGTGCGCCGCCTCCCTCTTCGCGAGCATTACTGCTTCGCAGAAGGAGGTGACGGCTACCCATGCACTCTCGCTCCGTACCATAGCCTGGACCAGGGCCGGACGCGAGAGATCGCCGCCGCCGATCGCCTCCACAAGGACACAGTGGTGCTCCGCCCAAGCCGGGCAGACCTCAACCGTATGCTCCACCGTGTCCTCAGGGCGATCTTCGTAGTGGAAACACCCGGGCGGTCCCTCCCGCTTTATTCGAAGCAGGAACCTCCCGAAACAACCGTGTCCGGAGAGGACCTGCGTCAGGCGGAAGGTGAGGACGCCGTGCCGCCTCTCAAGTTACTCCTCAAAGAGGGGACTTACCGCCGCTATCGTGGCGTGCCCAGCACTGGGTTGCGATAATCGCACTCTCCATGGCGCCATGAGATCCCGCCGGAGCTCTGTCTGCTGTGCCGCGATTTCTCGCGGCAGCGGAGTAACGCCCCGTCGCGTCGTTTGGCCTCCTCGCGCCACTCCCAAATGTGCGCGAGGTCATTTGCCTCCAGATCCCATGGCAGCAATCCATGGCAAGGAGGCCCGCCGCTTCACCGGAGATCGTGCGGTATCCCTGGATCATCCGAATGGCCATGACCCTATGGGACGCCTTCAGCTTACGGGCTGGTTGGCGCCTCAATGTAGGCGGCCACACCGGCGCCCCGTATAGGGCCATGGACCGCACGACCTCCGCGATGAGCCTCCAGCAGTAGGCGTTTGGCCCCCCTAGATTGGGCAGGAGCCGCTTCAATGCAGCCCCGGCCCGCTCCAGTCTAGGAGCCAAACGTTGGAAGTGCTCCGCGAAGTTCCACCGGCTGTCGAGGACGAGTCCCGCATACTTCATCGTCGACTCGACGCCGATGTGAACCCCTCCTGCCGTTATCCCGCTATGTGGTAAACTTTTACCACTGAGTCTTTCTCTCTGCTACTTATTAAAAAAATTGCTGTGCCCGCCAGGGTCCAAAATTGTTTCTATTTGTCAAAGTCAAAGTCAAAGCATTTATTTCAAATAGGCACTTATAAGGAACTTTTGAACGTTAACGTTTACATTAAAATAGAATTGATTCTAGTCGCCCCTTCCAAAATGTAGTTTCGTATGGAGAAGAATGGGCAAGAAACTCCACTGTTACTCTTTTAAAATGTGACTGAAACTCTTTTAAAATTTGTTAATACTTACCACTTGTATGTGTACATTATAGATTGCAATAAAGATTTATTGAATTGAATTGAATTAATGGAATTGATATAGGTAACTTAACGATAAATGCTACGTGGGTGCAGACACACTGATTACAATAATTTTATTATTTAGGTATGTAGGTACGTTTTTTTATGTTACTTTACACATATTATCTTTTTTTTTCTGCATCTGTCCGTGACATCACATCGAGCCCTAGGTATCCGAATACCAGCGCTGCGATACTTTTTAAATGTCGCAGCAGCAAGCTGAGCAAGGGACCTTTTTTCCTCGTTAGTATTAGTTTTTGTACAGGCCTTTTATTTAAAATGTTATTTAATAAGATTATCATCTGAGATTATTATCTGGCGGAGAAATACTATTAAAAGCATTACGACGGCATCACTACATCAAGCATTGATAATTCCTAATGCTACCTAGGCTACTACCTTACTGCTATACTCTATCTAGATGTCTATGTTGGTACCAACATATACCCACCCTAAACAGGGCTGGAAAGTTTAGAGGCTTGAAACTAGAAACGGACTTAATACTTAAACTAAAATCATTAGCACAACACACAACTTATTCACATCACCTTCATGAATATCTAAAAGTATCAAGGGTTGTTGAAATTCACATCAGAACGTAACCAATTTACAAGTCGCTGATAAAATAAATTGAACAAAGTGATGTGGAAGGTCGACAAAGCGCATTTAGGTACTAATTGACACCTGTAAACAATCGATGCAATAATATTAAATGAACTTTAAAACATTGAATTATGTATGCTGATATATGTAATTAACATGTTTCAAAAAGGCAAAGCAGTAAGCACCTCCTGATTATAATCTTGACGATATCGTTCAGGAGTTTGTTGCGCCACTTCTTCTTCCCATCTAAAGCACTGGGAAGTGATAAAGAGCGGGCGTTTCTGGAAGACTGTCCTATGTAATTTTGACGTTCGAAAAGTACTGATTCTCATCCTAATAACAATAAATGACTTTTGATTTCAGGCGGTGATTTCATGACAGGCATCTGCTGTTTTGTGTTCGTTACTTCGTTGCAAAAGTAACCCGCTATAGACACCAGATATCATACCATAGCTACCCACACATAGGCAACTATCGGTTTTTGTACAGCGGTGCTTAAAGCCATCAATCAAACACACGTTCACACAAAGGGAAGTAACTACATAACGATTGATAAATTAATTATTAATAGGAAATCTCTTTCATAAATTATATAATAGGTAGCCACTTAATCAAAAATTGTTATTCAATAAGCAATTGATGTCAGTAAATAAATACTTGTGTATCTATGACCATCGTTAGCTAACCACTTAGACATGCTAAAGTAAGCAAACTGTAGGTAATAAAGTATATTGACCAAATATACGTACCTAGGCACTACTTCAACGACGCAAAAATCATCAAATAAACGAATATGATTTTTAAATGATTCAATACGAACACGGAACTTGCAAAAACAACATATTTATAAATTAAGTAGGTAAGTACATAAAATATAATCCGAAAAATATTTATGTAAAGGTGTAATTAGATTGCGGTCGAACGATGAACGACTGGACATCGATCGATATGGATGATCCAGAGATGATTGATACGATCGATTAAGCGTTAAGGCGATCAATACCTATTTATATCAAATGGTCGATGTAGATCGATCGCTATCAAGTTGCAGCAGGGCAAAGCTATAAAAACAACGAAAGTAAATGGTGAAAAAAAATGGCCTAGAAGACATCTTATCAACAGCAAAAGTTAAGTAAGTACCTACTTGCTTGGCTTTTGGTGTACGTGTAAGAAAAGTCAAAAGGATTCTGCATATTCTGTGGTTCTGCCCTGGAAATTTAAACTTATTTGGAAATTCCTAATTTCAGGCGTGATGATGAAATAAATTGGGTTTATATAGAGGCCGTATGGATTTCATTGTACGAAACGTTCAGTTTGTATTTATCCATGGAACTTACAACATATTGTCCATTCAACTAATTTCTTAGAATTATGTATATTATAATTCAATGGCTAAGATCTTTACAAAAGATCTTAGTCTGTAGTTAATGGCACACAGGGAACGGCGCGGCACACTTGGTAGATAGGTAAGTTTCCACAGAAGTTTAGTGTCCCGATAATGATAGACTTAGAAACAAACTACGCGTCATGAACTTACGTCAATACATAGAAGTACAAATAATAAAAATGTACATGAATGTAAATGAAAAGTCCTACTATTGACACTAAATTTCGTCTAGACGTCAACTTACTTGAGAAATGCGTCACATTTGCGATTTCCCCATGTCAATATTATTATTAAAAAATCCATTTAAAAAGGCCACGTCTCTCGATCTGCTTTTTATTCGCGTGATTTTAAGAATCTAAAAAACCAAAATGTTTTTGTCTTTATATACATGTTCTTGGTTACAACTATCAGGTAAATATCTGACTAACTAAACTCAAGCTAGTGAACAGGCAACAGCCTGCAAGCATCTCTGGAGTGGAACCTATTTATAAAAGCACTGACTCCGCGGTCAATGACCCGCTGTTGTCAAGTTCCCCGCGTGCTGACGCGAGAGGAACCGACTTGCTCTGATAAGCCGAGTATGAATAAACGATCAATCTATAAGCCAGCCACTAGCTATAAGTAAGCGCAACACTTCAGAATGCCTGGAAAGATTTTGTAATTTAAATTTATTTATTTAATTTAAATAAATGTTTGTAAACGTAGAGGATAAACATAATGGATAATAGAGTAGGAATGCACGGCGACTGAAACAAAAGGTATACAAGGCAAATATGACTGGAAACGCCGGGAAATGAAATCTGGGTATACAGTAGGACCTCTACCTTACCATTCGAGGAATATAGAAGAAATGCTATGGTAACTAAATTAAACTTGTACAAAACAAAACAACGATATGAGAGAACGCTCTAGACCAAAGACTTCCTGGGACCACGACCCTTTGCTAGCTGAAATGTTGGGAATAGAAGGTAAGGAATTTTCGAAGAAATTAGATATACAGGGTGGCAAGGACATGGACGCGGCAACCCGTTAACCATGGATTTAGTATTATGATTCTGAACCCCGCTGCGTTAAAAACTAGAAACTAATAGCAGCGAGAACTCAGAAGACGACTATGAAAACAACAACACAGAACATAGCGAAGCAACGGCTTAGAAAAGACCTAAGAAAACAGTTGAACCTACCCAAGAAGCTCTACCTGATTCAACATGCCGACGACGTCGTGAAAAGATGCTATAAAATAATACCACCCGTCTCTCCACTAGTCCAATGCTTACTCATGGATGCATATCCGGTAGGCTCGCAATCCTTTCCTATCCTAATGGCACGTCTACCTGACCATTACAGCGCAGCGCCCCGCGGCCTACTTCTTGAAATGCAATGGCCTCTGTAGCACCATGAACCATGACGCTCCAGGGGCTAGTGCAAATCTTGGGGTTCATTCGATTAATCGAGTCTAGTCAAGCCACGCTGGGATTGATGCATTTCATTGATTTATTCATTTTGATGGCGTAGGTATTTCACTTTTGTAAGAAAAAGCAGTGTTTTTTACGCTATCTAGAATCATATGGCGGTAACAGCTTAGCTTAGCTTTATGTAGGTATAGGTATGTAATAAATTGAGATGGGTCGGATTTTTTTTTTACCATATTTGTATATAAATAGATAGTTGGGTGGTAATTATATTTTCTATAATACTAGTTTTGTTATTGTTGATAGGTACCTACCTACATATTTTAAAAATAATTGGAAACGGTCATTTCTAAATCTATTGTTCCAGTCGTAAGCTAGCTATCATAATAGAACAAATATATGTAAATCTATACTTAATATGATAAAGCTAAAGAGTTTGTTTGTTTGAACTACCTGTCAGATTCGTTTGTTTGAACTACTTGTCAGTTGGCAAAATCATCGAACGTTACCGATGTAGCCAGAACCTTTAAAAATAGAATAGAATAGAATACTTGTCAGTTGATTGCCCAATTCTTGAGAAAAGCTATTTAACATTACGCTACGACTTTTAGGAGCCGAGAAATAGAAAAAAGTTAGAAAGAAACCTAAGAGAAAACTAAGTAACGGGGCCTGCTAGGGGGGGTGCGGGTTGTTCGAAAGAGATACCGCGGCCCCTGGCACACAGGCAACTGAAGGAACACGGGTGGGTTTTAGTCAGTAAAAGTCTGAACCGCCCCTCCTGGTTCACCCAGAGCGGGAAAACTTATTTGATGATTACCCAGCCAAAAAAAAACGGGGCACAGTTATAAGATATATTCAAAAAATTCACGCGAATTTAATCGCGAGTAGAAGCTAGTATTCATTCGAAGGGACACCTGTTTAACAATTATTATGGAACGCATGTCGCTCGCCGTTTAATAAACTAGTTTCCCATAAACTAGTTATGTTAAATATAAACACTTACCTATGTGAACACTTCCCTTAATCTGTTGGCAAAGTTATTCTTAATCTACAGTTAATAATACTTACTTTAACCGACATTGATTTCTATGAATATGAAGAACGTTATGAAAGTGGTCTCGAATGATTACGACCTCGAACGTAATATTAAAACACTTTTTATTTTTATTTGTAGGGCATCATAACGTACTTGAATATCTATAAAATAAATATAATTTTATAATTATTTTAAATTTACTTAGATTAACTTAGAATCTTTTTAGCTTTTAAGCTAAAAAGATTCTAAGTTAATCTAAGTAAATTTTAAATCGTAAAGGTGGAGCGGCTGTATTTTAGTATACTGAGGAAAGACTTACATAGCTACGTTGATTCTAATGTCATAAACACTCACTGGTCAACTCATGTGTTTAGACCCACGGAGGGGGCAACATGTTGTGTAAACTTCGGTCACCCATCCAAGGGCAAGGCAAGGCGTTGTTGCTTAACTCTGACGATCTATACATCTACGCGGCAGACATTTAACGATCTCCTCGTGTCCAAGCATGTGTTGGTATGTAAATTAAATATGTAGTTGGTACTGATATAATGTGGTGCTGTGATAACGAGATTTTAAAACCTGTACTTAGGTACCTTTATAAGTAGCGTATGTCTTGCATAATACCCTAGGCGTAAATGACTTAGATAGAGTAATATAATAGGTGAGTACTATAAAATATTAATTTATAGAATAAATCCACTCTTCATTAATGCAAATGATAAACGATATTTCTATTTAACAAAATTACAAGGCTTATTTTTTTCCAGTTTTTCTTAAATGTAAATTATATTCCTAAGACTTACCGTGCCTGTACTGGGTTTCAGGGGAGAAGAGCTAAAATAGTCTCATAAAAATAATAAATAATCAAAAACGTTGAGAAGGTAACTCTATGTTTCTTAATTTCATAAATACATATTTACTTTAACACAGTTAGTAAATTCTTTATTTCTTCGTAAGACATACCTACTTTTGAAAGCATCCTTGAGAGTTCTATTACAATTGACATGTGTATTTCAGGGAATAATAATGTTTGCTTTCAAGTTTAAACGGACGGACTTTCCAGTTTAAAAAAAATAGACGGACGCATGATAGTACGGTATTGTACGGCAGACCTGTAGGTAGGTACCTATGTTTTTTTAATACAATACGGGTAAATAATATGTTAGCAGTTAACACATTAGTAAGTGACTACCATTCAATATTTTGACTTGCTACGACAACACTAGGATTCATAAATAGGTTTAGAATACCTATTTAGGTCGCTTTTAAATTCAAAACATCAAACATAATGAACGTTTTGCTTTACGACAAAACAAACGGGTATGAAGAATACAATTGTTTTATGAGCATTAAATTGGTAATAAATTAACTTTGTTATTAATACGCCATGTATCAACTTCCATGAAATGTAAAACAAAAGAACCTTAAAGGTGTAATGGTTTTCCAGAAAACTTTACTATGTTATGTTTTATAGGTTTAACCTATAGCACTCATATTTTACGGATAATTAAATTAATATGGTGTTAACAACTAAGATAAACAACCGAACGAGTACCTAGGTAAAAATAAGAAGAAAAATTGTAGTCTGTGGCCTTGGTGTGAGTTTATTTTATCCATCTCGATCGAATGCATCGTTTGGCACTCCGATTGGCCCTGGATTGGTAAAGAAGGACCAATCGGAACGCCGAACGCGGTCGATGCTTTAGATCAAAATAGTTAAAATAATCTCATACTAGAGTCACTGTTCTCATCGTTGAGTTCAAATAATAGTCAATCACTGGAGCAATAAACTTGACAACCGAAATCTCAGTTTTACGTGGAAATCTGAGATTGAAAACCAAGATTTATCTAATTACCGCTAACCTAACAATAATAGGTAACCTTTAATGAGATTGCTTCATACTAGCCATGACTTTGGCTTGGGACTCTTCAACTTGACATTCCGTCTCCGACTGAACAAATATGGAATCACTTAAAAATTGACTGGCAATGAAGATCACGACCTTTGAGAGCGTATCTGTGCAAATAAAGATGGACAAATGTTTGTAATACTATTATTACCTTATGTACGTATGTCATCAAGGGGATTCAACTGAATTGCGGACGTAGAATTCAACACTCAATACGTCAACACTCGTGTAACTAAAAATTATAAACTATAAGTTATTTACGACTGTTTTATAGGTTTTTACACTGAACTCGCGTAAAGTTAAATGGGAATTGTTGATTTATGTCGTAATTTTTATTTTACGCTTTAAATGGCTGTTTTGTTAACAAATTATTGTTGTTAACAAAAAGTATTTATTAATTATTTTACATAACAATCTGACAATGTATATTTTATTAATGAAACCGTCTTTACAAGCTTTTATTTCATTTCATATCTTACTTGAAGAGACAGAAAGTATTATCTACCTACCAATATTCTCAATAGTTTGAACCATCAAACATAACTTAATAAACTACTCGTATCTATGTAAGTTAGGGCAAGTCTTACCACGGCGTATCGTGTTATCCACTAACTGGGTTGTGGAGGTCAGATAGGCAGTATCTCCATGTAAAATACTGGTACTCAGCTGCATCCGGTTAGACAGGAAGCTGACCGCAACATAGTTGGGAAAGGGCTAGCCAGACTGATGATCTGAATAAGGACAGAAGACTGGGTACCTAACTATGATGCATAAGTTTCTTGACCCGGTCCCGGACTTTTAAAAGTGAATGTGTAAGGAAGTAAATACTTAAAACCATTTTTTTTTATCTAGGTATATTACATTTTCATGAATGAAAAAGAAATAAAAACTTACTCGTGTCAGAAATTCTCAAAGTGAAGGTCGATAAACAAACTGCATAATAATCGTTATTATATTTAATCCTTTAAGCTATTAATTTAAAAAAAATGAAATAATACACAGGTACGATTTTTTGCTTGGTATTTCCTTGTTTTGGACAATTTGCAACAAACTAAAAGATTTTCCATAACTCAAACTATTTTTAACCGACTCCAAAAAGGAGGGGGTTCTCAATTCGTCGGAACCTTTTTTTTAATGTATGTTCCCCGATTACTCGAAAATGGCTGGACCGATTTATATTTTTTTTTTGTTTGAAACTTCCTAGGTGGTCCCATGATCATCAAGTCAGGATCTGATGATGGGATCTTGGAGAAATAGAGAGAAATCTTCAAATTTTATAGGCATACGAAGCGATTTGGGTATTTTTTGGAAGAGTACTTTCTCGGAGTGGTCCCATTTAAATTTGGTGAAGATCTGATGAAGAACTTCGGAGATAAGCAACGGAACTCCTCAATAAATGATAGCAAATGGACGGGGATTGCTGAAATCTCATGTCTGTCTATTGCTTACACCAGTTCATAACATAACATCACGCCGGTATGTTGTGAAGGGGTAAGCACATGTGAACCACTAAAAAGTGAAAAAAAAAAACAACCGGCTTCCAAAAAAACACTACAAATGAAAAAATTACTTTAATTTCGGAAGGCGGTGCCAAAAATTCAAATACAGCTCCAAAGACACCGACTTCCGAAATTAAAGTTATTTTTCACTTTGTAGTGTTTTTTTGGAAGGCGGTTGTTTTTTTAAAAATCGATTAGAGTACTTGACGTTATACACGTTACTAACTAGATAGAATATTTACGGTCACCAAAACAGATAAGCAACTGGGGTCGTCGGATATAGTTGAAGTTTAGTAAGAATCCGATGGATGTTTTCGAATAAAATTAAATGTACAGACAGTTCACTTATCAAATTAAATTTCATGCGAAAACATCCATCGGTTTCCTACTAAATTTTAACTATATCCGACGACCCGGATCACTAAACTCTGTTGGTGACTGTACAGCTTGTGTCGAGTTTACTTATATGATTGATATAATGTAAAGGCGTTTGCACAAAATAATCAATTTACTGGTTTTTATCTTTATCTAACGATCAGGCTTTACAACTCTATAGAAACAAAGGCTGAAAATGCGCACCAACGAAGCCTGTGTGATACTGGCACTATTTTTAATCGTTATAATAATTTCATTATAATTATGTAATTTTAAATTAATAAAAATTAATTCATAACTGAACAAACAAACTTAGACTGGATCTTAAAGAGGTTCAAAAAGTCATCACGTTTTGCAAAAAAATCACTTTTTTCTGGATACAGAAATTTTTCGTCGGTTTTATAAAAAAACGCTGGGGGATCGAGAATGATATGCTGAATTCATGGTTACAGTTTGCGCACTGAATATAGTATATTTTATAACGAGGGACTAAACGAAGCCATAATATACCAGAGGTGGTTTGACTCCCGAGCGTGCGAGGGAGTCAATGAAACCGAGGGTATATTAAGTTGGCGTTTAGTCTCGAGGTGCAAACTGTACTTTTCACTTTGAATGCGAGAAAAATAGTCAATTTAGTACAAAAACATGTACTTACCTAATAAATATTACTTAACAAAAAAACACTACAAAGTGAAAAATAACATTAATTTCGGAAGTCGGTGTCTTTGGAGCTGTATTTGAATTTTTTGTCACCGCCTTCCGAAATTAAAGTTATTTTTCACTTTGTAGTATTTTTTTGGAAGTCGGTTGTATAATCACATGAGGGAAATTAAAAAACGAATTACTTTTTACTCCCTCGCTTCGTAGGGCTATATTGGTGTCTTTTTAGAGCATGAGAAGTGAAAAAAACTTTTCCTGTATATCTTTTTTCGATTTTATTTTTATAATAATCGTAGCAAATCCGGTTTAACAAAATGTTTACCTAGATGAAGGATTATTAGAAGAAAACGAACGAGTATTAACGTGTGCTAAGATATTTCTTAACATCCGCCTACGAAACAATTATGTGAACATAAACGATTATCCAATTGCATAATCATTTATATTCATACAAATTTTACATACACATTATTCTTTGTAAGCATTGTTGTTGATTTGGTATCTTACTTTCTGACAATTTGAATGATGTCATCAACCACCAAAATCATGGATCAACGAAAAAATCTATTTGCTAATTTGTATATTATAAGCAGTTATAATCACACCAATTCTTATTTCACTGTGAAACGTTTAAGTAAATATTTTTGACTTGATACTCTCAGTTTTGCCTTTATTACGAGTATTATAAGTTTATAACTGGTAGTTGAGATCATATCGAGTACATTACATGTAATTATTGATTCGGTAATGTCTGGTGTGACACTTGCCCCGAACTGTCGATCGTCGCTCGCCTTGCCCTCACAAGGTGACAGCCGCCACACACACCGTGTCGAGTGCTGCGACCTTCCGCGCCCCTTTGATTACAACCTTCGAACAATTTGCTGAACCTAGCGACATGTCAACGCCCTCACAAGTGACATCGTGAGTGTTTTGGTTAACTATACAAATATTACTTTAATTACTTACCTAGTACACGTGAGTACAACTTGACCATGTTAAATGTTTGAAGTATCTACAAGTGCGCAGAAAATATTATTATTATGTGTTTACAGGCACTAAATATTATTTATTTCATAATAAATGGGTTTCTACTTCGGAATAAAAGATAATAAATGATCGATTTTCTCAAAAAATCGTTGATGGTCGACCGGCTAGTAAGTTTCAAAGTTGATTATTATTGGTTCTTGTTTCTGCTTCTAGATTTTTAAGTACAACCCCCCTCCCCCGCTCTTATGCCTTATGTAATAAGGTTGAAATGTGGTCGACCGCCAGTGTTCGGGATCTATTTAGTAGGGGGTATTAAACCTTACAGATAAATCAATATCAATTAATTTCATTCAGGTTATATTTTATTCGTGTATTCCCTTTAACAGAATACCATAGCTAATTATGATAACGAACCCCAAAAATTATGTCCAACTACTCGTTCTCTTTTTTCGAACGAAAGACATCAACGAACGATTCTATAATGAAAGGTGAATTATAAAAAATATGTCATTCATGCAAATTAACTATTAATTTAGGTAGTTTTACCTGAATGAATAGTAAACTGCCATTTTATATATTTAAAAAAAACATATAACCTAGTTTTATTGAAAATACCATTAAAATAAGTACCTAGCTCTATCATATGGAAAGTAGAAATTTTGTGTTGTCTTTTTAAATCATTGTATATTTGTATATTCGCCAGCCATGCCTTAAAAATAATATAGTCAATCATAAAATGTATTAATCAATATTATAAGATGACCACCTAATTAAATAATGAAATGAGTATAATTTACGTGTTCGGTGTTACTCCAAGCAAATAGTAGGTCCTATATGATAGATTTCCTTGACTAGCTTTGGCAATGACCAATTATCGATTTACCCGACTTTGCACGTAGGGAGGATAATGATGTTATTCGTGACGTATCGAATAGTTACCTACCCACTACATGTGACTTTTTGTAGCACGTAGCGTAGCCGTTTCTTGTCCCTAGGTATATAGGAAAAAGAACGCGGAGTAAATACATAAAAAGCAACCTTCACACTTTATTTCTATTCAATTATTTTTATTGATATAAAGTTGATGGCCAATTTAAAAACAAATAATCTTAACATCTAAATATGCCATGAATTTAGTTTTTTTTTTTTGCTAATCTCTAAGCTGTCATTTTGTTTATTCAATCTTAGACGACGACTTTACCAAATCATGTGACTTACTTTTTTAATCTACTATAGCGTGATATAGTGTACTGCTCGGCCACTTAAATGCAAATATGTGCCTAATTACTCCATCCAACCATTTCGAGTTTACGTGTAGACCGCGTTTGGCACTCCAATTGTCCTGGATTAGCGAAGGGCCAATCGGAGTGCCGAATGCGGTCGATGGTTTAAGTCGAGATGGTTTAACAAATCTCACACCAGGGTCTTTGGTGACACTAAAGTCGTAGGTACTGCTGACGAGTTTTTTGCAGTTAGTCTACCTACCCCTTAAAGTAGCCAGTCTTTACATTGTATGAACTGGAAGTCTAGTGGGAGTGGTACTTTTTTTATGTTAAACAGGCTAGCATTGACGTCAATTGCACGCGTTATATTATTTTATTCCTTTTTTAGTCATTAAATAAACTGCGTTGCACATTAATTTGGAAGACTGTAGCAACCAGGAAAGATTTTCTGCATACCATTGAAAGGTTATAATATACATGTTCTCTTTTTCCTACTGACAGCGACTATATATAATAGTAGATTAGTCACTATTAGAGAAGAGTCTTAAGTCACTGGCGTTATTTTTAATTCTAAGGCTCAAGTGCAGCGAGAGAGCTCTGAGTTAACTCCTGAGCGCAGCGAGGGAGTTTACACTGGAATTGTGAGTGAAGCGAGGGATGTAACTTCGCTTAAAACGAAGACACCTTTATCCCCGAGGAGAATACTGTCTCCTCGTCGCGTCGCCCGCAAATTCTCACACTCACATTAGTGAATTTAGTGTAGCAAAATGGTCTGTAAGCTGAAAACTAGCCGTTGGCGCGTCAAAGATTAGCTAACTAGTGCGCGACGCGTGAACAGCAAGCTGTCACCTCACCAGTGGCGTGCCAGTAGCGAGCGCTCGTCTTGCTGACGGCGCGTTGGCGACAAGCGGGTGGAATTTTTCGTGTGCGTTACCCAGGCAAAATGTTTTGCTTTAGAGAGATGAGACTTAAACAAATAATTAGTGTATCATGAGGAGCAATTTGTTTACTAATAGCAAAATTTGTTTGAATTGTAGTTTTTAAGTTATTTGAGAAAAACAAATTTTGCTGGAGTAACGTTTGAAACGTTACCCAGGCAAAATAGTCTTTCAAAAATTAGTTTCAGCACGGAACCAAATACATGAATAGATAGCTTTTGTTGCGTAGTAAATGTTTATAAATAGCAAAATTTGTGTGTGGTATAGTTCTTTAGTTATTTAAGATTTTGCTGCGGTAACGTTTTGGGATTTCCCAGATCTCGAAAACGGCTCAACGCAGAAGTTTGAAAAAAATACCAATAAAAGACCTCAATTTGTTTAAATTTGTTTAATCATTAGTTTTTGATTTGGTTGACGTAAACCAATGTAATTAAATGGTTTCAAAAATCAGAAGAAACGGGTTTGCAAGTAAACCAATACACTTATAACCAAATAAACAGCTGTAAAAAATACCCGTGGTTCGACGCTTGTTTACATCAGAAATATTAGATTTCATACTTTACACATTAAGAAGATAAAAACAAATTTGATTTATTTTAGACTGGTCGTACTTTAGCGATCAAATACGCAGTTCCCATAACATTAAGAAACATGGCATACTTTAAACAAATTAAAATGATTCCTGAAAATTCCTTCCTGTTAATTGCAGCTTTGAATTACGGCTCTAATGAAAGTTATCTCAAAAACAAGATTATGTCAGCAATTCTCTAATGAGCCGACCAAATTGAAAAGGTCACATAAAAGCGACCGCACCATACATAAGCGCAACCATCTGAAATGAACAGGATAATATAGATGTTTTGTTAGTACAGTTGAATACAAAAGTTTTCTGGTCAGGTTAGTTAAAATAATAAAATGGTTAAGATTCATTATTTTTATTTAAAAAATCAGTCTCATACAAATTATATGTATTGCTTTGCCTTAGCATCAACATTTTTAGAGAAAAATCACAGATAAGTTATAACCTACTTACTTAATTTTAATATTTGGATACATTAATAGTTTGTACAATTTTCCTTAGGAGGTACTAATAACGTAGGTTGATAGGTGGACTCCATTTCACCTCGACTCACAGTATGGCATTTTAATATGAGTTTTGTTACGTGTTACTTAGAGTGAATATTTTAACATTACATGTGACTGCCACAGGTGGATAACCCGTGAACCAATCATTGTCAAAGCGTCGTAACCTTCTTTTAACTTAATGTTGAAATATCCACTCTAAGTAACACGACATAAAGCTCATATTTCAATACCACAGTGTGACTTGAGTTGGAATTGAGTCGGCGTTGTGTGTGTAATGTGCAAAGCACATTTAATGTTTTTTTTTACAAAATATGTATTATCGGCTTGCCTATATTTCTTGCCCTTATGAGGGACGGTTTCGAGCATATTCTATAAAAAATGTATATAATCATAAAACTTTTAAATGAGAAAACAACAATATAATAAAAATCTTCCAACAATTATATAAAAAATAAACAACTTTTACACTTATGTACCTATTTAAAAATATAGGAAACAGTACAGTTTTTATCATTAATAACTACTAATATCACTCATAATCACAGATTCGTACCTAATTCAATAAAATTTGTGTGGTCATTGGGACCGTATAAAATTATGTGTTTTATGCTTCCAGTCTCTAACGTTTTAATTACCTACACTAATGAATATATAATCAAATGTGGCATTATGGAGTTTTTGCATTTCTGTAGTTTACAGTACAGATCATCGTAACATTCATATTGTTGAGTTTTCGTTCTGTAACAGTATGCTCTGTAATGTCCAATCAATGTGGAACTTGATGGTGGGTCAAAATCAATTACTGCCAAAATCATATACTGTTGGCCATTTAACTCTATATTAATGGGTATATCATTCAGGTTAACAGACATGTCATGTAGTTCGAAGAAAAGTAATGGTTTTAATTCATATGTAAAATATACATTTCTTGTCTCGCATACAGGACACAGTGAAACATTATCATTATTAATACACGATGTGGCAGATTCTTCCAAGAAGTCAATACCCTTTTGTGTTATAATATTTATATTTAAAGATATATATTTACAATCAATTTTCTTTGGTTGTAATGCATTTGAGCATGTGTCATTTGAGCAACACCTCTGTCTGGTGGCAGAAAAGTATATGTTGCTCATGAATACCTGTTCTAAAATCATTGTTATATTACATTCACAACTGATAATATTTTGCTGTGACTTTGTTTTATCAAAAAGGTCAATCAATAGTTTGTCACGAAGTTCATATAATCTTTTGCAAGTTTTTCTCGTATTAGATAATACTTTTATGAATGTTGTTAAACCATCGCTAGCACTATTTAACTTTTCTCTGAAAGCAGGCCTGTCTTGATAAGCTACACCGAATGCTTGCGCGAGGGAATCAAAAGCACAAGTGTTTGTTATAAGTACCCTGTTTTGGTGTACATAAGAATATGCGACGTTACCATTCTGTAATATGTATATGGAGGTAGCTTTTTTTGATTTAGGAGTGGGTATGGTAAGTCCCCGCCAGTTTTCAACTTCTATAGGTTTATTTTGAAAAATTGATTGAATATCAAAATCTGACGTATCAGTTAGGTTCTCTTCTTCTTCTTCTTTTTCAACTGACTTCGGTGCAGAATCAGATATAATTAACTCTGCTGAGAATGAATCTCGTTTTTGTTCGTGTTTGTCTCTAATTTTTACTATTTTTCGTGAGAAATACTCATAATTTGTTTTGCGTTTTTCCTTTTTGTTTCTTAGTTTTAAGGCCTGTTCTTCTTTGTTCTTAGTATTCTCGTGTAAAATTTGACTAGAGCTTAATTTTATGGTTCCGTTAATAAAACTATAATGTTGTATAAGAAATTCGTCTAACCGGACGCGTTCAACTTTGGTCTCAAAATATATAGTTTTGATGTCCTTAAAATGATTTTCTACATTTGAGCTGCTGGCATAGTCTTTGGCTCCAGGAAAATAATCAGTCATAATATTGCCCCACAAAGGTAATTTTTTCAAAAGTCTTTTAAGAGTGTTGTTAATTTCCGGCAAAAAAAAAGCATTTTTCATTGGTGTAGATTCAATTAACTGTAAATATAATAGTTCTGTATTCATAATGTCATCATAATATTTTATCAAAGGCATAGGGCCACCGTGTTGCTCACTCTCTTCATCTTCTGTTACAAAATATATTTCTTCGGAACTGTCCTCTCTTTCATTCTTTTCAATTTCGTCTGTGTGTCTTAGATATGTTTTTATTTGGTCGCTCAATCGTTTCAATGCTTGTTCACATTTCGATGCCGTATAATCAAGATCGGTACTTATATATTCATGAAGAGAAAGTGTGATTACATCTTTAATAATTAGTTTTACTTCGTCATAGCTTCGTGATTGTAGTATCAATTTGATGCAATTGATATAAAAATATTTGCATGTTTCAGAAGTCTTGTCAAAACAACTTTGTGTATACAGTTTTTTTAAAAAATGAGACTTATCAAGTCTGATGTAACAAGCAGGTATCTTGCCTTTTTTTTCCTCAACTATTGCAAAACATTGTCTTAAATAGTTATTCAAGTCCGTTTTCAAAAAAGTTTTCGTTATGGCCGCTATTAAAGCAGAAGAATCATCACAAATTATTTCATTTGGAAGGACTCTTCTGTTTAACCATGTGCTTAGCCATGTGGCTATTGTTTCTGTTGTGTGTGAGTCAGAGCACATATAACAAATTGGAACACTAGCACCCAAGGTATATGCTACGATGGCATATAAGAAAACATGTTTGGGATTTTTATATTTTAAAAAATCGTTTGCTTCGGGTGGCTTTATTGGTTTAAATAAAGATCCAGTGGCATCAATAGACAGGATTTTATATTTGTCTTCCAAGATGTCATCGTAATATATACTTTGCTCAGTAGTCCAAAAATACAATATAAATGGAACAAGAGACATTTTTTTTATGAAACTGTCATACGGTGGGCTACAGGTCATGGCATACAGTGATAAAATAATATTTTTATCAAACTGAAGAGCGCTTCTAGCTTCATGCCGGTATTTCCTCAAATTTAATAATTTAGGCAAAGTTGGCGGTTCTTTTGGATTATCCATGCTCATAACTTCATCGGCCGTTGAATTTCGTACCCTTAAAGCCTTAATGTTTTTAAGTTTTTCTTTGTGCAGATTAACCCGGTGTGAAGTTAATTTATTTTTAATTCGAGGGTCATGCCGAAAGCCTTTTTTCAAATTTGTAAGAATAAGCGTTACTTTATAAGAATTATCAGCTGTTTCGGGGGATATTGTCAAGAACAGACTAGCTTTGCATTGCGTACAACTTCCTGTACATGTGATGTCGTTATTTTTGAGATCAGTAGGCACGTAATTGTTTTTAAACGAGAATGTGCATTCTAAATCGGTTTTAAAAAATATATGATCTTGCATTTCGTTGGTCCACTTATTTTGTGCGAGATGGTGGGATTCAATAGGCGCAATTTTATAGTAGTCATATTTACTCATTTCAAAAGAAACTGTTAAATCAGAAGGAGCTTCTACAACTGCATGCAATTGTGTTCGATTATCTTCACAATCTCCGCGAGAATTAAAAAATAAAACTTTATTTCTCTTCGCAGATATTTGCAGGGCTGCTTTGCTGACTTCGTGATTAAACTGAATACGCAGTTCTTGTTGTATGTGGTCATAAACTTCATTTGAGATTGGGGGAATAGAAACATTAAATATATCTTTATATTTGGAGAACACAACTCTTAGGTCGTCAAGGGGCACTTTTACTTTTCGGCCTGCCATTTTATTGTACCTGCTGGTACTTCACTGGTATGTGTGATTTTCCGAATATAAAATGAACTGACATGAACAACGGTGTGAGTTGAGGCTTGCACATTCTGCTCCCGAAGCCATGAAGTGCAACTACCTGAAAAAAAAGCAAGGCACACATCACATTTACATTAATATTTTCATTACCTATCATTTTAAAAATCTAGTACACTTGTCTCGCCATTTGCGCAGAAAGACATTCGCACGAATGGATACTTGCGCATAAAGACATTTGCGAATGCACACTTCAGTAAAAAGACTGTAGGTGTACAGTACCTTCAGTCTTCTCAAGATATTGCGCGAAAGGACATTTTAGCAGATTAAAAAGGGTGTCGTTTTTAAGGTTGGGATCGCCAATTACCAATATGCGATAAATGCCGTAAAAAATCCAAGATGGCTAAAGATAAACCGCTTAAGCGCTTGCGCAGTGATGAGCTGGGTTTTGTTAGGCGTGGCGCCATTCCTACGCTTTGTTGTACGTATACTGAATTTCGTGTGATCTGATTGCAATTAATGTGTATATAAAGTACCGTGTATGAAACAGCACATATCTAACTAGGTATTGTAACACTCGTGTATAATACCCCTCATTATACAAGTTTCATAAACTATCATTACCGAATACTCACCGGACTTGTCAAACACACTTCAATATAATTGAGAATAATACTAGATTCGTTAAAGCGCTTGAAACTTTATGACAGTATAGCTTAAACGTATAAAAACTGTATCCTTTTTGTTTTGTTTACGTTAAGTCTAAGAGCAATATCACAACGCGATTGCCTAGCATGGCGTAGGTATAGAATAATTAAATGTTAAAGCCTACCACTGAGACCGCCACGTTGTTATTTTAGCCAATAATCACACACACAGTTTTAAGCAATAAAGAGATGAGTCTGTCGTAAAACAATAATATTTCATATTTTGCGCGATATTCTGGTTCAATATTTCCATGATAGCCATTGAAATGATAAAAAAACTATATACTATATTTTCCTAATTGTAATGAAGAAAATGGCAAAGTTTTTTTTTGTGCCGGGGCTAATTGTGTTTTGGGTCACATTTGACGAGTTTTCTTTATTCTGATTCACACCAAAAAGCGTACATTAATATACGCTGAATGACTATTTTATACTGAAACACAACTGTACTGTAAAATAAAAACATTTAATACTCACATCGTTCAAAGACGTCGTCGTACACACACACATAAACCACAAGCACTTCTCTCCAAAACACTTGTTTCACGACTGATTGTTTCATTGGTTCGTTCGGAGCTAGCGTACCCATAGATAGAGCGTACTCAACTACTCACAGCTAAAGAGTAAGTAAGACAAGGCATATAGCTGTTGCGTTGCATTGCACACAGCGATGCGCGCTGCTCTGACTAGCATCAAGAACGTTAAAACGTTTTTAGCGTGGCTTTGCGTTGTGGTATCAAAATAAAACATTTGGTTTAACAGAAACAACAAATTAAGTACTAAAAATATAGCTACATGTATATATGTTTGTATTGTTTTAAATCACACTATAAATTATACACTATGATATTACACTTTTATTAACTAGTAAAAATTGTGTAATATGGTACTGCACTTAAAAAATATTAAAAAATCGGCTTCACGAATAACGTTTTTCTGCTTAACTGTACAAAACATCGGTTACCAAGCTGCTAATTTGCGAAGATTACCCGTACGTACGGTGCAGTCGCTTTTACGTGACCTTTTCAATTTGGTCGGCTTATTAGAGAATTGCTGACATATTCTTGTTTTTGAGATAACTTTCATTAGAGCCGTAATTCAAGGCTGAAATTAACAGGAAAGAATTTTCATGAATCATTTTAATTTGTTTAAAGTATGCCATGTTTCTTAATGTTATGGGAACTGCGTATTCGATCGCTAAAGTACGACCAGTCTAAAATAAATCAAATTTGTTTTTATCTTCTTAACGTGTAAAGTATGAAATCTAAAATGTCTGCTGTAAACAAGCGTCGAACCACGGGTATTTTTTACAGCTGTTTATTTGGTTATAAGTGTATTGGTTTACATGTAAACCCGCTTCTTCTGATTTTTGAAACCATTTAATTACATTGGTTTACGTCAACCAAATCAAAAACTAATGATTAAACAAATTTAAACAAATTAAGGTCTTTTATTGGTATTTTTTTCAAACTTCTGCGTTGAGCCGTTTTCGAGATCTGGGAAATCCCAAAACGTTACCGCAGCAAAATCTTAAATAACTAAAGAACTATACCACACACAAATTTTGCTATTTATAAACATTTACTACGCAACAAAAGCTATCTATTCATGTATTTGGTTCCGTGCTGAAACTAATTTTTGAAAGACTATTTTGCCTGGGTAACGTTTCAAACGTTACTCCAGCAAAATTTGTTTTTCTCAAATAACTTAAAAACTACAATTCAAACAAATTTTGCTATTAGTAAACAAATTGCTCCTCATGATACACTAATTATTTGTTCAAGTCTCATCTCTCTAAAGCAAAACATTTTGCCTGGGTAACGCACACATTTTTCGAGGCGGTGACTGGCGGTTACTGCGCTGGAACGGGCAGTTATAATGCGTGGACGTAAACGAGATGACCTTCAGTAATAGGATTCCGTTGGCATCCTTTGGTACCCTAAAATAGTAGCCCACCGGTATCAAGATTATCAAGTACCTATACAAAATTGTTACTATATTATCTCTATAAAGTGCGAAATTCAATCATTTTGTTCGTCAACGGCAACTAAAACCCAAGAAGTCTCTTTGATTCAGCTGTACATTAATAGAAAAAAAAGTAATATCAAAATTCAAAAAATCCAACCGCGTAAAAAGTGAACTTTAAAAATATGGAAACAAGAAATGCAGTCGGGTTTTTTGGTTTATTATGTACTTTTTTATTTTACACGTTTTAGTTAATTCTCAGTAATTCATTTTCACGTTTATAAGACCTTTTATACGCTGGCGCGTAATTTTATCACCACTTTATTGTAAGTTTTGAAGATTTTAGTAAGGATGGTTGGTAACAAACTTTAAATAGTTATATATCCTAAATGGTCATTCAAAATGAAAAATTATTAAGGAAACCTAAAGATATTTTCAAACCCCACTTGATATCATCGTCATCATCATCATTTCAGACGAAAGACGTCCACAGCTGGACATAGGCCTCCCCCAGGCTCCTCCACTTCGACCGTTCTTGTGCTTCCTACATCCAGCGGATTACTGTGGTCTTCACAAAGTCATCGGTCCACCTTGTGGGTGGCCTTCCCGCTCTACGTCTTCTGGTACGCGGTCGCCACTCCAGAACCTTTCGGCACTTGGTATAGTTTGACGATTTTCATTTTTTTTTTCTACAATGTGGCGTCTCGTTGTCGCCATTTGATTACTGTCATATCATTAGTGACACACATCTTCCAAGCCGGTTGGTCACCGAGGAAGATTACGACCGCAACCTTCCAAATACAATATCTTCAAACCATTTAAATCCCAGACAAAATAGCACAAAACAACTCTATATAGCGACCTACAATGTTAGAACACTTTCATCGTACGAACGAGTTATTGAACTAAGAGAAGCTCTAATGAATATAAAATACGATATCATTGGCATATCTGAAGTACGACGCTCCGGCAACAAAATTTCAGAATACGAAGATTTCATTTTATGCCACACAGGTCAAACACCAGGCAAATATGGGGTCGGATTCATAATTAAAAAATACCTAAAACAATACGTGGAAAGCTATATCGGCATCTCTGAACGAGTCGCACTACTTAATTTGAACACGCCAGATAAACCAATAACTTTAATACAAGTCTACGCCCCCACTGAAGCAGCAGCTGAGGAAGAGATCAATCTTTTCTACGAACATATATACAAGGCAATGGACATAGCATGTAAAGATTTCATCTTAATGGGAGACTTTAATGCAAAAATAGGTGAGCCTCTTGCGGATGAACAACTAGTCATGAAGCAAAACGGATACGGAGAAAGGAACGACAGAGGGCAAAGACTCATAGATTTTGCAATGGAAAACAAATTAGCAATAATCAACACGTTTTATAAGAAAAAGCCAAAAAAAAGATGGACGTGGCGCTCACCGACCGGACAATATAAAAACGAAATAGATTTCATTCTCTCCAACCAACCGCAAATGTTTCAGAACATCGAAACACTAACTCTTAACTATCCGTCAGACCACAGACCGCTCCGAGCGACAATCTCACTCACAAAACCAATAAAAAGCAGAGCGAAATTTAAAAACCACCAATACAGCACACTCAAAAGTGAGGAAGCAATCCTACTATATAAGGAGAGTCTAAAAAATCACCTACCTGATATACACAACAGGGCCTTAAACGATTCTGTACAAGTTTATCACGATAAACTAATAGACTCTATCCAAACCAGCTTACAAAGTGCATCGAAAGCAGAACATACAACTAAAGACCGCAGTACATTATCAGATCGAACAAAAAACCTTATAAAAAGAAGACGAGAACTACAAAAAACTAAAAACAAAACACGAACCTTGAAAAACGAACTTAAAGCTCTATACAAACTCACAAGCAAATACATCAAAATGGATTACAAGAAACATAGAATAAAAATAATTAAAAAGCATTTAGAACTAAAAGGAAGCCTAAAAAAAGGATATAAAGAGCTTCAGACAAAAACAACATGGATTGAGGGTTTAGAAGAGTTGGGTCGAACTAAATACAGCCGCAACCGCATCATAAACATTGCAACGGACTTCTACAAAAATCTATACAAATCCACCACCACACAGAATCGTAGTGTTGTTTCCTACCCGAGCGAGTTCATAACCTTAACATGCAAAAATAATACTTACAAGGTAGAGCCAATAGACTGCAAGGAAGTTATAGAGGCAATACAAAAACTAAAACCCGAAAAAAGTCCAGGATCGGATAATATTACAAATGATGCTATAAAGACGGCCCACGCCATTCTCGCCGCGCCTTTGATAAACCTATTTAACCTGATTTTGGAAACCGCAGAAACACCTTCACAGTGGTCTGAATCCAACATTATCCTGCTCTATAAAAAAGGAGATCCTAAAGACATCGGCAATTACAGACCAATAAGCCTACTGCCAACTATATATAAACTCTTTTCTACAATAATAAACCACAGAATGAGTACTTCACTAGAGCAAAAGCAGCCCATTGAACAAGCTGGTTTTAGAAAGGGTTTCTCCACCATAGACCACATACATACTTTAGAGTTAATCATTGAAAAATACCTGGAATACCGTAGACCTCTGTATATTGCATTCATTGATTATCAAAAAGCCTTTGACACCGTTTCACACGAAAGCATCTGGGAAACATTGGAAGCTCAAAACGTAGAGAAAACATACATAGACATACTGAAAAATATATACAACAAGTGTACTAGTAGAGTTAAGCTAGAAACCATTGGTCCAAGTTTTCCAGTGAAAAGAGGAGTGCGGCAAGGGGACCCTCTGTCACCCAAAATTTTTATTGCGGTACTAGAATCCGTCATAAGCAAACTTGACTGGAACAACAAAGGTTTGTTTATACAAGGCAAATATTTAAACCACCTTAGATTCGCAGATGACCTAGTGCTGCTCTCAGAAACTACTTCTCAACTACAAGGTATGATGGAATCTCTTCACAATGCTAGTAGACAGGTAGGCCTTGAAATGAACATATCAAAAACAAAAACTATGTCAAACCACATAAAGACAAGCATAAAAATAGATGGAAAACCTTTAGAATACGTAGAACAATATATTTATTTGGGAAAACTGATAGGATTTAACAAAAATGGGAATAACCTAGAAGTAGAGAGGCGAGTCAAGAATACCTGGAACAAATACTGGAGTTGTAAAGAAATATTCAAAAGCGCTATGCCCATAAAACTAAAACAGAAGGTAATGGACTCATGTCTTACCCCTTGCTTGACATACGCATGTCAAACATGGAAATTCACCAAAAAAATAAGGAATAAAAAAATTACATGCCAAAGAGGAATGGAACGCAGCATGATGAATGTAAAAAAAACACACAAAATACGACACACAAAAATAAGAGCTAAAACAAAAACAATAGATGCTCTAAACCACGCTTTAAAATTAAAATTTAAATGGGCTGGTCACGTGGCGCGTCTCAAAGACCACAGATGGACCAAAACGGTTACATTATGGAAAGGCCCACAGGGCAATCGTTACAAAGGAAGACCTTACGCGCGGTGGGATGACGATATAAAGAAAATAGCGGGACAAAAATGGCCACTTATAGCTAAAGACCGGGAAAAATGGCAAACTTTGGAAGAGGCCTTCACCTTGAGGGGGGTTCCTGTTACCCAAGAAACTTAAAAATATTTATTCAGGTAAAACTTATTTTGTAAATAATTAATAGGAAATAAAAGGCTTTTTATTATTTATATATCATTAGTGACACTCACAAGATTAAGAAAAATTTATTGACGTAAGAGTAATCAAAATCGGCCCGTGGCTAGATCTCAGGGGCTCTACTCTCTAAGCACGAAGTCCGTAGTTTCGGCCGAAGTTACGGGCAGTTCCTACTCCTCATCACCTACGGACATAAGATTAGTTCAGGGCCCTACCTAAGAATAAATTGCAATACGATTTGACGAATGGGGTTCATTTTGAAGAATCGAACTACTTTCGGACGGGCCCGTATCTTCGTTGGCGGAGTTAGAGAGTAGGCCCCCTGGTCTCCAGAGGGCACAACGGAACAAACATACATACAGAAGCTAATGAACACATCATTACCCTTCGCAGACGGGTAAAATAGTTTTTATTTTTTTTGTAAAGTTTCCATACGATTGTCTTTTAGAAACTCAAATCACATTAATAAGCAACGGGTCATAATGAAAATCAGTTCAATATTAATATTGTAAGCCCGGGTAGTGTCTATGGCTTAAATGACTTTGTTTAGGTTAGGTTTGCATGATATATCATTTGACATTAGCGAGCAGGTGGCGTGAAAACTTTATTCATAATCTTTAACATACAGTTAGATACAGTACCCTAAATAAAAACAAAACAATACGACAACCGTAAAAATACAATTACCGATTTTCTATGCAGTGTTCTTCGGTTTTCTTGTGCTTAAATTTACATAATCCAATTACCTAAATCTTAAAATGAATGAAAAAAAAAACACAAATTACTGAAATTGTTATGATGACTCAAAAATAATTTTGCTGTCGAAGATAATTATTATAACACGCAAATCCTGTTTTTTTTTCGTTTGAGTCTTTACAAACCAATTTAAGTAATTTAAGAAGTTGAGCAGCTTATCAATTGATTTATGTTTTTGGTTTATTATTTACCTATTATGTATATTTTACGGAAACAATAAAGATAGCTCGAAATAGAACACTGTTTCCTATTTAGATCGAATGTCTGGTTTACTGTAAATTTATTTCGTAGTAAATCCACAAATAGAATTTTAACATCTTCCTACTGGTATAAATAGTATAGTTTTGGTTGGACATTAATAAACATCTACTCATTAAACCAGGGTACCTTTTTCTATAGGTACTAATATTATAAAGAGGTATTGTTAGTTTGTATGTATCTTTGGAACAACTGTTCCGATTACTTCCGATTGCAAAAACTCCACTAATGGGAAGTTAAAGTATTGCTGAGTGTCAAAGGATATTTTATGTTTAAACAAGAAATTTCACTCAGATAAGGTCGCGGCGAAGTATTCCTGTTTGAGCACCTATGCATTGAGCACCAAAGGTATTCCCATTTGAGCATCAATCAATATTTTAACGTGGTGCTCAAAGGGTAACAAAAAATAAAATTCCACTTTATTCCCCTTTGAGCACCTACGGCGCGGTAGCTGCTAGTGATGGGGTGTATAATAAATCATATCGATAAAAATAAGGTCTGAAGCTACTATTACATTTTTATTTTCTACGAAACGCTGCACGTCATCGCTTTTACGTTACAAACACTTCAAGAGTACAGTAAATGCACACTCATCTACACTACTTAAACATTCAGTTGTCTGCAACAACTAATTTTAGTGAAATTCGATACCGTTACATAAAGTTTACCTACATTATGTAGGTACATACATAGATAATTTGCATTGAATAGACATTCCTATCTTTTTTTAAAGTCGGTAAAGTATTTGACTTATGATTAGGTAAGCATTACCAGCAATTTTAATACTTAGTAGGGTTGATGTACCTACCTAGGGAATAATACGTTATATTATCTCCAAAACGACTTAAACATAATCAAAATTAATAAGGTGTGTCCTCTATGTAGAATAGGTAGAGGTAGGTGAGTAGGTATAGGTTTTCATATAAAAACTTTAAAAAAAAAACAAACAACCGACTTCCGAAAAAACACTACAAAGTGACAAATTACTTTAATTTCGGAAGTCGGTGTCTTTGGATATATGTATTTTAGTTTTTTGTCACCGCCTTCCGAAATTAAAGTTATTTGTCACTTTGTAGTGTTTTTTCGGAAGTCGGTTGTTTTTTTAGCTTTTTTTTAATTTTCAATTTTTAGTTACGGTATCTACCCCACACCAATTCGAAATTTCATCATCGTTGAGGTATTTTGAAAGTCTATCAAATCAAAACAATGCATAGGTATTTATGCGATAGCAGCAATCGCGATTGATTTGCTGTAATTTTTTGAAGAGTTCCGTTATCTGTTTCCGAAACTCACCATCAGATCTATATGAAATTTAAATGGTACCATTTCAGAATAAACCCCTTTCGAACAAAAAATAATTTTGCAAATCCGTTTACCTATATATGAAGGACTTATGCCCGAACATACATAAAAAATATATATAAACATGCCGAATTGATAACCTCCTCCTTTTTGAAGTCGGTTAAAAACAATGAGTGTGTGCAGGACCTCCACGACTTGATCCCACCGCCGCCCTTTTACTACCGGACTACCAGACAGACTTCAGGGTACCAACCGCACTTGGTTGATATCCTGACCAGTCGTACTCAGCGCTATTCCTCCACATTTATTATGCGCACAGCCAAAGTGTGGAACTCTCTGCCTGCGTCTGTGTTCCACATTTAATTCGTCTACCTTCAAAACAAGAGTTAACAGGCATTTTCTGGGCACTCTCGATCCATCATAGACCTCATCAATCGCTTTCCATCAGGCGAGATCGCGGTCAAGAGCTGGCCCATTTAGTAATTTAAAAAAAATCACCTTCAAACATAGACCTGGGTATTTTAATTTTATATTATTTCCTTAATTTTCTAGTACATACACACATAGGAACGGGTTAAGTGGTAGCAAAATACAGTGGGTTGTTTTCCACAATTTATTATTATTGATTTTTCCGAACAGTCCAGTTTATCGGAAGAACTACTACTGAACACTACAATGGGTTCAGTTTCACAATATCACAACAAGACTTATGAAATATATTCTAAAACCTAACCAGGTTACCTAATATCTAAATAAGTATGATCAATGAGTGTTTCTTTTTCGGTTAAATTGTTCCTGCGTTATAAGCACACTAACAGACAGCCAAACAATAACACGTTGCATTTTATATGCGCGAAAAATATACAAATCAAAAACTTAAATCTGAAAAAAAAAACAGAAAAGCAACCTCATAATAGCAAAACGTGGCAGACAAAAAGTAAGATTAGATAAATTATTCATAATCGTCGAAACGCGAGAAATGAACATTCTTCTCCATTATTGCAAATGTTGGCAAAGTTCAACATCTCAAGGTTATATGCCATCTAGGTCACGGGTACTCTAACGTTTCTATCCGAATTTGGTCTAAAACATATATTTAACAGTAGCCTTGCTAGCGGCTTTGCCTGCGTGGAGGTAGAAAATTATCGGACGGGAACGTACTGCCGGGATAAAAAGTATCCTATGTGTTAATCCAGGTTATAAACTATCTGTGTGTCAAATTTCATCCCAATCCGTTCTGCCATTTTTACGTGATTGAGTAACAAACATCTGAGCTTACAAACTTTAACATTTATATTATTAATAGGATATGATAGTTGGAACTGTTTTAAATTGAACATTTTGTCATGAATCGTTATAACATGTTACACTGTCTTATTACGAAGACTGTTGCTATTGGACACATAAGAAATCGTAGATACAGATTTTTTAATTGTGTACAATAAACGCCAGTAGGAACCTACCAGGTAAGAGGAAAAAGCTAGTAGCTAGACATAAGATGCTTGTCGGTTAAGTTTATTAAACCTTAAGTTTTGTTAGCATGCTTTCAGAATAGTTCCTATTACTTTAAAAACTAGCGTAGCGTTTCTTGTTTGCTTTATAAGAGATCTTCTTTTGCGGAGCTGAGACGGTTCCGTGAATCTGCTACAAATCTAAAAGCTGTATTTTTTGAACTCATTACAATTTTTAGTCCCGTCCTCTTTATCTGCTAATTTTATAAAAACAACATTATTTAAATAATTTGTAATTTTTGGTTAATAGGTATGTTCATAAATTAGACTGCCTGACCTTGAAAATCAAAACATGAAAAACAAAACAGTTTTAATTTTAAAACCAATACTTTCAAGATTGTTATATTCTCAAATAAAAAAAAGTTATAAATCCGTAACGTTCATAAAGTTACACTTCATTTAAGCAGATTATTTGTGCCCAAGTAGGTAAGCTTACTTACTTGTATATTACATTTAAATAATAATGTATTTAAACGCAGGAATATTGCATATCTACATAATTTTTATGTAAATTAAAGGTGGGTAGGTACTCAAGATCCATTTGTGGTTTACGAGATTTTAAGATCATTTCCGCGCAGCTGTCATAAGATAATGTGGTTTTTAGCATAGATATAGGGGAAATACAAATGAATATGACCACAGAGACATCCAATACCTACCTGCATGCCTATGACCATATAAAACAGTGATTAGTGGTCAGGAAGTACTTAAATGTTTTGCATCTTCTTTTTATTGTTTTCGTCATTATTTCAGCCGAAAAACGTCCACTGCTGGACATAAGCCTCCCCAAAGCGACCTCGACCAGTTCTCTGCTTCTTAGCACCCATTGTCTAACCGCTTTGACCGCAACCGTAGCCAAGGGCAAACGGGCCACTGGGTACTAGAGGCCGTTTTTACTTGGCGCTTGTCATTTTTTAGCAGGTTTTGCCATAACTGCCATGGTTGGGCAGCCGGGTTGGCGATCCCAGTGTATTGGTAAAATGCATAGAGAACGCTGCTGCCCATTCCTTAGCAAATCCCTTAAAGTCGCTTTTACAATACCCACGGGAAGAAATTTGATGGTGCTATTCCTTACGTCAGACACCACACGGAGCCAACAATAGGGTATTTTCCAATTTACAGCTGCCGTTAGACTATCGATGAGATATTTGATAAGTGTATTCAAAATTGAATAAATTTAGAAAATGTGTGCGGTATCAGCGGTATGTGCTTAGTCACAGCCTATCTGTAATCTAAACTTACACGGACAGACAACACGTATATGAGTACATGTTATGGTTAATTGTTCACAAATATATCATTATTTAAATTTAAAATAATATTTTTAATCATTATTTTAACATGGCAATAATCGGGCTCAAGCTGAAGACGACACTTCCATAAGTGTCACAGTGTGTACAGTCCCATGACTGAAAATCTTAATAGGTAATTAATTTAGCATGTTATAATTATGATATAATTATTTATAATTATGCGATAAATAATGGATGGCAGCAAACTATAACATTTTAAAACGTTATTATTATTTTATTAAGGCGCTTTTCCCTTTTTCATAGCTTTTCCATATAAGAGAGACCTTAGACTTTACCTACTACCTTCGAACCTCAACTTGATGCACCCAAACATGGGTTAACTATCCATAATAACAGGAAGTACATTGCAAAATATCAGTGATACCATAAACTTAAATGATATCTACATAATCTACATTATGCTCTTCGAAATAAATCAAAATTAAATGCTGTACGTTGGTAAAACCTGCGTTTCATTTAAGAACAACTGGACCAATTTGGTTATTTTAATTTTAAAAGGTTCGTTAAAATCAGTATTAGGTTTTTATGGAGAGAAAAATTTGAAGATAAATAAATTCGGGGAAAACTGAACGGTCGTTTTCTATGGGATTTTTGTATGAACGTTTGAAATAAAAATCTATTCGCCAGGACATCGTCGGTCGGGTCAGCAAGTTTAGAAAAGTTGTAATTAGCATATACTCATATCATACTGTTTCCACAGAATTTTCCATTCTAATGCATTTCGTGTTCTTTTTGTTCCAATTAAAAAATCTGTATCAGTGCACACTAGGCTCCAGAATAAAGTTTTATTTTAACTCACAGTTTTAAATAAATATTAGGTCTATGAAAACAAAAAACCGAATATCCTTACTAAAAATGATACTCCTTCAGACCTGAACTTTCGCCCATCAAGTCAACTAAGTACCTATCAAATAATTATCGTTTGACAGGCACTTAATTGGCGGATTGTGTTAATAAAACCTAGTATTTATTCACATTATCCGCAGCGTATAACGTTCATTGTTTTAAGTGCTTGACGCAATAACGCTGGATAACTAAGTTGAAATAAATAAAATGTCAATAAGTATAACAACAAAATAAAATGTCAATAAGTACAATAACAAAATCATACATCATCATTATCATTCTGTTGCCCTTAATGCCAACTTATTTGGGGTCGGCGCAACATGTAAAGATGTCAGCACTAACTGGTAGGATCCGCAAGTGCCGATGCCTGCCAGGAGTGCGGGTTGTTCGAGAGAGATACCGCAGCCCCTGGCACACAGGCAACTGAGGGAACACGGGTGGGTTTTAGTCGGTAAAAGTCTGACACGCCTTCTTGCTCCACCCAGAGCGGGAGAAGTTATTTCATGACTGCGGAGCAAAAAAAAAAAACCTGGACTTGACGGTCTGAAATCACCAACTCGCAGTTTTGTAGTGCGGTGTGTGTTAGGTGCGGTAAGTGAGTTTGTTGAACCACTTCTTAATCCCAGCTAAAGCACTAGGAAGTGGTGAAGGGCGGGCGTTTTGGAAGACTATCTTATGTAATTTTGACGTTCGAAAAGTGCTGATTCTCAGACTTATTTGAATAGAGAACTTTTGATTTTGTTTTTTTTTTTTGATGATCACTGACCATTATTTCTCTATAATAAAGATAAATAATGTAGTAACAGACCGCGAAGACTGGTGCGGGGGACAAAGTTCCTTGAAGGACTTGAGGGAGGCCTTTGTCCTGCAGTGGAGCAGAATAGCCTAATAAAAATAAACCATTTCTATGTCCATGAACCACGTTACCCGAATGATATGTAGGTATAAAAAGTGCTTTGCATATTAATGATATGCACTTAGTAACCGGCTGAACCAGCCACCAGTTACATATACACGTCGCGGCCGTACCTACTGATCAGGTTCACGCATATTTTGTTCTACTTTATTTTAAAAATACATATTATTATGTTTATGGCAATAAATAGGTGGGTTATTAACGTAAACCACTACGCGGGCCCAGTGTGGATTGGTAGTTGGTAGTCACATGTCTTCGAATTTTTGGTTTCTAGGACATGCTGGTTTCCTCACGATGTTTTCCTTCACCGTTTTGAGAACAGTGGTATTGAAATTGTTAACACAAAGTAAAGCGGGAGTCAGGACAGACAGGCTAGTGAGTTTCACATACATTTTAACATACTTTATGCCTTACCTGACCTAGGAAAAAACGGTCAGTATGGTATACTTTTAGTTCTGAAAAAACAGCATACTTAATTATCCTATTTTCAGTATTTTATGTTTCTGAATATCTTTTCATACCTACCGTTTACACCCATACAAAAAATTTAATACCCACCAAGTAATTAAAGCTATTATGCCTATAATAATTAATGGCACCCAGTGGCGTGCAGTCCATAAAGACAGAAAGACACTGCCTACCCTACCTAAATCAGATAAATATTTAAAACTTATATTATTTTTATCAAGAAACAACAAATCTTTATTAATAAATTAGCTCCACCTGTCGAGTGTCGGTCGTATCATTATTATCTATCATCGATACAATACCCGTTTTTTCGTACAATTTTACGCAACTTCGCATTGCGATGCACTAGCGCCGCTCAGTGCCGCGGGAAAGACACGAACTATTCGCGTCCTAATGTTTATACGTGTGCTCTCGTGTTCGTGCAGATTTATTGTGTGTACGTTCCTATACATACGTGGCACACAATGTAACAATTAACGCACACAACCGTATAGGGTAGTCACTGGCTTTTTACGCTTTTTACTCCACGACGAATTACGAAACTTACCAAAGTTTTCCGAACAAAATTGGTTAATTTATGCGACTATTTTAGCAAGTAGCATTGTTTCATTGAATTGTCGCTACATAAATAACCATTACTTTTTTGTTGTATTATTTTTATATTCCGATTTCCGACGCCTTTGTTTGTTTTGATTTATTTATTTTGTTAATTGTTTGTGAGCTAGGATATCATGTATTTAAGTTTTTAACGTTGATAATAGTGTGAAGAAAAATAGATAATATTCACTATGAAAGTTGTTCAGGTGTTGTGTGTATAGAGAAAATAAAAAAATGCTGCATTTAAAAAACTATATTTCGGTGAAAAAAAATTAAGGTAAAGTCAATAGTAAATTCAATACAAAACAATATGATACTTAATTGCCTCACAGGTTGCATGCTGTGTAGGTACAGCAATCGGTTATTCTGTTTTTTTTTTCGTGCCTACCCTGTCTAAAAACTGCACGCCACTGATGGCACCAGTTTATTACCATCGTTTTCAAAAATAGATTTAATAGCAGAGGTTTTACATAGCCACGGGAATACCCCTCAACTCAAGATATGACCGGTTTATCAGATTAGTAGATACCTACGTCAGCAGTGGACTCATTTTATTGTCGTTGATTTAAAAGAGAATGTTGGTAAAACTTGATGATTTGTAGCGGAAAGAATGAGGACTGTCTGTGACTATGTATAGGTAAAAAAACCGGCCAAGTGCGAGTTGGACTCGCACACGAAAGGTTCCAAAAACAATGGAGACCCTTTTAATTTTAAACTTTGTTTTTATAATTTTGTAATAGCAGCAACAGAAATACACATTCTTTGAAAATTACTACTATTATGGATCATGAGATACAACCCGCTGACAGACAGACGGACCGATGCACGGACGGACGGAGATGGATAGCGGAGGCCTAGTAATAGGGTCCCCTTTGTTAGTAAGTCCCCTAGTAATAGGGCCCCCTTTGTTAGTAAGTCCCCTAATAATAGGGCCCCCTTTGTTAGTAAGTCCCCTAGTAATTGGGTCCCCTTTGTTAGTAAGTCCCATAGTAATAGGATCCCCTTTGTCAGTAAGTCCCCTAGTAATAGGATCCCCTTTGTTAGGAAGTCCCCTAGCAATAGGTTCCCCTTTTTTAGTAAGTCCCTAGTAATAGGGTCCCCTTTGTTAGTAAGTCCCCTAGTAATAGGGTCCCCTTTGTTAGTAAGTCCCCTAGTAATAGGATCCCCTTTGTTAGTAAGTCCCCTAGCAATAGGGTCCCCTTAGTTAGTAAGTCCCCTAGTAATAGAGTCCCCTTTGTCAGTAAGTCCCTTAGTAATAGGATCCCCTTGTTAGTAAGTCCCCTAGTAATAGGTTCTCCTTTTTTAGTAAGTCCCTAGTAATAGGGTCCCGATGGTTACGCTTCGGGTACGGAACACTAAAATACCAACGTTCGTATCTCAGTCATACACATGACGTCGTCGTCGTCTCCGTCGTTTACATGGCTAAACCGCAGGACGGTTTAGCTTGTTGTGATATTTGGCTTAGAGTAAGTAGCTTGTTCCGTGAAGAAGCTCGTGGGCATACTTTTCTTTAAACTATCTCTTGAAAAACGTGCGTGCGTGTGTGTTAAAGTTCATTCAGGATATTTCGAAATACGCTCAATTATGTGATTCTACGCTTTATACCTACTGTAGTTTATGTAGTTAAGTATACGTTGGTTTCTTGTTGCTAATTTGTATAATAATATGTTCATAAGGTGCTTTTTTTATTTCCTCGGAGTCCGGGTCCTTATACTATTACCTTAGATGTGAGTTTCTGCTACAGTGTTAATTAAAAAACCACATTGAATGAATGCCTTAGCAAATTGAAAGACAAATATTTAACGTTATCAAGAGGTTCGGAATTAAGGGGCTGGACAGACGAACGTAAGCAACTCAAATATTTGTCTTTGATCATAAATGTTACCCCCCCCCCCCAGTGGGTTCCCGCATTGTCGTTGCGGGGGGGCTCAGTAGCTGTGGTCCGTTCCCACGGTGAAGCAAAAAGGAACCCCAAGGTAGGGCCGCTCGTCAGAGCTTTTGTCTCCAAGCAGACGACGTAGCGGCCAAAAAGTAGGTTGCGGTGAGGTGCACCGCAACTGAGGCGGGCCGCGATGTCGAATGGGAGGCATCGGCTGAGGGTTACAGGCTGCGGCGGAGGAGAAGTGCCGTTACTTCCGAGTAGCGCTCTTCCCGTTCCGTGGCCTGGACGGGGCCGCACCGTTTGATGGCGGACGCGGTGGGGCCGCAGGGGAAGAGGAGTCTCGGTTTAGCGTTGGCCGCTCTCCCTATCCCCTGCGGCCGAGAAGTGGTAGGCGGCGGGGCCACTGCGCTGACCCGTCGCAGTTGGACCAAGGGTGCCAGGGTAGTCTGGGGCACTTGTGCTGCTTGGTTCCTGGGGTGGTCACGGCGTGCCATGTGTCCTGGTGCGCCGGACTGGTGGGGTCCGCAATGCCGCCGATGCCTGCCAGGGGTGCGGATTGTTCGAAAGAGATACCGTCGCCCCTGGCACACAAGCAACTGATGGATCACGGGTGGGTTTTAGTCAGCCACCACCCAGAGCGGGAGAAGTTATTGGATGATTTCCCACCCTCAAAAAAAAACACATAAATGTTACTGACGGAAAATTATTTATTTATATTTTGCCTGACATCTGGTTAGCCGTAGATAGGTTGTCATTTGATATAAACCTTTATGGATTGTGATAATTTCGTAGATTTAAAAAATAGGTACTTAGGTATACCACGCTAATAAGCACATAAAAGGGGAAACCTCACTATCATCATAATAATGTGACTGAGGGATATAACTAATCGATACTTAGTTAAAGGTAACTACTAACCTTTAAACGACCAATTCTTGTATATAAATAATCTGAATCTCGGAAACAGCTCCACCTATTTTCATGAAATTTCTTATGCAGGGGGTTCCGAAACCCGAAATCCCCACGAAAAATTAAACCTAGCTAGATCGATTTATCGCACCCGAGGGCGATAAATCGATCTAGCTAGGTTCCATTTTTAGAAAAGATCAAAAAAAAAAACGAGCAAAGCTCGGTCATCCAGATATTACCACTTTATTCGAAAGCCATTGCGATGGCTTCGCCCGCGTGGATATCAAAAATTATCCCATGGAAACCTACTACCGGGATAAAAGTATCCTATGTGTTAATCTAGGTTCTGTGAGTAAATCTCATCCAAATCCTTTGAGTAGTTTTTGCATGGAAGAGTAACAAACATCCATCCATCCACACAAACTTTCACATTTAGAATATTATATAGTAGAAGTAGGATTAGTAGGAGTGTACTAGCGTTAGCACATAACATTATATATATTATATCATTATCGCATTTCATCGAATAGCTCTGAAAATGCTACAAGACACTCCTGCCTGTCACTTACAGGGCAAAGGCCTTCCAGGGTGTTTCTCCCATTTCGTGCAAATCACATGTTCACCTGAAAATACACAAATCTACACGTTCTTAAGGCCCATAGTATCCTCATCTCCCGTTGGTATGCTAAAGCACGACTGCCATGCCGCCCGCGCCCGCGCAGGGCCCCTCTGAGCCTTTATCTCAAAATGGGGATATTCCTTTGATTAATTTACAATTGTGCTTCGGCGATTCTGTGGTACCTCTAACTATCTATTTTTCAGTGTATTTTTTTTTCCAAATACCGAAGCCGTTTAGTAGGAGTATGGAATAGAAACCAAAATATTGCGTGTTGGAAAATATTTTTTACAGCAAAAGTATTAACCATACAAAAAAAGTACTTCGGGCAAAATGATCTATATGAATCTATAGCAAAATCATATATTTTTCAAATCTTCAAGACAAGCCGTTAATGAGCAGTACGGTTCATAAAGTGACCGTGTTACGCTACCAAAAGGGACGTAGGCCCTTAAGCGACTAATTATTTTTTTATTATTGAGGTGAGTTAAAAAGGTGTATTTGCCATTACATTTTGTTTTTGTTACATGAGTATTAAAGTATATTAAAAAAAAATGGCCCAAATGTCTTTACCAACACCGTGTACAATATGATTTTTTTCGATTGACTGAATATAACAAAATAATCTGATGCTTCACTATGTTTTATTGTAAAGAAATGTTTGAAGTACACACAAAGCTATACAACTATTTAAATAAAAGTTATTTTACGATTGTTACTTGTACACGGAGAAAAAACATTTTTGTAAAAAAAAACTCATTACATTCATGCAGATTGAAATAGGGAAAACCGCCGGTATAATACGAACGAGCGAAGTTCTTGTACTTCACCCCGTGCTTGGTGTTCAAGGTGCTCCCCCGAATTCGACCATCAAACGTTGAACAAGATGAACCCGTGCAACTTTTTTTTTAAATTTTATCAGCACGACATTTTAAGTTTTGTAAGGATTTTTTTTCATTACCATTTAGAAAATTACTTATTGTGTTGGAGTATTTTTGATGCCAACATAATCATAATCGAGTTCAAATAGTTTTAAAATATTAAATACAAAATATAAGTAAGTAAGAGGTAAGTTTGTAAATTTTCATTGTGTATCGATATAATTTAAATTCTTTTTTGTTAAATGTTTATGTGTTTATTAGTTTTAGTCGAAGAATATTTATGATTCAAATAATTAGCAATGTTACCTAAAATAACTTAATTTAATTAATCTATCGTTATTCGAGTTTGAAAATTACTTTTAATTTTTTTATATACAACCTCAATGTGAAACAATTGTTATATTTAAATCTCCATTACCAGTTTAAATTTTTCATTACCATAATAACAAGTAATTACCATATTAAATTCATCATTACCATACCCAGGAAAACTTATAGGTCCGTATCTCCGGCAGTTTTGCGTATAATGTAGTATATTTTAAATCAGGATGTTTATTTTTCATGTAGTTTTTCGTAAAACGTAAGAAAAAATTGAAATATTTTTCTCGCAACTCCTTTGAAAATGCACGAAATACGAGAAACACCCTCGATCCCTTTCTCCGTCCAAACCTCTGTAATTTGTGCGTTTGCTACCTATGTTGCAATATCACCTCAATAACATGCTTTGTTTCCGAAAATCTATTACTTAATAGTCAAATAATTCACGGCTAACACAAGAAAGTAAAACTGACTGTGCAAAGTCGGGACCTACCAAAAGCCAGTTAACACTTTTGACCTGTTTCTTACTAAGACTTGTCTATAAGATTAAAAGTTTCTTAAAATCCTTCAAAACGTATAAAATTAAGTTTTGTTGCAGAGTTACAAAGTTTAGTAGTCAATTAACTGGGATCTAGTTAAATAACAACATCCTTGTTACAAGATAAAATAAAATGCAGATTGCTACAATTAACCGACCATTAATTGGGTTTTTTACTATTATCTTAACTTTACTACTAACACACAAGCAGGTAGGTACATCCATATTTCCAACTATGAAATATTTCAAAACTTCTTTACAAATGTTTTTTTTTTATGAATTCCGCATTGCCGGCATTAATAGCAGTGATGATTAATTTGATTATTTTCTTAACATTGATTAATGTAAGCCTAATTACACTGGCTCGTTCACTAGATTTTATATCAATATGGAATTTTGACTAACTGGACTACCTAGGTATCGAGTCTGAAGAAAGACAAGATAAACGATGCCGATGACTATAGAACCAAGCGTACTTGTGACATAGACATGTACTAAACAATATTGTTTAAGCCTCTGCAATATAAATATCATTGGCCGCCTAATCAGGGGATGCCTACTCCGTGGGTTTTCTGGGGCTCCAGAACCAACGAAAGGTAGTTAGTGGATGTGAAGCACCCATGAGCACAGATATCAAATCTGATAAAAGAATCGGCTTTGACCGACAACTCTTTAACATCGCTCGCTTACTTACGTTATTACGTTGGTTACTATAATCTTTTAAACGAGATGCTAACATATTCTTACATTGTAGATTTTCTTCATTCTAAAGCTTTTCTGTATAAGTGAGCAAAATAATTCCTATTTCTGTATGAGGGGTCAAAAGAAAAAAAAAAAGAAAAAAAACAAAAAAAAACAAACTCCGCCACTTCGACATATACGAGGCAAATTTTTTCGAGATTGCTTCGCCCGCAGTTCAGGTTTCGGATTCGCCACCACAAACTCGACACTAATAACATGTTTGTTGGTCGGTTATCCCAACAGTAATAAAAACATCGTTAGGAAACCGACCAATTTTCCTAAAAACTGTTTCAGGAAAATTTTGGTTAGTTTAACTAGATATATTAAATATGTCATTAAACATCCTTACCTCACTACCTGTCTGTTCGCTTAGCATGAATTTTACTAGATTGATTTAGATACGATTTTTAAGATTAAATAAGATTTTAGGGCTTTAGAGAACGATGAGGTTTTCTAAATGTTGGTACCCCAGCACCCGATATTTATGAATTAAATAACTATAGAGCTAATGAACTTAAGATGAGCTTAAGACTAGCGACAGGTGTCCTTACTCCTAACCTGCTTTTCTGCTTTTTCTATAGAGACTGACAACTAATAATTTGACATTAAAATTAATTAGGTATTAATATGCGAGATTTGTGCGACGTAATTAATTTCCAAAACCAGTTGAATATTTGCTCATCAAACCTTGAAAATTAGGAAAGGTAATATATAATAAACGAGTTTTTTAGTAAAAAGGTATTTATGACTGGACTTAATACAATATTAATAAAAAAAGGTACAGATTGCGGGACTTGAATGAAAATCACGTGATTATTTTAGTATTAGGTCCTTACATGCGAAATTGGCGTCTTATATGGAAAAACCAAAACAATTTGTTTTAATGAAATTATATGTTCAATCAATCAAAGTTTGTACCATTGATATCTATGCACTTTTGTATGTAGTTGTTACTTTACTGAAAAAAATGTGGAAGCGACAAAATCTTTGAAGGCAGTTTCGACTGCCTCATAGGAATTGTATTTTATAACCAACGAAAAAACGGAGGAGGTTATCAAGTCGACGCGTATATTTGTTTTTTTTTTTAATGTTTGACCACGCATTGCTTTTTACAGAGTAGTCTGATTTTGATAATTATTTTTTCTCCTAGCAACACCAATACTAGATATTCCAATGGCAGCTCCTCTAATCAGTGAGCGTCTGCAGTGTGTTGTCAAACGTTGTCCTGATGCAGCAGTAGGCTAGAGCAATTGACCAGTCTTGGTTATATACCGGCTAACTTTTATATCATGTTTTGCAACTGTTGACCATACAGATCTCCGTAATCGTCTTGCCAGATCTTCGGAAGCTGTGGTGGAAGACATCAGCACTGGTCCACCAGACAATTACTAGTACCTTTTTCTGAGTCAAGTTTCGCTTGGGGCAGGATTTGGCCGGTTTAACTTGTGACGAGTGTTACTGATTATCGTAAGTATAGGATGCATTATTCATCACAAGTAACAATACGATTCAAAATCCCCTCGATATTGAGACAGTTGAGTAATATAAAGCAGCACTCGACGCGTATTTGTTGGTGTGCTTAACTCAATTCATGCAGTACCCATTTTTCAAGCATTTTCTATTTGTTACAAGTGAATTTAGATTGTTTTATCACTCACACAAAGCCAGCCGCTAACTCTGACGTAGTTTGCGATGGATCCGCTTCCACAATCACTTTTAATTTTTTATTGTCAACTTCGGTCTTTCCGGCGCGGCCGTCCTCGGTGTTTGTTTTCCATCCAGAACGAAAATGTTGAAACCAAAAACGTACCGTGTTTCTTTCACAGTAGCTTTCCTATAGTATAATCAGCATAAAACGTTTCCACTGCCGAGTCACAGGGGCCCTCTCTGTGAGAGCGAGTGGGCCGTAATACACCACGCGGGCCCAGTGTTGGTTGGTTGTTTGTCACATGTCTTCGAATTTTTTGGTTCTAGGACATGCCGGTTTCCTCACGATGTTTTCTTCCACCGTTTTGAGAGCAGTGGTAATTAAAAATGTACACAAAGTAAAGCGTATCCTATATCTGGGTTCGAACCTACGACCTACAACTTGTAATTAGGTACCGGCCGTTGCCAGTGAGCCACCACTGCTCATCCAGCATCCCCATACACATCGTTAATCCTCTGAGCAGTTTCTGAAGCGCTGCTGCCACGGTGGAACTCGTATTCGTAAATAACGCGATATTTTAAGTTTTCCATATTGTGAACAGAACGATGTCAAAGAAAATTTAAATGGCGTGAAAACAAATGAATCACTAAACTTGAAACGCAAATACATACACCTAAATTTGAATTTGGAATTCCTAACCAAACGAATTGAGATTAAAGTTCGACAAAACGCCAAATTTATAATATGTGGACCTAATATATCGTTATTCGATTTTGAAGAATTTGGGAAAAGTATTAGTTTTCATCATACAGCACAACAGTAAAACTAAACACGCGAAAGACAACAAAAAGAGGTAAAATGTGCGGTCTGGGTATGTGGGTACTAGGTATACCTAGAGCTTCAATGATTCAAGCTGTTTAGCCTTCCCCAATGTTAGGGTCAGCTCCCAGTCTAACCGGAAGCAGCTCGGAATACCCGTATTATACATAGAGCAGTCGCTCTATGTAAAATATTAGTACCTACGTGTAGGTTAGATAGGCCTTCACAACCCAGTACAGTAATGGGTAAGACGATACCATTTGATAGGACTGGTTGTCAGACTTTATGGCTCCTGACTACCCATCGACTGTTAACGATCTCCGAATAAAAACCGGGCCAACGGCTTAACGTGGTTTCCGAAGCACGGAGGTTTAGGGGTAGGGGCTCTCTAAATGTAACGGATGGTCACCCATCCACGAACCGACCGCGAAAGACGTAGCTTAACCTTCGATTGGCCTGTGCAGCTGTTATTATATAGCCATTATATAGCTAATGATTCGTGGGCTTTATAAAATGTGTTCTAAGCTAAGTATGACATCTTTGCATAAAACCTATTGATCTCCATCGCTAACATAGTGTAGTTATTACATAGTGTAGATAACTCGTGTATGTAAAATTACTCTGCAAATGATTGGTCCATCATTTTGCCAAACGTTTTATAGTTTTACGAAATAACATTACAGACGTGTTCAATAAATGCAACTTTGTTTGGGTTCGCTGTGCATGGAATATTTATGATTAGTCAGAGTGAATGTTTGTTTGTTTGATGACTGACATTTACAGTAAATATTCAGAAAGGCGAGACGATAACAAACAAAACCTTCAGTGGTTATTACATTATCCAACTTGTAGAAGAGTTTCTACAAGTTGGAAAATGTAAATCTCCTAATTAGAGTAGATATTCGTTAAAGTTAACGAATACTCTAATTAGGAAATTGGAAGGTAGTGATCAGACTAGACTAAATTGAATTCTAAATAGGACAGATGTGAACTCAAATTAGATTGGGTTGCAACAGTTTAGGAAGTAGTGCGGTCGGGATCTTGCAATCGCACTAAATCGGAATCTAACTGTTCTAACTTTTTTTTTTGGATGGGAAATCATCAAATGACTTCTCCCGCTCTGGGTGGAGTAGGAGGGCGTGTCAGACTTTTACTGACTAAAACCCACCCGTGTCCCTCAGTTGCCTGTGTGCCAGGGGCCGCGGTATCTCTTTCGAACAACCCGCACCCCTGGCAGGCATCGGCCTTTGCGGACCCCACTAGTCGGTGCTGACATCTCTTTGAGGCGCGCGTGGAACACAACGCGCCGTCGACTCGGAACTATTCTAACTTCGATTACATCTTTCGATTTCCCATTTAGATTTTCTACAAATTGAATAGTGTAATAAATGTTGATATGTTTAATAGAAGGTACCTTTAGTTGTACCCATGTTATGTTGTTTTGTTCGTTCTACCAGATTAGTCATGCAGATTAATAAATGGATTAAAAAGGTCGAATTATTTTTAAGAATCTTAAGCTTGAGAATAGGAAAAGAATTTCCTAGAACTGGTATGTAACTCGCTTAGCAACTTAAAAAACTGAGCATCAAGGACAAAACTACAACCGACACCTCTTCAGCTATTCATTTTATTACAAAGTTAACACAACAAACTAATTTAAAAAAAACACAGCCACCAACGAAAATACCTAAAACAGTAATAATATTATTTATAGCAAAAAAACTCTCTAAGAAACCACAATACATCCACAACTCTACACGTATCGATTTAATTTATGCATAGATTCATCGTTTCCTACTCATCATTAATTGAGGTAAATTTCCGTACCTTTACGATATCCTGCTGTATTTGTGGAAAATCCAACCAACACGATCTTTTCCATCAAGAAACAATCGAAATGAAGTTAGAAGCAGCTTTGTGGTGACCACAGCCAGTGACGTTAATTATTTATTTATTTATTTATTCATAGGAGAACCACAAGCTATAATAGATAGATGAAAATTGTATATGTAACATTAAGCCAAATACAGGTTCTCGCGGATAAAAATAGAAAATAAGTTGTAGAAATCTTATGATCACTAACAAGCACGATAGAAATGAATTTAACAAAAAATTAAAAATGAAAAGTTACGCATATAACCTAACGTCGATTTCATAACTGAGTCGGTGTTTTTCCGAATCATTGAATTATGTACAAAAAAACTAATCGAGTAACAAAAAACGGAATATCCCAAGGAAGGCGTCTCGATCGGTATAATTATAAACCGCTGACGCAATGGAGAATTATTTTTAAATAAGTATGAATTGTTGCAAAAACCCATGTTGAATGCCAATCCCGAAATATTCCGCGACAAACAAGTCTATTTTCAGAGAGGTATATGACCCAGGTTCTTTATTTCTTTCCCACAGGCGACAGGGCTATGACGTCAATGCCTGGCAACCAGATTAAAGGTCCCTTCGCATCGTGTTGGTCTCGCGTCGGCGTTGATAGCAAGTCTCTTTTTACACCTGACATGCAATCATACAATAAAAAATACTGCAAAATGCCAGGCAGCTGATCCTTTCTTAGTTTTTAATACTCAAAATCATAATGTTTCTTTCTTTCAAACCTAAAAAATGCGTCCGCGCAACCCCAAAGTGACGTATACGCCGCTACGCTTCGGCCGTGCCGTGCATATGCTGCTACGCCGCGCCTACGGCATGCCTACGCTGCTACGCTGCGCCTACGCTAGCACCCAGTGCAAATAAACTTTAATTCACATATCTCTAACTCCTTTAATTTGACCATTATCTCGATTCAATTACGTATGTATACTGCCTATATATTCATTTTGCAAATGCGCAGTGTATTTAATAGTCCAACATACGTCAATGGTTCAACAGATATCTAGTACCTAGGTTGTTTTTACAATTTCCAAGTGGCATCGTTCCACTGACTTGACGCTTGTTTCATATCGTAGCTTTATTTATTTACAAAACACAATACATAAATAAGCATAAAAACAATAACTATAAACTAGTACATCTTTACATGGTTTACAACAAAGTCGCTTTTCGTGTCTGTACGCTTAGATCTTTTAAACTACGCAACGGATATTAACGGGATTTTTATTAATAGATAGAGAGATTCAAAAAGCAGGTTTATATGTATAATACACCCACTACCACGCGGGCGAAGCCGCTGGCAAAAGCAAGTATTTTATAAAACAAACCCAAAAACTACTGCAGACAAAGCGACGGCGTCGTGTTACGCTGCGAGGTGTCGCGTAGCTGGCCGCGGTAACGCCGATACAGCACACCTTTCAGACAAAACTCTTCCTGAAGGAAGGTCACCAAATGCTGAGTCCGAACACGCATCACAAAAGACTTGAAATTGGAGTTATGGCGCTTCTAACTTCTCCACCCTCAAGGTCCATTTGGTCTTCACCCGTATGTACTCTACGAGGTCCTCAGTCATCGTAGAATGGTGCAAACGGGACACGTATAGCAGCGTCGTCGGTACTGCAGGACGTAGCAGTATGTTAGATCCTGCCAGTTCCGTCCCACACTGGTTGCGATAAGTAGGCTAGGCTTTTTTTTATATTACGGTTACCTAATAATTCACTTATTAACCGACTTAAAAAAGGAGGAGGTTCTCAATTCGACTGTATTTTTTTATGTCTGTTAGCTCAGAACTTTCGACTGGGTGAACCGATTTTGATGATTCTTTTTTTATTTGAAAGCTGGTGCTTCCCGTGTGGTACAATTTATAGATCTGATGATGCGTTTCGGAGACAGACAACGGAACGCTTCAAAATATGACAGCAAATCAACCGCGATTGCTGCTATCGCATAAATATGCATTATTTTTACCCCAAGGATGATGACATTTCGAATTGGTGTGCGGTATGTAAAAAATAAAAACATTTTCCAAAAAAAAAACAACCGATTCCCAAAAAATTACTACTACAAAGTGAAAAATAACTTTTTCACTTCTCATGCTCTAAAAAGACATCATTATAGCCCTACGAAGCGGGACTAAAGTGACCACTTTAGTCCCTAGGGAGTAAAAAGTAATTCGTTTTTTAATTTCCTTCATGTGACATAGACAAACTCAAACAGCCAGTAAATATACTATTATCTGTGGAGTGTGGACTATCTTCATTGCGAAAATGTTGAGAGTTTTAGTTCCATGGTTTTTGCCAAGGTGGCGCCATGTGTTTTAAATTGATAATCTGTTACTGGTTTAGAAGAAAAAAAAGACCGCGAAAATTTCAGAATTTTTGTCGAGTGTAAATTTGTTCGGCTTTAAATAAATTTATTAAGAATGTCCAGTGACAAATATTATGTTCCTTTATATTATGTTCCTTGGTGAAGAGTTTGACGTCAAGCAAAGAGCAAAAGACATACCTAATTGATATTGTGATTTTTATTTTATTAACCGACTTCAAAAAGGAGGAGGTTCTCAATTCGTCGGAACCTTTTTTTTTTTTTTTTATGTATGTTCCCCGATTACTCGAAGATGGCTGGACCGATTTGGATTTTTTTTTGTTTGAAAGGGTATACTTCCCAGGTGGTCCCATGATCATCAAGTCAGGATCTGATGATGGGATCCTGGAGAAATAGAGAGAACTCTTCAAATTTTATAGGCACCGCGAAGCGATTTAGGTATTTTTTGGAAGAGTACTTTCTCGGAGTGGTCTCATTTCAATTTGGTGAAGATCTGATGAAGAACTTTGGAGATAGGCAACGGAACTCCTCAATAAATGGTAGCAAATGGACTGGGATTGCTGAAATCTCATGTCTGTCTATTGTTTACACCATTTCATAACATAAGATCACGCCGGTACGCTGTGAAGGGGTAAGCACATGTGAACCACTAAAAAGTTAAAAAAAAAACTTTTTCCAAAAAAAAAAAAAACAACCGACTTCCAAAAAAACACTACAAAGTGGTAAATAACTTTAATTTCGGAAGGCGGTGACAACAAATTCAAATTCAGCTCCAAAGACACCGACTTCCGAAATTAAAGTTTTTTTTCACTTTGTACTGTTTTTTTGTTAAGTAATATTTATTAGGTAAGTACATGTTTTTGTACTAAATTGACTATTTTTCTCGCACTCGAAGTGAAAAGTACAGTTTGCACCTCGAGACTAAACGCCAACTTAATATACCCTCGGTTTCATTGACTCCCTCGCACGCTCGGGAGTCAAACCACCTCGGGTATATTATGGCTTCGTTTAGTCCCTCGTTATAAAATATACTATAATTTCGGAAGTCGGTGAATGGTGACATGAAAATTAAAATACATATCCAAGGTCACCGACTTCCGAATTAAAGTTATTTTTCACTTTGTAGTATTTTTTTGGAACTCAGTTTTCTTTTTTTTTTTTCAAATCGGTAGATACCTACTTGGTAACAAGTTTGTGTTTATGTACTTTATTGCGAATATACCATCATCATCTGCCTAGCCTTTTCGCAACTATGTTGGGGTCGGCTTCCAGTCTAACCGGATGTTACTGAATACGAGTATTTTACATGGAGCGACTGCCTATCTGACCTCCACTACCCAGTTACTGCGTAATACAATACCCCTTGGTAAGACTGGTTGTCAGACTTTCGGGCTTCTGACGACCTGTAACGACTGGTAACGCTTATTGCGAATATACCAAATCAACTTAATTTGAATCAAACATTTACCGGGTTCGTGACCCGCTATGACAACTCATTGAAGATTTTTGACATAAATTAACTTTAAGTACTGCTGGATACAATTAAAATACAAACATAGCCAACGTGAAGTAATAGAATAAGCAGGTACGTACGAAGTAATTTGAATAGTCTTAGAAAAAACTGCGAAATTAAGTTTAAAAAATCTTAATTCGCCATTTCATACACGATACCTACGGTAACTTGAAACCGGTTGGAAAATACTGTTCCTAGTTCAAGGTGACGTTAATTTTGGGTTTTTACGGAACATTATAATAACAAGCCAATAATAGATTATACCTCCGATCCAGTTACCGCTAGATCTCATTTGATGATTTATGAAACCCAAGACAACAACAGTATGTTAAATGAAAAAGATTTGCATTTCAAATAAATAATGTGTTTAGAATTAGAAGCCAAATATAATTGGAGTTTATAAATCACAGATTACAGGTTTCCACCTTCACGTAAAATAGCGAAACGACGTAAGAATCTTAAGGTGAATCTAGTCGACATTTTTTCCATACAAACTTCCGGAGTGTATTATTCCACTGTTCGACAATGTACATCATAAATTAAATAAGGTATGATTTTGTCTCATTATTAATATTCTCTGTACGGAAACAGTTTAGTAAAATAAAAGCCATTAAAATTTAGGAGCCAACAAAGATTAGTTTTTCTTGCTAATTTAACCTAACTTTGGGAGTGTTGTAATAAAAGAAGTGTAAAATCTCCAAAACCAAGTCGGTACTATAGGGATCGAGGGGATCTAACTATAAATAAAATAGTTAATAGTGTTTAACACGTGACTCCACGTATATTATGAGAGAGGTTTATATATTTATAATAAGGCCGCGCCTAATACAATCAATTATATTTTCTTCAGGATAAACCCCATCCTATTCTCATTGAAGGATAGAGCCTTAGAAACATCATCTTGATAGTTCAAATGTGACAGTCAATTCATTACCGGCCTGTATTAACATAAAGGTTGCATTCTATAAGCAACAAACCTTTACAGTACCGACAAAGTTCAATAAACTTTATTGGTTATTGATTTATGCAGTGTTTTTTTTTCATAAAACGCGATCTTCCGAAGGACTTTCTTAATTTTTTACGCGCATGTTTTACATAATTATCTTGCTTGTCACTCAATAACGCTGTGCGTGTAGACTAGCATCTAACTGCTCATCACTGATACTACGAGTACCTCTGTCACAGAACACGATGCCTGGTAAGACAGCGTACTTTTTGGCCAGGCCCACCAGTGAGTTCGAACCCGCGACTAGATTCCCCTTAATATTGTTTTAGTAAAAAAAGAAAAATACCGTCTTCGCGTTATTTTTATAATCATTTATTATGTACGACATATTTAGTTCCTACAACCACATTTACATAAGTAAACTAGTCGCGAGAACAAACAAGTAATTCACGCAAAGTGCCCGCACACATGGATAAATTCATACATAAATCCTTGTATACATGTGTTATGAGTACATGTGTATAAGTAGGTAGGTAGGTACATACATTTATAATGGGCAAGGCTTCTGAGAGTTCCGTTGTCGACCGTGATGATAATTTCGTCCGCATATATGTCACGGCTTGTTTCTTTTAATTTATACGTAATGACTAATGACAATGATGACGTGAGGACAAAATATCCGAAAATCTGAATTGTAACGAAAACAATACCTCCAATGGATTTTCAAGAGGCTTACTATTCACGTGACCAGAGAGGACTGGCCTGTTTTCTTGAGCAAATAATCAGCATTGCCATACAATGGGGTGCTGCCAGTCAATTGGCCATTTTCCTTTTGACAGCGATGCGGATGAATATTTTGATGAATATTTTGTACCCATAAGATACTGGATCGTAAATCCTAGTTGTGAAATGTGGTTCATATGTGTCACTGGTACTCAAAACTGTCCTAACTAAATCGTCTGTATGCCGTCGTTTACAGACCGTCGAAGATATTCCGGACACACACAGTCAGATACAAAAAAGAAACAAAATATAATCTGCTAATGAAAACTTAGGGTATGCTGCTAATAAAAATGTTTTCACACATTGCAATGGCTAAAACGTTTTCTTTTGAGAAAATCACACCGCACTCAATCGCACTTAATTGATAATTGGAAAAACTAACGTGATGCCGGATAAACGTCTTTTGTCTTTTGAGCTTATGTCGTAAAAGCATGATCAATGCTTTATGTCTGTCTTTCTGTCTTCCCTGTATGAGAAGAGGTCTTTGCCGTGCTGACAATAAATGGGTTGTATTATTATTATTATATTATTAAGTCATAATGCACATACAGCAATGAAGAGATCCGTAGGAGAGCCAACGTAACCCACATAGCCCGCAGTATTGCCAAACTTAAGTGGCAAAGGGCAGGGCACAATTCTTCGCAGAACAGATAGCCGATGGGGCCGAAAGGTTCAAAAGTGGTGATCCCGTACTGAAAGACATAGCGTTGGAAGGCCTCCCACAAGGTGGACTGATGACCTGGTTAAAGCCGCGGCAATCCGCTGGATGTGAGAAGCAGAGAACGAGTTGTGAAGTGGCGGTGCTTGGGGGAGGATTATGTCATGGACGACTTCTCCTGAAATAATGATGATGATGATGGTGATGATGCACATTATTTAGCCTGATAAACATACCTCTTGACTAGTTGTGGTGTCGCGTCTCGGGCAGCTAGTTGGGAAACCTAATTTTCCATGCAAATGAATAATTACTACCGAATTTACAAGGTATAAAATGAATAAAAAATCTAATTTAAAAAAAAATTGTCAGACAAGTTTTTGCTAAAGCATGTCTTAAAACATTCACAGTGCTCAAAATTTGGAAGATATTTTGCATAGTTAATTTATTTATCTTAGTGAGACTTACCGGTTTCACTCATTCATTACACATCCTTGGCTTCCACATTTGATCATGAAACCTCTTAAGTCCAGAAAATAACTAACGGGCAAGCCCGATTTCCTTCTTTAGCAAGCAACTTAAAAAAACCCGAAATTCAGTTTTTCTTAGATGTTTACACCAAAGAAATCAGTACGCACTTTTACTCGATGTAGCGTTCGTTAGTAATTTTCCATCCTGAATAAAGTAGTACAATATTTTAAATTAAAAGGACATTATAATATTGATGTTTACGGAAGTGGTTGTCAAAATATAACGACGAAACAATTATAAAACAATTAAAGCGTCATCGTCATAAGGTTAATCAACTAAACAATCGGTCAAATTATTTGTTAAATAAACAAACTCGATAGATAAGTAATTCAGGTTTGATGTAGGAAACGCAAGAAAACCTACTTCTTTCTAGATTGAAAAGCATCCTCACCACGTGAATACACATTTGACTAGACTTCGTCACTAACTAATACTTATGTACTGTACGTATTAACATCGTACGGGTCACCCGATCAAAATTATTCGGCTATATTGTATTGACCACCTGTTTGACCACTGGCTATCAAACTCAAACATAAATGTTCGCCGGCCGACGGGGACCAACTTAACATGCTCTTGGAGGCCCGGGGGCCTCGAGGTGTAAACAAATAACTACTGATCACCTACTTGAGATTGACCGCGACGACACCGGTTTAACCTCGTCGGTCGAATTTGTTCGACTATATGTTAGACGCGATACCGTTAGCTACGAAACCCTTCATACACAATTAGTCGTGCAAAATTTAAATATATATAGGCATCGAATTTTATATATTTTTTACAAGTTTCTTGAAAGTTTTTCTTATTGCTGTTTTATGTACCTATCTATTATTTAGGCAACGACTTGACATTATACTAGGAAATCAAGACGAAAATAATTGGGTTTTATTTGCGCAGAACGTTTGATAATATTTATTGATGGCTAAATCGCTTAATAGTAATGGTACTAAATGTTTTAGTAATAAAACTTAATGATGTAATAAATACATCCTTTTCAGCGACAATAGCTTTAATGATGATAATATAATGTCGGTTGTTGTTTTTTTTTTTGGAAAAAGTTTTAAGTTTAAAATCAAAAGTCATTTATTCAAACTAGGCTGTGAGTCAGCACTTTTTGAACGTCAAAATTACATAAGACAGTCCCCAAAAACGCCCACCCTTTGGGAAGAAGAAGTGGTGGAACAAACTCCCCAGCAGCACAGCTGTTTGTTAAGTTGGAAGAACATGATTGTATACAATAATAGGTACTCGTAATTAACATTCAACAATAAATGAAAGAAACATTAATAAAAAAATAAAAAAAATGGTTTATACAGTCAAATAAAATAAACAATGACATGAAGTAACTCATATGACCCTACCTAGAGTACCTACCCCACACCAATTCGAAATTTCATCATCCTCACGGTCAAAATAATGCATATTTATGGGATAGCAGCAATCGCGGTTGATTTGCTGTCATTTTTTGAAGAGTTCCGCTGTTTGTCTCCGAAACGCATCATCAGATCTATATGAAATTTAAATGGGACCATATCGAAATAAACTCCTTTCGAACAAAAAAATAATTTTGCAAATCCGTCTGTATATGACGGAATTATGCCCGAACATCCTACCACTCCTAACCGTTAAAGAGTTGTAGGTACCTTCCTTCATCAGCTCAGCGTCATGAGATGATGATGACCATTCGCAAATGTCTCAATAGCTTTAGAAAATATATGAAAAACATTGTTGGTACCTACAACATTTGAGGGTTGCCCTCGATTTGGGATTCCATCATCAGATCCTGCCTTGGTGCCAATGGGCCATTGACCTGAGGTCCTGAGGAGTGTATACTCCTGAGGTGGTCTCGTTTGCATACTCTTTCAAATAAAAAAAGAATTTTAAGAACGCGGTCCACAAATGGCGGAGAAATCGGTGAACATAGATAAAAAAAAATACAAACAGTCGAACATAGAACCTCCTCCGTTTTTGAAGTTGGTTAAAAACTGGTACTGAACTGTAATTTATTTTCTAAATAAAATCTATGTGTGTGAATTTTGCTTCGATAATTAAAGGAAGCTCTGGCTGATGTCACTGAATACAAAAACCCCATTAAAGACACCTTCGTTTTAAAATAATACAGAAGTTTGTCCTTTAAAACAGACCTGAAAGTAAAAAGAAATCTCTAGGTACCTATTGTTTTCTTCTTCAGGAAGCATCTCTACTTAGCACTTATTTTACAACTACAGCTTGCAAATATCGAAGACAATAATGAAAAACACACGTTAATTCAAGAATATGCAACAAATAAAATTAAATATGAACTTTCTCATAAGACAAACATAAATTATTTTTCCAGAAAGAAACGGAACTAGTAGTTAGTTAAGCACAACCTGCAATTCAAAGCTGCATATTTTGTGAGAAAGTACCTAAGTGCAAGGTCGCCAATTATAATTATTTATTTAACTTATACGAAGTAGAGTTTACCTGATTTAAAAAGGATATGCTGGAAGATTTATTGTGTAAAAATGTACATTACAATAATATTTTTAACCTAGCAACCGCACCACATAGGCATTTAAAAAAATACAATCATTGTAAGCAAGAACTTTCCAAACTATCCGTTTCAGTATCCTATAGAGTCAATTATTTTCAAAACATGGAAACACTAATTTAAAAAAGCCAGTATCTATCTACCGACGGAAATATGAATTACGTCTAATCTTTTCAATTATTTTATGCATTTGATGTTTATTTAAGTTTTAGTATCTGTGTGTCTCTGTGTTTCTGTGTGTGTGTGTTGTGTTCGAAATAGTTAACGGCTGCGTCCGCCGCTTCGACTAATGCAAAATCCTTATACGAGTTAGTAAACACCCTACTTAGATGAGCTCAAAATTAATTCAAACAAGACAATATTTGTGATGATCTCGAGCAACCGGACTTTGAATTTCAACAAAAACTTGAGGTCAAAATCCCAGTAGGATGCGTGAACTAAGTTTATATGTACCTACCAACATTTGAAGGAAAAAGCAGCCGATATTTAAAAAAATCTCTGGATAGCACGAGAAGTGCACATAACAATACAGCTATACGGAAAAAACACCCAGATCAGTATCCAAAACTTTATTGCGTTGCAAACTCCTCTCGGTCATATTCGGTGAGTTTTATGCTTTCACCATCTTGGGACCGCCTCGCAACTGGACAATTGGGATCTTAGTGAAGAGAATTGGTAAAAAAATGCTACAGGAAAATCCTCATAAAAAAACCAAATCTTGAATAAGTTACCAAAGGTGTGCGGGTTGTACGAAAGAGATACCGTGGCCCCTGGCACACAGGCAACTGAAGGAACACGGGTGAGTTTTAGTCATTAAAAGTCTGACACGCCCTCCCGCTCCACCCAGAGTGGGAGAAGTTATTTGATGATTTCCCACCAAAAAAAAGAACAGGGTGCCACAAACCTTATTTCGCTAACCGTCCGTCCGTCTGCCTGTCCGCCGGCTGTATCTCACGAAACGTAATTGGTAGACAGTTTAAATTTTCAGAGTGTGAGTGTGTCTATGGCCACTGTTATAAAATAAAGAAAACTAAAAAAACGTGTTTAAAAAAAAATGTGGTTTTCAATATTGTACGGTAGGCACTTGACCGGTTTTTCTTACACATCAACACCCAACCGAGTCGTTACAATTTTAGTTTTTAAAAAGCCGCAGCATTTTGCAAGATATTTTGCTAAATAAAGCCCCTTTTACTAAATCACAGCGAAAATATTGGGTTAAAAATGAAATTTTTGCTTTTTCAAAGCTCATGACAGAAAAACAATTTAGCTATCTACAAAATTTACAACGACACATACAAATCATTGGATATTTTGCCGAGCAAGTCTGCTTGAAAGAAAACGAATATGGAAAGTGTCCGGATGTTTTCAGCTCATTAACCTTTTCAGTCAAAATTAGACGTCGCATTCACTTACCTAGTTTAAAATTCAAAACAACAAATTTGATACCCACTGGATTAACCTTTGGACTAAGTAACTGTGTATTAACAGTGAGCAAATAAACACGATACATACGCTCCTGAATTGTCACCTCTAGCTGTAGACAATGTTGTCCAAGTTAATATAAATATCGCGAGTCGATGTTTCTTACACATTGCTTTTAGCTTTTGTGGCTGCATAGGTACATCGTTGAAATGGTGATATTTTCTCAATACTGGCAATATTATCCCTATCTAAATTATGTGATAAATTATAGGTACTTAATATCTGGAACCGTTTTTTATAGTTCTTATAATAGATCGCAGGGGGCTGAAAGGTTGCATTCGTTTCAATTTCTCGACCCCGGGAAAGATAGAAAGTGATTAAATATTTTTACTTGGATACTACTACTAAAAGGATTTTTTGTATTTTTAGTTAGCATTGAATTTAATTAATACCTAGTATTTATAATCAATTTGAACATTATTTTTATTTCTAAGAGTTTCAGAAAGCCGACCACAAGATAGTTGGGAATAGAATGGACGAAATCATGATGAGTTTCAGGAATTTTATCAGTTTACCAGAAAACTATATTACAATGTACTGAGTCATTTTGTCTGGTACCTATATTGTTTAAAAAAATGTGTTGTCGCTAACCACATCGGGCGCAGTACAGCAGGAAATAATCTTTCATCAAATTATTACTTTGTTCATGTTCACAAGAATAATTAAAGTTTGATAATGAATACATCTGTGATGTAAACAGACAACCCGCATGACCTAGGTTCACACCTCTCACTTAGTATTTAGGACCAACACATCATCCACGAAGAATGTCAAAGCAGTCATTCTGGAATGGGAAGCCAAGGAGGTGACCGTTGTCAGAGCTGGCAAAATAGTGTACACTTGAATATTTCAGTATAATTTATTAAACTGCCTCGTTATCAGTGTCCAATATTAGTTCGAAATTAGTAGATGATCAAAACGATGATATGAGAAGTCAAGTTGAAGGCGTGTGAAGTGCGATGTGATAAAAGCGCGCGGGGGCAGCGCGCGCCGCCAGTACCGAGCTCACCTGTACGCCGTGCGCAGGCGCTGATTTGCGCGCCGCGATCCGAACGCGATACTTTGGCACGCACACACGCAGCCCCGCGCCCCCACCCATACACACGTTAATCTGGACAGGACATCAGCTGTCCGCTTCTGACATATAGTGAATGTGCACTTGGACAGCCCGGCCTGGAGGACTTACTTCCGAAAAAGGACCTCGCCGGTCTGACAGATCGATCACTCAGGTGAGGCTAATAATATTATCTAAACTACTTGCGTCGTCGACTGAATCATGTGATGAACTCAAAGAAGTTTGATCACACATTGTGTTTCCGACAGCTCCGACTCCTGAAGCTTACTTACAAAAGTTATTTGTGAACGACTCTCTCTCGAACTCATTAAGAGTTTAAGTAATCTATTACACACGTAAGTAGGTCCTTAAAAATGTGCCTGTTAAAAGTTATCTCCGAATGATTTATGTTAATTAAAAACATGAATACAAGATGAATCGATCTCATTATGAAATTCCAATCAAACAACAACAGGAATTGCCCTCGTGCATCTGTTTCAGTAGCAATTAATTCTTTGACTGAATTAACGAAACATGTCAAGTTCACAATTAATCATTCCCGCGTTTTCATTCCTACATTATTGCATACTGGATGTTACCGAGAGGCGCTAATTAGGCTCAGAGAGACTCATGTTCTCAATCAAGGGTCAAATCATAGAGATCAAACGAAGTTAATTTAGGTGGTGAACGTTTCAAAGGTAATACCGCTCGATTACCTTACCTTTAAGTATGTGGCGATAACAGGAAAGATAACTATGGGAATAGTTTACCAACAGTGTACAACATCCGCTTCTTCGGCGCGCGTTTGTCAACATAACATGGTATGCCAATTGTATGATACCACAAACATTAACTTAACTGTGAACTGAATCGTAGAAAACAACAGACGCAACAGACTACTCAGAAAGGAGCTCGGTTTTGAAGCCAAGGATCCACCAAGGCGTTCTGGTGGCGTTAGTATTCCCAACGCGTGTGGCGGCGCAAAGCGGTAGGCGCGTGACGTAAGGTCACCGCGCCTGGCCACTGACATGACACGAGATTAACATGCTCCCAGCGGGCTCACTACGCGCTCCTACGATACGATACGCCGACGTAACGTAACCACGGTGACATCGAGGGGCACCATATCCTCACGCTTCTCATTATCGCGAACGTGGAAACAACCCGATAAATAGTGCACGCTTATCGCTATCGACATCTACACATCTTGATAACAAACTAATACATTGATCACGTTCTAAGCATTTTTAAAGATAAAATTATTAATAAAAGTGGCCGATACGATGCGACCTTCCCATAACATAATGTTTATCACGTGACCGAAATAAAAAAATTGAACTAATCGTGTTTGACTATATTGATGCTACGTGTTACAATGTGCATATTTAGGAACCAGTTAATTATCTCTTAATTGATAAAGCATCAAATATAAATAAAGCAGATTATTTCTACAAAGTTTTCAATAAAAATGGTAATGTAGAGTAATTTTACAGCAAATGTAATTAAGTACATAGGTGTTATAGATTCTTTGGCAAACATGCAGTAGGAAGGTCAGTGAGCTCAAATTTTCACAGCAATAAGGTACCTTCATAATGATGGCCACGGGAACATTCATTTACGAAGGCTATAAACTGAACGAGGAAAGCTAACATAGGAAATCTGTGAAGGCCAACAAACCACCTAAGCTCAAATAAAGAACCGCTAATAAAACAAGTTCAATATAAAAGTATGTCCGTTGATGTCACGGACCTCTGGCGGTGCCGCGACATACTAATTTATATACCACTTTTTTTTTCTTTAGTCTTTACTTGGCTTGTGGTCTAACTGTCTAAGAAGTCTGATGAATATAATTAAACTCGAATGACCTCTGAAACAAATTAAGTCAAAACATTATTGATTTATTTCTGTAGCCGTTATTTCTAGCAACTTTTACTAGAAAGATACCGCTAACATATTACACTAGAGAATGACAAAAGGATGCAATTATGACTGAATTTCTCAATTATAATTCTTCCACCTTTTACAAGGTAGCACCAAGCTGATCATATATACTTACTTATTCCAAGAACAGTATTTAAATTATTGCATGACTACATATATAACATACTATTCAATCGATAACTCCATAATAGGAAATTGCGATCAAAACAATGGCCTGATTGTATTCACTTTGCATTTCCTTTTCGTACATGAAACATCGATCGGTGTCATTGCCAATCTGTTGCTGATCCTGAACTGAATTTATGACCTTAACCCTACCACGGAATTTCACTGATAGATCAGCTTCATTCTTTTCCGACACATATTCGTCCATTATTTATTCAATTATCGGATTAAGACTGGTCAGGCTCTCAAAGCCCTTCGAATACCTATATAAAAATCCTTAACATAAATAAGTCTACTTGACTTTTTGTAGTGACTTCATGTTTTAAACTTTGCTACATATTATTATTTTATGACGGGTCCGAGTTGCTCTCCTTGTGTAATGTAAATGCAATATATGATTCTGTTTTCCGAAAGGAATTCTTGTTTTGCATTCAAGCGACCAAATGCGTGAAGGAAGTAGAAAATAATAGCTGTCTTTATCTATTCCATTGCAATGGATAATTATCTGCTTCAGTGTTTTTATTCATATTTTTTATTCAATGACTTCTTTACTTTGTGCTAGAAACCACCATATTTAACAGTCTACTGTTACTATCTACTACAACCTGTGAACTATCAACTCTTGCAAAAATGTATAGGTATTGTGCTCTACATCCAATTAAAATATCAACATACGTACCTGACGAACATTAATTACTTAACAAAAACCCGGGGTTTTTACAACTAGCCAACATTATACCAGCACATTACTCATATACTGAGATTTATCATTAATCAAAGGAGTTTCCAATGTCTCAATTATTAGAAAAACAATGAAGTCAACTTAAAAGTGAAACAAAGGAAACTTAGTAGTTAGACTAGCTAGTACAGCAAGTTGCATGACGCTTGCCTCGTCGTATTTTTTACCTTGCTTGACTTACAGGAGGTAAGTGAGTTAAACATTAAATCGCTATGATTCCTGAATAAGAATTACTATAAAATAAAATTAGGTCAAATCGATTTCAAAGTTCAAAACCATTACTTACTTATTGACAATGCTAGTCATTGTTTTTTTATTACTATCATAAAATACTGTAAATAAAACCGATGTCATTTGTAAATAAGGGTCTTGTTATTTACTTTTTATTATGTTTACATTAGCAACTAGTCAGATAATGTAAAGTGAACAAAGAATAAAAATTGTTTTAAAATCAAATCGGAGACAAAGACTAAAAATAATACAGACTGTACATACTAGTAATAAAGATTCTTAAACAGCATAGTCGTATAATCATGAATACCGTACAATCAGTTAAGAAGTAGTTGGGTTGTTAGTGAGAATAACGTGTTGACTAGCTACTAGCTGGTCTTTGTACGATGGTACTTCTTATGTAGGAACCGGTAATGTGAAAATAACCTGGTAATCTGCACCATAATGAGACAAATCCTGTTTGATTTGTGTGATCCTGCGGAGTTTGAACAAGATATCTTCTCAGAGAATATTACTCTATGGGCTGCGAGATAGATTTATGATGACGGCATTAGCTTTGCAATAACGAACCCCTACACTATTTTTAATTAAAGATATTAATGATCAAACGTTAATAAAGTCAGCCATAGGCACGTACTTTTGAATGACCATACGGAACCTCACTTAGACATGTAAAAACTATCTCAAATTAAGTTTTTTTATTTTTATATAGCAATTGCCTCTTCTTTTTCCGTTAAAATGAAATGTTGCTTGTTAATGGAAAAGGAGACACGTACTTACTAATTTAATCTTGGATACTCAGTCCGACCTCCAGCCGGGACCCCGGAACAACGTCTACTTAATTAACATTATGAACTAATTTGAAGATAAGATGAATGACCTACATAGATTTTTATACGAATATTATTATTCCGTCGCTTTGTATCGTTACTAATACCATGTGCATATTAGACTATCGCATGACCGGTTCTACAAACAATTTAGAAACAAAGTAGATATCTACACGAATAAAATAATAAAATAACAATTATACATATTGTGTGCTTTTATTACTAAAACGCAGCCAAGTGCGAATCGTACTCGCACACGAAGGGTTCCTTACCAACGTACAATATTTAAAACAACATTTTTTTTTGTAACTTTGTTTTCTTTTTTACCCTTTAATTGTTAACTTTATTTTTTATTTGTTGCGATATCGGCCATAGGAGTACACAGTCTGTGAAAATTTCAAACGTCTACCTATTAGGGTTTAAAAGTTACAGCCCTGTGACAGACGGACGGACAGCGGCCAGCCCTACTATCCTACTACTCGTAATAGTGTCCCCTTGGCACCCTTTGGGTACTAACTAATAGTGTCTCGTGGGCACCGTGGTACTGAAACCTAAAAATTTAAAAAAATATTTTGTCTGAAAATAATGCACGGATGGCATAACCGTGTAGCCCGTGTAGGTACTCGCATTAACGGAAAATAACTTTTTACCCGACTGCGCCAGAAGGAGGGTTATGTTTTTCGAGTGTATGTATGTATGTAGGTAAGTATGTATGTAAGTATGTATGTGTGTATGTATGCATGTATATTTCTTTGGCACGCTCTGTAGCCTAAACGGCTTGATCGATTACAGCTTGAGAAGTGCCGTTAGATTCGCCTTAATTGTGAGAGTGACACTGGGTATACCAAAATTGAAAAAAAAGGCCGATATTTAGCGCCATATTGTGTTTTTTTTTTCTCAAAACCTATTGAGTGGGGTATCAAAATAAAGGGTTTCATAAACAGGTCTCATAAACGTCAAAAATAAAAAATGCCCGATTTTTGGCGCCATAATGTGTCTTCAAAAAAATATTTTTTTCTCAAAACCTATTGACTGGGGTATCAAAATAAAGAGTTTCATAAATAGGTCTCATTAACGTCACAAATAATAATATTAACTAAAAACTGTGAAATAAAAATATTTTTATTTAAGTTAATTCACGTAGGTATAATCACGTGTTTCTGAGAGGTTCCAAACCACAAACGCTAGAATGCATTTCTGGTTTAGAACCTCTACCTATTTTTTTTTATCTTCTAATATTTAGACGTCTGCTGTTTGCTCCGTAAAAGATAATGACAATAATTACGCAACCAGACTTGAATCAATCGGCAAACATTCAGATAACACAGATTAAAATTCAATGTCGATTTCGTGGTCTTGTCTTTTTTAATTTCACTTAAGATTCCTTCCTGTGAGGTCAAATATCCGTTTCAAGCTGATTACAGAGGTTGTTGGCATTGACATTCAAAAACCTTTATAGTTACGAGTTACACTGCTACTTAGCATTATATGTTATGCGTGTGACTCCTCTGCTGATGTCGCAATTTATCAAACTTTTGCTCATACATAATTCAGTGACGTTAAATACATAAGTAGCTAGATAGTAAATTTTAATTTAGAGGTGAATTGGTGGATTTGGATGATGTATATTTTAATTCAAATATTATTAACTAGCTTTTGCGAGCGGCTATGCCTGCGTGGAGGTCGAATACTTACTTATTATCCTACAGAAACAAACAACTTCCGGGATAAAAAAAGTATCATATGTGTTAACCCACGTTATAAACTATCTGTTTGCCAAATTTCATACAAATCCGATCAGTAGTTTTTGCGAGAAAGAGTAACAAACATACATCCATCTTCAGGTTTGAGGCAGATATACAGGAAAAGTTTTTATTCAATGCGCAAACTGTAACCAATGAATTCAGCATATCATTCTAGACCCCCAGCGCAGTAAATTTTCGTCGGTTCTACAAAAAAAAATCAGCTGTTTCATAGAAAAGTGCAATGCCTACGCGGTCAAAATGTATGGAACAGCTGATTTTTTTTTTTGTATAACCGACGAAAAACTTCTGCTCTGAATTCATGGTTACAGTTTGCGCACTGAATAAAAACTTTTCCTGTATACTCAGTCACTCCACGTAAAATACTGGTATTTAGCTACATCCGGTTGGACTGGAAGCTGACCCAACATAGTTGAGAAAAGGCTAAGCAGATTGACTTAACTAAAATCAAACGATGAATCGTGAGTAGTGAATTCAGTCATACTAATACGGACACGTGTACTTCCCATGGTATGCCGATTAGGTAGGTGCCACTTAAATATACTACCATTTAAATAAAAGACACGGCCGGAACTGGTAGTGAGCTTTGCCCTCAAAAAAAATTTTCATGTACATTGAAGTCAATTGGTCATATTAAAGCTCACAGGTATGTTTTTAACATAGTTTAAGTTTTATGATCAGAGAAGAAGCGAGAGATACTGCAAATAGGTTTTTTTTTAAGTGCCTTAATTTTTTGAATAGCAATGATTGTTACTTCCGAGTTTTATTGACAAAGCTAAACATTTAATACAATAATGTGGTATGGATATAAATTCCGTTTTTTCACTAGCCGTCGGTGTTCCATACATTTTCATAGAATTATGCATCAAGTCAGCTAGTGAAAAAAGAGCCAGAAATCAAAATAGGAACCAAGTAAAACTTATTGGTAATTATATTGATGTGTATACATATATATTGGTAAAAGTATCTGGCTAGACCTTTAAATCGTCGTCATAGGCTGGCCATAGGATATTTCTGGATATTTTGAATTCCTCATAGCGACTTGGCAAAAAACAATATATTATGTTACCGGCCAAACCCGATTTCAGGCCAAACTAGTTTGTCCTAGGCCAAACTGGTTTATTAAGCCGGGGCACGCCGATTAAATGGGTTAGGTTAGGTTAGGTTAGAACTGTGACCAAAAGCGCGCGAGCCGAGCGAGCGAAGCGAGCGGCACCGCGGCAACGGCCGGCGAGCGTTACTTCCAAAGGCTGTTAACGAAATGGCTAATTAAGCTAGTTGGCTGCGACATATCACGCGTAGGATAAGTCTGTTTAGCCTAGGACAAAATAGTTTGGCCTGAAATTGGGTTTGGCCGGTAACATATACAATTGGATAGACAATAAAACACTAAAATAGCACTTGAATTTTTATTTAAGTATTTAGTTAAGTAGGTAGGATTACATTTGCTTATAAAATGTATCTACTGGTTTTACAGACATTTTATGAAAATAATCATTGCAACAACAAAATATCTTCAAAAGTGAACAAAATGTTTTCAAGGAATGAGGCTGGTGCCGTTATATTTGCTTGATGCCTGGCCCAACCCAAATACCATAACAACGTCATGACATGGCAGCAACACAGTCCAAGCAAGCAGTCCCTAAAAATACAATAGCTAGAAGTATTTGGAGCATGTTTGTAACTTGGCAGATAATTCATTTGGTCAATCCTTCGTGCTTCAGCGGGATTATCAGCTGGTGGAGCTGGTGGTGGTGATCCATGTGCGATACTAGGATTAGGAACTGGTGGAAGTGGAGGTGGTTCGGGCAATCCAGATTCATTTTCCTCTAGTTCTTCCACCTGTCTGTGTGTATTCAGTACTAAGTGGCGCTTAACTCGCGTCAGCAGGGATGACATGCTTGCAGATTTGTCCTCCGATCCTGTTTAACAATGTTTCACATTTTTTATATAAAGTCTTGACTTTTATTAAAACTGGTAATTATTAGGGCGCAGTCTTACTCTGCTTATAGTTTGCGGCTGACTGTTTGTCTGAGTGCGACCTAAGCTATTTTCATGAAATGGCCACACTATGCACACAGGCAAATAATTGGCGGACTATTTGCCAAGTGAGACTGCAACCTTACTCATTACGTAAAATGAATTTTCTTCATCATGGGAACAACACAATAAGAATTTACAGCAGCCAAGGTAAGATAGTAGACAAAAAATATAAGTTCAACAACACACACTAACCTGATTGTGGGTATTCCATGAGAAGAAAATATCGATTAATGGACTATTTTCTTCAAGGGTGTGGTATCGCACTGACTAACGCCTCCCCATTACAGACTGTCTACAACCAATACACACCATTGGGTGCCCAGTACTCTGATATATGTACCTTCTTCATTGCGTTGGTTGAGCAATACATAACAAGCATTGCAAATCAATCCATATAATCAATAGCACAGCAGAATATTAACAGAAGAAGCGTAAACGAAAGTCCGATAAACGATAGCATAGGGTCAAGTTAAAATATACAACAGAGGAGCTAAAACACGACACTGAACACAGTAATACGTGATAGATAAGATCAACGCAAGACTGCACAGAGCACAGGGCATTGAGTGACAGGTGACAGACAGTAGAGGTGAGACGTATAGAATAGGATAATGGTATAGGTTTTTGGCTGGACATGTAAATACTCATTCCGAGCGCACCAAAAAACGCGTCTCGAGTATTTAGATAAGCGTATGGCATTTGACACGTAGTAGACCGTATCCGCATCTATGTAGTTGCAAGTTTTGCGACCCACAAGCTCAGTCAGTTCCGGTAACATTGGGAGACGTTCGGTTCGGCACTCGAAGTTTGCGAGTCGATTTATTTATTTTGCATTTCTAAACCTAATATCCATAGGTACCAACAGAAAACAAAATCTCTGTTTCTATTAATATCATGTTTATAAAATACGCTGTCAGTCCTAAGCCTGTTGGTAAAGTATGAAGGCAAGTTTTCAATAAGATTTAATTTTAAGTGAATATTTTAAAATGTAGAAAAGATACGAACACCAACACGTAGTACACACGTTAATAATCCATAAACCGAAAAATACTCTACTCCGATTACTCGATCTCGATGTTATGAAGACTCGGTAGCTATGGAAACAAATAGCCTAAATACTCGTGAACCTAGTTTTTGGAATAAGTATTTAGGGGGACGCATACTTCTAAGACTCAGTATGCGTTTTACCTAGTACGTCTCACCTCTACGCGCGTACACATTTGAAACGTCAAAATAAATGGGACGTTTGAGAAATCAATTTAATAACCACACAAAATCAAATAACACACATATTTTTTTGGTATTTTTTCTCGCCTGATCTAGAGAAATGTAGTTGTTGCAATTTATTTTAGTATATTTAAGAAGTAATTTTCATACATTAATAATTACTGTACATTTATTTATTCTGAATTGATTTTGAGGGCAGAATCCGGCCATGTCTTTTCTGAAGTAATTAGGTAGTCGGGACTGAAGATAATTTAGGTTAAATACAAAGCAATAATAAAAATAAAAAGAATAATTTTAAGACGTTGAATATTTTGCTTCATCATATTGGTATCGCGATAAGAACGCTGGTATTTTTAATTAAATAAAATCATTCGAATCATCGCCAATCTCGTCAATCGTTTGTTAGTTATCAATGTCTGGTAAGTCCGATAGTTTCGTTAGCCACTTTCCTCATCTCGCCCCAATCATCTCAGCAGTCTAGCCTTCTCTCAACTATGTTAGGGTCGACTTTCAGTCCAACCGGACGCAGCTAGATACCAGTATTTTACATGGAGCAACTGCCTGTCTGACCTCCACAACCCAGTCACTGGGTAATGTAATACCCCTAGTAAGACTGGTTGTCAGACTTTCGGACTTCTGACGACTTGTAACAACTATCAAAGATTAAAGATTGACAGCTAGGACCAACGGCTTAACATGCTTTCCGAGGCACGGAGGGGTCTTGGTATGTAGAGATGGTCACCCATCCATGGACCAACCGCAGTCAGCGTAGCTTAACCTGAACGATCGAACCATTCGGCTGTTATTACTTAGCCATGAGCCCCTCATCTTGCCCCAATCATTATACTTAATTATCATCTCATCACGTCAACCATCATACTTTTCATATAACTAAGGTGATGTTTAAGTAAGAAGTGTAACAAGTGTTACACTCTTATGTCAATTGGAAATTCAAACTAACTTAATGGATTATGTTCACGTTTGACGAATGGCAAGTGCCCAAGTGTTAATTGACGTGAAAAATATTAACACGTACGAAATCTCTTCGGTAAGAATCTTACATGTATTCTCAACATTGTATCTATGTGTGAACTTGATGCTATGTTCTTCTGAAGATAGGCACGTAGCAACAGTTTTGCTCCGTTTAAGGTTTTAAGCTGTTTAATTTGAATATGGCAACCAGCGTTTCGTTCAGCAAGGATAGTCATTTAATGGTGGACGAAGTGTTAGAGCACGTCCACAGCGACCTCGCGTGTTCGGCTCACGCCTGCAAATGTTTACATTTGCGCCGGCGACGTCCATCGCACCGCAGCGACCAACGATTAGTTGCAAAATGATCGCGGCCGAATTGAGTTCAGGGTCGAGAGTGTTGCCTCCGGGTGTTGCGCAAACGCATTGCAGTTCAGCCATTTCACCAACAAAGAACACATTATGTTTTTTCTTTGGGTTACACCCTATATGAAACCTTAAATTAGTTTTCTTTTGCGCAATTAATTTATTATGAAAATTAATTCAGGTGCCTTCTAGAGAAGCCTTCACGCTGTCTTCTAGCGTTAACGATGCGTCTCACCTTGACTTAGTCCAGCCCAGGTGATGTTTCGTAGCTCATCTTGACTCCTTCTGTCCTATAATTGTATAGTACTTAAATAGTGTCGGGCTGACAACAATGCCGTGTTTGTTGTGCATGTCGCATTTACGCGATAATCACTGCACATTCACTTCCATTACGTGACTATTTATTTGTTCGCCCATAATGATCTCACCCGTTCTGATTGTGTATTACTTTTAGCCATTTTCTTGTTAATATTATGTTTATAGACAAACAGAACGCCTGAGTAGGTAATTGTGCATAACTTATTCTAACATTTACCTTTGTGTGTATTTGCCCCTTCAACATTTAAATTGATTACCCACTTGATTATTCTAGCAGAATGGATTGCCAAAATTTTCCTTGTATTCAGTGCCGTGTAGTATTTATATTTTGCAATCTAATAATGATTATAATGTGCGTTTGTACTTACAAGTATAATATGCGCGATCCCTTCTAATTTCGTCAATGGCGGTTTATTTCGCGGCAAGTGTTTTGTCACTTTTGTTGAAATAAGTTACCGCAATTGTATAACGAGAAGTACCTGTAGTGTGTAGCAGGCTAGCAGGCGCGGGAGTGCACTCGCTCTCCGCTCCACTTTCTGCACCGATCACGTGCGCAGTGCCAGACTTTCCACCACCTCTCAGACATTATTTGGGTTTTCGTAACGAACACCAAACATGGAAAACGTTTCGCTCGCCTTGATAATTTTTCTTAATAATATCTTATTACCTTGACTCAACATCATTCATGCTGCCGACAACCTCCACGGTTATATTGGTATATTGAACTATCGAATCTTGCCGAATTACGGAATCGGTCGCCGACTCTACGCGTAGTGGATCTTATAGCTGTATGTAAGAGGCACAAGGCCTCATCATCGATTAAACCACAAACCTATCAATCTCGGTACTATTAAGATCTTATTTTATGACGTGCTTAATGCTGATTACTTTGATCTCATGTAAATACGTCAGTTTTGTTTAACTCTGACTTGGCAAGTGGATAAATAAGTTAACTTAAGCTCTATAAATATTTGTACACTGGCATAGTAGATTATTTCTTTCTGATACGAGTAACTTATAATTATGTGCTGCTCTGGTCAGTCTGTGATTTTCCATTCCATTTTTTATCCAAAGTACAAACAAACTTAATGATCATGAATGTAATCTTTATCCTCATCATCATTGACGTAGCCACGTTTAAAGTGTAGTTTGTAAGACAAAAACTGGATGACTGGCGATATAGAATTAACACTAATAAAAAGCTTCACCCACAATCTACATTGTATAAATATGATTTATACAATGTAGATTGTGGGTGAAGCTTGTGTTTTTGAGTTGTAGGAACTAAAAAAAGTACCCCGTCATAATATGTAGCCAAGCTTCACCTCGAAGCGGAAGACTTCGAGGATCATTAGCAATAAAACAAGCAACTCTAACAAAAAAAAAATGCAATTACATGCTGCAATTTCCAGTAAAATCAGAACTAATATAGGTACTTTATCGGGAAAACGTTGGACGTTAACAAAATGTTTGAACAAAGAATACAGTGTATGAAGGTCCATGATAGTGTGTCTATGATACTGCTTTGGGATCTGCTCAGGATTGCAGATTTCTCCTTTTAGGTATAGTACAACAACGCAAAACTCAGTGGGCGATAAAAAGTGGGCGGAGAGGTTAACGCATGTCAAAAACAAAAATCAATATACGTAATCCATTACAGTAGGCACGTCAAACTCGACCTTTGGAGATAACACTATCCGATTAGCCGTACTTGTTTGTTCTGCTTACACCGGTCCGATTACAATACAGATTGGACAATAAGTACACCCGAATGTGCCGTGAATGTCAAACACATTACATCCGACCATTGGCGACCATCTTCAGTTAAAAAAGAAAGAATGCAAAAATTTGACACAAACATTAAAGGCGGAATTCCTACAACTTCATGGAATCTGACCGAATACTGGCTAAAATATCAAAAGTTAAGTTCAAAACTACTTTTTCGGATGACAAATGGTCATTGTCATCGCGGTCATGCATATGTCTACAGTGGAACATATGATTCAGGGTTATCAACGTTTACCGACCTTGCAGGCCATACTGTTGTACGCTACTACCGCCGGCGCCGGGGAACATCACAGCCCTGCTATATTTGGCAAGTGCATGTGATGGGCGGGCGTGGACATTACCGAAGATTGATAACTAACTGGATGATACAAGTGCACATAATATTAAATGGAAGAAGCAGAGGACATACTTGAATACTTGTTTCGTCATTATTGTTGGAGTGCATGATGTCATTTCTTTATTTCAAAGACGTGTAGGTCTAGATCTGGTCTGGTATTAAAACTTAAGGTTTACTGTTTTATCTATTTTATTTTTACTATAACTAATTAATATTTTCAAAGTGTCGGTCGCCCAGCGCGGCAATATGGGTGGAGGACATTGTTATGTTACCATCGCCAATGTAGAATCTGGATGAGGCTGGCACAGGAGCAAGAAGAAGAAGAGAAGCCTATGCCCAACGGTGGGTGAAGTTGGGCTATGGATGATGATAATGATGATAATTTGGTATTTAGTATAAGTAGTTTTCTTTTTCTCAACTGCTTATAAAAAGTATCATACTCTGCATCGAACAGAAACCTTGGACTTTATTATGTAAGGTAATGAAAACATGTATCATCTGTCTAGGCCTTTTTGCAATTAAGTTCGGGTCGACTACCAGTCAAACCGGACACGGATACATACCAGTAATTTACTCAAAATTACTGTCAACTGACCTCCACAACAGTTACTGGGCAACACTGATATTCTAAAGATGGACTGTTGTTTCGGGCTTCTGACTACTCGTAACTACCGATAAAACTCGCACGGAATCGTGTGTGGATGTGTAAAGAAAGGTCACCCATCAACAGACTGTCCCCGACCAGTACCGCTTAACCTCACAAGTCAAATCATACGCAGGTAGGTACCGTTTTTGTCGCGAGCGTCTTAGCAACAATATGGATACAAATTTGTATATTTATTAGAATTATTCTAGCATATAGTGAAACTAAAACAAGTGGCAATACTACAAAGTAAATATATAATACTTCGTCTTTATTTTACATGGCAACGTATAAATAAAAACCCTGTCATTAACATGCGTTATTTAATATTGATGTAATCAATAGAAACACTTATTAAGCAATCATTAACAATGTTTAATAAAATGTAAACTTAAGCACGAACAAAGAAAATTACCATTTTCGGTAGTTGACCAATAATTTCCGAGGTTATTTAATTTACCATAGGTAATTTCATACTTACAACAGGCTTAATAAACCGTATATACCTTATTGTATAGGTATAACATATTCATATTTCAAATTGATTTAACAATAATTTATGAGCATTAGTGCGTTTATGATGTAGAAAAACCATTAAATTTTAATAATATGTTTTTAAGACTGCCATTAAGTCAGATACAATGATTAAATTCCATGAACTAACTTGCTTATTTTTCCTATTCGTGTAGACTTCCTCGTTTTAGACCGAACTAAAACACTACCTGTTTGCTAGAAAAAATATTAAACACATATATACTTCCAGTGCACGTAAATTTACTCGGACCAGTAACAGCCTTCACGCTTTCCGTGGCCCAAAGTGGTGCTAAACTGCTCATGTCGACACGTGCTTTCGGCCACTGCTACGACCTCGCGCCCTTTGGGGCCCCGCACCGCTTGCTACAATTTCTAAGCCGCGTAGCGATCGCGTAGCACCCTAGAGCGTGCGTCGTACTGTAACCGGAGCGTGAAATGTCCGATTGTACCCATCATGTCAGGACAGAATAGAACGCATACTTAATAGACTACTACAATACGCGGTCGTGATCAATTCATTGCCGCGGTTAGCATACCTTACATTTAAGAACTCACACTGCGGGTAATGAGTTGATTATAGCGCATGAGATAATTTTTCTAGTGTTCATAAAATACTTACAACTGCGCACATGATTCCTTACCGCTTTAAAAAACAATAATACAGCACAAGCAAAATCAGTTTTTATTCGTAGACTCCTTGCACCGATCTAAAAGATTTTCTAACTCCTCCCTTAGACCTAAATAGCGGAAATAAAATGATTCAATATAATTGATGGCTATAATATTATAATGCTTACATACGCGATGCGTTTATATGAATATAATTATTAATTAGGTATGTATCAGCTTTATACGGAAGCATCTTTTCCTCGGGGAATAATAAGATCTACGAAATGACATTGACACAAAGCGTGTGGCAAATAGAGAATCATAATATAATACGCTTATCAAAATATTGAGGCAAGTGACTAACATATCTTAGGGTCGTAAATAAGTTGGTAGGTTAATGTGATATGTGATAGAAAACCCACAACATCCCCGGTTTTTGCGATGCTACAAAATCACGGAATAAGACTTTTTGCGCATACAGATTAATTTTATATCTACTGCCGATGATATGTTTATAGCATGTTCATAAAAAAATATTTGTTGCAAATGTTAAACAAAAACCAAACATATTATCAACATACGAAAAACCTTTTATTTTTAAGAAATGGTTTAGGTTGGCAGGTACTGATTAACCTATTTCACTTTTAGCACTAAAATAATTAATCCGCTACGATAAAAGCCCTCTTATAAACAACAATGCGGTCGCGAACCGCACACATGATGATGATGATGGGACTACCTTTTCCGCACGTAGACTCCCATTCGGTCCGTTGTGCGTGGGGATTCTGGCTAACAAAGCCAGCCTAGCTCCGCCCAAAAGCACAGGAGCTTCCTGGGAGCTTCACAGGCTTCGCGGAGCGACCTCACTGTTCCGAGGATTTCTTCTCATTGGGAAGCCACGGCCCCGCATTCCAGGATGACGTGGGTGGCTGATTCCTCGGCGTCAAGGCAGCCCCTGCAAAGCGGGCTGTCTGTGGCCGCGCACATGTGAAGCGAACCATCACGGCTCTCATGCTCCGAGTACCCAATATATCTTGATCCTCGGCAGAATAAGGAACTATACTCAAATCTACTGCATCTGACAAACCATTGCTCTTTATCTTCGCAATCAGCGCATTCAGCGCTACCACAAGCTCCCAAGTTACACCGGACGCACTAAAATGCTTTCACGTTTCTCGACTCAACCGCTGTATCGATACATTTCAATGAAAGTTATTTTCAATTACACAGTGGAATTTCGTCGGCGGCTAGCGTGCAGACGCGTCGCCAATGTCAATGTCGAACGATCGCAACTGATACAGCAACCAGCAACGCAACTATTTGAATACAATTGCTGCAGATTAAAACATCACACATTGCTTATTCTGTCAGCATTACAACATATTATGTGTATTGCAAGTTACAACCGGGTTTTATTACTTTAACTATTTATTGAGCATTCACAGAATTTTCCTGCAGGCTTTAGTGACATCAAATGTACAATTCACAATGTAACAATAAGTCCACTGTAGATATTTTATAAACTTAAGTACCTGTTTAGAAACGATTTAATCATAGGCATTTACAGCAAATGTGCTACATTTGCTGCAAATAGCCCATTGTAGACACGCCCCGCATGAAAAACGATTAAAAAGAAAACCAAATTGGTCCTTGTTGTTTAAAAAGTGTTGTGTATTTTTTTTTAATTATTATTCAATGCACTATGGGGTCATGTAACTGAAACTATTTACTTACATTGTATATACACGTGTTGTAGAACGGGTCGTAATTATTTCAATTGAATGTGGTGGTAATTTTGTAATCAAATTGTTGTAGATAATCATGCAGTTTAATTGATATCCATAATACCGACTCTTGCATAACGCAGGTACGCAACGCAGTACCTACAGGAGCAAGTCTCATTCCGTATTCTTAGAATTAACTACAAACAACTATAATTAATACAGAGATAATAATAACGTCACTAGATCAATACTGCCCTATGTACTCTAAGGACTAAAGTTCAATGGAGTAGTCTGTCTTATTAAGCAAACATATTGTACAACATCAACTAACAATGACCAATGCCATGTACCATGACGATGACAAAGAGTTACCTAGGTACCTACTGATAACGGTACCGTGTAACCGAGCGAATTAGAAAGAACAAAGAAAGCATGCGGTCATTCAGATTCGATACTCGATCATGGATGTTATTGACGATGGTGCAGGAAATTACACGAGGTTCATAATATGAATGAATACATATTATGTAAATGGATACATATAAATAAACGCACGACTTCTTCTTATGGGTAGCCAGAAAATACAGAACGCCACCCGCTTCGCTCCTTACATACCTTCCTCCTTACCTCCTTTTGCTTTGTTCACGTTCATACATCTGGTCATACATACACGCCGCTTGTGATGAATGGAGTTCTATTTGATGTTTCCATGAAATAAAAATTATTATCATTTCTTTGCACAAACAGTGCATTGAGGTGTGAAGACGATTTTTTTTACAAATAAGAATCCAAGACCCATCAGAAACAGACCCATAATATACTACATACTTGTTTGAATTGTTCTATGATATCCAGGATGAAACTTGGCACACGGATAGATAAAGTCCTGAATTAAAACCAAGGATAATTTTATCTTGTTGCACCGAATTAACGTTCTAAGAATCAATCTAATGCGAGTAGCGACTTGATACTGTATTTCTGTAATAATTAATTTATTAATCTCATAAACATGGCTGGCTGTCAATCGTACGCACAGGCACATCACTAGAATGTCAATAGTACGGTATTCCCCACAACCGTCTACGCACAATTGTTTCCAGCTTCGTGAGTAATTGTGAAGTACGCTCACTTGATAGGCCATTGTGTCCAAAACAATCTGGAATTCAGATGATAGGTCGATCAACCGATTAATATGGGTGATGGTCGGCAGGAAATGACTCATGATTCTTAAAACTGGCTGGACTTTACTCGCAGGGAAACACTATTGCCAAAATTATTATGTGCATATTTAGTGAGACATTTACTTATTTATTTTACGATGAATGTGAAATCTCGCAAATAGTACGGTTTATTGCTGTATTTCTATATAATACCGCCGTCTATTGGACTCAGTTACAAATAGCGCAGTCATTAGTTTCAACACTGACACTTAGCTTCGTCGCCAGTCTTGTAATCTTAACGTAAGTGAGCACAATCCATTTTCCTTGTGAATGCAATCGACCGGTAACGTCTTTATTGTATTGATGTCATCTTCGCTTCTTTCACAGAGCTCCTATTATCCTATCGCTTCTTTGTTGTTCGAAGGCACTTTACACCACAATAACTGCATTAAACACTGAACACAGTATGAATGTAAATTTAATTATAAATGCAAGTACGTGTATTCCCACGCGACGACCATGAGGACCATGACGGTAACGGCCTGCAAGGTACTCTGGGCTCAGGGCTCCTCATGTATTTAGTCTTAGTCACTAGTCAGTCCAACGTAGACCCAGACATCAGGTTCGACGTAAGAAGTTTGGTACATAACGACAAACATTTCATGACTAAGAATTCTTGCTTTAACAACTTCAGTTGTCATGTCTGGTCATTCAAAGAATTGTAATTTACTTTTAACTAGGCATATTTAGACAAGGCGTTGTGTAAAATTGTCCAAAGATGGATAATCAACTAGACATAAAAATCCATCATCAAGTGTAGAATAGATTGCATACAAAATGACATCACCGCTGTCTCAACACTAGACGAAGACTTTGTAAATTCAAACTCCCACTGCCAAAACTCCGGCTCTCCTCTGTGAGAAGGACTAAGCTACAGCAAAATTACTTATAGTTCTTCATATCAAAACCAGTTTAATACAAAATATGATTGAACTAGCAAATCTCCTCATGATAAGGAGAGGTTTGTCGCACAGTGCACTTGCGAGCACCTCACTGAGCCACTGCTCAGGATTACATAACTCGACGTGCAGCCAATGACCCACTTAGACACGAAGCGATTGCTCTGTCTAATGACAACAACAAATTATATTACCTCTATAGTCTATTCTAAAAAGACGTAGAGCCTCTACGACACTTCAATCTGAAGATGACTTAATAACAGTTTCAAAAATAGAATAGGTATTATTCTTCATTTGTTTTGTTTGTGCAGGCCAGTTGGTTGAAAAGCGGCTCAAAAAAGCCATTCACTGTTAGATGTTACAATCGTTCATTCATAGACACAGCCTTGAATTTGGATGCGCGGCCTTCACCGACAAAAGTGTTGAGTTTAAGTACTTAGGTATTTTGATTGCAACTCACACCGGATGAAGAGAAATAACAACACAATTAAGGCGATCGTAAGAATGTTGACTAAAGATTAAATTAAAATAAATTTTGATACACTTTAACATTCCTGAAAGTATGTAGATTAAGTTAGTGAAAAAAATCAACAAAATTGTTCCAGCAGGTTTTGAATACAAACAAACATATGGGTTTACTACCGAACCCTCTTTCCTTGAAGTAATACTCTAAAAAATAAACATTTTCTTCAAAATTCAAGCATTTTATTGTTTAATATTTAATCATAATATCCCGTACAATACATAAAGACGTCGAGGGCAACAGCCAGTTGGTACATAAACAAACAGCTTCGGCCGTCATCGGCGATCTGCTGCAACTCGCTCTGTTAGCTGCGGAGCGTCGCGTGTGTTGCAACGCACGCATTCGTCTTACAACACCTCCACCTACTTACACAATACTTATAATATCGCCTTAATATCATATTGCCTATACAATGAGATTATCCATTTAATAATAACACCGAAAATACATTGTTTAATCCTCTTATTGACATAATTACTCAAGTCCATTGATAAAACAATCGATCACAATTAATTATGTATTAGAGACTTATTGGAATAAATCTGTGCTAATTAATGTTATTGATGTTTAATTACTTGTAATACGCGAGATAAAAGATATCACACACTGATATACCTAATATTGTTTTAAGATAAGAGTGTAAGGATTAGTTCAGACTATCGTCAAGTTACGTTTTACATTTTATTTCTGAATCCTACATAACGTTAATTTACAATAATTTAATCAGGTAAAATCAATGGTGTTCTGGAATTTTTCAAACCCATTATCTCTATCATCTCTGATAACATGGCTATTGATAGATCATCAATCGTACGTTCACTATCTTTCTGATAAAATCGGGATCAAAGTTCGTAGGAATGTTATCTTCGTAGCTATCTGGACTAGATCTGCCGTTAAAGTTAATTTGATATACGTACTTCAGCTTTATAGCTGTACAACGATCTTATATCAATAGCTTCGGTTTTACGAGTAAAACAGAGACGTAAAACCAAGTTATCCACTGAATATGTGTACTGTACTGTGATACTATAAACAATCAGTCAGATCACTTATAATAAAACCTACGGTTATGTATTATCATATTAGTCACAGGAAACTAGATCGGGTTCAGAAATGTTTACGACAATAAGGTACATCGTCTGAATAGACTTTTCCCAACCATGTTGGGGTGGCTTCAAGTCTAACTGGATGCAGCTGAATGCAGCGACTGGCGACTGCCTATCTGACCTCCACTTACCTGCTCTATAGAAAACTGCGCTTTTCCGCGATTTTGTCCAAGTGGTAATGGGAATGTTCCATACAATCTTCAACATTTAGTAGTTGATTTAAGAAAAAAGGCACTTATTACATGTCACCATGATCCGGGTTCATAAAAATCGTTTTAGCAGTTTACGCGGGTGAGAACCCACCCAGCTAACAGACGGACATACAAACAATTTTCTCTGTTATACTTAATATTAAAATACACTATAAATTTATTTATAAAGCTCCTATAAATAAACATACGAACAAAAAATGTAACTAGAGTCCAATGTCGTGATTAACCGAATAGTTGAATAACACGGAAGTTGGAGACTTGCTTGCTTTACTATCTACAAAAGAACAGTAAATAAGTAGTATGAATTGATATAAATATCTAACAGGCGTTAGGTGTGACTGCCTTATTGCTCTAGGAGCGCCTTGTTGGTCTAGGATTGTTTCGTCGGGTGAGGACTGCTTTGTTGTTCTAGGACTGCTCCTTTGGTCTAGGACTGCTTCGTTGGGCGAGGACTGCTTTGTTGGACGAGGACTGCTTCGTTAGTCTAGGACTGCTTTGTTGGTCTAGACTGCTTCGTAGGTCTAAGACTGCTTCGTCGGTCTAGGACCGCCTCGTTGGTCTAGGACTGCTTCGTTGAGCGAGGACTACCTCGTAGTTCTAGTACTGCCTCGTTGGTCTAGGACTGCTTCGTTGGTCTAAGACCGCCTCTTTGGTCTAGGACTGCATCGTTGGTCTTAGACTGCCTCGTTGGTCTAGGACCGTCTCTTTGGTCTAGGACCGCCTCTTTGATCTAGGACCGCCTCTTTCATCTAGGACTGCCTCGTTGGTCCAGGACCGCCTCTTAGGTCTAGGACTGCATCGTTGGTCTAGGACCGCCTCTTTGGTTTAGGACTGCTTCGTTGGTCTAGGACTGCCTCTTTGGTCTAAGACTGCATCGTTGGTTATGGACTGCCTCGTTGGTCTAGGACCGCCTCTTTGGTCTAGGACTGCCTCTTTGGTCAAGGGCCGCCCCTTTGGTCTAGGACTGCATCGTTGGTCTAGGAGTGCTTCGTTGGTCTAGGACTGCTTCTTTGGTCAAGGACTGCCCCGTTGGTCTAGGACCGCTTCGTTTGTCTAGTAGTCGTAACCACTACAGATTGCTGAGCCCTGGATCGGATTCCTGGATCGGGAAGTGTCGTTGGGTTTTCCATCTGGAATTTCTCAGTAGCAGCCTTGATTTTTGCCTGTTTGATGCCAATAGGCTCGAACTCTTAGGATTGAAACATAACTAGCAAAATGTGGGTGTAATTGGTAATAACCGCCTCCGACTATAACTTTTCGTGATTACCGGCGTGATGTTATATTAAAATTAAATATCTTACAGGTGTCTCTAGGTGATTTAAATGGTTAGCAAATAATATTCAACCGAGTTCTGCGATCAATGTCATTCACACTTGTTGCGACACGCGGCGTATTTTATTTCTATTATAATATTTGCTCTACTGTAGATAATTATCTACGTGTCTGTCATTCACTTGCAGAAGGTGCCATTAAACAAACTGCCAATTTCAGTAATTTAGGCCGTTCGTATTTGGTTTCTTACAACATAATTTTAAGCTGTGTAATCTAGCCAATCTATGTACAGACGCCAGCACATCAAGCTACCCCAATCTGTCGAATTTCTTTGATAGATTTTCATCTTTATTACATAAGCATAAGGTTCATGTTCAATTGGGAAAATTTTACGCTTTGGGGTAGCTTGATATGCTGGCGTCTGTACCAAGGTATTGACAATAATGCACTCTGGTTAAAGATGTAGAACCTATTTATGAATGCATTGGTATCGCCAATACCTACAGCTATACTAAAGTAAGCGAGTAAAAGTTATACTAAACCTATGTAGTAAGTAAATAGGTACAATTTTGCACCCATGTAGTCTAATGCCTACACTGAAACTGAATGTGAATTTACGATTTGTCGCGCTCCGGTGTGAAAGCAGGCTGCTAGCGTAGGTGTTCTATCTTATGTAACTCTCAATGCTATATTTTACTAAAATATTCTTGTGTACCCATCTACTTATACAAAAAATAATCTCTTAAAATCATTATTTCAAAGTTGCTAGCACACTCATCATGGTGCGAATAAACTGTAATTTTCCATAATTAGAATAAGTGCCTATCACTATCAGTTACCGCCTTACTCAACAACGCCGAAATAACCGTCTACATAATGGTTTATGTAGTAGCTTATTTCGGCGTTGAAAAACACATTTTTAATCAAAACTAGTTAGTAACACTCCAACTTTTTAATGTTATCTTACATTTATTGTGAAAAATGTTCAACGTATTCGTATACAAATAATACGTTATCGCTATCACTCTGTATGACGACTATCTCACGATTTCACGACACAGCGGGGCTACACCTCCCGCCAGTGCATCAGCAACGTTATTCAAACTCTACTTTATTATCTTATCACTAAGAATCATGTAGACAGGCTAACTAGGTCATGAAAAATCACCTAAATATATTTACTAGCCCACATAATGTGCAACAAACTCAACTAGAACGAAACGACCACCACATGACTATCATAATATGAAGGTCGTCAAAACGTGATTTGGAGCACAAGCATTACGTTTTCGTAGGACTCAACTTGAACGGAGCATAGAGGCTAACTTAACTGCTAACAACGTGTACCTAGCCGTTAATTACTAGATATTGACCATCGAGATTCCTTGAAACAATGAATAACGTCATTCATCGACAGTGCAGTGAATATAACCATGTAAATTGACTGATGAATCATTGCTTTCATGATTTTAAAAGAATTTGCTTGAATTTCTGGTAAGTCTCCGGTTTGTCCATGGGCCATTTTATTTATAGTAGATACCTAGTAAAATCACGTTTTTATTACCTTGTTTTACCTGCTTAAACTGTTAGGCATGTAAATAAAATGATCAAGTATTTGAATATTAATGTTATATAAGCAGAGGGCGAAAGACATCTGCAAAATGTAATTTTATCACGGCTCCAGCCAGTTGTAGAGTTTATCGGAAAAAACTGGTTGGCTACTACCTATGTTGTCTGCGGGCAATTGGCATAGCAACCACTATTAACGTTGCTATCTGTAAAGATATGAATTTTCAATGGTGTACTTGTAGCTTCAAAAAATACGACAGTTTTGTTTATTCATGTGGTAGCCTATTTTACTACCTAACCTGTAAAAAAGTACGAATGTTATATTCAAAACATGTATTTCCCTCTTTTCAGATAAGCTAAGCGAAGAGAAGACAAAATTGCCTCGAAAAACTATATTTTTAGGTGAGTACCTGCCTACAACCTAATTATAATTATATTATATTATAATCATAAATTGCGCAGAATTCAGGAAAATGTTGATTCATAGAGTCGTAATGACTTAGGTATTACAAAAACTATAATGATTATTTTCCTGCAATACGACCTGTAGAACACGAGGCCAGTAAAGGATCTCAGTAATATAACGCTTGTAATTAGCAACTTGTTGCTGGCCTCGCATAATATTCATTTTGAAGACAGTTCAGTGTAATTATAAGCCAGTGATAAGCACGCTGAAAAAAACTATTTCGTACGAGGGCCAGCGACGAGCCTATCGCTGACTATCTCGATATTTTTTATTTCTTTGATAAGAGTACCTACCTATTACATAGATAGGTAAGTATGCCCACTCAATCAAATTAAACTATGGATGTTTTATAAAATCTGGAAAATTCTCAAAATTTCAAATTGTCTCGGGTTTTCAGGGTGCAAAATAAATGCGAAGGTCGATTCGTGAATTAATAAAATGTGAGAAAAAAAAGTTTATCAATGACCTGAGTTGTTGCCTGCTGGCATCTTTTTATAGTATCGAATACCTACTCAGGTAGATACCTACTTTAATTTCATTCATAGTATTACGTAAGATGCTTAACGGTCTATTGTACTGGTTAACTGTTTCACGTCACGTCGGTAGGTAACCTTAGTACGTATAGATAATGGTGATTACGAATTTTGGCGAAACTGACGAGAGCTTAGCCGCAGGCGTCACCTACATGAATCATTTTAAATGTGTAGCTTGACCTTGACCTTGACCTTGACCGTTCAAATGTAGGACTTTCTGTATAATAGGCCAATTAACCTGAAGAACGCCAATTGGTCAATACTTTACAAACATAGGCATGTCACTTGCAATACCTAAGTAGGTAGGTATGTACCTACTTGGTATAGTAGATAACTACCTATCTACCTTTTTCACAACACACTACCTAGGTATATAGGTAACCTCTTTAGTAGTTAAGTATTTACCATTTGAATCATGATTATCATGTAAAAACTAGGTAATTTTCGTAGTTTTTGTTTGACTCTAACTTACCTATTTCGTTTCGTAGGTATTTTAATCACAGGAACCCTAGCTACCTATTTATATATCCAAATGTAGAGTTACCATTTAAGTAGCTGTTAGCAAATTAGATACGTAGGTCACTCCACCTTCTCCACGGATTAGATACCTACCTATATCACGTAGTGGGCTAGTTTATGGCCACAAAGGGACACAACAAAACTGACTGGACTGCATAGCATCATCCCCATGTCAGCGATCGACAATCGCCGTTCACTCTGGCGGTTATTGGTACTTTCTTTGTAGTACCTTGCATGATGTAGGTAGGTAAGTAATTAGTATGATCGTTTAGATAAGCATTTAGGTGGATTATGCTGTGGGTAGGTAGGTGCCCACTGTGGGTATGAAACAAAACCTAGAACTAGATGGACGTATGGTAGACTCATAATGATTTTTTATCCGATCTGAGCAATCAGTAAATTTATTTTCAGTGGATTATAGGTAAGATACCTACCATACAAAAACTCAGTCCTCTAAATAGAGCAAATTATTTGGTCACACTCGTGAAAATATGTCACACATAATGCCACAGATCACTAATTTCAATTTGTGTCACATTTTATTTTATGCCATCTGGATCCCGGATCCACAGAGCATGAACTCAAACAACAGTTGCGGTCGTTTATTAAAGACCGAAATAGCCCCTCAGTGATATCACCCTCCATCACTTCCTTTGTTGAGACATTTCAAACTCTCTAGCAACACGTCTTCTGACTTCTGTCTGTTTAATAGTAAGGAGGGGTAGTTAAAAACATTAAATGTTTAATGTTTTTTTGAAAAGAATATAGGTGGCGTTTCTCCGGAATGATATGTCAATAGTGTGTATCTCGTGTGCTTTGGACTGGGCAACTAGTATCACATTCCGGACTGACCGACTTTTTAGCTTTGAGTTTAAGAACATCATTAATGGATACCTTTAGACAAATCACTACAGCTAATTACAGGACTTCAAAAAAAGGATTTTATAAGGATCTTTTACTTTGTTTCAAAAACAAAAAATTATAATAATAAACCTCTAAGTCATTTCTTTTTATTCGTCAGTTTTGCTTTGTTTTTTGTCAGTACCTAGTACCTACTGCCCACAGAGTGCATTTAAATCTACGCTACAGTTGCGCCATCTGTTGTGTATATTTTAGGCAGTTTTCCCAGTTCCGTGTTCCTTCCTACTCCTACCTACCTACTTCGCTGCTGTCAGTGCGCCAAAGCCTGGTTAACCTATTTTCGTTTCGATGAATCAAAAAATATTTTATTGTGAACTGCTAGTTAAATAATAATTTATAAAATATTGTAAATAATGTTTTGAACGGCGTGTAGTGTTTATAATTACTCGGTCAGTGTTAATTTCTCAGTAAACACCTGGCATAATCGCGGAACTCTGTCCGTCTTGACTTCTAGTAATTATTTCAATTGTTTTAATTATATTCGTATTTTAAATTTCAGAAACCAACACAATGGCGCTAATACAACAGTATATTAGCGATTTTCAATATTATATGGACAAATTCGGAGGTAAGTCATTCTAATGGGATCTTGACACTTTTATATAAAATTGTTTCTGATACCTATCCATGTAGTCACGTCTTCCCGATGCATATTCTTCTGAATGTACCGGTTATGCCCGAATATTGAAAACATTCAATTATATTATACTTCATATTTATTCTAAATAAAACTTCTAATTTATAAAATACTTCATACATCTATATTTCTAAAACAACAATCTAATAAATAATCAGCATTAAAATCGACTGTTTCATTCAATCATGTTTAGATAAAGATGTATTCTATAAAATATAAACAATTTTAATGTGACTACATATACAAATATCTGCATGCTTATAAGATGCTCATATCTGTGAAGATGACTAGTGTGACAAATTTATCTCATGATACTGATCATATCTCACGACACTGCCAACACACTTCCAGTTTTAACATAGGAGTATTTTTAGATGACCCACTAAATAGCTGGGCATTTACTCTATGCAGCTCATTTGTCCAATCAGAGCAATCACATTTTATCTATAATCTGATTGGATGATGGGGCAATTCTTTGTTTTGTTGTGAAACACATTATCACAAATCTAACACAATACAAGACACAGAAACTCAGTTCTATAATTTGTACATTCTCTAAATTCATAATAATAGCAAACAAGAAACATATTTTATGCATTTATTTATACACTACATTGTTCACCACAAAATACATAACAAAAAAACATTGAACATTACTACATATAAGTACAATGGGCAGCCTTATCACTTTCTGCGATCTCTTCTCAGATTTAATTATTATTTAATATTTTTTGTTCTTTTCAGATCCTAGGACAAATCCATGGTTCCTGATGAGTTCCCCTTTTCCTACGTTATTAATATGTCTAAGCTATGTCTATCTAGTCAAGGTATGTAACTTATATTTTGTAACAAACATACTCCTATATTTCTCAGCAACCAAAAACTAATTGTATCTTTTAATTTTTTCAGGTCTTAGGACCACGAATTATGGAGAGTAGAAAACCATATGAACTAAAAAATGTTCTAATACTATATAACTTTTTACAAGTAGTGTTCAGCGCATGGCTGTTTTATGAGGTAACATTTATACATTTATACATAATACTTTTTAGATGATAAACTGTTTGCTGCATTGAATGCACTATTGTTTTGTGTCTTCACCAATCTTTCAGTCTAATAATGAAGTAAAGAGCGAGAAGTATAATAGACATTTAGATGAAAACATTAACAAAATGGTGTTCTGTTGGCGGCACAGTTGGCGCAGTGGTTAAGCGATTGACTGCTGCGCTGCGTGTCGCGGGTTCGATTCCCGCACGCAACAAATATTTGTATGACCTACAAGTAGTTGTTCCGGGTCTGGCTGTTTGTATATGTGAGTTTAATTAAATGTTTGTAAACGCACCCACAATACAGGAGAAATTCCTAGTGTGGGGCAACATTTAAAAAAAAGAAAAAAAACTCCTATAGTTGCCAGTTTCTAAACTTGTTGCTCTAACTCAATAATTTCTTAAGTACACTTAATAACAGTATTTACTCTACACATTAGTGACATATCTTGAAGCACCAATTTTTGCCTTCATGTAGTAATGAAAAGGTGCCTTTAAAATCAAAGTTAACTTTGTTGACTAATGACTATTTCTTTCAGCCAGATGCATGGTAAATATTTGTTATCTACCTTGTTGACTAATTTACTGTATAAGTTTTACATTTTACTTTAGCTGTGTGACCACAAAACAGGCTAGTATTTATACAGCCTTCCAACAATTTCCAGATTTAAAAAAAAAAATGTTTGATTGAACCTATACTCCATAGGTTTAGGTAGTTAAATATAGTTAAACAAAAAAAAAACACATAACTCATAGATGCGAAACCTTTTATTTCAAATGTTAAGATCATATTATTTATAGCCATATAAAAATAGGCTCTATTCGGAATCTGAATCAGAATCTGATGAACTATCTGTCACATTAATAATAAATCGTTCCGTTGTATCATCAATTATTTTACTAGCTATAATAACACAATTTAACAAAATCTAAACGCACTCGCAGAATCGTAAATGTCGATTGTTGAGAGCGCTGTCAAAGTCTGGTTAACTGACTAAACGTAATACCTGCCACTTCAGTTGCCATACTACATCACACACAGCTGTACTTTTCAATATAGCAAATTCGTTGTATTTTCTAAAAGGTTTAGGGAACCTGTCATTTTGGGCTATTTACAATAGGCAGATTACAAAATATTATATTATTGTAATTGATCTAACAAAAAAATCGTGCCCAAGTAGTTACATCTAGTAAGAGAAGTTTAAGAATAAATGATAAAGTTTAATATTTATTCATAAAAGAGGAAACTATCGTATAAATCGAAAATAAATATGAATTAGTTACACCATATTTTTAAACAAGAAAGTATCAACTATAAAAAAACCCTTTTAAGGATTTGTTTACCTTTATTTAAGTACCTAAACCTATGGAGTACCTAAACCTATATAGTAACTTTTTGGTTGCATAGTCTTGTAATTTTAATTTCTCTGTCTGAAAATTCGAGACCAGCTTACCAGCAGGCCCAAGATAAAGGTGTCTCCTAACTGCTGATGAGAACGCAGAAATAAAAGGCTTAATATTATCATCAAAGAGCTTATCAGCAGTAAACAACCTTGGCAGAGTAAATAATGATAATAATGTTTAAATAATTGATAATATATTTCTAAGATAATTTTCAGACATTATGGCTGGCCTAAGTAGCTTTCCTTCATCTTTCGAACCCACACTGTGTCTTGTAACTGCTTGCCGATAGAAGTTATAACACACACTAAACTAATTGAGTTTTGTAAATAATCTTCTAAATAGAGTACTGCCCAAGAACATTGAATAACCGTCATTATGTTGCTTTTGTTCAGATATAAAAAAATGATGTGCCAACTATAATGTCCATAAGTACCAATATTTTTCTTTTTTTGCCATGCTATGCTCAGAGTATGATGGGGGGCTGGCTGAATCATTACAGCTTTAGATGCCAACCTGTGGACTACACAGACAATCCCAAAGCTATTAGAGTAAGTGATGTATAGGCGTCCATACACCGACGCCCGGGCTGGGGATCAGAGCATAGAAAACTAACCCATGCTCACTGTAAATAGCAATCATCATTATATTTATTTTTAGGAATGCTGCATAAATGCAATATGTTAATATATTTCCATGGTGCAGATGGTAACAGTTAGTTGTAAGTTCGTTATTATGCATAGAGATAAGTATATCCAAATGAATACGTATTTGGATTGTACTGCTACTAACATGTAACATTATAAAGTATCAGCCTGCGCCAACATTATTACGCTAAACTTTGAATGCATTAACATTTGAAGCCGTGTAATGAACAACGCGGCATCGGTGATGTGCGAATTATGTATATAAGGGCCTGGTGTCGGCATATTGTTTCAGATTGGAGCCGCGGGCTGGTTCACAGGCAGGTATAACTTTCAATGTCAGCCGGTCGACCACTCCAAACATCCACAAACAATGAGGGTGAATTATCACTTCCATTTATTACATTAGTCCCAACATCCCAAAGCTACACTATACGTTAATTGATTACACTACAACATAGATATCTGTGTGAAAAGCTGCCCTTGAGCTACTATCATTACGCCTTGTTGTTTTTTTTACTGAAGTCGTTTTTGGGTTCTTACTCTTGTTATACATTTTCTCTATTCCTATCGAATCATACTTCCGGAACCATACATTTGCAACAACAAATATAAGGTACTAAATCAACCATTATCAGTTTATCACATTACATAATAACACCCATTGAACAGGTTCCGGGATAATACCTAATGGATTTAGTACACAACAAAATAATGGCCTATACATGGCTGCTGTTTCTATCTTGTAATATAATACCTATATAATTTAATTGAGTTGCGGCATGGCATACCGGGGCAGACAAAATTATATACCTATCCAGCTGCAAATTCTTTTAAATAAAACCTACATTAGAAAAGCTGAGATGAATTGAAATTTTTTGCAACACAGTAAGTGTTAGTTAATTCCAATATTCCTTACGTTAGTATAAAAATAAGATATTAAATAACATGTATTTGGGATAAAACTGACTACTACAATATTCCAATTTTTATAGTTTAAAAGATATCTCCCGCGTCCACCCTCGTTGTCCTAGGCATGCTTATGCCTATATTGTAGCTGTGTACCTGTTATGTTAAGTACTGATTGCATCATCCTCACTCACGGACCACGCCCATCAAATTAACACAATCAATCATTTTCGGAATTGATCATTATCAATCATGAATTCATGACTCATCAAGTCATTACGCATGAACAGCAGTATTGATAATACTTACCTAACACATGCAATTTATTGTAGATCTGTAGAATGCTTGCAATTATTATTTTTTGTTGAATTGCCCATATATATTTGTATTTGCTTTAAAAATAAATACAATAAAATACCTTCTACATTTTAAATTTAAATAACAATGAAATTAATATTTTTACCCCCATTTCAAAATTTTATAATATGTATTCAATTTTCAGATGGTTCACGCATGTTGGTGGTACTATTTCTCCAAGTTCACAGAATTCTTTGATACGGTAAGCTTTTGTTTTAGTTAATAATACACTTGTAACGTTATCATAGCGTGTTCAGTGATAACCAGTTATCGCAAAATTCAATACTATACGCCAAAAAGAGACCCGTGTCGACCTTGTTTTGAATACTTGTTTACTTGAATACTCACGTGGCGTCCAATGTTCATGTACGGCATGGCGGGGCTAGTTGATCAATTTTTCACTTGATCGGTCATAGCTCCTCAACGATAAGTCTTAATGGCTTGTTATACATACTGATGGGCAAGTAATTTATCCCTTTCGAAAAGTGTCCCTAGTAATTTATTTCTAACAAATCGCATTTAAGAGCTAAAGCCGTTTGAAAAGCGTGCCTGTCCTTCACTCGATCGACAAGTCGTCACTGGCGGTCGCGCGATAAGTTCCTCTCCCGCGACCGCTTCTTTCCGGAATTTGATGCGGTGTTTAGTTTCTGAGTTATTTCGATTGCCCAATTTACCCCTATGCTCAACTAGCCCTGCCCTACCCTACTCAAAACTAGCGATAAAAAAAAGTTACTTAATCTAAAATAAGTAATACTTCCTATATAAGCGAAACTTTATCTCGAGACGTGTTCAAAAAAGTGCCTTTAGCTTGTGGGCGTACGATACGCCTAGTTTCGTTTCTACTGTTCTACGCGCATATTATTTCTTTTTCTATGATAAATATTGCTATAAGCATACCGTCAGCATTACAGGTATAAATCTGATTTTGTATAACTAACTACAATATATTATTATAAAATAAGCCTTTAAATAAGCATAATATTAACATCCAAATTCGTTTTTTTTTTCTTCAGATCTTCTTTGTCTTGAGAAAGAAGTTTGATCATGTGTCAACTCTTCACGTGATCCACCACGGCGTGATGCCGATGTCGGTGTGGTTTGGCGTGAAGTTCACGCCGGGCGGTCACTCGACCTTCTTCGGGTTGCTCAATACCTTCGTGCACATCATTATGTACTCGTACTACATGCTGGCAGCTATGGGCCCCCACATGAGGAGGTACCTGTGGTGGAAGAAATACCTCACTACTTTGCAAATGGTAAGAGAAACATATTTACATACAGATTGTGCACGATGGGACTTTGCATTGGCAAAAATTATGAACATTAATACAAACTTTCAAATATCCTTTCTTAGTGGAATTCTAGTGCAAAAATTTCAAGCGTGTATACCCATCGTTTTACGCTGTGCATTGTCTGGCAGTGAATTTAAAATATAGATTTCACATAAATAATTTAACATAGTAGCAGACAGACACTCCCTAATCCGTCAAAGAAGTGATAGTGGCCTAGTCAAAATTGGACTGAAGTCATATCACTTAGTATCAATAGTCTGTTTGCTAAGCATGGCCATGCGCTTAAAGAATAGTGGTAATGACATCTGGATTTTGAATTGTGTATAGTAGGCACAGTCACTCCGTCAGTGACCTATCACTGCTGAACATAAGGTCCTGGATCTCGTGCACCTGGCTTCTGTGACTTTTCATAAGTGCCCATGCAGGTTTATGTGAAATAAAATATTTAGATTTTGGGTTTGATCCCCCCCCCCCCCTATTGTTCGCCCCCTATTACATGGACTTAAACGTAACTAGCGAAATGTGGGTGTAGTGGTGAGAAACAGTCGTTATGTTATTAATGCTTAAAATTATATTTCCAGGTGCAGTTCGTGGGTATAATGGTACACGCGTTCCAGCTATTGTTCATCGACTGCGACTACCCGCGCGCCTTCGTCTGGTGGATCGGCATGCACGCCGTAATGTTCTTCTTCCTCTTCAAAGACTTCTACAACCAGTCCTACTCTAGGCCTAAGGTATGTTTATCGCTTATATACTTGCTTTACCACCGTAACAAAAGACTTCCCTATCGATATGTTCCCCTATCCATCTGCTTAAATAAACTCAAGGAATAAAAAGAACCCTTACGTCAAATTGATACGTTTGTAAAAGGTAAACTCGATAAGGGCTGTACCGATTGCAAAAATGACTACACTGATAGGCAGCTAATCTATACCCTATTGACATAAGATATTTAAAATGTTAGAAAATATTACGATTACTGGGAGAATCTTCGGATAAAAATCATGAAACGTTTATTTTCGTTAACAGGTTCGCGCCAGGTCACCCCAACCAGAGACGACAGAAATAAAAGACATCACGTACAAAAACGGCTCGCTGAAGAACGGCTTCAGCAACGGGCACACGAACGGCACGCTGGCGCGCGCGCGTACGGTACTGCCGGCCGGCAACTGACGGCGGGCGCGGGGGCCTCCTTAGCATTCCGTAGTACTCTGTGATTCATAGCCTGAAATTATCACGGGACGTTAACATTTCTTATTTAATGCGTGGACCTTGGGGGTAACGGTGTCGGATGTATGGGAGCGACGCGCGAGCGCAGGTCCGGCCTCTCGCCACGTCGCCTCGCCAATAATAACCCTAGAAGTAGTGGTACATGTGATTTGTCTAGTGTACATACAGTTAGGCGGTATCAATGGTGTAAATTTTATTTTATTGATGTAAATGTGTAGCTAGATTTGTGATCGCATAGCGTTTTATACTTTTATTATTAGAATTAGACAATATGTTGCTTTTAGAGTTTAGAAACCTCTAAAAGAATACAGTCATAATACTTACAGAAACATGTATGTTATACATGGTGCTTATTTAATTTAAATATATTAGTTATGATGATGAGCTTGTAAACTGTTAAATCTGAAGATAATGGCCACAATAAAATGGAGTAAAATCTTAAACACACATCTTTTGAAAGAACTTTTTTAGTAACTAAGTGTATATATATGTGTATAAAAAAATGGTTTAAATTGTCTGCACTAAAAACCAAAAAGTGCTTCAAGTTAGTACTTTTTTACTTAAAAATTAAAGGGACTTGCGGTTGAGATCACAATAGCTGATGTAGTGCTATTAAATAAATAGTAGATAAAAGACTCCGTGTTTAGTTTTTAAGTATTGATCAGTATTTTTACAAGCTCATGATTATCAAGACCATTGTTCACAATATTAGATCAAAAAAGGTTTTGTACCTTTCGGCGAATGCCACAGTTATATAAAATATGTAAATTAACATCAACGCCGTTTGCCTTTATGTATTATTATAACACATGAATAGGTGTTCATTGTTTCAATACAACTTTTTTTGTTGTAAATTGACGTGATTATTTTTCTATTTTAAGTACAACAACTGTATTTTAATTTCAACCGAATGTTCAATTTAGGTTTAGACTACTATGGCACTAAGTGGTTGTGTTGGTTATTTATTTTGTTTAATTTATCTTTTATTTATACCAAAATTATGTTTATAAGATCAAATCGATAACGGGTTTAATAGCAGTAGCTTTCAAACTTCCTTTTTAGTCTTCCGTTTTGTTTTGTACTTACCAAAATTAAAGGTGCTTTTTGTACTCCGAATATTCTGCTTTTTTTAGCAGCCAAGCAGCTGAAGCTCACCGTTTTGTAAATATAAATTTTGATGTTTCATTAATCATATAGAAATCAATTTATGTACCTATTGTAATTTTTATACAAAAATATGCAATTAAAATATAAGTGTAATATTACTTTAATATTTTAATTTATGTCCCTCATTTCCTTGTGATGTAACACATTGTCAAATTTGGCCTTTACTGAGTCCAACCCATAAATGGCGCGTTTTTATCCGATTTCAATGTTTTTTTTTATCCTCATCAAAATGCTTTGGTCACCTTTTTGTGAAATGTGAAACATATTTTAATAAACAAAAGTTTAATTTGTATAAATCTATAAAAATAATATGTAGAATAGTAAATAAACATATACAGACGAAAACTTAACATACCTGACTCGAGATTGATCACTGTTTAATAATATGATCATCAATTCTCAATAATAATTATAAAAATAATAGCTTATCCTTATTTTATTCGTAGGAATTACAACATATTGTATTTGTTCACTAAATTATATGAATTCAGTAACAGCTGAGATAAGACTTTAATACAAATAGTTGGGTACATACATTATAGTGCTAGTCAACTTGACAGAAACACAGCCATGTCATGTGCTTATTAAAACCCCTCATCTGCAGTAAAACTCTCCAGAAACTAAGCCTAAGACACTCAGAACTTTGGTTTGAAGACATTACAATTTTATATTTATTCATTATTTCAGTCGTAAGACACGTCCACTGCTGGACATAGGCCTCCCCCAAGCTCCGCCACTTCGACCGGTTCTGTGCTTCCCACATCCAGCAGACTCCTGCGACTCTCACAAGAGCTTCGGTCCACCTCATGGGGAGGCCTTCCAACTTTACGTGTTCCGGTGCGCGGTCGCCACTCCAGAACTTTTCGGCACCATCGGCCATCTGTCCTGCGAGCAATGTGCCCTGACCACTGCCACTTAAGTTTGGCAATTCTTCGGGCCATGTCGGTTACCTTGGTTCTCCTGCGGATCTCTTCATTCCTGATTCAATTATATTTTATTCAGTACTTTATTCCATTAAAAACCTCTTCAGAAAAGGTTGAATGAAATTTTGAGTTTTGTTATTTGCGATTGAAAGTAATATAGGAGGAGTAGATTTTTATGATATTGAATATTAAACTTTATTCATACATAAACTCATGCTTCCCATGAGGGTACGTAGAAACTACACAACTCAAACTTTATTCACTGTCTCACAAAGTGCTGTATGAACATTGACGCTGACATCAAACATTAAAGCGTCCTTCTGACCATCTTCAAAAGCGTCAGCCTCGTTTCAGCTATAAGACACTATAAATAAAGTTAATTATAAAATTTTATCATAAAAATCCTCAACTAAATAGGTGTACCTAATTTATAACAAATAAAAAAGCGACGAAATTTTGATGATTTACAATTAATCCTGATGTAAAGGTTTGTCTGGATTATGAAATAAGTAAAAGACTTATTGTGATCCTGCACCTGTCACTTATAAAATATTACCGAGTGAACTTATTTTCTAAAATTGTTTAGTAGGAGCATAGATTATGAAAAATATCACCAATTAAAAACAAAATAGATAGGTATGAGATTTCTAAGAATTAGTGTAGAGTGATGTTAATATATTGTTCCTGTGTAGTTTTTAAGTACAGTGTTGTCTGTTATACAAAAAGACATAAGTTACTTGGTAGACATAGCACATCGGAATCCTAAGTTTCCTGCAGAACTATCTTCTGTATTATGAGACCGTGAAGAGCATCTATAACGGTAGCAGTATGACAGGTGGCACAAATATGACCCACCCTTCTTCACTTTTTCTTTAAGCTGAAAAATAAATTACAATAATGAACCATGACAGGCAGAGTTATTAACAAAAAGTAAGAAAACAAAATATATTTTTATTTTTACTTTTTGGAAAGGTGATTGTTTTGGAAAAAAAAAAAGAAAGATTGATTCAATTTTAAAAATAAAAAATATTACATTTTTTCCAGCCCAGGAGTCTTCAGTCCACTCCCACACATTGCCAGCCATGTTATAGAGACCAAAATCATTTGGAGGAAACATATTCACTGGGGATGTACCTACATAGCCATCTTTGGCTGAATTGTGAGTAGGGAATGTGCCTTGCCAAATGTTAGCCCTGAAAAACAGAAAATAATAAGATCAGTGTTACCCTGCATTTGATTATGATATAACATAATCTTAAGCAGGTCAGGTCAGATGACAGTTCTTTTGCACATACAAAATCAATTTAAATAATAGCAGGAAAGAGCAACTACTTGTGTTTGCCATCTATACAAATTAATAAACTTGAAATGTCTGTTTGTAAAGTCAAAATAGAAGCTTTTTACTCAATGCAGTGCAATGAAAATATATAAGGTAATTGCTAGTAATTGATAAAAATGAACCATAATACTGACATATGTTTCCTGTCAGGAAACAGTTTGTCGCCCCAAGGGTATGTCGTATCTTGATGGCCACCCCGACATGCTGCTTCCCATTCAGCCTCTGTCGGCAGGCGTGCACCTTTCCACTTACAGTATGCCTTTGCATCACTCCATGACACATGAGTTACTGGATGGTCCATTAATTCTGAGAAATAAAGGCAAATTATAGGTCAAGTAAAAGCATAAAGGCCTATTTCAATATTTGATTTTCTAGCAACTAAGAAAAATGTACCATCGCACAACCAGCTTGAAAATATACCTGTAATGTCGGAATCCGGTCCGTATGGATGCCTCCAGTCAGCACCAAGCACCTTGTACCACCAGACAGCTTGTACAGCACGAAAGTCCTTTAATTGTTCTTTAAATGTACTATTTAAAAATGCTGAGAACACAAAACTATCTCCAAATTGTTCAGCTTCAGTCTTATATTTGGTCTTATTTACAAAACTAGCAAAATCTTTATTTGAAACTTCATGTTTGTCTAAATAAAAACTTTGTAGTTTCACTATTCTTTTTGGGCCTTCTTGATCACTCTCTATAGCTATATCATCTGTCCCCACCTGATACTCATTGGCAGGCACTAGTATCATTCCACCTGATGTACTTATTTCTTCGACGATGCTGTATTTGTTATTACTATCATGCCCAACAGGACATTGATCTACATCATTGTATGGATGACCTAAAATATTTTCTTGACCTAAGTTTGCTCGTTCTGCACGATTAAGGTTACAGCCACATCCAGATTGTTTAGAAGTTATTACAGGTTGCAGAATACATAGTAATATCACAAATATCATGATTTTTATAAATTTTAATAAACTGCACTCAGCAATAGCTGTGAATTATTGTTTTGAATTATTGTAATAACAATCATTCAAAACTTGTGCTCAATTGTGCTGAAAACACTGTGTGGAAGTTAATGAAACCAGCAAACGAGCATCTACTTTTCTTTAAATTATAAATAAAATAATCATCTAAATAAATTTTAGTTTGACATTAAAGTACGAAAGTTGCCGGATCAGCTGGCCCCACAGAATACATATTATTTATTACTCAAGAGCTCGCGAGCCGTCAGCATCCACTGTTGCAGTACTTGCAGTGTTGCCAATGTTTAAATTGTGGTTTAAATTATCGAGTTCCGACCTGAAAAACCTATTTTATGCGTTTTATTCAGGTAAAACGCTGCTAATAAACTACTTGACCGTCACTGGAACCTTTATTATGAGATCTGTTTGTTATCGCCTCTGGTTACGCCACTTTGATGTATATACTTGGAAGTATGTACCTATAATGTGATAAAGCATGAAATTAAACAAAAGGGTACCTAATTAATAAGTATGCATTTATTTAAATAAATGTATAAGTAAAGCAATTCAATTAAAGTTTTATAGATAAGTGTACTTTAGCTACAAATAGAATTAGCAAATTATTAAAAATCATTAATTCTAATCCAAATAACCTTTTTAAGAATAGCCGTTCTAGGTAACAAAATATTTTTTCCGCAATGTTAATCGATTGGATTGAACAATTATGTCACGTTTTGTGAATCAGTACTTCTCATTATTTCTCATCTATAAAACTTCTGGAATGTATTGGCTGATCGCCAATTTCCACGAGCCAAGATTTCGTCGAGGGGATGTTTTTGAAACCAGCTTTTGGAGGCTACAGCAGACCGGGTGCTACCTGGAGTGGCTGCAATGCCAGCTTCCCCAAACAGGTTCTTTACCCACCCTGCAATGAATGTACGTGAAGCAGGTTTAGCCACATCTCTTACCGTAATAAATAGATTTGTTGATTTTGCCGCATTACGTCTGTCGTTTAATAATGCTATAGTTTTTCTATCCAGAATATAGGGTCAAGATTAGAACTTTCGGAATTTAAAAGCAATTTCCAGCCGGATTGCCTATAATTACTGCTGTCAGTTTTGGAGCTAAACCGAGGCCTTAATATTATACCGATAACAGATCTTATGCAATGATTAGGATCAATATCCAGCAGAGTTAGATTTTGTAGTCACCTACCAGAGCAAAGCAACAGTAAAATTGCAGTATGACGCGACGTTTGAAATAGGTTATTTGAATCAATTGTGTAATCAGTCAAAAATGGGAGAGGAGATATGGTTATGGGAGAGGAGGGAGAGGCAGTATATGCGCCCTCACGGCCGTAGTCGCCGCGGGAGACGCCCTGGGTGTCGGGAATCCCAGGCTGATTCCCGGCCACCGTAGGCGTGGGCTTGCGGACGGCGAGTAATGGGTAGCTCGCTGTCCGGTAAGGACCAAGCCCGGGTCAATGGCGCGTTGTGTTCCACGCGCGCCTCAAAGAGATGTCAGCACCAACAGGTGGGGTCCGCAAGGGCCGATGCCTGCCAGGGGTGCGGGTTGTTCAAAAGAGATACCGCGGCCCCTGGCACCGAGGCAACTGAGGGAACACGGGTGGGTTTTAGTCAGTAAAAGTCTGACACGCCCTCCCGCTCCGACCAGAGCGGGAGAAGTTATTTGATGATTTACCATCCAAAAAAAAAAAATAACAATGGAGAGGGCTATGTTGGAATTTCCCTACTTGATAGAATCAAGAATGAAGAGATCCGCAGGCATCAAGGCAACCGACATAGCCCAAAGAATTGCCAAACAAGTGGCAGTGGGCAGGGCATATTGCTCGCAGAACATATAGCCGATGGGGCCGAAAGGTTCTGGAGTGGCGACCGCGTACTGGAAGACGTAAGAGTTGGGAGGCCTGCCACAAGGTGGACCGATGACCTTTTGAAGGGCGCAGGAATCCGCTGGATGCGGGAAGCACAGAACCGGTTGAAGTGGAGGAGTTTGGGGGAGGCCTATGTCCAGCAGTAGACATCTTTTGGCTGAAATGATGATGACGAGATTCTTTTAAATATTGTGAACGTGAGAAGGTTGTAGGTTGTAGGCCTTGCAAACTGTATTTTCATTTCTCTTATTAAGTACCTGGTACTTATTGACAGGCCTGCACTGTCCTCCCATACCTATTATCACTGTTTGAAAACATTGTAAAAGCCAATTATTGTTCAAAAAGTAACCGTGGAGTTTCTTGCCAGCTCTTCTCCATAGGAAGCGCTCAATTAGAATCGTGCACCTAGCTTCTGGCGGTTTTTATGTGCCCATGTAGGTTTATGTGAATAAAATATTTTGATTTGATTCGATTAAATTCACTGCGCAGCAGACGGACTCACAAAGTAATGAAGTGAAAACTTCTTTAGGCGCATTGAGCACTTTTTGGGTGAGCAAAAATCATGGAATTTGCGTCACTGTCACCGAACGCTTGAAAACACGGATGGGTCGCGCGTTGATGCCTTTTGGAAAACTCCCTTTCTTTCATTAAGAAATTCTAATTCTTTTATCCCTTTCTTTCCCTTTGTATTTTTATCGTAAAAATCTGTGCTGCTACCTTTAATGGCTGAAGTCGATCGCTCGTTTATCATTTTTTAACGAGAACAATCAGGACCCAAGGACCCAATGTGAAATCCTGTAATGACGATTAAGAAATACACGTAATTGTTCAAGTTTTCACTTCTGTGGGCACTCTCGGAGTGCCATTGTTTTTTTTTTTTGAGAATTAATCTCGCAAGTCAACCTGTGAGATTGTTGAAGGGGCTCCCGTGACCTTTCTAAATGGTTCTGGAGCGTCCGCATCCAATGGATGCGTGTGCGAAAACGACGCCAACGCCCGCTTAACTCCTGATGGCGTATGACCCCGGTGCAAAAACGCAATTTGCACTTGAAAACTTTGCGATCATATTTATTTATTTATTTTGCGCTCATATTGCTATGGCGGTGGTCGTGACGAAGTCACGAATCGAATGAAAATAAAAAGCGTAAGTACTACGTACCGCGCCCGCGCCGCTATGCGCGGCCCAGCGCGGCATTCTTATTCACAAGTTGTTACGCGTTTACAGACATGCCGCTCGTCGAATAAACCGGTTAACTTAGGTTAACATAAAGTTCTCAAAACATTTTCGTTCTTTAGAAAAGTTCGGAGTAAAACCGAAATAAACCGGTATTAACCGGTATTTTTCAAACCGGTTCCGAGCCTTGCCTACGTCATAAAGTCGTAATGGGGTGTAAGGGGATTTAGGGAACAGAAACAGGAGTATATGTGTTCTGTGAACAGAAAAACAAAATGCAGACATAAACAAGTTTATTCAATGAGTATAATCATTTTTATCCAAAAATTAATCTATAAAAAAAGGAAAAGACGAGGAAAAGTAATGTCCATTTCAATCCTGTTACCAGTAATATCTTGTAAAACGGCGTTTTTGGTAATCTGGAAATAATAAACTTAAATTTTTAAATTAAAATTGAATCTAGTACTAAGTACCTACTTACTATGTTTAACATGTACGTGTGAACGGAGGGACATATTCGCAAAATAAAAATCCTAGTATTTAGTAGAAAACTTTAAAAAAAAATGTTTTATTTTCATTCAGCAGTACCTTTTCACTAAAATATTTATTTATCTTTGTTGTGTAGACTGAGGGATGACAGTTTAAATATTTTTCCAAATTCCTTACAAAATCTCTGTAATCAAAAAACCTTCATTTTTAAGTTACCTACTTTCCTAGATCAGCACCCTCTCACGATTAATCATAATTTGTTTCGTTTTGAAACAGATGGCTAAACCATTGCTTCATATGTTCGAAAAATGTGTCTGCTCAGCAACGTAAATAACGCAATGAATATTGTTAAACTGTCAAAATGAAACCGATTATGATTAATCGCATGTTACGCAATTATGGTACTGGCTGATAGTCTGTGAGAATCGACGCTCACTTTTCGGGCTGTATTTTTTTACAAATTCCCAGATTCGTTCTACAATTATTTTTAAGTCTACTACTAAACCTAGGTTTTTTTATTTTGCTTATTCCCAGTGCGATCCCCCAGTTCACACGTTATAACGGCTCCACATACTTGCCAAACCCAACCTCAACAAATCATCACAAATTAAAAAGTTAAACAGCATTTGGCTTGGCTTGCAAGCGCAACTTGCTGGCTGATTGACTAGCGGTTATTGTGGATCAATCAATCAAAGGAAGTTTCTGGCAAGCGCTTCCGATGCATTCACACGCTTGAGCTTTTGTGGAGGCTTGTAGTCAGCGGCAAGTGCCAAGTGTGTGGACTCGGCTATCTAATGAAAAAAATTTAATGCTGGACCAGTCTTTGAAATTTGAACAAAGTACATTAAGGCAAGGCATGCCTAATGCCTGGATTATCACCAAGACGGCAAAGGGTTTTTTTTAAACATAATTATAATAATTGCAACTTATGCCTAGCACTAAACTTTATAACATTTTACTAGTTAAGCTCCTCACCTTCATGAACTTTCAAATTATTATTCACATATAATGTACTTATTTATTGTTGATCAAACAAAAACCTATTCACTGAAAATAAAAGAAAAGAATGAGTGTCGTCGTTCCCAGTAGAAATTATTCTGGTTACATTCCGAATTATGCCATAATCACTCACAGGGCGCTCACATCAATAATTTGCATTCCGATTTAGATATCACGAAATTCGGAACGATCGTTAACGCGCTCAGTTATTTTGATGGCGACTGTAGCCAGAACCAGCACCCTAATTGCGTAACTCACGATTTATCATAATCTGTTTCCTTTTGAAACAAATGGCTAAACCATTGCTTCATATGTTCGAAAAATGTGTCTGCTCAACAATGTAAATATTGACGTGAATATTGTTGAACTATCAAAATGAAACCGATTATGAGTAATCGCGTGATACGCAATTAGGGTGCTGGAGCATAATTTCGAAAATTCCACGATAAATTAAAGATACCACAACTGTCATTTTTGACCGTGCTCGCGCTCTTGCTAATTCAGGCTCATTTCGGAATTCGGAATGTACCTTCTGTCTACATGCTATTGTAATTGGGCGTTTTCAGAAATTAATTTTAATCGTTACAAGCATTAAACAAAGAATTTTTGTAGCAATAAATAATAGTTTAAAAAACTAAAAAACACGCTTTAAAAAGCAAACTAAAAAAGGAGAGAATAATTAAAAAGGGTGGGGTGCTTGACATTAATTGATTATAAAAATACCTTAAAAAGCACCCCACGCTTTTTAATTGAATTAAATTATTTTCTCCTTTTTTAGTTTGGTTTTTAAAGCGTATTTTTTAGTTTTTTTAAACTATTATTTATTTCCTATTTTTTAGTTCTGCTAACTACAAACAAGTGATTTTTTATTTATTTTTCCTTTTTTTTCATTTTTCTCATTTTTTTTATTATTATTGAATTGTCATCGGTTTTCGATAAGTTTACAAAGTTTCAATGAAATCTGACCGTTTAAAGTGGGTCAAAATCGCGCTCTAAGGAGTCGGTTACATACAAACAAACATACAAGTGAAGCTAATATAAAGCGTGTAAAAAGTGGCGTTATGAATGCGACGTGACGTAGGAATGGCATGCTTTTGTTTTGTGTTTTTTTTTTTTGATATTGAGAAATCATCAAATGACTTCTCCTGCTCTGGGTGGAGCAGGAGGGCGTGTCAGACTTTTAATGACTAAAATCCACCCGTGTTCCTCCAGCTATGCTATTCTGTAACCATCTCATATTACTTTACTCTTTGAACCATCTCACCGGGTGAAGTGAGCGTGGAGTGAGCTGTCTGTTTCATACCACCTGATGCTAGGGATGACCAAGCATTAAATTTACAATCATAATCGAGATTAAATATGCTAATTCTATTGATCATTTTGTTACGATTTTAAAGCTAGTATTTAAGTGTGCATCATGCATTACATTTTGGGAGGTTTTTAAAGTAAAGTAGCAAAACAAAAACTCAGTCAGAAACTCAATGTTGTTTCGGTCTATTTTTTCCTAGACTAGTCCTTATATTGCCTGAGGCGCGAGTGCGCGGATAATATAATATAATGCATGATGCAAACTTAAACACTAGCTTTGAAATCGTAATAAAATTATCAATATAATTAGCATGCAATCATAATCGAGATTTGAAATGGAATGGATCGTAAATGGAATGTTTGGTCAATCCCTAGCATCAGTGGGATGACACTGACAGCTCACTCCGCGCTCCCTTCACGCGGTGAGATGGTTACAGAATCGACATGCAATTAGTTACCGGTATCTCTTTCGAACAACCCGCACCCCTGGCAGAGGAATGGCATGCTTACAGGCATTTTTGAATTGTCGGAGCCGCACCCTAATTGCGTAACTCACGATTAATCATAATCTGTTTCGTTTTGAAACAGATGGCTAAACCGTTGCTTTATATGTTCAAAAATGTGTCTGCTTAACAACGTAAATAACGCAATGAATATTGTTGTACTGTCAAAATGAAACCGATTATGATTAATCGCGTGTTGCGCAATTAGGGTGCAGGTCAGTAAGAAAGATGATGCTAGTTGCGGTTTATTGTGGTTCGAATCCTAGAATCCGATCCAATTTTGTGGGATTCGTTCGAAAATTTATATTTTGTTTCGAACCGATTAACCGATGCCTAGTGCCAACTTAGTGCCAACCGATCCGATCGCAGATCCATCCCAGTAGGATTCGTAAATAATGTTGTAAAATGATAAATATAAATTAAATTAAAGAGTAGGTAGGTACACGGTCCGAACCATAGATGTAAGGTCGGAACAAAATAATTGTATACCCACATTCCTAACGAATCCCCCCCAAAAGGATTTGGTTCGGTTCAGATTACATTTGATTCAGCAGTTTTTGTTGAACAACAAAGCCGAGACGAAGCAATTTTTCTACATATTCGATTTTACCGCCAGGCTGTGTGTGTGTGTGTGTTTGGCACGCCTAACGAATCCCACAAAATAGGATTGGATTGTGGGATCTGATAATAACTTTTTGTTTGTTGTTATTATAATACTAGCTGTGCCTGCGATTTCGTTCGCGTGCATGTCGGAAAACAAATAGGTAGGCTTTATTGGGTTGATTTTTTTTGCACTCAGCCCTAATTCTTTCTAAAATAAAAGTCTACGTTTCTCCTTATAACATTGTTAGCTATCTGTCAGTGACAAAATCAGTCCAGCCGTTTCTGAGATTAGCCGGAGCAAACAAAAACCAGACCAAAATTTAAAAGGTTGATTTTCTGATAAAAATATCTTCTATGAAAAAGACGACCAAACTAATAAGGTATCGGTATTGTTATGGCTTTTATCCAATGTTTACTTATTTGTGTCAATCAATGAAAATACCACAATAATCATAACTTCAGTAAATCCTTTCGCGGGCCGTAAAGTCTGTTCGCTGAGAGTTGATAAATATTATGATACGTCTTCGAATACCGGCTGTCGCTTTATTATCGCAAACTGTATGACGGTTCGCCGTTTTCGTGGTACGAGGCACGCATATGTTGTGAACTGCGCTCCCACGACACGACGAGCGGACGCGGCGGCGGCGGCGGTCATATTGCCATTCCGTTCTGAAATGCGTTTCGAGTAAGTCGTTTTGGTGTTCGCGTGTTTTTTTCCGTTTTATATTGTTAATAATTGTTAAAAAATGTTGTTATTATCGTTGTTTTGTTACTGAAAACTGTTTTATTGTTCGTTATATATAACACTAGCTGTGCCCGCGACTTCGTCCGCGTGAAATAGTGTCTTTGGGTCTTTGTATCTTGTCGCAAACTTATAAAACATTCTTTACACCCTTAGGTCTTGAGGTCATATTTATTTATATTGAATCAATCAACAGCCTGAAAAATAAGTTTCAAGCTTCTAGCTCTAAAAATTACGATAATTCCATACAACTTTTCATCCCCCACTTTCAACCCATATCAACCCTTTTTTCGATTTAAATGTAGCCTATGTCCTTTCTCAAGCCCTAGACTATCTGTGTACCAAATTTAATTTAAATCGGTTCAGTAGTTTTGGCGTGAAAGCGCGACAGACAGACAGACAGGGTTTTTTTTTTTTTTTTGGGTGGGAAATCATCAAATAACTTCTCCCGCTCTGGGTGGAGCGAGAGGGCGTGTCAGACTTTTACTGACTAAAACCCACCCGTGTTCCCTCAGTTGCCTGCGTGCCAGGGGCCGCGGTATCTCTTTCGAACAACCCGCACCCCTGGCAGGCATCGGCCCTTGCGGACCCCCCATTTGGTGCTGACATCTCTTTGAGGCGCGCGTGGAACACAACGCGCCGTCGACCCGGGCTTGGTCCTTACCGGACAGCGAGCTACCCATTACTCGCCGTCCGCAAGCCCGCGCCTACGGTGGCCGGGAATCAGCCTGGGATTCCCGACGCCCAGGGCTTCTCCCGCGGCGACTACGGCCGTGAGGGCGCATATACTGCCTCTCCCTCACGTGCGCCGCCTCCCTCTTCGCGAGCATTACTGCTTCGCAGAAGGAGGTGACGGCTAGCCATTCACTCTCGCTCCGTACCATGGCCTGCACCAGGGCCGGACGCGAGAGATCGCCGCCGCCGATCGCCTCCACGAGGACACGGCGGTGCTCCGCCCAAGCTGGGCAGACCGCCACCGTATGCTCCACCGTGTCCTCTGGGCGATGTTCGCAATGGAAACACCCGGGCGTTTCCTCCCGCCTTATACGAAACAGGAACCTCCCGAAACAACCGTGTCCGGTGAGGACCTGCGTCAGGCGGAAGGTGAGGACGCCATGCCGCCTCTCAAGCCACTCCTCAAAGAGGGGACTTACCGCCGCTATCGTGGCGTGCCCAAGACAAGGTTACTTTCGTATTTATATTGTTTTGTGAGGGATATTATTCTTTAATTAACCAATTACTCAAGCACCACGAGGGATTCCTCAAGTGAATTGAACTATCCACGTAAGAAACATAAGAGAGGTTGTGTGTTTACGGTGATTATAAATATGTCCAAGAAAGAACAAGTACCAATCCCACTCAACCTGTGTACAAGACTGATCTCGCAGAAAAAACAGCAAATATATTGGGCATTGGAGTAGCATCAGTGAACAGAATTGTCAATGAGTACAAAAAAGAAGGTAAACCAACTACTCCAAAACAGACAAACAAGCGAACAAAAATTATGGAAGAAATGGATGATTTTACAAAATGTGCTATAAGAATAAAAGTGCACTCCTTTGTTTTTAAAGGTGAATTGCCAACTCTGAACAAAGTACTTAAATCAGTTAATGACGATGAAACATTACCTAATTTGAAACGTACTACACTCTACTTTATATTTATTAAAATTTAAATAAATTTAAGTAAAGAGGCAACGAAAAAGTGCACTTATAGATAGAGATGATATCTTATGGCGAAGAAAATATTTAAGTAAAATAAAATCATATAGAGAACAGAACCGGCCAATTTATTACCTTGACGAAATCTGGGTTAACGAAGGTATGTTTTTTTTATGAAAATCCATGCATCTTGCGAAAGCCATTGAAAGAAATGAAGTTACTTAGTTCCTATTGTGAAAATTTAATCCGCGGGAAAATCTAATTTCACATCGGCAGAGCCGCGGGTATCATCTTCATGGTGGATAGTTAGTGTTTCTTTTTTCAGGGCACACTGTAGACAAAACGTGGGTTGATGAAAACATAAAATCAAAACGACAGGCTTTTATGGAAGGTTTGAGTGTAGGAGCAAAGACCCAAGATCAAAAGGAAAGAGACTAATTATTGTACACATTGGAAGTAAAAGTGGAATTATACTGGGGTCAGAGTTGATTTTTGAATCCAATAAAAGCACCGGTGACTATCATGAAACCATGAACGCGGACAATTTTGAGAAATGGATAAAAGAATTTACGGAAAAATTGTCCCAAAATGCAGTGATAGTTATGGACAACGCTCCATATCACTCTCGCAAAAGGAAGAAGACCCCAACATCAAACTGTCGAAAAGCAGATATTCAAAATTGGCTGGCCAGTAAAGATATTACTTTTGATGAAAGTGAACTAAGAGTACAACTCTTGGTAAAGTAAAATTAATTATCAAGCTTAATATATAGACGAATACGCAAAAAAAAAAAATAAGATTGCCACTGTGACCGATAGATTTAATATGGGCTAATATAAAAGGGCATGTCGCACGCAACAATACAAGTTTTAAATTGACAGAAGTCAAAAGATTGTTAGTGGAGGCCATGCAAAATGTAGATGCTGAAAACTGGCAATAATGCATTGACCACACAGTAAAAGAAGAGGATAGATTTTTCCAAATTGACGGCAGGGTAGGCGAAGTCATTGATCGTTTTGTAACAAACGTCACCGATTGCGATTCTTCTTCCGACTCTGAGACATTCGTCATGTTCGTCGTTAGATGATATGTAATAATGTTACGAGATCGAGTGGTACTGAATGAGTGCAGCTATTTAGTTTTTGTATTGTAGATTAAGTAATTAAAATTTCATAGTCACTATTTCGGTGTTCAACTTTACTAATCAACTTTAACGAGTAAATGATAAAGGATTTATATGTTTCTTTTAACATTTATGTAAAACGCCCAATTACTAGAATTCAGTATAAATCGAGTGTTGAGCACCCAGGGTTGAGTGTAGGTAGCTATTTCGTTTGTATAGAGTAGATTATTAAAAGTTTCATAGTCACTATATCGGCGTTCAACTTAACTGATCAAATTTAATGAGAGTAAAAGATAAAGGATAATATGTTTCTTTTACATTGGTGTAAAACGCCCAATTACTAGAATTTAGTATAAATCGAGTGTTGAGCACCCAGGTATAATCTAATTGGGTTTCTATTCAAGTAGCTATACTCACAACAGTAGCGGCACGATATCCTCTTGTCTCATTTTACCGTAATAATTTACAATGCCATCTACATGCCCCATACCAACCACCGCGAGAACGCGTGGACTCTGGACTATTGAAAAGGAAAACAAAAACACAGGGTTCAATAAAATTAGGTAGTGAAACTTTGCAAACGTTCTGGGTACGTATAAATGTATAAATACCTATACATGATAAATAATATAGAGGCATGAGGAATAGGGTGGCAAGTTCACTCATCCTCCATAGAAAAGGGAGGATCCTCTGACTATTAATGACTCTGACTAGGTACTACGTTTTATATAATATGCTAGTAGCGCAGTAAACTCTGCTTGTGCGACGCAGGATTTTGCGTGACATTAGTCTGATGCGTAGTTCGCATGTAATAGATGCCGCTACAATAATACACAGGATATTATAATAGGAGCAGTGATGGCCCAGTGGTAACGGCCCCAACCTACGAGTTGTAGGTCGTGAGTTCCAACCCAGGAAGGCACTTTACTTTGTGATTTATTTCATCACAACTGCTCTCAAATCGGTGAAGGAAAACAACGTGAGGCATAGCCTACAACCGAAAACTCGAAAACATGTGTTATCAACCAACCCGCACCCAGACCCGCGTGGTAAATTACAGCCCCAGCTCCCTTTCGAAGCAAGAAGGCCTGTGTCCTAGCAGTGGTACATTATAGGCTGATTATGTGTATTTTATTGCTTTCAATATAAAAAAACCCCTCGTTCTAAATTTGGAGCAGGGCATGAACTTATTATAATGTTTCCATTCATCTACCTATTGTTCTTACTAATTAGGTACTTACACAATACTTACCAGATCGAACACATTCTTGTAGAGAATACGCAAGACATTTGTCACGCTCGTCAACAAACACATGGAATATTTTTTTAAAGGCAGGGACGTCTTTAGTTATTTCCTCAAATTGTGCTTGTACAAAGTCACGGTCTTTATATCTTTCTAACTGCTCTTTGCTATACCAGAAGAATAAAAATAGTTATCACTACCACACATTAAAAATTAATTATTATTATTATTGAAGATAATATACGAAAATACCTACTCTAATGGCTTAGGATTCGTCGACGTAAGATGGTACAAAACTTGTCCTAATTCATAAACACTCAAAGACTGAAAAGCTCGTGCTATAGTTATTTGAATTGGCCGATCGCCCAGAAACAATTTGCAGCCAGGTATTCTTTTCATCTGAAAATCAGAATGTAAAAGTTAGGTAGGTCCTACGTAATACACTAAAGTCCCCGTCACAAGATGTTTTTTTTTTTTTTGCTCGTCTGAAAATGTCTAATCAATTGTAATAATAAACTTCCTCAAGAATTGGGATAACTAATACAAAAAGTATTTCGAATCTGACTGGTAATTGTAGAGGTTAGCTCGTTCAAACAGACAAACGAAAAAACAAACAAACTCTTCAGCTTTATTATTCTTAACGCAGGGGGTTCAAAATCATGTACTGAATCTATGGTAACAGGTTACGCGTCGATGTCCCCCTGCCACCCTGTATACGTTTATGTCGGATCTTTCATGAGTTTGCACTTAAAATGAGACACAATGCGCCTTTGTATTGTGTTGTGCGGAGTCTAGGATTTAGTTTGGAGTCGATACGGCCTGTCGCTCCATGAGTCCGTAATACGGACGCATGGATGGAGCGACAGTGATCGTTTAGACGTGGTCCTGATACATACTGGCCTAGGAACTGTATTGTGTTTCCTTTTAAGCTCAGAGTATTATAGTAGGTACAGGAGTATTAGTAATTGACTCGGTAACAATAAACTGTGCAGAAATTAAAGGAGAAATTTTTCTCGTTTACCCGTATCCCGATTCTGCGCATACGAGTGTATATTCTGATACTATGTATGTCAATAAGTAGGTCCGATCAAAATCCTATGTACCTGGATCCGACATATAAGTACTATAAGTAGGTATAACTACTTAGGTAGATACTACAAAGACTGACTGACCTCATGGTACGCCCGACGGAACTCTCCACCAGGTGCGACCCCTAATTCCTTCGCGATATCAGCATATGTTTTCAAAAGCATTGCATGTAACATCCCCGACACAAAGTTTTGGCCTTTTACCGCTTCTCTGTTTAAGTTTATTAGGTAAAGATTAGACTTATTGTATCGATTTGATTTATTCTATTTTGATCTTTCTACAAATACAAACATAGGTATGTTTGTACAAAAATCAAAATAGAACAAATCATTATGACCTACGAAAACGACTATTAGAATGAGTTTCCCAAGTGTGCGTGATTGCCAAATCCGCATTGGGCCATCCACATACACTTGGAAAATTAACCCCGTACGTACATCTACAATCTTCAAGGTTGGGCTCTAGAGATATTTTGTGGCTTATTGGTTGATTCGCACGAATTTTTTCACGGGCGAATCGACACTTTTACCTTTCCATACATTTTGAACGCGTAGGTATGGCACTTTTCTATGAAACAGCTGATTTTTTTTTGTATAACTGACGAAAAATTTCTGCGCTGGGGGGTCTAGAATGATATGCTGAATTCATAGTTACAGTTTGCGCATTGAATAAAAACTTTTCCTGTATGACATAATTTTTTCTATGTTACTCCTTACTCTCCAGACTTCTTACTGGACCCACACTTCCCCTATCCACCCTGGGGCTCGTACTTTAGGTGTCAGAGTGTCTAGGCCGTACCCAATGTAAAATTAACGAAATGACTGGGAGAAATAGATCGTAGCAAAATATGTTCGTAAAATTTAGTGAGTGACAGACCACACTCTTGAAAAGAGTTGGTACATCAGAATAAACTCATTATAAATTCAAAATTTACTTCACATGCATTTCATACACACAGAGTTTGCATATCCAATACATACATCACTTCTGTGCGCTTGTAGGTACCTATACATTTTTCTTTATTTTATTGTATAAAAGTCAAAAGGTGCCAATTGCCTTATAAGTAGGCACGGATTTGTAGATTCGCCGAAAATCAAATTGCGTCGAAAATTGCAATCAAAATTGCGTCGAAAATCGCCTACAGTAAAAATTATATTACGAATTTAAAAGTCGATTCGTTCGTTTAGGGCTGAAAAATTCATGTGAATCAACCAATTAGCCATTTTGATAAATTACACCAATCTCAAGACAGAAAAGGATCGAGGTTCAGCTTAAAATTAAACATTTTAAAAGATCTATGTCAATGTCGAAACTACTCGAAACCAACCTACCCGTACTGAGGGATACCTACCCCTTTGTTTGTCGACTACGAATTGAACATCGGGGTAATTGCGTAACACACTAATTTTCACGTTCATTGCGTTATTTACGTTGTTGAGCAAACAATTTTCGAACATATGGAGGAATGGATTAGCAATAGGTAGGTATCCTTCAAATTGATTCAGGTTGTGATTGAGTGTTACGCAATTAGGGTGCTGTCGTATTGCCGGGCAAATTCAAGAACCGCGCTATCAGGCCACAGCCCGACATTGGTCCATTCGCTTAGCCGTACTACGTTATACATAATATAGGTAGGTAACTACTCCAGAAGAAATAGGACTAACTTTAACTTTTGTGCGTCGAAGTTTTTTGCGTCTTCTAGAAATTTCTTGTCGTCCAACTCTAAGAGTGACACTCTCTGGCGACATAATTCAACTAGAATAGCATTTGGTTGCAACACTTTTACTATCTGAAGATGAAAAATATATGTTATTTCATTCATTTTATTGGAAATAGGGAATCTGGGACACTTGCTCGAAAAAACTTTTCGCGAATGGATTTTGCACGAATAGACATAGGCGCGATTCGCGAAAACCATTTGAGCGAAAGGTCAGTCGCTGCGAGAAAGTTGCGGAAATGAGATTTATTCATAACATCACGCCTGCCTTCTTTCAAAAGTTTGGGCAGGGGTATTTAGTACAACCACGATTTCGCGAGTTATGTTCAAGTTACAGTCAGACAGGAAATAAACAGTTCAATTAAGCGTCAATAGTGATTATCGTAGATTTTGTGTTACAACTTTTTTGACGTGATAAACGCCGGCTGCACGCACGATAAAGCATGACTCATTGTCACGTTCCGCCTGAGCCGAGCATGCAAGCGAGAGCGTGGAACAAACGAACAGAGGCACGATCGAAGTGGATGAATATTCAGTTATAATAATTCAATTCAAATTATGTGTTTTCAATATTTTCTTATGACGTTATCACGTAAAATTATCGTCCGTAAACCAACTTTACAGACACCCATTTTTATTTAATTATTTTCATTAGTAGGTAGGTACCCACAACAATTTTAACATTTTTCATCGTGGATGTCGTTTTCATGATTTTCAAAGTTGATGCCCATGTGAGGTCAGATTGTAAATTAAAAGATGGCGGAAGCGAAAATATTTTTTGTAGGTTTCCGTAGGTACGTCCTAATAAAAACACGGAACCCTTAAAGAATCATTTGTATGGCTGTCTGTATGTCTACCCGTCTGTCACAGCCACTTTGCTCCAAATGTACTGGACTGATAAACAACTGATTTCACCAATGAAACTGAACGCGTTCAGCACTTCTAAATTTGTTGAAAAGCTTTCAGTGTCAATATTTCCCAACAATGATGACACTGATAGCTCTTGAAAGCGGTTAAAATGTGCTGATCGCGTTTAGTTTCATTGGTGAAATTCACTCTAAATTTAAATTTGTACACACATTATGAACATTAAAATTTGTCATTTGGTGATTTGGTATGAATTCGTGTGACCCAAACACGGACGTGTCACATAAATAAATGAATTTTAAAAATGGGGTTCACTATTGGGGGGCAAACTAGAAAATTAAAAACAAATGTATACCTATTACAATTTTCGTGTATCAGTAATAAGAAAATAATGTAAAAGTGCAAGTAAAAACCTATGACTATAACTGTTACCTACGCCTAATTGGACTGTTTATTTCTTGTCTGTCTGTAAGTTGCGAATGAGGGTGTTCATGAATATTCAAGCCACCATTTGGCGCCACTTTGACAAGAGGTTTTCCAGTTCGACAATGAACTTGAAATATTTGATGTCATTCGTTTCATTCTTTCGTTCACCATTCAGTCCGTAGGGGCTTTGACACTTTTGATAGGTGCCCGGACCTGACGTCTCAGTGCTGCCACCTAGTGAACGTCATTTCAGAACACCCACATCGTGGGTGTACTATACAACACCCCTGCCCAACCCTTTATAAGAATACAGGCATGATGATATTAAGAAATCTCATTTCCGCAACTTTTTCGCGCAACTGTCCTATTGCGCATGTGGATTCGCGTAAGTTTCTTTGCGCAAGTCGGTTTACGCAAGTTTCTTTGTGCAAGTGGATTTACGTAAGTGTCGTTAGCTCATAATAATAGGTATATCCATTCGTGCAAAAGTGCATTCGCAGAAATGGTTTTTGCGCAAGTGTCCCTTCGCGTAAAAGTCCGTCCGCTCAAAAGTCTATTTGCGTAAGTGGGTTCGCACAAGTGTTTTAAGCGGAAGTGTCTTTCACGCAAGTGTCCTGCTACCGGAAGTAAGTCGGTACCACATACCCCACTAAGGGTTCTCCAATCTGCTTTGCCGGTTTAGTGGAAATGGAGTTGACTAGCAGGCGATTATAAGTAAGTTGAAGACTTATGATTACTTATGAATTAGGTATTTAAGTTTATCTTATTTTATTTTTATTAGACAACCTAGACTTCCCAGCCCCCAGATGATCGTCAATGTTAAGCCAATAAGTAGCAACTAGACTAGGTATACCTCGGAAACATCTTCCACTGATTGTTTGCTGAAATGCACGGTTCCCAAGAGCACCACGGTAGCATCTTGATCATGTTGTAGAAGAGTTGCCGATCTGGGCAAATCAATACCGTAAGAGGCGCAACAATTCCTTGAAAATATTGAGCATACCGCTGAAGAAAACAAAATTGAAATTAGTTTCACAAACTACATGATCCTGCATACACTACCAAAAATCTAAAATTACGTATGATGGCTTACGGGTGATCTTTGGATGTCTAATTTGTAATGCAATTGGATTACATTTGACTGGCACTTCAAATGTTTTGCTCAAAAACCGACTAAGTAGGAAGCATGTTTGGTATTTCATATTAATTTACTTAAACTTTTGAATAAACAATTTTGTCGCATTATTACGAATTACTTAGAATTTCACGTAAACATTATATTATGTATTCCAAAATGTCCATTTTTTTACTTTTTTGTTTATTTCTTTTCTGTCCGATTTATAATGACAGTCACTTTTAATTTTTCATACAGCCAGTTACAATATTTTATTGAAAAAAAATATCTGAATATGAAAACCTCAGATAGGTAGGTAATACTCCTTCGTAGAAAAGCAATGGATATATTCACAGACATATAAAATAGGATATATTTGATACATTTATACAATTTTTCAATAAAACTGCCTGTATCTACAGCCACGAGCATAAATATACAGGGTTTTTTTTTGGGTGGGAAATCATCAAATAACTTCTCTCGCTCTGGGTGGAGCAGGAGGGCGTGTCAGACTTTTACTGACTAAAACCCACCCGTGTTCCCTCAGTTGCCAGTGTGCCCGGGGGCCGCGGTATCTCTTTCGAACAACCCGCACCCCTGGCAGGCATCGGCCCTTGCGGACCCCACCAGTTGGTGCTGACATCTCTTTGAGGCGTGCGTGGAACACAACGCGCTGTCGACCCGGGCTTAGTCCTTACCGGACATCGAGCTACCTATTACTCGCCGTCCGCAAGCCCGCGCCTACGGTGGCCAGGAACCAGCCTGGGATTTCCGACGCCCACCGCTCCCGCGGTGACTACGGCCGTGAGGGCGCATATACTGCCTCTCCCTCACGTGCGCCGCCTCCCTCTTCGCGAGCATTACTGCTTCGCAGGAGGTGACGGCTAACCATTCACTCTCGCTCCGTACCATGGCCTGCACCAGGGCCGGACGCGAGAGATCGTCGCCGCCGATCGCCTCTACGAGGACATGGCGGTGCTCCGCCCAAGCCGGGCAGGCCGCCACCGTATGCTCCACCGTGTCCTCAGGGCGATCTTCGCAATGGAAACACCCGGGCGTTTCCTCCCGCCTTATGCGAAACAGGAACCTCCCGAAACAACCGTGTCCGGTGAGGACCTGCGTCAGGCGGAAGGTGAGGACGCCATGCCGCCTCTCAAACCACTCCTCAAAAAGGGGACTTACCGCCACTATCGTGGCGTGCCCAACAATTATATCTAACTAGAACGGATAAGCTATAGTTACATACTGAGATCTGTAGTGTAGCTTTCAAATATAATTTTAATTAGAACAATGGATATATTCATCAATCAGATAATGACCATAAACACTTGTGGAACAAAAATTACACCAGAACAAAGAACTTTTCAAAAAGGCCCTAAAATGTGGACGTCGCATATTAATAATTATTGTATAATGCAGAGGTCTATTAGGTAGACACCAGCACATCAAGCTACCCCAATCTGTCAAATTTATATAATAGATTATCAACTCTGTAATATAAACCTAAGGTTGATGTTCAATTGGGAAAATTTGACAGTTTAGGGTAGCTTGATGTGCTGGCGTCTGTACATTATTTTTCCCACATGTGGAACAGTTTAGTAGGTTTTGGTGGAATATTTAATCAGTGCTCTCAACAATATATAATTAATAATTGTTCACCCGGAAACCCCAGTTCAACTGTTATATTATTATGCGGGGATAGCTTAAATGTTAGAAAAAAGGACATAAATACACATGACATGTGTACATTTGATGTTACATCACGGTGAGACCAATAGGTGTATTTTCTGTGTGTTGTTTTATTCACATTACATTTATAATTTAAATATGTTAATTTTTAATAGGACAACTCGTCACAGTAACGCCATTTTATTTTTTTATTGTAATCAATTTATTTCTGATTACAAACTGACAAATTAATTATACTATGTACTTGCCACCTAGTTGTAAGAGACAAATTGCCAATCTCTTAGCATACAATTTACACCATGACACTGGTACCTGTAGTTTACCATCGCTTACTAACTACACTAAACTACAGCACTACTGTGCTACTAACACCACTTTTGATACGCCTAGTAGTTTAAAAGTTTAAGCTATTAGGTGCGACAACAGATAAGCCACATATTATGTTGAATGTTGTTCATCAAAATATGCAGGGTCTATCCGACAAAGAGATAGAGTTAAGCTTATTTATGGAGAACTATGATGTTCAGATGTTATGTTTGACTGAACACTGGTTGAAATAACATGAAGTAGTGTTTATTAATGATGATAATTTTACTGTACAAAGTGCATTTGTAAGAAAAACTGCTATTCGCGGTGGATCTTTAGTCCTTGTTTCAAACAAGTTGAAATGTAAAGAACGTTTAGATTTAGTTTATCTTTCTATTGAGCGTACTATTGAGTTGTCTTGTGTTGAACTCGTGCGATACGTTATAATTTGCGTTTATCGACCACCTTCTGGGGATTTCATTCGTTTCGAATCGGTAATGGAGGATTTACTTACTCAATAAATTAAAATCAAGTAACTTGCACCTAAGTCTCAAAAGATGACTGTTAAAACCCTTCATTTAGTCCTTATCCTGCATTCTTGTGTAGTTCTTCAACATTTTCAGTTGTAATTCGCGTTTTTCGACCAAAATCCAAACTTTTTGTTCACCAAAAATCTCAGTTACGCGAATAAATAATGTGACAGCTTTGTGAAAATTATACCTACATGTTGGTTTTTTTTAAATTGGTATTGTTGTGTTTGTTGTTGGTAATGTTGATTTATGACACCTGTTGACGTAACTTTGGGGGCATACTTAAGCAGGCTAAACTGTATTATTTCTGATGTTTAAACAGGGTCAAATTAAATAAGCTAGCAAAATTCTGCAGCCAAGGTGGGTACCTACCTATCGATATGTAAACATGATAAAATAAAAAAAAAATGGTTTTCTCAGCTCATATTTCATAAGATAAGATAAGACAAAACATTTAAAAAAAAAAAATTGTGGGGTCAGTGACCTCGGTGGATAAAAAAACAGATAAATGGAAAACAATCAACATCAACGCCATCTATCGCCGAGTAGCAAAATTAAGTCGGTGCGTTCACAAAAAACGCTGTTTTCATAGATTTTTGGTTTTTGATCCTTATTTCTATATTAGCAAGCTGTAAAACCGTTTTGTAAAAACTTCACATAGCGATTATAACAAGCGCAACGACGTTTTGTGACCTAGGGCCTGGCCTGATTTTATATTTTGGGTTCGGTTTGGGAAATAAAATGCAATTTATTCTTAGTATACATTATTCATTTATTTATAGAGTGTTAACAATGTTTAACTTTATTACTGAGCTACAAGGCATAATCCGTGAGGTATCGATATAATAAAATAAAAAACAAAATGCTCTATTAATTGTTACAAACACAATCAATCGTATCAGAATGTATATATAAGTACATAAATACTTTTATGAAAACTTGCTTATTCTCTAAGACGGATGGAAACTTTATTAATAATGTTCTATCACAGTCCTTACAATGTTTTTTTTTAAATATATATCGAACCAATACAACTAGTTAAAAATTGGTCAATCGCTTGTCGAACACTTTGTATTTCTTAGAAATTTCGTGGCAAGGTTTCTAACCGTCTTCGTGCCTGCAACATAATATTACATAGAAGTTTTTACGATTTATATGGCTATATATTTATCATTTTCCGCATTTTCGTGTATAGAAGACAAGTTTTCAGTTATGTCGGCTTAGGTCACAGCTCAGAGCGCCCTAAAAGTTAAGCGAAAGTTATAAAATAAAAGATAGAGACAACATAACAAAAAACGAAATTCCCATAATAATAGACCCCAATATTAATAGCGTGGAAGTTATATAAAAATCCTATAATTAAACCTAAATACTTGTTAACAATAACTAAAAAAAACAAAATGCATAGTGCTATGGTTAAGTTTGGCCAGATTTTGGGGTTTATTCATAAACGTTGCTTAAAGTTAAGAGATGTTTATACATCAAAAATGTAAGGTTAAACAGTCGCTAATCATTACTTATGACCGGAGACCACGAACGGGACGGAGGAATGTGGGAAGACAACCGACTAGGTGGACAGACAATCTCGTTAAAGTGGCCGGAAGAAACTGGATAGCCATGACACAAAACCGCCAAAAGAGGACAGAGAGGAGAGATTTGGAAGAGACCTACACTCAGCATTGGGTGGCCAAGGGTTGAAGAAGAAGAAGAAGAATCATTACTGAACTTTAAGTAACGTTATTTATTATTTGCACAATATTTTTAAATGTGATTTGTAATGGGTTAATGTTTCTTACTAATAGAGTTAATATGTGGTTTTTTTTCTTTAGGGTCTGCTAACTTATGATTATGAAGCAAAAAAATAAGAAATTACATTTAACAAAAAAAAAAACAATATATTCAGAGAACAAACAGAGACGAAAGATTTTACATAAAATAAGTCTCAACAACCATAATTCAGTCATTCTAGTAATGACGAGTTTGTTTAAAAAAAAACTAGGTACCTTAGTAACGGTAATATTATGTGATAAATATCACTCGTGGAAATATTCGAATTGAGAAACGGGACTTTTCACTTTATTACGTGTTTTTCTTCATTTATTTATTATGTATCAGCTTTTAACCAACCAACCTGCGCTGGGCCCGAGTGGTGGATTACGGCTTACTGCCTCACGAGTGAGGCCTGTGCCCCAGCAGCGTGAACATCACATGCTGATTATGCTATGTATTAGATTGTCTTTGAATGAAAATATATTATATATGTTACCGGCCAAACCCGATTTCAGGCCAAACTAGTTTGTCGTAGGCCAAACTGCTTTATTAAGCCGGGGCACGCCGATTAAATGGGTTAGGTTAGGTCAGAACTGTGACCAAAAGCGCGCGAGCCGAGCGAGCGAAGTGAGCGGCACCGCGGCAGCGGCCGGCGAGCGTTACTTCCAAAGGCTGTTAACGAAATGGCTAATTAAGCTAGTTGGCTGCGACATATCACGCGTAGGATAAGTCTGTTTGGCCTGAAATCGGGTTTGGCCGGTAACATATACAGAATTATTTTTTAGTCACCGTCCAAATTTTTCAGGGTGATAGTACCCGTGAAATTGAACAACTTTCTCCAAGGAACATGGGTCGAAATATGAAAAAAAAAAATCGGACCTCCCATACAAAATCGACCAGCTAGCTATTGATTTTGCATGGGAGGTCGTTTTTTTTTTCATATTTCGACCCATGTTCCTTGGAGAAAGTTGTTCAATTTCACGGGTACTATCACCCTGAAAAATTTGGACGGTGACTAAAAAATCAGCCTGTATACTAGCTTTTGCCAGCGGCTTCGCCAGCGTGGAGGTCGGTGTATTATACGTGTAAACCTTCCTCTTGAATTACTCTGTCTATTGACGAAAACCGCATTAGAATCCGTTGCGTAGTTTAAAAGATCTAAACGTACAAGCACGAACAGCGTTTTTATAAAACAAACTATGTATAAGGTTTTTTTAATCGCTACATACAATCATTGAAAGTCGAACTTTGATGATAAGGATTATAAATAAACTCAAATCAAGTATAGACGGGGCGCTTAATACGGTATTATCAATTAAAGAGACGCCCTTCGTTAACCCATTAATGGCCGCTGTGAGTACAGCGGCCATTAATGGGTAAAGTTAAGTTTTGGTATATGATTAAAAGTTTAACGGTACTCAATCGAGTGATTCAGTACCGTTAAACTTTTAATCATATACCAAAACTTAATAAGACTAACTTATTTCATTTAACTAAAATCAAGCGAGGGTAAATTGCTTCATTTATTATAATAGCATAAAGTGGGTAGATTTTTTTATTTTTGTGACAGTGATTCAATAGGATATTTTCCAATTTATTAAAAACTATTCCAATTTGAAGATTAGGACAAAATATGTAACAGAAAAATAAAAGTAAATTGATTTATATCCATTTTCACAATTAAAAACGATTTAAATCAAATTTATTTTTCGTTGTTTTGAATTTACCGCCAAAACGCTCTTTACGATTACTTTTTATCACGTAACCACACGTGACGTCAACTTTGTGTAAACTAAAGTAGTTAGTAAGTAAACAAGTGAATGTCGAGTTTATAATTAACAAGATTTTTAATGGATAGAAAGTGATATTACTGGTGTGCGGTGCCTCTGTGCACAAATACTTCTAAAACTGCGTATTTGTACTGGTGCTGTTTACACAAAGCTGACGTCACGATGTCACGTGATAAAAAGTAATCGTAAAGAGCGTTTTGGCGGTAAATTCAAAACAACGAAAAATAAATTTGATTTAAATCGTTATTAACTGTGAAAATGCACATAAATCAATTTACTTTTATTTTTCTGTTACATATTTTGTCCCAATCTTCAAATTAGAATAGTTTTTAATAAATTGGAAAATATCCTATTGAATCACTGTCACAAAAATAAAAAAATGTACCCACTTTATGTTATTATAATAAATGAAGCAATTTACCCTCCCTTGGTTTTAGTTAAATGAAATAAGTTAGTCTTATTAGTTTTGGTACCATATGATTTAAAGTTTAACGGTACTCAATCGAGTACAGCGGCCATTAATGGGTTAACGAAGGGCGTCTCTTTAATTGATAATACAATAATAATTGTAATCGTTTACCGTATTTTTATTTTGGCTGACATTTATGTTAAGAAAACAACATAAAAGTCAGCCAAAATAAAATAAAAATACGGTACTACCAACATCCCATACCCAACATATTTTTTTTCCTTTTTTTTGCCTTTTTGTATTTCATATTATAATGATTTCTTTTTATAATGAGTGAAGTATTTCATTCATTATAAAAATAAATCATTTGAAACAGTACGTTTTTAGTTTACATTTGGCCATTAATGGGTTAATTAACATACTGTTTATCGACCGTGTTAGAGTTGAATTTACTTTGGCGCGTCGCCGCCTGGTCTTACACGTATCACGTATAATATTTTAAGACGATTATAAACAGTGTGGTCCAACCAAACACAATAAAGCTATAATCCCATACTCCAAGTCCGTGTTTTTTTTAAGAGCTAGTAGAGTTTTCATATTCCTTAAGTGCAAAATGCACAATATTAACTCAGGTATTGTAATTCTTATAAAGCTACATCTAGCAATGTAATGGTCTTATTTTAAGATACCCCCTATAGCAATATTATTACATATTTCATATTTTTCTCAATCTTATTATATTATTTAACAAATATATAATACACAAATTCAATACATAGATAACATAATATGCTATATTTTTGATAAATATATGGCCAAATATGTTTTGTGGAGTAACCTCAATGTTAACTCCCCCCCCCCCCCCTTACATCGAATTGCATTTTTAAGTTTTAGTTTCATTGCAATATCTTACACTAAAACACTCACAGAATCGAACGACATCAATCATCCTCTCGTTATTTTAGTCTTCAGAAAGGAGCCGAGAAACCTGGAAAAATGGGCCCATCAATAATACAATAGCAATATACTAAATTGTAAAAGCCACAAAAATACTTAAGATCGTTAAAGAAAATTGTTTAAAAGCATGAATTTTGAATCTACATTGCATCAAGGAATTCACGCATATAAGTTTATCGGTATAATATTTACATGAACAGGAGGCAGAGATTTAGCCGTCAAGGAAACCAGCGCCGAGGCCTGAGCTTGTACCCAGCGTAGACAAGTGCGCCTACGCACGCCACGCGGATCGTGACACGAATCACGCGCGTGGAAAGGGACGGCGGCGGCACTCTGTAGACAAGCAAGAAAATGAATGGAATTAATGGTAAAATCGAAGATTTTATATACAGTTGGCATAAACATATGTTACAGTATCATTGGCGGTATTTATTGGTGTACAGGATCATTTGGCGATCGAATAATGACGTGGACAGGTTGGCACTGGTGGTAAACATGTTTTGTGAAATACAAGATGGCGGCGTTAGTTTCAATTGTCGCCACGCACCAAAATATCCTTGTACACTTAAGCATTAAACACGGTACGACAACAAATGGTGTGGTGCAGACGCTAGCACATCAAGCTAACCCAATCTGTCAATTTTTTTGATAGATTTTCAACTTTATTACATAGGCATAAGGTTCATGTTCAATTGGGAAAATTTTACAGATTGGGGTAGCTTGATGTGCTGGCGTCTGTACAAACCTACTTACAAAAATAAAATCATTTAACAATCTCGTGCATGCAATCAGCAGTCAAATAGTGCAACACGTTAATTTCTTGCCTGGTTACTTTTCTTTTTTGCTAGTAGTACTATTAAACAGTTCTAAACGAGGCAATATAGTATTGTTTACTTACTGAAGTAGTGGTGGAATGTCTTGGGACCTAATTTTCCCCCAGTGTTCCACGATGCCAGCCACATGGCCAATGCCGACGACGCCTACAATACGGCAAGGTTCCCGACCTAGAGAAAGCAAAGTGTTAATACATCAAGTACACTTAAAGCAGATAAGGTATGCGCTTCGATAAACTTCGTGTTCCCGAATGATCACGAACGTCGCGATCCAGTGTACTAGACACTTTACAGTTGTACACCTATCAGCACGTGTTTGCATGATGAAGTTTTCTCTGTCGGGTCCTGTCACTCAAAACTTTTTTTTAGAATTGCAGAGTTGTTAATTTACAATTTTAGAATCAATACAATACAAACCAGGCAAGTAAGTACTTCGTAAGTACTTACGTCTGGTTTGAATTGTATTGATTACAAAAATAATTAAATTAGAGCCGTTACAATCATAAAAAGTTCATGGTTGTAAAAGCTTTTTATTAAATCTCAACATCGCGCGTTCGTATTTCCGTAAATAAACGATGACTCCCGAAGCGCCTACTTATCGTTGGATATCATTATTCATCAGTCAGTTTAGGTAGTATGTAATAGTAATTATCATACTCACGCGGTTGCAAGGCAGCGACCTGCAGCGAATGGCAGAGATACATGTCCCTCTCGACAACAAACACGCGTTTCAAGGCAGGGAACTCTTCTGCCATTTCTTCCAACATGTCTTCCAACATCTTCTTTTGTTTACATTTTTCTACTTCTTCCAGACTGTGCAAAATAAGACAAAGAATTTCAATTTTAAAAATATTATTCGTAGCGATTTGCGACTTAACGCGCGTAGTAATGTGTAAATGCTGTTTCACATCAATCCAGTACTTATTTCAAGTCAGCGCTGGATATTGGACTGGATTGAAATATTGGACCACTGCAAATAAGCATTTTTGGGTTACCTTGATGCCGAGAATGATTGATCTATACAGGATAGCAGGGACATCGAAGAGCAACCTGGCCAACCTGTTACCATGAATTCAGTCCATGACTCTGAAGTACCTCTACGTTGAATATTTTTGTGAGTTTAAAAAACTAAAATTAAATATTCTACATAATTATACATTTGCGGCGTAGGTATTGTACTTTTCTATGAAACAGCAGTTTTTTTTTTTTGTTAACATCTGTACTCTATATTGTTTTGGGATTGAAGAAGGATGGCTGCCTTCTGAAGCCCCAAATCATGAAAATAACTGTCTGTTATCTTTTCACACCTTAACGGATAAAAGGATTTCGATGGAAATTGGGTAACTACTTCACCAGGTAGACCATGCCCTCTGCTTTAGGACATACAACACTTTTTATCCAAGTAGGACAGGGAAGGGCGCCATAAGCTAGAACTAATATAAACAAAGGGAAAAGTAGTATTTTACTGACCTTATGGTCTGGTTGGATGTGAGCAAATGCCAGATGAACCTGATGGTCTGGCCCCACGAGAGGGACGCGATGGCTCGGTGAAGAGTGATGTCTATCGCCCTGTCACCCAACTGTACAATACAGCTCGGGATTTTCTTAGCCTGAATTAAATTAATATTCCCTTTATTTATTTTTTTATCAGTAAAAGCAGCATACCTTTGCCCAGCAAGAATACAAATTAATAAAATAAAAAATCGGCATTACACTTTGCGTATTTCTAGGGCCATAATACCAGCTTATTAATGTCCAACTGCAGGCCACAGGACTTTCTTCCACATAATAGGGTATTTTATTATGAGAAAACATCTAAAAATATATTATTGAGATAGCTTAGGCAACAAGCAGTCGGAAAATGTTATTTTAAGTTCATGAAATAACAAAATACTTTTTTTAAATGAATTAAAATATTTCAGTTTTTTTAATCTGTTTTTGAACACCATGAAATAGTAGCCACCATGTTATTACGTCATACCGCTGTTTAAACTAATCAACTGAACAACTTTGTACTCTTTTTGATTTCTGAACCAAAGTAGTTCTTATTGAAATAATATCTTATATTCAGGAACAGCAAACCAACGATAAGTAGAAAAATAACTCATTTTTTTTATTATAAACTATTATCATACATAATATCGGCGCATTTGTTTACACAGCCAACTGACGTCATACCCACAGAGCAATATGGCGTCCACTGCGTTTAGCGTTTTCGTCAAATTACGCGCGAAATATGAAAATTTAAATGCATTTTTATGGCATTTATCGATTCAACAAAAATGTTGTGTTTTTTGTGGTTTATTAGCATTTTAGAATCGAATTAAGACACTTTTCAAAAATGGGTGTAATACCCTATTCGCGGTATTAAACCAATACAAAAGAATTATAGCTTGATATAAACCAACCCTATTCAGGGTACATTTTTTACGCAAACGCAAAGGGAATAAACAGCATTTGTAACAAGCTCATCTGAATTTAGGTTTTAATTTATGTATCTATCACCACTTTTACCGTAAATTTTTGTATTAACCTCATTATTATCAAAAGAAAAACCTCTTTAATAGGTTTAAATTTAGAATTTCGGATTTAAGTATTGAAATAATCATAACAAATCACTCAATTTGTAAATAGAACTACAAATTGTCATCCATGCCTATGTTTTCAGATCCATTTGTTTAAATTTCCATCAGGTAATTTTGGAACATACCATATCTTATTTTATTTCTAATATAGTTTATTTCGTAATAGCGAAATAACGCGAATTTTGTAAAAAAAAAATAACTAGCGAAATGCGGGTGTACTACTGGTACACCTCTGCATAACCCTTTGCGAAATACAGGCGTGAAAACATGTTTCATAATTGTAAAAATACGCCAAAACAAAAGCGACGAGTTACCATTGCTGTGTTTTATTTACACTTACAGATATACCATTTATTTTTAAATATCTACTTTACCAAATAATGTTCTAAAGGTTCAAAATCAAAATCAAAATATTTTATTTCACATAAGCCTGCATGGGCACTTATGAAACGTCAGAAGCTAGGTGCTAGGTTAATTTGGTATTTAGTTGGAAATTACCTCAGCCATAGCACGACGAAATTCGCCGCCTGGTGCCATACCCAATTCTCTTGTTATATGAGCCGACATGTTTAATAGCAATATGTACATCAATCCATTGAACACTCCATTCTGAGCCATTGTTGCTCTGTAACAAAAAACAAACAAATTTTCGATAAACAATTCAAAGTACAGTGCAAGAAAGAATAAACAAAACTATTAGTATTATTTTTTCACTGCAAATATTGTAATCATCTACTTTATTGGATGGTTGACCAGTTCGGCCAGAACCTTCAGTAATTTTTAGGTACATTTATTACACTTAAAAACAAATGAAACTTGAGAAGAGAACAGAGGGGCAATTCTCGTAATTTTAAGAATGTGCACAGTCTGATCCAAGTCTCAATCTGTCAAAAATACCTCGAGTTTCCATACATATTTGACAAGCTTTGAACGTTATTAATTACGAGAATTGGCCTTCTGATCCCAATTTTTACAGAGAATCCTGATTTCAGCACATTAGAGGCTCTATCTGAGTTTTTCATGACTTGAATATTTTATACAAATAAAAATTATTTTGTAACAAACCTTATCTTATTAATATTAATATTCTTAGCTTCTCTAAGAATTACTTCTTCATCTAATAACAGAATATTAGTTCTTTGTTCACACAATTCCACCATCACAATATGTGGATTTACTTCTTGTATTACCTGAAATTACAATCATCTTAGGAATAACATTAAAACTTAGAATCATCTCATAAACACAGCAATGTTAAATAATAGTGTATTATGTTTGATCCATTTATTTTCATCTAGTGTTATGGAGAGCAATGATTTTTTTTATAATAACAAATCAAAAGGATTAATACATGGTTTTTATAAACAATAGAGTGGGAGCTTTACTGGCATGTGCCGTTGTAAACCAATAATATATTGTATGCTTATGATATTTTCCAACATCAATGCTGACGTCACGAGCAAAAGCTAGTATCAAATAAAAAATGTTAAAATTAATTCTCACTCATAAAATCCTTTACAATATTAGAGGAAACCACACATACCCTGGATACATCCTCCTGAGACTGTATGCTAAAGTGAGCAGTACCCACTAGATACACCTTGCCACCATCAGGAGCATCAAGCACTGTCACTGTGCTTGGCAGACCTTCATCCATTGGCAACTCAGAAACACCTGAGGATCATAACAGAGTTTTTTTTTTAAATATGGTCTATTTCTAAAAGCAGACATAAAAATGAAATTAGTTTCCAAATTATTTACCATCCTCCATGTCACATTCTGGATTAGAATCAACAATTTGGTTTTCTGATGGAATCTCCTTCTTTTGATCTGGTGTAGAAGTTACGAAATTAGGTTTATCTGAAAAAATGAACTGTAATTTTTAATCTATATGTCCATAACTTAAAAAAAAGCTTTTTCATTAATAAAATTCTTGCTTCTTTAATTTAATATTTAATCGTCATCATCCCCGAAAGGTTGGGCACAGAAGTACTTATAGTACACCCACATGTAGCAAGTTATGTTTAAGTCCCATGTAATAGGGAGCGTATTGCCGAGCCTAATGCCATCAAACAGGCACTAATTCAGTATTTAATACTGAATTAATAAGAATTTTACTATCTTGACTTGATAATTAAATAACACATTAGTCAACCTTATCATAAACCATTCCTTAGCAACAACATTAAACTTAGTTTGTTTAAGGAGCAGTTATCTCTTTCTAAAACCAGTTTTCCAAATTAAAGAAACAAAACAACAAACCTGTGTTATGTGGCAACATCGCACCAAAAGTATTCACTGGTGCATCACCACCACCATCCTCAGCCTTAATGAACACCTTACACTCATTGACTATATCACACTTGACCCCTGATGCTTGTGGCTTCACAAACAACTGTTCCTCTTCTAAATTACCATGTGTCACCAGCCTTTCATTATTTAGCAGACGATCCGCAGCATCCATTTTATTATTGAATTACTGAAAATGCAAACGCCATAGCTGATTAAATGGTGCAATGCAACAGCTGCAATGCAAATTTGATGGAACACTTTCCTAAATTCAGGAAAATAAATGGCAGGAAATGTTCACAAAAGTAGTACAAATATAATTAGTATAACAGTGAAATAATGGAATACAACTGGTATGAGAAAAATATCTTTAGGTAACGTGGATATTATCATGCCAACTCAATTTTTTCAAGTGAAAGTACTTACTTGCTGCAGTTTTTTTTCAATTAATAAAACACGTACCTTAATAAAATGTTCAAAATGTTTGAACGTCGTTAAGGGTATTTATTAATCCAGCGAGTTCTTAAACTAAAATTATTTTTTTATTTTGATTTCTTGAACATTTTATACTTTTAGTATTTTTCACATGCAAAATCGAGTGCTACCAGATATAATAAACCCAACATAATTTAAATAACAAAGTGTGTCACTTAAAAAAAAAAAACAATAAATTAGCCAAAATAATTTATAATCGACTAAATACTGACTGAAGCTAGATACACACACTCAAATCTCAATATCTCAAGTACAGACAGCACCTCAAGCTACCCTAAACTGTAAAATTTTCCCAATTGAACATGAACCTTATCGCTAAGTAATAAATGAATATCTATCAAAGAAATTTGACTGATTGGGGTAGCTTGATGTGCTGTGCGCACGGCTACACAATAAGCTATACATTTCCAGTATAAGCTGATCTCGTATTGTATAGAATTTCCGTATAGTGCGAGATCAGCGTAAACTGGTAATGTATAGCTTGATGTGTAGCCGTGTGTACATACATACATGAACACAGATTTTGAAGTAGGTTTAAAATTACATGGGATCGGAACAAAAGAATCCAATAATGTGTACTTACTTCATTAGTCGGTGAACTGTGTGATTTACTTGTACCGAATGATTCGCTAACCATTTTATGGCGTTGTTTATGAAAATGTTTATTATTTAGATTAATCAATGAGCAGGAAAGTATACACAATAAAAAAATAATCGTACTCTTCGTGTGTTTAGTAGAGTAAAATCTGTAGGTAAAAACCCGCCCAACACTACCATTGTTACGTCACTTCAATCCGACATATTCGAAATTCGATTTTTCCTCGGGTTCGTACGATTCTACTTTGCAGGTCATAAAACTAAACTTTATAAATAACACAAAATGAGTGCCTGGAGAGCAGCCGGTCTTAAGTAAGTTCTATAATCGTAGAAATACTATGTTTTACCTTAATTTTGGATATATGTAATATACTAAAGGTTATGTTATTCTAGTTACATAAACTACTCGAACATCGCTGCAAAGATGCTGCGGCGATCCTTGAAACCCGAGTTACGTGCTGATGCGCTAAAGCGTGATGATTCCAATGTCCGTATTACTCCATGGCTTAACGGCAGGCCCGCACGTAAGTATTGATGTATTTATGAACTAGCCAGGCCATTGATCAATTACTTTTACAAGATACCTGGTTCATGGGTTCACGTAGGGCCATCACAGTTTTTTTATAAGATCTTAGAGTAATAAACGCAATACAGGTAATATTTGGATAATAATACATGCATTCTAAGAAAAACTTATAAAAATAGGTTTGGCTGTTTTTAATAATCTGATTTAGCTAAAAAGAAATAGATAAGTGGGTACCCAATGCTGAACCATTTGTATGTATTTACCTACAGTGCATACTGACATCAGTTAACTTCAGATGTATCAATATTATTATGAGTGTGTAAAATCAAATTAACCATTGATTTTCCAGATGAAAAGGACTAAAGGATGATCTAAATTAGGTTTGTCAAGCAACCAAGGATTACAAATGCTTGTCCATCCAATTTCATTAATAAATGAAATTGGTTTAATGGAACACTAATATAGGGAACTTAGTGATAAATAACCCTTAGTTTAATACTTATTGCAACTGTGTGCGTTTTTGACACTAACAGTATGTGTCCAGATTTTAGTTTGAAAATGAATAACATCTATGTTTGTTTTGTCTAATTTGTCTACCGCATAGATAGAGGAACTGTTTTTACCCTTTCCTGTTTGTGTTTTTCAAAGTCTATGTGCAATCATCCTTGATGTTGATGCAGACTAATAGTTAACTTATAATTTTCAGATCTGAAAGCTCCTGCTGCCAAGTAGAGAGAATGGGATCCTTCACCAGCATGCATGATTATCAGCAAACAAATTAGTTTAATGTAAAGTTTGTCAATAAATTATTGTTATTCATGTTCTCTTTTATTGTCTCACACATATTTACAGGGTGGCAGGGCATCGACACAAACTGAAACCTCCCCTAGAGTAGAAATGTATTATCGGTTATAAAAAAAGTCTGTTCCTTCATAGAAATGTGCAATACCTACGCAGTTAAAATGTATAGCAGAGATAATATTTAAGGTGGAAGCGCCAAGGTAGCCCGCGAAAATCAAATTTTGTTACGTTTTTTGCAATTTCCAGGTCACTGTCAGGTTGTATGGTGATCTAAATATGATTCGCGACCGTATCAAATATGACTTTACAGAATCATAATCATTAGAATCAGCAATACATCTCTATAAGTTCATATTACTCTAAAGAATGACTATTTCATGAAATTATGACATTTGAGGGCAATTCTAACTTATGGAGTTGTATTGCTGATTCTAATGATTATGATTCTGAAAAGCCTTATTTGATACGGTCGCGAATCATATTTAGATCACCATACAACCTGATACTGACCTGCAAATTGCAAAAAACGTAAAAAAAAATGAATTTCGCGGGCTACCCTGGCGCTTCCACCTTAATAAATAACCAATGAAAAATTTCAATGCAAAGGGCATTTTTTTTTTCTGAATTATTACTGAACCATGGTTATAGGAAGTTGAGTTATAGGGAAGTAAACAAAACATTATTTGAGTAATGTTTTTAATCTTGTAACTTTTGTTTGTATATTAGCAGCCTCTACTTCCCTAATAACATTTTTACCCAGTGGTGCCTCTGGTTGAAGTTCTTTCAGGCTAAAGTCTGTCTTGATATCACATTGCTTCCTCAATTTTTCTATACCATTCCAAGCAATCATTACACCATTGTCTGTGCACACGGTAGGAGGTGGACGATATGTCTTGTAGCCCATCTTACTTCCAATATGTTCTATTGATTGAAATATAAAATTATTACAAGCAACTCCTCCAGACACAACAATTGCCTTATTATCTGGGTTTATTAACATATTTTTATCACAAAACATCATAGCTCTGTGTGTTCTATGTGCTATATGTTCTGCAACGGAAAGCTGAAATGCTGCACATAGATCATTCACTTCTGGTATTATTTCATTACCCCTCACATTGTGTTCTGTTTCCTTTTTTATCAGCTTGCGAACTAAAGAATCTTTTAACCCACTGAAACTGAAGTTACAATCTCTAAATTTTGATAAGGGCAATGGGAATTCAAATTGACCTGGATTTTTAGATTTCTGTGCTGCCAACTCCACGGCCTGACCTCCACATATCCGTGAGTATTCAGGAATATTTCTTAATTTCATTCTTCTAGCCACTTTGTCTAATACTTCACCAGGCGCATTGTCCAGACCTTTTCCAAGTAATAAAAAATCATTAATGTCTCTCACAAGTGATAGCAAGCAATGACCTCCAGATATCAGCAATACTAAGAAAGGAAACTGGAGTTCATGATACATTCTTGCTACTAAAGCATGGGCTTCCATGTGATGAACAGGTATTAAGGGTTTATTATGTATTCTTGAGTGATACCTCGCATATTTTGCTCCAATCTGAAGGCTCAAAAGCAAACCAGGTTTCGTAGTTACTGCAATAGCATCTATATCCTCAATGGTTTTGTCAGCGTTATCTAGTGCCTCCGTTACAGCTCTAGCTATATTATTTCGATGTAACTCATGCGCAAAAACAGGGTTAATACCGCCGTATCTTATATGGAGGGCAGTTTGAGAATACAAAGATTCTCCAAGCAAACGACCTGTGCCATCAACAACAGCGCAACCGGTATCATCGCAAGAGGTTTCGATTCCTAATATCACAGTATTTCGAGAATACGTTATCGTTTTACAACTGTATGCTTGTACAGCATAGGCTCTTGCGACTCTGTCAACAAGTTTCTGAAAAAATTGCATTGCCTGTGAGTTTTTATTAGATTGATTGATATAATTACGTAATATTCTGCCATCAACAACCAAAATAGAACGTTCAAAACTTAATCAAAACATTAAATATTCGCTATTCCACTAGGAGTAGTAGGAGGAATGAAATGACTTTGACAGTTGACAGTGATTAAAGCACAGAACACGTATAATCCTCAATTTAAAGACTGACTGACTCACAGAACACCGTTCTGCTTGTGACAGCTGTCACTTGTCAGGCAGGATGCCACTAATTTTCAATGTTGGAATTGGAAGTGAAGTCTGTTCATGAAAGTGTCGAAATCGAAATCCAGGCGAATGAAGTCGCGGGTGAAGTGTTAGAGTGGCATAAGTTCAACTCGTGGTGTTAGTAAAATAATGTCAGATCACAGAGCATTAACCTAGGTGCTCTAAGTGTCAGATTGATTGTGTAACACTAGAGGGATGAAACTATCGATAAGTTTTGTTCAATCATATTGACGGGCTGAACTGCATTTTGAATTGATTGTCTAAATAAAGTTGGGTGTCAAATAAGGTCCACATATTGTACTTTGTTTGTGAGTTCGTGATAGGGGTAACTTTGGGTGAGTCTTTACTCAGCCAGACCATACAAACCGATACAAACCCTTCAAACCCCACTATCCCAACACTAGTAGTATAGACAACACATATTCAACTGTCATTTAGCATTCTACTATCTATTCTCTACTACGAACTGAAACCTCTATGAATGAATTTCAACCTTCACTTCAATAAAAAATAGCGGCGTTCGACTAAGATAGACACTCACACGATTTTTGTTCTATTTTGTTTTCAATCGAACTGTGTGGTGCGTACCTCTGGCATTTATCTTAGAAAAAGGAATTGATATGGTAATTAAAAATTAATAAACTGGTGTGAATTGAATAAACAAAATGCCGCTTTCTAAATTGAATCTGACTTATTCTGTCATTCAGACAATTTTATGAAGATAGTTTCTAAATTTTAACAAAATTCATAAATTTCATCGTAACACTGAATATTAAGTCCAGGTCTAGAAATCTATAATTTTTTCGTGACTGTTAAAATTATTGTGTTCATGAACCATGTGCTGATTGAAATACAATCGCGTTTTATTTATTTATGAAGTGAGTACATAATCCAAGGACTTTATATATTTATTCACAAACGTACTAACTTCTATTACTTCACTATAGAAATATGTGAAGATTTTACTGTGTATTTATTGCAAATTGGGTTCTTACAACTGACATTTATTACATAATATAGACTGTTAAAAAATAACTATTTTCTAATACAAATTAATCTCAGTCAATAAAATGTTCCTGTATGGTCTATTAAAAAAATAGTATATATATAAATTAAAAATATAGAATTGAATATTTAGTGAATCACTATTTTGAAAACAATTTTTACTGCTAACTGGTGTTTTAGTTGGATACATTATAATCTGAATAGATTCCTCGGAATCTATTATTATTATGAAGTGTTTCGGGGCATTGAGAATAATTCAAACTGGTACAACTATAATCAATATTAATACAGTAATGTATATTTTTATATGTTTTAATTTATAATGTGTGTTATTGTTTTCTTTTAGATTTCATGACTGCACGATTAAGGTGACACATCCAAAATGATAAACCTACATATTTTAAAACAATCTACGATTGTTCATCTATGTTTCGCTATATCATACTTCACGTCTGGTTTGATTCTGACCTTTATACAAGCTATTTTATACTTTGGACTCAAGCCGTTCAATAAATCTTTGTACAGAAAGATAAACTATTATCTGTCATATTCATTTTATAGTCGTAAGTATTAGTGTTTGTTATGTTTTCATTATTAGACATATTTACTGATCGCTTTTATATTGATGCATTTTGTATGGGTTCCATTTTGGCCAAAACCTTTCTAAGTCTTTTCTTTCAAACTTCTAATTTGACAAGAAGGAACAACATAACATCACTCCTCTGTATTCCCTAAAGCGTGGGGCAGAGGTGTTATATAGAAACATCCATTGTGCACCCAGTTATACTATACAAAAGGAGGGGATCCTATTTGCATCAAACAGGCACAAATACAGAATCTGGGATTATTTCCACTGTCTGCTTTAACTAAAAACGAAACTAAAAGACTGGATTTATAAAGCATTCATATGATTAAAGAGTTTTTATGACTTGATCTTAATTATTTGACACAATGCTAAAATGGTGGGTGGGCGACCTCCAGAGGTTTGTAGAAAAGTCCTGAATGCGACTCACATAGACCAGGGAAGCATGGCACAAAAAGGAGAAGGACTATAACCCAGCATGATGATGATTACAATTTAACTTTACAGTGTTCACTATTCTGTAATCAATTTTCTTTTCAGAATTAGTGTTTATGTCAGAATGGTGGTCAAATTCAAAATTATCGATATATATTAAAAAAGATGAATATGAGAAGTTCTATGGTAAAGAACATGGATACCTTATAATGAACCACAGTTATGAAATAGATTGGCTCATGGGATGGCATTTCTGCAACACCATAGGAGTTTTGGGAGTGAGTATTTATTTGATATTGTGAAATTATAATAGTAACTAATATTACTAGTGCTCACCCAGTGTTCAAAATTCAACCATAATTTATTTAAAATTGAATGTATTTCTAATGCATTATTATAATTATAATATTAGCTTTCTGCACTCCTCCATATAAACTTGTAACTGTGGACAAATTTTAAACTTCTCCGTTCGCGTAATTATTGTATAAAAGGGGAACATCGTTTTTGCTTCACATATTATTAATAAATGTTTAGATAAATCCTAAAGTGAGTTTGTTACTCGAACATGCAAAAATGGCTGAATGGATTTGGATGAAATTGGGCACACAGATAGACCATGACCTGGATAAGGACACAGGCTACTTTTCATCCTGGATCACAGACAGTCATGGGCATAGTAGCAGTAATAAAATTCTTACAATTTTCTATTTACAAAAAAAATGTTTATGTAATACATAAGCCAACAGATTTCAAATAATAATAGGAATCATCAGGGCTTAAATAAATTGTCTGCATCATTGTCAATAGGAAAAGTGTGTTTAATTGTTTGAATAATTAATCCTAAGCCAATTCAATTGCCCCCTTTTTTTGAAACACTATGGAATTTACTATGTGATTAAATCTCATCTAGTTAATTAAAAAAAAAATTGTGTGTGGAAATCTTATGAACGATGGCTTATGGAATGCAATTCCATACTTATACCTTGTTCATTCACCAGTGAATTTCAACCACTCTTAGAATGGTAGATGTACTTGATCTGGCAAATCTTGTCCACAGTACAGATGCTTTAACATGTACTGTCCCGGACTTTAATTGATAAGCCACTATTAAACTTTCCAATTTTGCAGTTTTATACATTCACGAGATTACACGATTAAACACGAACTTAAACCGCATGCTCGTAAACAAGATGACAAATTACTTATAATCGGAAATAGTCTTATCCATAGAGGTTGACTAATAAATTGTCAATGATAAATCAATACACTGTTGCATAAGTTTATCCAATCTATTTGATACTGACCTCCTTTGAATAAGAGCTCATTAAATACTCGTTATTTCTGAAAACCTATCCAAAGACAGTGACAGTTGAAATGTCAGAGACGATAATTTCGAATTTTGGTGAATCGTAGCCGTAACTATTTATGTTTATATGCAACAGTTATCATATTTGTCATGAACGTCTCTTGGACGCTACGCGTTCGGATAAAATCGTGAGTGCGAGCTTTTCCGATGTCGAAATGTCTGATCATAACGTTACCATCGCTACGCTAAAACAATTGTTGCTAGGTTACGGTTGCTAGCCCTGCAATTGGTTGACTTTGGGTCGTAACTCTGGACATGTACGAGTATAACCGACTAAGCCCGATTTGCATTACATGGCTAAAATAGGAACTGTGGCAAGTGGCTTATCAATTAAAGTCCGTGCCTGTACTAATGTGAGAAGAATTTTCTATTTAAAGCGTCTACTAAATTGCTAAGAAATCCTCACTATTTATTCATTATTCTCAATTTCTAATAAAGTGGATACTACGGTCGCATTGTCTAAAATATATTTTTTCTGCAATTCGCCTAGAAAATACTGGCCTTGTGGTGGAATAATGAACCTTTACATACCATATAGCTGTTGACAAATAGCATTCAAATGTAATATAGACCTGCCGTAAAATTCCAGACACAAAAATACAATGTGTTGGTACTTAGGTCTAGCTAATAGTAGGTATTCTGCCTACTTACCAACATTCGTCAATTAAAAAACGAAATCATGTTAGGGCGGACGTTGGTCCATCCGTTTTTAACAGGCGATTCTTTCCGTTTTATTCGGACGTCAAAACATTTGGGTCACAACAATTTATTTGGCGGCGTTAAGTTAGTAGCGTACCTACTTTGCATCATTCGATGTCAATTCATATCAAAATAGGTTTTATTTATATATTATAATCTAAATCAATTTACTAGAGTGGCTTTTCAGAAAATATTTTTTACCGATCATAGGTACCTATTTTGGTGTTTGATTGAGTGACTTATCCCCGAACAAGGCCGTCTTTAACCTATTGGAGGCCCTGGGCATATTAGGATAGAGGGGCCCAAGACTTTGACAGAACACTATTTTGTTAGAATAAACAAAGCTTCTACATTTATTTTTATTGCATAAAAGTTTTTCTGTAATAAATATCGGTTATCGTTTAGTGATCTGGCAGGAACTAGGGGGCCCCTATCGATCACGGGGCCCTGGGCACTTGCCCAGAGTGCCCAATGGGAAAGAGGGGTCTGTCCCTGAATGTTCAAGAGACACTTAAATTGGACGTTTTTAAAAGGCTTTCTGTCGCTCCATTACGACTTAAACTGACAGGATAGTCGATTTCAAATTAAGTTTGGGCGACGAAAGCCTGCTTATGGTTTTTCGTGGCATGGTGGCGTTCTGGCATTCAAAGACGTGACAAGTGACATCCACCATCTTCATCCGCTGGGCCCTCAAACCCTCATGATAGATTACGGCCTTCTCCCTCCCTCTCTCAAACAGATGTCCAGAGTCCCTGCATTGAAATATAATAAGCCGATGTGGTGCTTAGCCTATTGACATATTTACAAATCATACTTCAGATTACCAACGTTTCTAGCTAGGTTAATGTCTAATGCCGACGATTTACGATCGTCGGAAGCTAATCTAACGATCGATGAGTTCGGCGTGACTTTGATGGCTGTCCTACATTAGCTAATTATATAATTAAACAGCCCTCGCCGCATCGAATCCATATAAATACAACAGACCAGGCTGCCACATTCATGCAATAGCATTTTCCAATACCTACGACCATTGGTGTCGGAAAAGTGCATGCATTCGCATTAAGGTCGGGAATATATCAGCAGGTATTGACGCTTGCGAACGTTTTACAAAGGCATCTATTGTAACTTGTCATAGAATTCCTCCTTTATTATAGAAATAAAATACATTTTCCACGATTTTTCATTTATGTTTCGAGGTGCCGCATAATAAAGAAAAACCGAAATACGAATATACCCGGATTTACAAAATTCTTTTTTTTGTTCGAAAGGGGTTTCGCATCGCGATTGCTGCTATCGCATAAATATGCATTGTTTTGACCCCAAGGATGATTAAATTTGGAATTGGTGTGGTTTATTACTATAACTACAAGTGAAAAATAAGAAGTCGGATGTTTTTTATTTTGAAAAGTTTTATATGCCTTATATTATATTTATCTATTTAGGTTCAAATTACTTAAACCCCTAATACATATGTATATTATATCATGCATTATTTAGGCAGCAGTTATCCATCAAATCTATAAAAAATAATCCAAGAATTTACATAATCAATAAACAAATCCATATCCTGGTTACAAGCGCGTTTGATCGCAACACTAAAACCGACGCTGACGTGCCGGTCAACGTTCGATGGCCAGCAAGGTCTTCTAAACAAAGAAACATTCATGCCTATATTGATAAAATGTATGGAGAATTAAATTAAATAAATTATATTATCAATGCTGCTACTATGATACAAGCCTGATGTTTGAAATGATGACGAGATTACAATCATCATCATCTGCCTATACTCCATTTGAAATAAGATTAGACATTTAACTAAATCCTTTTTACAGTCCAATCAACCGATTTTGACTTCTATTGCGTTAATGGCAGAACAAATGGCAGCTGCAGTAAACAGTTGGTATTGTAACTATTATTTTGCCATCCTTATGCCAACGTTATAGAAGTCAGAATCGGTTGAACTGACTGTAAAAAAGGTTTGCTTAAATTTCTAATCTTATTTCAAATGGAGTATAGTCTTTTTGAGATTACAATGGTACGGCTTATTTAATTCTACCTGGTAAATAGGTGGCCTCAAATAATGACTTCATCACACGTTTCCACCTGACTGCCCCAGCCCCAGATATGTTTTATAACAATACTTATCAAAAATAATAAGTTAATAACCCATAATGTTTTTAAGTCTGACTGAATTATGATTTGATTAATAAAAAGGTCTTTACCTTCGTGTTATCGCAGTATGATGTGTAAATTGTGAAATACGTACAGTTGATCTTGCTACCGAAACGAGTGTTCAGAAAGAATGATATAAATTAACGCAAAGTTACATCATCGGTTATCAAAAGGTCTCCGTAAAATCGAGGGACAACAAAAAAACAAACAAAGTGAATGCAGTAGGTAGGTATACAGTTCAATAGGGTAAATATGAATTGCGTTGGTTTTATTCGAACACCAAAAACTAATTTTAATTAAATTATTATTCATATCGTCATCAATATTCATACACTTCTCGTTTATTTATACGTCAATTTATATTTAAATTAATATGTAAGTCACAACGTGGCAGGCAACGTGCCGTTAGGGAATTTGTTATCCGATGATTGATGCAACCTGTTGAAAATGTTAAATAGGGATATAGACAAAGAACGGCTAACTAACAAATCGTATATAAATAGTTCGACGAGACCATCTACCATCTATTTCAGTATCATACTTGAATTCTTCGTTCACATAATACATTGCAAGGAACGATAGTCACAACTTTGAGCAGCTGACGGTAACAGGCTAACAGCAAACCCTCCAAAGGCCTAAGTTATAGATAATATTACCGTGCCTAAGACCTATTAAGATTGACTGACCAGCATAGCTATTTATCAAAAGAGTCCTTTAACTGCTGTTCGTGAACGGGCGAGTAGTCATTTGTTTATTGATTAGTGTTACATTTTCATCGCATTTCAATCTTTTTCGTCATCATGGATACGTTAAAAATTCGAGTAATTATGGAATATGAGTACCGTCGTGGCAGCAACGCGGCACAAGCGGCACGCAACATCAACGACGTTTACGGAGCTAACACTACAAACCAACGCACCCCCTGTTATTGGTTTGCTCGCTTCCGTTCTGGAAATTTCGACCTGAAAAATGAACCTCGCGGTCGTCCGAAGACTTTGGTCGACAATGTCGAATTAAAGGCGATTGTGGAAGCTGATGATACACAATCTACGGCTGAATTAGCAGCAGCTTTCGACGTTAGCGTCAAAACAATATTGGTCCATTTGCGTCAAATTGGCAAGGTAAAAAAGATTGACAAATGGGTGCCCCACGAACTCAATGATCGTTAGCGTGGAGTACGCGTCGAGACGTGCCTTGCACTGCTCAACAGACACACAAATGAAGGAATTTTGAACCGCATTGTTACCTGCGATGAAAAATGGATTCTGTTTGATAACCGCAAGCGCTCAGCAAGTTGGTTGGATCCTGGTTCAGCACCTAAACAATGCCCTAAACGAAAACTTAGCCCTAGAAAAGTGATGGTCACTGTTTGGTGGTCTAGCGCCGGTGTGATTCATCACAGCTTCTTACCAAACGGGGTGAGCATTACTGCAGATGTGTACTGTGAAGAACTGAACACAATGATGGAGAAGCTGGCACATCTCCAACCAGCATTGGTCAATCGCTCGTCTCCGCTGCTCCTGCACGACAACGCGCGACCTCATACTGCACAGCAGACGGTCTCCAAGTTGCAAGAACTGGGGTTGGAAGCTCTCCGTCATCCGCCCTACTCACCAGACCTTGCGCCTACAGACTACTACTTTTTCCAGAATTTGGATAACTTCTTGGCGGGAAAAAAATTCAATACCCGAGAGGCAGTACAAAATGCCTTTGAAGAATTTGTTGCCTCCCGTCCAGCTGATTTCTTTAAGAAGGGCATCAATAAACTGCCACTGCGATGGCAAAGATGCATTGATTGCATGGGTGATTACTTCGATTAATACAAATAAAAAATACATGAAAAAAATTCGTTTAAATTTTTTCATACAAAACGGCAATTTCATAGGTAAAGACCTATTATATCTTGATCTAAAATAGTACCTACCTAGACTTGGAGTTTCTTGCCCGTTCTTCTACATAGAGATCTGCGTTTGGAATGGGCAACTAGCTTCAACCACTGATCAACTTTTTGACAGTTCAAAAGTGCCTATAAATGGTTTAATTGAAATAAATGATTTGAGTTTGAGTTCACAAATCCAAAACCAGAAAAATTTGTTAGTTTCAATCAAATAGACGACCGCCATTCTCCCGACAGCAATTTTCTATCGGAGGCAAGGCAATAAGTAGTTGAAAATGAGTCATTCTCGATTCGACAAACAGTCGAATGGTTGTCCAATATCGACTTTTCTTTGGACACCAAAGCCTATACAGGTAGCGCAAGATTGTATGCGACAAAAAGATTCCGAAAGAGAATCTCGACGACACCCTATCGCGATAAATTAAGCTACTTCTAAGTCTACTTTAAAGTTGATATTTATTTTCAAGTTTCTCTGAAAAAGCAACGAATTTACTGTCTGCTTTGTATGTAAATATAATGTTTTAAATACAAAAACAAAGACCTACCTACCCATTATTTGTCATACTGTATTTTTTTAAATACGAGTTTGTAATCAAATCTATAAATAAACTTAATAATATTAATATTATGTAAACATTTGAATGTATGTGGGCGCTTCGCGCGCTCGAACAGTAACTGCATTCGTTAGGAGGCTAAAAAATGCTAGGATACGAAAAAATTACAAAGCAATAATAAATTACGTATTGTGAAACTTAGACCTGGTTTTAATATGTAAATTTTGTTTCAGAATTGCAAGGCTTATGCGAAAAAATCCATCCAATACTTACCTCCAATTGGTTGGATGTGGAAATTCTCCGAATTTGTATTTCTAGAAAGGTCTTTTGAAAAAGATAAGGAGACTATTAAATATCAGATATCTGAATTGTGTGACTATCCGGATCCTGTATGGGTGAGTCGAGTCATCTTTTGAATCATTGTACAAAGGCTACAGACAGCCTGATAAAAATTTAATAATCTGAAATTTAATCTATTCCTAACATTACATAATATGACTTATATGACCCACTCCTACCCACGTGAGTAAGGCTTACTCATTTGTTGACTTACGTGTTATTGATTTGGTCTATTTAAAATATAATTATATTTGTATGAATGACAATAAGGACGCAGCCTTATGTGACCTTTACGGCTATAGACGCCAGGTACTTGGTCGCTGGTATTGCTTCTAAACAAATCGATGGACATGAACAATAATTCGTACATTTTAAGGGAACTGATAGGACTGATTGCCTTTACCAATGAAAGTTAAGGTTATTGTGATTAGAGATAAACTGTGCGATAGTATCAGTCATGGTCATTCATATGCCTTTGCCATGCTTCGGCAATCGCTGATAGTGATTTACAATTCTTAGATAAGGCCAGAGCTACACTGTGCGAAAATTTCGTTATCGGTTTGTCACGGCTGGATGCATTTCATTCCATAAAACAGACACCCAAAAACTTCCCCCAGAAGACGATTTCGCACATTATTTATGCTTTATTTAAGTATAGGTATATCTGGCCGCCTTGTTCAATAATTGATTCTGTTGATTTGCTATTGCGAAAGATAAGCGGTGGAATTTTCCCTAAATGTAACGCCGGCCACTAAGGATTAAAAAAATGTGACACATCCTGATTTGATTATTTACCTCAATTCGATTTTAGCTTCTAATGACTCCTGAAGGAACCCGGTATACAAAGACGAAGCACGAAGCGTCGTTAAGTTTTGCGAAAGAGAAGAACTTGCCGCTTCTTAAACACCATCTCACGCCTCGCACCAGAGGCTTTACCACAAGCTTACAGTTCTTTAGAGGAAAAATACCTGTTATTTACAACATACAGCTGGCCTTTGAGAAGGATAGTAAGGTAAGTCATACGAATATACTAATAATTTAATTGAGAGGTTTGGTCGAGCATAAACAAGTTAAGTTAGCGGAAGCAGTTACGGCTTCCGGACATGTCGCCAGATTACGGTTGCGGGAAATCGCGTAACTCGTACGTGGCCTTATGTTACGATATCTTTGATTTACGGGTATGATAAGTTCTTGTTTGTTTTATTTCATATTTTTATCGAATTGTTTGATGGCCGAGAAGACTGATTTTGGGCCGGAGCGAAAAATAGCTTTGCACTTTCTTATTTCGTGCTCCATTTATCAACCTAGTAGATACGAAAGTGTCGGTCTTTTTCAACTCTCGAGAGCAGTCCATGGTGATCTGATATATCTAACAGCATAGCTATTCAGAACCAGTCGACAGACTGTCGAATCGAAAATGGCACATTATCAATTACTAATCGTCTATTTGATTTATCCTGACTACAAGCACTGATTACCTACAAGTTCGTGTTTTGGGTTTGTGAACACGGAAGCGTATCGAACCGTTCTGAATAGCGATGCAGATCTAACATCATCCTCTTGAAAACATGTCCCCGATGTAAAAAAAAACTGACACAATACAAATCTCCAGTTGCATAACCTAATTGGTTCCGGTCAATGGTTAAATAATGTTTGGTCTACCGCGAAAACTCATTAAGAGCATCTTAATTTTCAATGAAGATCTCAGATAGTAGGTACTATCGTACTTACTATTGCAATCTTATTGTTTAATTATGATACTGTCAATTAAAGATAATTACCCTAATTATAATTATAAATTTAAGGATTGTATTGTATAGATACTTGCGAAATTGATAACAGATGTAGATTTCGGTTGGGTTATGTCAATATTGATTGGTTTTCAGTCTAGAGTGTAATGTCCAATGTATTGTGTATGATATGCTGAACTTAGATAAGTAGCTGTAGGTACCTGTTCTGATGTGTCTGTGTGTAGATTATGCATTATCGTTTGGTTACAAGCTGGTGATAATATTTTACCTGCTACACTATATGACGGTAGCGCTAGTGCGGAAAGATTGAAACTGTGGCTTCTCAAACACCGAGGGGTTTTTGAGAAGCCATAGTTGCCTTCAGCGTACTTTGTTGAACCTGCAGAAAGGCTTCCAGGGGGCCACCAACTGCCATGGCACACCTGGAAATCGACTAAGAAGCCAGGTGGGCCCACTGACGGCACTACTTGGTCAGGTGGGGGTACTCCGATGAGCCGCAGTGCGACAGTGGAGCCACTTAGAAAACTATGGCCCACCTCTTGTCGTGCAGAGAGCACTAACATCGATATGTCGAAGTGGCCGAATTCTGGTCGAAGCTTATTTAAAGCGGTGATTTCTTGAAAACGCTCAAAAAGGTGGTTTTATAAATCAGTGTATCTCGTTAACCGTAAATAATTTTGAAAGCAAAAAAATATATGTTATTCTCAAGTCTTTTTTGCATACAGTGATGGAACTCAAAACATAATTAACCATACGTAAATGCATCAAAAAAAAATCATCAAAGTCACCTCTTAATTATCTTTAAAACCAGTTTATCCCTTCAATAACAATTATAATTAAAAATATACCATAAAATTCCAAATGCCTAACTGCATCCAGTGATGGATTATTTATTATTACTTAAATAGTTAATATCTAATTTTATACGATTTTATTTGCATTTTTACAACAATGGTTGCTCATTTATTATTCGAATTTATTACAACAGATTTTACCCCGTATCGGATTGCAATAAGTACTGTTATCGCTCATAACAACAGTATTTAAAGTTACCAGGGCCTTAAAACCAACAACTGGAATCGCCGATACGACGAAGAAGACGTACTGCTACATTGTGATTGTCGTCTGTTGTCTACTAAGTTTAGACTTGTCAGTTGTCACGTACTTTGAGAATCAGTACCTACTATTTTTTTTTACATTAATCACGAATGCACATCGTGATGTTTCTTATGAAAATTATATCTCGCTATGGTTTTTGTAGCGGTCCATTAGAAGGTCAATGATCAACGTTTCCGGATCATATTATTTTAAATGAGCATTATTACTTAGGAGAACAATATTATTCTTACAAGTAATAAAAAAACAAACCCACAAGCTTTAGACGAAATAGTTATGCCTATAATGGCCTCATTCAACTAACTATTTTGTCAATATCGACCATTTAGCTCCATTACGCAACTACGCAATCTGGCCATCTGAATATGCAAACGCAGAATAGTGGTTGGGTTGGGAAGTACCCATTTAGCAATGAGGCCGATGGGCTTATGCGTTTTCTGATCACGCTCAGCGAAACTGAGCGCGAACAAAATATCTACAGAATAGAAAAAAAAGGAGAAAATATCTAAGGAAAACCACAAGTAGTAGATAAAAATATATAAACGTAGTACAAAAAAATTGAACGTTTTCAAATTAGCCACGGTTTTCGTTATCGAATTCCGAAAATCGACTGTAGATTTGTAAACGTGTTTTTGTAAATTCAATTTCATCAAGAATAATTATGTTTTCAGACTCCACCAACGTTAACAAGTTTGCTGTACGGCAAACCGGTGCATGCGCATTTGTACATCGAGCGGATACCGGTCGAGAATGTGCCGGAGGACGAAGGTGAAGCTGCCAAGTGGCTGCATGACCTCTTTGTTGTAAAGGTACGTGTTACTTAGATTTCTAACTAGCTGTGCCCGCGGTTTCGCCAGCGTGGATGTCATAAATTATCCCACGGGTACGTCTATGTAACTGCTTATAGCATCAGGTATCTGCCATTGAAAATCCCATCAAAATTATTACACCCGCTTCGGAGATTAGCCGGAACAAATAGACAGACAGACAAAATTAAGAATGTTTTTTTTTTAAATACCTAAGTACCGTATATTCGTTTATACAGGAAAAGTTTTTATTCAGTGCGCAAACTTTAACCATGAATTCAGCATACCATTCTTGACCTCCTAGCGAAGAAATTTTTCATCGGTTTTACAAAAAAAAAAATCAGCTGTTTCATAGAAAAGTACATTAAAGGTTGATTGTGTATGTATATATGCATACAGAAAAAGGTTTTATTCAATGTGCAAACTGCAACCATGAATTCAGCATATCATTGTAGACCACCCAGTGCAGAAATTTTTCGTCGGTTATACAATAAAAAATCAGCTGTTCTATTTTGACCGCGTAGGTATTGCATTTTTCTATGAAACAGCTAATTTTTTTTGTAGAACCGACGAAAAATTTCTGCGCTGGGTGGTCTACAATGATATGCTGAATTCATGGTTGAAGTTTGCGCACTGGTTAAAAACTTATACTGTATACCGTATTGTATGCGTGGCCCACCGAGATCACATGTCATGTCCTACAAGTCACTGGCCGCTCTCGCCTTTAACAACCGCAATAACCCATTTCCGTAGCGAGCTCACCAGATCGCTGCGCAAACTATGTTTATTTCATAGGATGGATCATACAAAAAAATCATTTGTACGCCATACTATTTAATTAGAACAAAGGAAGCGTTTTTGTTTATTTGAGTTTCACGCTAAAAAAAAATTTGATTGTAAAAAAAAACTGCCACAGAGCGTAAACTAAATACTCATCGGAATAGAAATGGGATTCCTTTTATTATGATTTATGATACAAGGAGTAGTTCTTGTAGAATGCGACAAAACCAATAGCAACGACTAGTATTTTAAAAACACACGATTTTGAGATCTACCTATATAATTATAGATCTTTTTTTGTACACCATTTATGCAAAATTTTAGTATCACCTTGAGCTAAAAGATTGTCTTTATGATTTATTTCCGCAACGTCACAGCACGTGAAACACTACCTGTTTATGTAAATGTGGTTATACGAAGAAAATAGCGAAAAATTTATTGGAACAACGTCAATCCTCTAATGGCTAATTCCTATAATTTACGGACAGTTATCTTTACCAATAATGGCGAAAGGACCTAATAATAGCTTTGCTTCGTAGATCCTCCCTTATGGAAGTAGCTATCACATGTAAAATTAGCCTAAGAAACTATTAATATACCCAGTTTGGCAATAAAAAATGCTACCATTGGTAACCAAAAATATTCGTTTTTGTCTATAGGAACCGAAAGTCAACCAGGTACTGTAGTTCTTGAAGACAAACGTGGTAATACCAAAATCTGAATGTATTCAAAATGTAGAAAAGCAGTTTCAAAATGCAGTCTTTAGTCGTTGATATTTCTTAAAAAACTTTAATTTTATAAATGTGCTAATTGGATAAATGACGTAAGGATAAATGACGTAAGTACAAATGACTACATTAGTGCAAATGATGCCACTTTGGAATTAAAGTGACGAATATCTCACCTTTGAGCATTTTTGACACCTTTACATTCAAGATATTGATCTTATGACGATTATTTGACGTAAACCTAATAAATATACTACGCAGTTATCTATAGCTTTTTATCCTACTAATATAAATGTGAATGTTTGTATGTTTGTTACTTAATCACGCAAAAACGGCTGAACGGATTTGTATGAAATTTGGCACACAGATAGTTAAAACCTGGATTAATACAAAGGATACTTTTTACCCCAGTAGTACGTTCGCGTGGGATAACTTACGATATCCACGCCGGCGAAGCCGGTGGCAAAAGCTAGTACCTTATTAAAGTTCGAAATGATCATTAAAGGCGTCATGTAAGTAAATCGCGAGTCATGACTTGCAACATGTGACTTTTACAAACATTGACATAAGGTTTAAATTTGCAAGAGCAGACGCTTGCTTCAGAAATGCAGTGATAAACCATTATATCACGCATTCTAACGGGGTGGACAGAAGAGTAAAGTGAACAACTGACTGGCCTATTAGGGCTAGATACAATTCCAGGAGTCCTGGCTGGAAAACCTAATAACAGCAGTACCTTTGTACTCAATTGTATTATTATGCCGTATCACCCATTGTATTTTACTGTGTGTACATAAATAATAAAATAAAAAAGTGCGTGGAGTCCGTCCGCGCGGAAGAAGTGAAACCGACTCACTCTGTTATGTTAAACGTTTAACGCAACCTTGTTGGAAGTCGCATAAGAAGTTTCACTTCAAAAATGATTAGTCTGAAAATTCATTGAAATCTTTTTTAATACGCCAACAATCTTCAAAGTTGATAAATCTTTACGTTGACAGTCCTAAGCGTGTGTAAAGTATGAAGGGAAGATTACAATAAAATTCATTACTGCGTACGTACGTTACATAGACGTATCGGTGGTACGCAAAGACTAAACATACTCACACTCTAAAGTATGCGTACTTTGTGGACTAGGTGGAACAGATATTTGGATCGAGTGTTTGTACGGAATTGGACTAGGTGCACCTAGTACAAAATTTACCTAGTACGACTCATCTCTATCCCTCTGTTGCGTCGGTTGCGTAAAACGTTTAACGCAACCTTGTTGGAAGTCACATAAGAAGTTTCAACACTTCCCGACCCAGGGAACGAGACCAATATGAAGCTCAGGCTCGCGCTTGCGACCACTAGTTTCTAGCTAGACCAACAATCAGTGATTGTAAACAAAACTTTTTCGTTTCAGGACAAAATGCAAGATTCGTTCTTCAACACTGGAGACTTCTTCATCGAATCCGGTGTTGAACGAAGGGATTCCTTCACAGTACCTCCACCTATATGGTCGCTGGTGAATGCGCTCGGCTGGGCCGTTGTCACACTCACACCGATGCTCTACTACCTGATTGGTCTGTTGTTCAGCGGAAAACTTCTTTATTTTTCTATAGGCTGTGCTATACTTGGAGCATGTAAGTGTATACTTATTCTTTATCATGTATTGCTTTGATTCTTCGTCCCCCACAAGAAGTACCCAAGAACTAGTGAGGGTAAGAAGCAAAGGACCACTTGTTGTGTCGAAGCTTGTGGGAAGCCGATGTCCAGTCTGACGTCTTTCTTTCAGCTGAATGATGACGATATTAAACTCAGTACCACTACTAACTCACTTATTACTTATACTTTTATGTGTCCTTTATTTGAACTTATTTTAACAATGTCAGCTGAAAACATTACATTGTTAAAATAAGTTCAAATAAAAGACACATAAAAGTATAAGTAATACATACATTTGCAAACAATGAATAGAGTAGAACTAAAGTGAAATAAAATTTGAATTACTGCGCAACTGCACCTATGTTTTAGCGCAATTTTATTGTCAGCAGTCGTAGCTTATTTGCCACTTAATTATTTATTAATTAATTAGAATAAAGGTTTTCATTATTGATAGATTATAAATAATTAATCACTAAAAAATGTCGTATTGATTTTTGCATCAATACCTTTTTGTAGTGATTGTGTATTTTATTGATTGTAGCACGTGTAGCCGCATGACGAACAGTTTTACGTTCATCATTATGAAAGTAAAATCGTATTCGGCTGGGAAAACATTTATTTTTTAAATGGTCTTCAGTGTAAAACTGGACACATTTCCATTTAGGTTTGTCCATTCCAAGTAGACGTTGTTATTAATTAAATAATCTTTTGTTTCAGTTTTCATTCTTCTTCAGAAATCGATTGGAATGTCTAAAATCAGTCAAGGATCTTCCTATGGAACAGAGAAGAAGTAACATACCTGTTGCAGTATTCTTTCTTTTACATCGTATTCTTAATACCTGTATACTATATTTTAAATAAAAAAACTAAAAAAATTAGATCATGTAGTGTTACATACATTGTATGTACCCATCTTGTTCTGTTTATATATAAACAAAGCAAATAACTTGGCTGAAAATAGTATAAATAAATAATAAATGAAGAAATGAGAGGCATGGAGTGTTTTGTGCGAATAATATAAAATGTTGAAGTTGTACTTTAATGTACCTATGATTTATTGTTTTAAATATCGTCATAAAAGAAGCTGCTAATTTTTTATAAAAAAATATTGAAGACTACTGCATTATTTGTTTTGTTACAAAGTATTACTGTGACTGTTCAGTTTATTTATTGTTATTTTTGTTACATAAATATTCTTTTGACACGTGTAAATACGAAGCGTATGTCTCGATATGTTGCATTTTCCGCACAATGCTCTTTATCTGTTATTATGTAAAGTTTATAAGTACCTATAATATCTTAATTTATAACAGCGATAACAATAATCTGAGGAAGTAAAGTAATCTATAAATTTTATGTCTTAGATTACCTCATTATTATCTTGTTTCCAACTTTAAACCATGTTACTATCGGAATTGAACCGATTAAATTATCATTATTATTGATACAATTAGGACTGAACAAAGCGAAAATTATAGTACTTAGTGATTTACAAATAGGCCAAGATTAATGATTACAAACTAAAATGCGTTCCGTATTTTCTATTTTTATAAAAAATCATTTGGATATCGTTAAATTCTATTTCTCTTTTATAAAATCATGTTTATAATTGTATTATTCTAAAAATCTGTGGTGAAGGTACTGAATTACTGATTTCTAGAATAGTAAATGGTTTATGTGGTGGAATGGTCTAATTAGATGTAGGTTGGATAAAAATATTGTACCTTAGATCAAATGCATGCCTTTATTACCATCCATATAATGTAACACATACAAAAGCGGTGGAATTTTAATCCTCGACCAGAAGGATCAACTTGCTTGCGTTATAAATTAGTACCTACATATTTTTTGTACAACCTGCAAACTAAAGAAACCACCCAAAAGTAGGTAGTCAATGATAATTGAATATTTATGCACAATATATACATTCAACCAGGCACAAAATGTTGAAAACTAGAATATATTACGTGCAGTTTTGTTTTGTTTCTAAGTGTATTTAGATTTATGTTTTTTACTTTGTGTAATAACTACAAGTTTTTTTTTTAATAAGATCCATTATTAACCTTTTCTCCTTTAGTTTATACAAAGGAGAATGTAGCAAATAATTTAGTTTTTTGACAAGTACTCAAATGTTCTGTACAACGTAGTTATTAACGAAATAAGCTAAAGATCCGATCGCACTTACACCATGCTAGAAATATTCTTAAACATCTGAAACACGCACAGAAAAATACCTATAGCTTCGTGTTAATGCGATTGGACTTTTATCTTCATCAACACTTCTGATCTGCGTAATGCGTGATTGAAAATAATCACGCACTGTTAAATGTTACAAATTAAATTCCCCTAAAATATGTATGCAGCGAGATTTAGCTCCACTAGTTCGTAAACGAATTTGTAAAAAGTTTAAAATAATTTGAGTTGGATTGCGTTGCCTTGAAAATTAACACATTAATTTCAATAAGGTTTCATGGTTTGTTATTTTTTAGATGTATTTATTAATTAAATCTAAATCCTACAGGTAATGCCAATATTTTTGATATGTCTGATGTACTTTTGATTGGTAAACCAAGATACTGTGACCTGCATGGGCACCTTGTAAAGGATCACTGTCGTTATCATGTTTCATCTAAGGTAGAATTCATTTTCAGATAATCAAGACTACATAATACCTATTTATTCCAATTTTAAATAGCCTTTTCAGTATAAATGCATTTATTAGGATTAGAGTAATAGTGTTCAGTTTATTACTATTTTTCTGGGGAATAAACATGCACAAAAATGTTAATATGCTGCATTGTTACAAGTTTACTGTGGAAGTAGTGGTAGGTGGCTCACTAGAATGCGCTTTAGTCCACATAGAGTTACTTGATAATGTGATAGAGACAGGTTATTGTGAACTTTACAAGATGCATCTGTTGGTATTCTACTCCATTTAGCCGATTTAAATGCTAGAAGAGAGGCTGCTTTGCTTCTACTAGTTGTAACATAGGTATCGTGTAGTTTGTTTAGGAATCGTTTTAAAATTAAATGTATGTGATTACAAATACTGCTGTCGCCAGCGTTTATGATGAATGGGCACTGTTAAAACGGAAGGTTTAACAGTTTATGTACGCACGTTTATACAGGTTTGTCCAAGAATAATTCCTTCATCCCACACGTGTGCGACTTTTCATAAATTGTGATATGCCAAATTGACACGATACATTGTTCTACAAACAGCACAATACTAATTGTGTAAATTATTATAGACTTGTATTTATGGTTGTTTTTTTTTCATTTCAATAGATAACATAGATGTTGTAACTTTGTACGCATGTTTATTATTATTATTAAACTTGTACTACTTATTTTATCCTTTTATTATCACCTTACCATTAATCTTTTTTAACCGACTTCAAAAAGAAGGAGGCTATCAATTCGATATGTCGGGCATAACTCCGTCATATATAGGGTGACTGGTAATTAGTGACCGATATTTAAACATGATTGTATGTACTCATCATAACAAGCAACTTTCCCAAAGAAACGATTTTTTATTTATTTAACTAGCGCATGTTCCCAATCACCCCAATAGAATATTGAGTACCTAACAAGAATAATACACCATCAGCTGTAATTTATTAATTACCAACAAACAAAAATAAAAAGTTTTAGTTTACACAAAGTTGACGTCACCTGTGGTTACGTGATAAAAAGTCATCGTTAGGAGCGTTTTGGCGGTAAATTCAAAACAACGAAAAATTAATGGATATAAATCAACTTACATTTATTTTTCTGTTACATAATATGTCGTCCCAATCTTCAAATTAGAATACCTAGTTTTTACTAAATTCGAAAATACTCTATTGTTGAATTAATCTAAGCCATGCAGTAAGACCCCCTTCAGTTACGGGCCGATTTTCAAAAAACCCGGATTTGGGACACTTGCGCGAACCCACATGCGCGAAAAGACATTTCCGCGCATGGACTGTTGCGCGAAGGGACATTTGCGCGACATTTCCGCGAATGGACGTTTGCGTGAGTGGACTTTGGCGCGACTACTTTTTCGCGAACGGACATATGCGCGAAAGACACTTACATGAACGGACAGTTGCGCGAAAAAGATGCGGAAATATAATTTCTTCATAACATCACGCCTGTATTTTATCAAAGGGTTGGGCAGAGGTGTAGCAGACTGGAAAAATAAATTTGATTTTAATTGTGAAAATTTATATGAATAAATTTATATTTATTTTTCTGTTAATTATATCGTCCCAATCTTCAAATTAAAATAGTTTTTATTAAATTGGAAAATACCCTATTGGAATTTTAGTCAAGTACCTACTGGAAATGTACTAAAACACTTTTCGAAAATAGACCCCTAAATAACGGCTACTTATGTTTCAGGGAATCGTTTTTACTGCATAACTTGATTAACTCACAAGATGTTATAAATTATCTTTACGTCAAATAAAGGATAACAAACGATTTTTCAAAATTCCACGCCTGTGGATGGGGTGGCAAAAGAAGGGGGATATAGGTAACTAGGTACCTACAGTTGATATGAAAACATTTATTTTTATTATTCATTAACTTGAAATTGAGTCAGAGGTGGGCCGTCTTAGGGGTGGTGCGTCGTCCCAAATACTTCACTAAACATACAAATGAGGTCGTAATCATTAATTCCGAAACCTACATTTTAAAGAGGAGTGCTCAACATTTTAGGGAAACATACGAAATCCACGCGGATGACGGTCGCAGGCAAAGTTCTAGTCTCTACTAATATATCCTAAACCGTTGCGGGATGTTATTTGAATATCTGGCTATCCGAATTAAAAAATATATTTATAATTCTCATATTCATATAATTTAATGTGGAATATCCATGTTACTTAATCTAAGTATAAAATCTAGAAGGTACATTTGTACTTTCACTTCAATTGGTTTATTAGTCACGAAAAATCCTGGCACGGCAGCCTTTTCTAGGGTTACTTGCTGGTCACTCACCTGGAACAACATTAACATTAACAACATTATTAAGTAGATACGACATGGAAAAAATCAGAGACAAGAAATAAAAATTATGAACGAAATACAGACATCTGCAATCAAGTTGGCATAAAAAGTAAGTATGAACGATATACAGACATCAGCAATAACACAGGCAGGTGCTTGTCATCCCAAAGACTGAACTGAAATATCGCATGTCTTTAGTCGATGTAACCACCGAGACACCGAGAGTTGAAAATGCAGTGCGCAAAAAAATTCTCCTCTATTTTATTACGTCTGTGTGAACGTCGACTTGATTTGTACCAGCACCTGTAGCGGAAGCGCCAGAGAAGCTCGCTAAATTCAAAATTTCTTACGATTTTTGTAATTTGAAATATGATTCGCAAGCATAAGAAAAATAGAATCTTTACAGAATTATAATAATCATTACAACCCCCTAAGATCATACACCCCATTGAATTACATTTTCTTGAAATAGCCATATCCTTACTAATATTATAAACGCGAAAGTTTGTAAGTATGGATGGATGGATGTTTGTTACTCTTTCACGCAAAAACGGTTGAACGGATTTGGATGAAATTTGGCACACAGATAGATTATAACCTAGATTAACACATAGGATACTTTTTATCCCGGTAGTACGTTCCCACGGGATAATTTCCGACCTCCACGCGGGCGAAGCCGCGGGCGGAATCTAGTCTATTATAATTTTATAAAGCCATTTGCCATTTCGCTCCATGTAAAATACTGGTATTCAGCTGCATCCGGTTAGACTGGAAGCCGACCCCTACGTAGTTGGGAAAAGGCTAGGCAGACGATGATGATGATTTAGTACGGGGTAGAATCATATTTTAATCAACATAGAACCTGACACTGCCCTGCAAATAGCAAAAAAGCGCATGACCCAGCAACTTCAGAACAAGTTCAACTGCTATTAAAAATAAAATTTTAAGAAAAGGAAGTATAAAAGAGTTGTGATAACAAAGGTATTGAGAAAAAAAATTTTTTTTAAGACACAATATGTCGCCAAAAACAGGCCATTTTTTTTTCAAATTTGATATACTCTGTGTCACTCTCACAACTAAGACGAATCTAACGGCACCTCTCAAGTTGAAATCGATCAAGCCGTTTAGGCTACAGAGCGTGCCAAAGAAATATACATACATACACTCGAAAAACATAAACCTCCTTCTGGCGCAGTCCGGTAAAAATACCCTTTGAGTTTGAACTGCTGTATCACATAGAATCACATTACAGTTCCTTTCATGCAACAATCACAAAACACTTCAATACCAAGATTAGTATAGCTAAATCATTAGTAATTTTCTTAAAACAATATATTTACTTTTTGATCCAACTGGAGAACTAATTTCATATCAGTGTGTCGCAGCTCTTCTCTATGCCTTGAATGTAAAATAGTTTTCTGAAGTTCTTGCTGCTCTGCACTTGGAGTTGTGTTGATCATGTTTTGAATTTCCACTAAAACAAAATAAACCTAGGTAAAATCAACATATCTTGTGTTTTGACTATATGTGACTTGAGTAGGTCTATTTTTTTGCACAATTTTAATTGATGTAGAGAGTATTGTAGTTCCTAATGTTTCATTAATGTAGCGCATGTGTTAGTTCATTTGGTTCCCTATAAAATGGTCAAGGAGCATGGTGCTGATCCACGCATCATATTCGAACGGGTGCCATCGTTTGAGACTCATCATCTCATAATTAGGTACGCCACAATTGCGGCGGTAAGTCCCCTCTTTGAGGAGTGGATTGAGAGGCGCCACGGCGTCCTTATCTTCCGCCTGACGCAGGTCCTCACCGGACACGGTTGTTTCGGGAGGTTCCTGTTTCGGATAAGGCGGGAGGAAACGTTCGGGTGTTACCACTGCGTAAATCGCCCGAAGGACACGGTGGAGCATACGGTGGAGGTCTGCCCGGCTTAGGCAGAGTACCGCCGTGTCCTCGTGGAGGCGATCGGCGGCGGCGATCACTCACTTCCGGCCCTGGTCCAGGTCATGGTACGGAGCGAGAGTGCATGGGAAACCTTCGCCTCCTTCTGCGAAGTAGTAATGCTCGCGAAGAGGGAGACAGCGCACGTGAGGGAGAGGCAATCTATCCGCCCTCACGGCCCTAATCGCCGCAGGAGACGCCCTGGGCGCCGGGAATCCCAGGCTGATTCCCGGCCACCGTAAGCGCGGGCTTGCGGGTGGCGAGTAATGGGTAGATCGGTGTCCGGTAAGGCCCGGGCGTCGGCGTTGTTTTCCACGCGCGTCTTAAAGAGATATCAGCACCAACTGGTGGGGTACGCAAGGGCAGATGCCTGCCAGGGGTGCGGGTTGTTTGAAAGAGATACCGTAGCCCTTGGCACACAGGCAACTGAAGGAACACGGGTGGGTTTTCGTCAGTAAGTCTGACATGCCCTCCCGCTCCACCCAGAGCGGGAGAAGTTATTTGATGATTTCCCACCATCAAAAAATAAATAAAATTATCTCGTAATGACCAGGTGCGCCAATGCTCATCACTAACTGTTGGGTATGGACACTCAGAACGAAAGATCCGCCCCATGATCACCTACGTGGTCTGGTGCACAGCACCAAGCTAGCTACAGCCACCAAAAAACTACAGCGTATGCAAAGACTAGTTTGCATGGCGACCACGGGCTGCATGAGGACTACTCCAACTGCAGTGATTGAAGCCATGCTGGGGCTACCGCCGCTCCACCTGTTCATACAGCAGGAAGCAACGATGGCGGCGGCGCGTCTAAAGGCTATAAATCTCTGGAGTAAGGGAGACACACCGCGCTGCTTAAGGAATTCAACAGTGAGTTACGAAGGCAATAAATGACCGGGTGCCCAAACAATTTATCTTTGATAAAAAATATAGAATCCAGCTGCATGAGGATCGAAGATCCGAAGGCTTGCGCCCCGAGAGCTGCGTATGTTCACGGAAGGATGTAAAACAGGTAGTGGCACAGGGGCTGGAGTCTTCTCGGAGGACTTCAACACGTGGATGTTGAAGTACGCACTATGGACTCATAACACAGTGTCCCAGGCCTATTGCATGGGCATCTCCCTTGCCGCGTCTGCTATTATGGCCAGGGAAGTTAAGGACCACTTGATCCGCATACTCTCAGACAGCATGGCTGTTCTACAAGTGCTGAACAGTCACACAGTTGACTCTGGGCTGATATACGAGTGCCACCAGCGCCTCAATGAGGTAGGTAGCCTCAAAAACATTACCATTGAGTGGATCAAAGGACACAGCAACAATGCAGCCGATGAACTTGCCAGGAGAGGGTCGAGCATGGCACCAGTGGGACCAGGCCCCATTGTGCCACTCCCCTTCGGGTATCTACACACTCTGGTAAGGAAATGAACCAGTGATCAACATCACAAAATACGATTGGACCTAAGTGAGTGCAGGCAGGCTAAGGAAGCACTTCCTGTGTTCAATGCCAGCCTCACGAAACAGGTTCTCCGTTTAACTAAACCACAGCTGTGTACAGCTCACCAGCTGTAACCGGCCATGGGTCATGTAACAAACATCTTTGTCATAGGAGTACCAGACAGTCCGCTATGCAGGCCTGCATGGAGAAAGACGAGACAGCGGCTCATGTGCTGTTAAACTGCCCGGTGGTCGCTACTTACAGGGCAAAATACTTTGGTAACCCAGGTACCCTATGTGAGATTGTCAGCAACACCAAGGCGTTGCTGGCTTTTCTCGAAGAGCTGGGGTGGATCGAATAAATGTTTCTCCCACCCGTACACAAAATACGCGCTTTGACATGTAGTTGCGGACAACAGCCCGTTTTACCTAATACCTAATGGCTAGGTCTTATTTTTAGTATTATACTTTGAATTGTTTCTTTATTTTCAATGAAGAAGCAATAAGAATAATGAACCCTAGATTTTGTAATATTTTAATTTAAATGAGTTTCCCTTGGAGATTCTTGGCCATTCTGCTCCATAGAGATCTAGGTTTTGGAATGGGCAACTAGCTTCGACTTTTTGTCTATCTGACCTACTCTTTGAATATCAAAATTGCCTATAGATGCCCTGAGTTCGAATTTTGTATCAATCAACGCTGGCAGTAGTAATCAAGACTTGTAAGATGGAGGTCAAGAGAAATACAAAAATAAACAAAATACAGCAACACTTACATGTGTGTTTGTTAATAATTTGTTGCCTTTGTTGGAATAAATGTTTTTCAGTAACATGTTGAATTTCCATAAGTCCCTTTACTATTTCAAAGACTGTTTCATTAAGAAGACAGTTAGCTAAGCCGGAGAGAAGTTCACTTGGTACTCTCATTTGGTATTTCCTGCAATGTGAATCAGTTTACAGCTATGTCACAAAAAGATTTGTTGTTCCGAGGAGGCCAGTCCTTAGCGAATACGACTTACGGTGGTAATTCTCTGGCCATATTTTGCAGCTGTTCCAGTAAAAAGTACAATTTTCTTTGTAAAGCTTCTGGAGTGGGTTCATTGAATTCCATCATTGCTTTTAGTTAAGTTCCGTGACCACATTACATTGTACGCAAGTAATAATAGAATTCCATGTATTCAATGTACAATGGGACCAATTTTACATGAATTATTACACTTTTTTTAACACAATAATAATAAATGTCAAAGAAATCGAATACAAATTGGACCTTGACATATAGTCTCTGACCCTGACCACAGATTACTCATATGTATGACTAGTTGAAGTTGACTAGAGTTGACTTGACATCTATAAAATTACAAGTGTACTTTGTGACTACTACCATACTACAGAGTACTTTATTACTTTTAGTATTTAAGCTCTGTGCCTGTGGAGACTGACAGTCCCCGACCGACCCTTGCTCGTTGAACCGCCAGCCCGCGCCGCAGCTGATAAGCTGAGCCAGTAGCTTTAAAATCCTCGGTCAATAATAATAATGCCAATATTTTGATCCAGCCTGTCCCCAATGATAGCTGTCCCCCTATCAGTGACGCCCTGAGCCGAGGCCCGTACCCCACAGGGGGTGCCCTCAGCGTGCGGTCGCTTAGTATATAAAATTTAGTTTGTAAGCCCTGGCTGGAGGCGTTAAGATTAACTTCTTAATGGCAGCCCCAGGAAAGCCCGGTTGAGCAGTCACGGCCTCTCAAGGCCAACTGCGAGATGCCCAACAAAAAAAAAAGAGACTGACAGTGACTACTAACCCGTGCTAACCCGTAGACAGAGAATGTCAAATTAGTCGCTGTCATTCTCGTTCTCTTTTAGCTCTATCTTCATGTTCTCATTCGGCATACATACGGTATGGCTCTTTGTAAATGTACGAGGAGTTAATAGAACGAATAGACTTTCAGTATATTATAAATTTATTGTACTCTGTGGAATGTCTATTCCACTCCCACTTCCACTTGTAATCGGTCTCGATTACAAGTCGGCACGGCATTCGGAAACGTTCGGAAACGTTTCTTTTTCTTTTAGTACAGTGAGTACCAAAGAAACGTGTGCGTTACCCCAGCCAGATGTTGTCGAAAATGGTAATTTGAATCTCATAGATAATTAGTTTTGCGGCTTCTGTAATTGTTGCGCACATTTTTAAATTTGTTGCGCTTATAGTTTTTTAATTATTTCACAAAAACAATTCCTGCTGGGGTAACGTTATCCCAGCCAGACCTTTTTCTTTCTAATGGGAATATTTAAATAAATACTAGCTATAAAATTAGTTGTCTAGATGAAGTAAATGTTGTGCCTTATTTTGTATTTGTTCTTTCATCGGTTGCGAAGTTATTCGAGATTTTGCTGGGGTAACGTTTTTGGTTTTGCTAGATCTTTGAAACGGTTAAGCGGATTCTTATCATATTTTGTACATGACTTCTTAGGAATTAGTTTAAATTTGTTCTGCAATAAAAAAAACCAAAATAATGCATAGTTTAAAGATTATTTCATTAAATAGAAAAACACTTCAATTGGGTCCAGCACTCTCAATAAGAGGTCTAAAGACTTACTTTAAACGTTATTTTAAAGCTTGTAAATGCCTTCAAATGTATGTGAAGTTTCATTAGTATCCTGTAAGTATTTAACAAGTTATGATGATATTCAGTTCTTCACGAGCACGGTCTTGATGCGCGCGGTGTTATTTGGCCACTAGATTGGATATATGAACTGAATGTTATGTCAATTATTAGTTGTTCAGTTCAGTTGTATATCAGTAAAATTTCAGCGTAGTACATTGGATAATTAATGAGATAATACGATTAAAGTCATTAGGAAGTGAAAGACCGAGGTAACCCGACCAAGTTTAGGTGGTTACGAAAAAGCGAAATCGCAGAACATTATGGTACCTTCTAAAATATGTAGGATAGTGTTACAAATTTAGTACAGACATGTACACAAGTTTAAAAAAAAACTACATGTTTATTAAAGAATTTTTATTAACAGGTAAAATAATCATTTCAACTGAACTTTTAAATTATTAATAAACTTATACTTAAAAACAATCACAGATTCAAATTACAGATAGTAATTTTGCTATTTTGAAATTTTCTATTACTTTTTATTAAAATTATAGATTTCAGTATACACAGTACACAGTTACAGTTTTTATTTAAATATACACATATTGGAATGTGAAATGATCACAGACAATAAATTATATACAGGTTGAAATTGAAAACATGCGACAAACCGAAATGGGAGATTGTACTCATCATTATGAACAACTTTTACTAAGGGACCAATGATGCAATCCCGAAAAAAAAAACATCTGTTCCCTACATTTATGTTCGCATAACTCGTCAAAATGTAGGGAACAGCTGTTTTTTTTTGCGATTGCATCTTTGGTCCCTCAGTAAAAGTTGTTCATAATGATGAGTACAATCTCCAATTTCGGTTTGTCGCATGTTTTCAATTTCACCCTGTATAATGACTTTTTTCAGTTAACTCTAAACTTACGTATGTCTACTAATACCTACTTATATCAATTAAAATCACAGATCAAAGGTAATATTAAATGATATCACAATGTAGTAAAATGCTCACAGTTAGTCCTACTGATTTGTTGTCTCATTTCAAATATCACATTTTCCCGCGTCCCACCGAACGACATGTTATATCGGTGATTTTTGATAAGTATGTGCAACTGGAAGATAATAATAATGTTTTCATAGTACAGATATTATTATATTATTATGTATTTAACAGTGTACGCGTCTGTACCGAAATTGTAAGGTGTATTATACTAAACATTTCAAAAGATAGCATAATGTTCTGCGATTTCGCTTTTTCGTAACCACCTAAACTTGGTCGGGTTACCTCGGTCTTTCACTTCCTAATGACTTTAATCGTATTATCTCATTAATTATCCAATGTACTACGCTGAAATTTTACTGATATACAACTGAACTGAACAACTAATAATTGACATAACATTCAGTTCATATATCCAATCTAGTGGCCAAATAACACCGCGCGCATCAAGACCGTGCTCGTGAAGAACTGAATATCATCATAACTTGTTAAATACTTACAGGATACTAATGAAACTTCACATACATTTGAAGGCATTTACAAGCTTTAAAATAACGTTTAAAGTAAGTCTTTAGACCTCTTATTGAGAGTGCTGGACCCAATTGAAGTGTTTTTCTATTTAATGAAATAATCTTTAAACTATGCATTATTTTGGTTTTTTTATTGCAGAACAAATTTAAACTAATTCCTAAGAAGTCATGTACAAAATATGATAAGAATCCGCTTAACCGTTTCAAAGATCTAGCAAAACCAAAAACGTTACCCCAGCAAAATCTCGAATAACTTCGCAACCGATGAAAGAACAAATACAAAATAAGGCACAACATTTACTTCATCTAGACAACTAATTTTATAGCTAGTATTTATTTAAATATTCCCATTAGAAAGAAAAAGGTCTGGCTGGGATAACGTTACCCCAGCAGGAATTGTTTTTGTGAAATAATTAAAAAACTATAAGCGCAACAAATTTAAAAATGTGCGCAACAATTACAGAAGCCGCAAAACTAATTATCTATGAGATTCAAATTACCATTTTCGACAACATCTGGCTGGGGTAACGCACACCAAAGAAACAGTTCCTAAGTTCCTATTCGTTCATCGTTCACGAACTACACAATGACACAAGACTAGTTGTCAACCGTGTGTTTTTATAGTAATTTCTGTAAGAGAAAAGTGTCTGTAGAACTTTAAACATGAATAGTTACTGTTATTATCATGTTTTCCTACTTGTATTCTTACATTCTAATGTATTGAAAGCAGATACATCGAACGAAGAATATAGACTTGCTGACCTATTGTTGTAAGTACAGTACTAAAAACAATGAAAACAATTTCATTCCTTCGTTGTCGTTTCTTATTAGATTACAAATTTTCAGATCCAAAACTGGTACAGGATATGTGACACCATTCCCAGAACAGTGTTCTGCAATATTGAATGATTTTGCTGACTTTGCTTCCAATTTTACCAAGTGTTCCATACTACACGCTAGACCTATAAGGATATGTGAAAATTGTATAGAGCATTATTTGAGCTTCCATAATAAGTATCAAGATTTAATGAACACCGTTGTAAATGGAACTTCTTGCAAGTCAATTTACATATCACGCGACAGATTGGATGCAATTTTGGAATATCATGATAACATATTAAGCATTTGGGATAAAGGTCACTGCTATGGTATGTTAAAGTTTGTTTTATATTGCACCTTCCTTGTTTTGCTGTAATTTAAAAAGATCTCAGATCAGTGACACTATGCTTTCCAAAATGTCTTAGATATATTTTTAATGTTTGTCAAAACATTTGTTGAAATGCATTTATTATATTTGTAGAATTAAAAATGTCACTTGCCCTTTGCTTTGTTGCAGCCTGTTACAACTGGACAACAGATGTGCCGGTGTTGTCAAATGAAACAATTCACTTCAATGAATTATATAATGGAACTATAAATTGTATAGAGAAATACATCAATCCTTTTTCAAATGATACTACGGTTGTCTGTGATAACTGCATGCAGTCTTACCTCAAGCTGGATAATTATTATAAAACATTAAGTGTAGATGCTATTGGAGTGGATAGCGTCTGCATGGACATAGTAGATTCTGTATGTTTAATTTGCTAGCACAAAGGCGCGATGCACTAAATATATCATAAATATTATTATACCTAATATTGCTTGTATTTTCATTTACAGATGAATGCTACAAGATTTATATGGAGTAAAAGCTTGAACTGTTGCAGAATAAGGAAAACGCCTGAAGTCATATTTTTGGTTTGCACTGGTATCATATCAGTGCTACCACTACTTTATTACTTAGTACTAAGATATTTCAGTCCTATAAGAGACTTGCCAAATGTATTGAAGCGTAAGTACTTTAGTCCATTATGGAAATGTTATTTTTTTTCCTTATGTATTTTGCTATAATCTATACATTGTTGTATTATGAGTAGATTTTAAAATTTCTTTTCTTTGTTTCAGAAACAAGATTCAAGCAGACCATTCTGCGCTCACTTGGAAGATCAAATTAAAGGCTGCATATTAAATAAAAATCTTTATGTAACAAAAACATTATGTATTTACAAATTTACCAAAGAAATAAACACAATATTTTTGATAAAATTGGGTCTAACTGATAAGTACGGACATTTTAGGCACATAAAAACAGGATGTAAGTCACTAAGGTGGGGGGTGGGTTTGATTACCGATGTCGTGCTTTCTTATTGTTATTTTTCTTCATACTGTTGTTACTACTTGACACATTACTGGTAGACATTTTGTGTTTAAGTGAGTTAGGAGTCATATCACCCTTGTTTATGATACTCATATTTGAGTCTTTGTCTTTAGGGGTGCCTGGTCTGCTGTCTAACCCTACAGCAGACAGCATCTTACTGTCACTGCCAAAGGCCTTTTGAAGCATACCAGATGAGGTAGCTATCTTTTGTGTCAAACTTTGCTTGGTTTGGGAATGATTAATAACTTTTTCAATTCCACCATTAGTATGCTGTTTCCCAGAAGGCTTAGATGCTATGCTTTCAGTAGAACCATGTATGGTGGTGTGGTTCAAACTGCTAACATTGAGCCCAGAACTGATTTGTGTGTCCGATGAGTCCTCATTGGTCTGAGATTCAGTTTCACTATTTCTTTCATCTGAAAAGAAATTCATGATTGAATTTTATTTGGGGTATACCAAATTAAAATATGTATAAATATAAAAACTGTCCAGTTTTTATATTACAACATAGAAACCCAAACTTACTTTTAGCTTCTGCAGGATCCACAAGTCCACTAACTGCCTAAAAATAAAAAAAGATCTTATATGAAAACCATATTATATACAGTGTAAACTCCATGTAACGTCACTTGATTTAAAGACTAGCTCCCTAAAGCATCTAAATCCCTCGGCTTTAGTTGGTTTAGCTTAGTCTTCCATATAATGATATGCATTACATCCACTCTCAATAATGACAACAATTAAATAGCTGTGTACATTCAGCCATAAACTCGACTGTTGTTAGTAGTAGTCATGGATTATCTATACATTATCATATTCTTAGTAACTCTCAAACTGTAAACATGGCAAGTAAGGGAAAGTCACTGTGTATTGACGAAAAAGTTTTACTGATATGCACAATAGAGAAGGAAGAGATTTTTCTTCTCTCATTTAACAACAACTCTCAATCATCATCATTTCAACTGAAAGACATCCACTGCTGGAAATAGGCCTCCCCAAGCTCCTCCACTTCGACCGGTTCTGCGCTTCTAGCATCCAGCGGATTCCTGCAGCCTTCACAAGGTCAGGGGCTTCTCAAGGGCTGCCAACTCTCAATAATGCCATAAAATGCGCAGTCCCTTCAGTGTTGTTATATAGTTTATACTGTATAAAAATAACGTAAATTTTAAGTACTTATTCTGTCTGAGTGACTGCTTCTAAAAATCCACAAAGTTTTCAATGTAATTTAGAGAATTTATTTACGAATATTGTTTACAATACATTTACGGTATTGTTTTTAATTTACACATTACAAAAATAATACTGAAATAGAAATCTAGATGTTATTAAGTAAGTCATAAAAACTATGCAAAGCAACTATACTTTGCATGGTGGTTGCTGATAATTGGTTTTTTCTACTATACTTACAGCCATTGATGTAATACTGGATTTGGAAAACAATCGTTCAGCCTCTTTGAACTTCCTGTTGCGTTTATCTGCTTTAGAATTAGTGCTTTTATTAGTGGTTAGGTATCTGTCCCATCCTCTGATAATGTTTCCATAAAGCTGAGTATCTTCTAAGTATGATCCTTCAAATGCATAAATCTGGCGTTCCAAGTTAGCAAGGGTCTCCTGGAACAATGTTACAGTTATTAGCATAATGATCTGATATCGTCTTTAAATTAATTTGCAGTTTGATTTACTTACAGCCACTTCGGCTTTTCTCTTTACTAACTCCGCCAACTCCGCTCTTGTGTCAGCCACTGACGACTGTTTAGACGCCATATTGTTTCTTTTTGCTTGGACAGTTTGGGTATCGTTGTCGGGGGTTTGTGGTGAAACAACCATGACTTTAGCTGAATTTGTCGTTCTTTAAATATCCATAATTTAACAACTATACACAAGGTAGTATGTTTCCTTTATCAAAATAAGAAAATAAATGCTTTTACTGTTCAATCAATATGCACAATGCGTACGCTTGTAATTCTTAAAACCACATCGACCGACTGTAAATTAATGACAGACAGCAGACAGATGACAGTTGTAGTTGACTTGACTGACATTAATGACGGACCTGACGGTGTCGTCCAGTTGTCTATGACGCTAGCAGGCTTAGCACTACTGTTTTATATGTCTGTGGCTTAGCACAAGAACCGTAGAGAAGCGTTTTGTCGACGGAAGAGTAGACAAAAATGACTAAAAAACTACAAAAACTTAAAATGAAATGCTTTTTAATTAACCCCCGATTCATCCATAGGATGCAGAGCCTCCAGAACCGATTCCTCCGGCAAGCCACAGGCGCCCCATGGTTCGTTCGGAACGAGATCCTCCATCTCGATCTGAAAATCCCCACGGTCAGTCAGTTCTTGAAACGCAACACGAAGCGTTTCTTCGATAAAGCTGAAAAACACCGCAATCCCTTGATTGTGAAGGCCGCCACTTATGTCCCCAGTAGGATTAACTCTGTCCGACGGCCGAGACATGTCGTCACCGACCCAGACGACTCAATTATTCTCCTTCAGGAAAGCAATAGGGCCACCAGTACAGTTCGCACACACCGCACACAACCGTCATTCCGACCTCGCCGCCGAGGTCCTCGCGCCCCATGAAGACCCCGAGTAACGGCGCATTACGCCGAGACCCCGACCGACCCTTATTCGTTGAAGCGTCAGCCCGCGCCGCAGCTGAGCCAGTAGGTTTAGGCAGTCACGGCCTATCAAGGTCAACTGCGAGATGCGCGACAAAAAAAAAGACTATTTTGACCGGACTATTATTACGATGTCATAAGCAAAGCGAAGATGTGAACGTTGCTACCCTGTCCAGTCTATTCCAGCGTCTTGAAAACGTCCTCCAACGCATTGGTAAACAGTTTCGGGAATATCAAATCCCCCTGTCTCACTCCTCTGAGCAATTGGATGGGCCTGGTCTTTTGAACCTGGATCTGGACAGTCATCGTGGAAGCGTCGTACAAGCATGTCAACACTTCGATGTAGCGCAAATCAATTCAACATTGTTGCAGAGAAGCCAGGTGCCCATTTTTCGATGGAGTAACATTCAGGACTCTGGACCATCCGGGCCATCAAGGAACATCCGACCCACCATTCTATAAAGGACAGATCTGATGTAAAGATCGGACAGAAGACAGCTGTAACCTGGTCCCTGTGACAATAATAACATTATAATGCAGTCATAGCACTTCCGTAATGGGCGTCTATTTATCCGATCCGACTACTGTAAAGGTAATTTTGCTGAACGAATTTGCTGTTTAGGGTTTGCAAGTTTTGCAACACTGCTGTCAGTCAATGACTGACATTGATTGACGATTTGACGTATTTATTTACGTTTGGTCTCGACTGGATCGTCCGGTGGATCCGCTCAATTGCTCACTACGCCCTTGTTGGTTTTGGGTGATTTGTGACTGGTATACACTATCTTACGCTCTGATTAAAGTTTATTTCAGCTGTACTGTATAGCTAGTAATGTCTTATTTCTATAAACTGAAAGGAGAAAGCTAGTATTGTTTGTGTAAAATGTCTGTAAATTACATACCACGAGTAACACAGGTAAGGCTCGGCTTTGTTTATTTCGTGTTCGGCATTCGAGGTCCAAAGATCGCAGGTCTTTTCGTGACCAATATGTTTATCACTGTACAACAGTACTTGTGGAAAGCCTGATACCATACCATAGTACCTTTTTAACCACAATAACATTGTTTTCTGCATGCATATTAGTTGTTGTTGTTTATATATCAGAGTATGTATGGAGGAGGACCCTCCTAAATACATACTCTGATATAAAAATAATTCTTAGCAATTATTTTGTAGACATAGTCTTGAGTTTAGAAATCTCACTTATTTCTATTTATCATAAAATCATCTTTTTACAGCTTGATGCAGTGCAGCTGGACAATCAAGTAGAAGAACTATTCAAACAATTAGTTTTTCAAGCAACAAAGTTTATAGAGGTAAGGTTAACCAAACTTTATGATCAAAGTATGTAAGTGTTTTAAGTATATAAAAATATTGGATATGACAATAATTTTATTTTTCAGCCACGGTATATTCAACCAGTCCTGCCTGAGCTTGAACTTTTAATAAGAACATGGATATTCAAGTATTCTGTGTTTGATAAAAAAAGCACTTTTGGACATCAGATGCTATCATTGAGTTATAACTCGGACAATTTCTCTAAGAGTAAACTATTCTGGTACTATGGATACAATGTTGGTTTGAAGTACCTCAGAGAAAGAGCAATTTATAGTTTTACTTCTAATAGAAATGTTCAAAACATTGTGAATAAGTTAGAAACTTTTCAATTGCTTGGAGACATATTAAACTTCTGTAGATTCATACAGACGGGAAAATATCCATTGCTCATAGATTTTATACTAGCCATAGAGTTGTCTGCAGAAAAGTTGACTAGAGAAGATCTTACTGATTTCTCTTGGACCAGAGAACTTTTATGGCATAATTTTATTGTAAGTTTCTTGCATTTACACCTAATATTTATTTTTAAAATAACTATTAATGAGTTTATTGCTCATTCAAATCTTAAAACAAATAAATGCATGTTTTCAGGAACTAATAGGCACAACAATAGCACTAATAAACATCTTTGGGCTAAAAAGTAAACTGTCCAGTGTACTAAAGTATGTGTGGTGGCGCCAGCACGTGAGGTCTACTGCCACCTCGACAGTAGCTGTTATGACGTTACACACGGTCTGTGCTTGCTGCAATAATAAGCCAGTGCTACCTCACACCATGGGCTGCAATCATATATTTTGTTACTACTGCATAGTGGTATGTACATATTGTTAAGAAACACTAAAATAAAAAACAATTGCTACAATTTTACAAAAAAAAAATGCTCTAATCTGCTACATAAGGTGAAAGCGCCAGGGTAGCCAACAAAATTAAAAAAAAATGTTTTGCAATTTGCAGTTCAGTGTCAGTCAGGTTGTGTGTTGGGATTAAATGAAGAGATTTGGTTTGTAAAGCCATATTTGTTACAGTTGTGAATCGTATTTTAAGCAACATACAACCGATACTTACTTGCAAACTGCAAAAAAACTGAAGAAAGTTTAAATATCACGAGGTACATTAAAGTGGCGAAGGGTAATTTTAAGGGATAGGTAAGCCAGAGCCAAAAAAAAATCGTAGCTCGTTTCCAGTTTCAGATAAATATCGAAAAATAACAGTTAATTGCTCCCTATGACTGACATCGGGAGTTTCGTCAATTTAGCTTTCTCTATCTCGAACCTAATGTGGTCTCGTAAAACGGATGCAATACTATGTTTAAATCATTTTGAATATCAATAGAGAGACCAGAAAATGCGGGGTTCTAAGCTGAATTACAAACATATACTATTGTAGTCTTTGATTACAAACTTCTAAATGTGAGTCCATTACTGAATCGAACTTGCTCAGATATTACAAGGCTTCGATATAGATACCGCGGTTATCGGAATTCGGAATTTCATCTTGGCCGCGAAAAGCTACTTCTTGTTTACCTAACAAAATAACGATTTCAATAAACCGTTTCATCAAATTCCTATTATTTCGATCTACTTTTTTATTAAGTATGAGCTTCATGCGAATTTGTGAAAAATTATTCTATCCTACGTTGTTTTTCAGTCTGGACATGTTTTTTTGACGAATTTGTTTTATTATTAATATCTATAAAACCCCATTTATTCCATAAACTATTAGAATCGGAGAAAAGTAAACACAGGAAACAATACATTCTATTTAATTTACAACTCCCACTCAGCCATTGATGTTTATCGTAAAGAGAAACATTAAAATGTTAAAAAAAACCATCGCGTCATTTGTAAATTATAGTCATATCTGGGCGAGCACGGCCTAACATAATTACGTGTTTCTTATTTTCAAAACTTAACCTTGAAAAGCATGTTTTAGATTGCTGTCTAACAGATTATTTGCTGTGTGAGGACACACAGTAAATAATCTGTTAAATAGCAATCTTAAGCTATTATTGCTGCCATCTAATACTACTTATTACTGTACTTATAACTTTAAACTTAACTACTTACCCCAAGTACCTAATTAGAAAACTTAACACAAATCACTATCTTTATCAGTTTTATACCAACAAACATACTTACTACATAAATATAATTAAAAAACTACATAAATTAATAAATACAATAAATACATTTAACAAAATGCAAATGTAAACAAAATATAAGGTAAAATAAGGTTATAAAAGCGATTACGTCAAGCACCGACCACACACTATCAATCATCCGACCGAGGTCCGACCCGAACGCATTACGAAATTGAATCTCGGTATTGCTCCATCTCGTTCACGCGCACGCATTTTTCATTACTGTCCAAAGACTACAATAGTATACTGACAATTACTGTCTCTACCGTAATTCGCTATTTTTCGGGTTACTCTTCCGCTAAGAAACCAGGGTGTCACGTGACCGAAGTGACGTCAAGACAACATTATTTTGTATAGAAATTGAATTCACGACAAGCCGGACGTGCTAACGAGTTATTTTAGAGCATAATGTTTTGTTGTTGGGATATGAAGACAAAAATTTCATATAGGCGTTTTGTAATGTTATAATTTTATGGTTTATTAAATATCTATAGTATGATTATAAAACAGGTATTATTAAACACTACTGTCAGTATTATATTCCGAAGGGAAGCCGACAGGAATCGTGTTATAAGCTGGCCTCGGCCCTGGTACCTTAGTGCATCCACCTTAACTACATACATTACTGAAAGTATTGATGTTTTGGCATAATAATACTCCAGCAAGTGAAAGAACCCTAAGTGTCGTGCGTCCATGAGATTTAGGGTGACTTCAAATTGTGTTTGAGTATTCTGTAGTAGTTACTATCAGACCGCTATGCTATCTAAATCAGCAAAGATCATTGATTATTTGCCGATTTAGATAGCATAGTGTTATCTTCATATTGAAAATCTAAGAATATGTTGAACATTGTACCTACTTACTAATATTTTTGTTTTTATTTTATTTGCAGGCTAACAAAACAGCAGATCAAGACTTTGCTTGCCCAAAATGCTATTTTAATGGGAAGGAAATAAATAAATTTATTATGCCTTAATACTTGATGCAATCAGTATCAGTGTAATTATACATTTTTAGGGGGAAAATTGGTTCTGTGATAATTAATTATAAATATGGTTAAGCTTACCAATTATTATTTGAATATACCTCAATTCTTTCCTAGGGGGTATTGTTATAAATAAAACCATTAATATTGTTTTTTTAATGCTTTATACATAGCTTGTTGAAATAAATGTTAATTCTGAAAATGCTGTTTAATTTGACGAAATTCGTAAAAAAACTAGCAATCTTCATTCATCAGTCATATTTTAATTAGCACAACAATTTTCAAACAGTTTAACCTTTCACAATATCATCAGTGCTTGAATATTACACTTCAAAAGGAGATTAATTATTTTACCTTATATAAAACATATGTATATGAAAATAATGATGATAAAAACACAAGAAAAAAAAATGGGTGACGTAATCACAATCTTTGTGCGGGCAACACATTGACAATGTAAGAGACAAATAGGCACAACATACCTAATTTTGTAAGAAGTGCTACACATATTCCCCCTTATTTATAAACGTTGCTTAACCATACATTTTTGACGTTTAATCATCTCATAACTTTAAGCAGCGTTTATGAATAAGGGTGATCATGTTCGGGTAGGCATGATTTGGCACAGCCGGGCGGAAAAATCGAATTAACTTATGCTGATAAAATGATTGTCGGGAAAAAGCCGCTCGGTATAGCACGAAATGTGTTGACGGGATTGGAACATGATTTAGTGAGGGCAGATGCCGATTGGAGATTGCCGATCAGCACGAGCCAAATGAAAGCTGAATATGTGTAATAATTGCTTCGGCTCGGCTTTGTGCTTCAACAAATACCGTACTGCTGAATCGAATGTGACCCGAACGTGTGTAGGCATCGCTGATGTAGTCAAGAGATGGTTGTTGAAATTGAATTTGGAAAGGACAGTGAACGCGGAAACAAAGTGAATGGTGCTTTGCATGACATGTTACCACATAGTAGCAGTGGCCAGTACTGATCAAATCGCCTGTGTCGCAACTTCACAAGGTTGGCTGTCCTGTCCATTGTAAATTGTTTATTACTGTACTTCTGGGTAGGGTTGGTACGGTCCAGTGATATGGAAAAGATGGATGAAAGGCAATGTAGAAATAAAAGGTAGAAGAGTACCTATACAATGACAGTATATTGTGGTATGGATGTCAGATGATCTGATGGTATTAGGCCTCAATTCACATACGAATGAGGCCTACATTCCGATTGTTACTATGTTTTACAGACGGCAAAGTAGGTATGTAAAATGAATAAATGGGGAAGACATAATGAGGCGAAAAAAGATGTCATGTGACAGGTTCTGCACCCTAATTGCGTAACTTACGATTAATCATAATCTGTTTCTATTCTAATCTATTTTTTAATATGGCAAGCAAAGCCATAATCTGTTTCGTTTTAAAACAGAGTGCTAAACCATTGCTTCATAATTATGTTCGAAAAATGTGTCGGCTCCACAACCGTGTGTTACGCATTTAGGGTGCTGTATTCAGAGTCAGTTCGCCCTAAAAAAAGGTGATAAATTAATTTCTGTGTAGATAAAAAGAGAACATAGTTAAATAAAACTTTCCATAATAACAAACGAGTAGGATCTACCCACTAATCAAAGCATGATTTTTGTACAATTTCTTAAACTTAAAAATAAATTGGGAAACGTTAGGTACTTAAAACTATATTGGATGGTTTTTAATGGCACTTTGAAATCTGAATGGATGAATATGTTAATGTTTTGTAGGTATTGGCCTCAATTTGAAAATGTATGAAAGAAATTCGAGTCTGAAGTTATTTAACGTGTGAAATCCAGTTGAGGATTAGAATGAATGGTAACTCACTGTTGTGAACAAAGTGTTACCTACCACTAAATTTCAAACGATCGTAATCTTACATGTGGGTAAGCACCTAATTAAACGAGTATGATTGTGATACCTAATCATTAAACATTTATGATAGTATTAACTTACGAATCTAAAAATCTAGCAAACATCAGCTGTATTTCCCTTTGACTGACATAAATCACACTTTTTGCTAACATACCTGACCTAATAAGGCTATCGACTTCCGTCCTAAACCAATTCGATTCGTTTCACTAATTTATTTACAATCATAAGTTACCTAAGAACCTTTAGGTCACTAATTTAGGCTTTAACAGGTGGTCAGACCAAACAAGGCATGCATTCGAACCAGCCGTGGTGCCTTTCCGAATTGTGGTCGTATTTTTAATGTTGATTGTCTTTGCTGTTGCGCACGTCGGCATGGAAACCAGTCTCCCAATCGGCGACGTAGTTGACTGTTCGCACGGAGCCGTCCGGTTCCACCAGAGAATACTGACCTGCATAAATCAAAATATTTATAGCGCATCAAGATTATTTTCACTCGTGGTTAGGTACAATTTGAACTCATGCCGCCATCTGTTTTTGACGACATTACAAGCGACATTTTAGAAAACAATAGCACAAATGTTTGCGTAGGTACCAAGTTACCAACAGCACTCCCCTGTCAACGAGCGCCAGTTTTGAGCGCCAAATTAGCCTTGTTGAGCATTGTACCTTTAGGTAGGTATTAGGCTTGGCTGCGCGTTTCCGTCGTCCTTCAAGGCGCATAAATGTGAGCTTATGAATAGTGCTCTGATAAATGTATTTGGGTTATCATTTGCTTCCATTCTGTTTACGCCTTGAAATAGTCGTGATTGCGAAAATTATTCATAGTCTGATTCTGCAGCAGATAACAAAAGGCGCGAAATTGTGTAGGTGCATAGACCCTGCGGCATTGAATAGCAGGTCCTACCTGCCTACCCACATATATAATAAAGGGCATTTCTAGTGCAGTCTGCGTCTGGGGCCCCACTCCTTATGATGGCTACAGTGGTTTTAGTTTAGTCGATACAAAACCGGTAGCCATAGAAGGCTATGGCTACCGGTTTTCCGGCTGGACAAGGGTCCAGACAAAAGGTATCCGTGAGCGACATCTATAAAGGGTGCAATGTTAGGTAAGCGTTACAAAAGATCTTACCTTTGACGACTTCTCCGTCCCTTTCTTCTTTCTGTTGCTTTATGTCACCGGTGTGGGGGTCGTTGACACTATATTCGAAAGCATACCTCGGGTGGGCGTCCTGCAAGAAGGGTTATCACAAATTAGATGGTGCCGTGAGAAATGTCAGTTGTAACAAAGGTCGCAACGAGTATTGAATGAACTTTAGTGCCCATTAACTAGGTTAGATAGGTACCTGAAGCACACCTACGGTTAAAAACGAAATACTTTATCTAATTGGTGCAGTTATAGAAAGGTTCTTAGGATAGGAACAAGTCCGTAAAGAAGTGACTTCTTGGTGTTAGAATTGTTTTTTTTTATCGTTGTCGAAAACAAATCTAAGGATTAACCAAAAAACAAAAAGAATGCCCCACTAGCTCCTTTGTGAGAATCAATCCAGCGATGTCCAAAATTTTGGGTTCAATTCCGAACAAAAACCGTTTCAAAGTCGTTAGGTTTAAAAAGTTCATGGATAAGTAGGTACCTAGTTACTGATAGGAACCATTGCAAAGATCATCAGCTGTGCAAAAATAAATAGCTTCAATAAAGCTGCCACTCAACCAGGATCCTTATCACCGATGAGAGGGTGGCAAGATGACAGGCGGTGAAAGTGGTCTAGATGTAAACGGACGAGTTCGTACTAATTGTTATGTAAGTGAATGTGCTGATTTAACTCGTCTGACGCACCAAACGTCCTCGGTTTGACAATAAAAAGATTGGTAAGCCGCGTTAACTGTTCAAAAAGACAGCTTTTGTGTAAATGATTTCGAAGAAATGCCGGTTTCACATTCACCAAACTAGTACAAGAGTGATCACATTACGTTTTAAGAAATTGATTGAAATATCTAAATAATTAGTTCAAAAAACATGCTTCGGGAACCTTTATGGAATTTGCACTGAAGAAATTGTGCAACCAAAGTTTGTAAACACGTAGGTAGGCATATTTATATAGATCCTATCTGCAATAGAATTTCAGCACCTAGGTGCATTGTATGCAATTTCAAATGGACAGTTTACGTAATGGTATCGTGAATAAGTTAGCTTTTAAGTCTCAAGTCTTCGTGTAGAAAGATAATTATTGACTTAAGCGGTGCAGACACAATAAATTAAGTTACCTTCACCTATTTACAGTTAGCTGAGCTAATATTAAGACCTGTATTGTAATGTATTGAGATCCGATTAGATTGCTAAGCGAAGCAGATTGGATTAAGTTAAGATACTAATTTCTAATCCTTGTCACTATAAGGATATCTGAACGAAGTTTAACAAAAGAAAAGAAATGATGTAAACCTACTCTGTATTAAATCCAATAAAAACGCTGACCCTATTTCAGTGGGTGACCTTGACTTCTAAGCAAGTAGGCCTTAGGTAATTCAATTACTTAGGTACCAAGATATTATAAAAAAATGCGTAAACATAAATGGAAAAATTAATGACATAAGTAATAGTGATCGAATGAATTCCATTCGACAAATGAATTAAATATCTACGGCTTAAAAAAAGTTAGCACGTACGGCTGCGTTAGGTAATTAAATTGGAGCAATTAGATGTTTTACTCCTAATCAATCAAATGACACTGTAATGGGGTTTGTAGACCATTGCTCAACAGCCGACATGTAGGTAAACATGACACCGGCTGAACGCTTGTCAATTTCTCAAATTTGATCACGGTGAGTAAGCTTGAGCAGGTAATCGGTCAAGATTTCGATGTGGTCAGTGGTGGAACCAGTCCTGGATCTAACTCGACAACCAATCAAATTGATTACGTCACTGTATTAGTTGTAGGGATATGAAGTAACTTATTCCATGGTATGCCGCAATGTCCTGAGGCACATTCGGTTCACACATTTAAGTTTGTGTAAATATGTAAAACGTAAACAATTTCTTGAACGGAAAGAAGGACTATAAAAACATCAAATTAATTGTAATTAACACATCATTTAGTGGATTGAATTATTTAGAAGAGTTATGAGACAGTGATAAATTAGTTTAAACGCATGCAAATATGGTTTATCGTACTACAACGAATTAATGACACCTGTAATCAATATGTTCAAAATAATGAAAACAAGTTTTTTAAGTCTTCGAGTCTTTACACTAAGTACTTACATGTTAAGTTATGGGATCAGAGATGAAAATAAAATGAGTACTCACATAGTTTTCCAAGAATTCGGTGTGAACATTCTTGCCGGCATGGGGTGCTGCGACCTTGGCAACAGCAGGAGCGGCCACCGCGGCGTAGGCCGGCGACGACACGTGCGCCACGCCCACGGGAGCACTCGCGTACTGACTCACTGAAGCCACTGCCGGCGCCGAGTAATGAGCCACTGCCGGGGCTGAGTATTGAGCCACAACCGGCGCCGAGTGTTGAAGAACAGTGGGAGCGGAGTGCTGAACCACAGCTGGAGCTGAGTACTGCGGCACTACCGGAGAAGCGTACTGCGTCACTACCGGTGCAGAGTACTGACTGATGGCTGCACCAGAATGTTGAGAGTACTGACTGATCGCGCCAACGGAATGTTGCGAGACGGCAGGCGTGAAGTAGTTTGAAGATGGCGCAGACGCGTGAGATACAGAAGTGGAATACTGTGCTGGAGCAATGTGGGCCACGGGCGCAGCCACAGGAACTTGACTGTATTGAGCGTACTGAGCGACGGCAGGTGCAGCGTAATGTGTTTGCCCCACAATCTGTGACTGTTGCACTCTCAAAGCGGGAGATGTTGCGTATCCAGTGGATGGGGCGGCATACACTTGTGAAACCACCGGTCCTCCTGCCTGTATATTACTGTAGGAGTTAAGAGACGCCTTGGCCGCTGATCCAGCTGAATAAACTTGTTGAGCTACCAGGTTTTGTGTCACATAAGAAGTCTTCGCTGGAGATAAAGAAAATTTGGCGATGAGTGGAGCCGCAGTCACTTTGGCGATGATCGGTGCTTGTGCATATGTTGCAAGTGGTGTCACGGTTTTGCCTCCAGAAGCTGCAGATGAAAGGCCGGCTGACGTTGCATAACCGTGGTATTCTTTTGTGTATCCTTGAAGAGCATAGTTGTTGTAGTTAGATGCAAGTGATGATGTTTGATAAGTGGCCGCTGGCTGTGCCGCATATGTTACTTGAGGTGCTGCATAAGCTACTTGAGGTGCTCCATAAGCTACTTGAGGCGCCGCTGACTGATATGTTATGCCAGTCGAATACCCTGAACTTCCACCGGACGAGTACCCTGAGTTGCCACTCGAAGAATACCCTGATCCTCCGGAGTATTGATATGAGGGTGCCGAGACGGCTGGTTGTGGAAGATATGTGGCCGCTGGAGCTTTGACACCGGTCGTGGTGAGCTGCACCGCGGGCGCAGCGTATGAGTAACCATTATCGCAGTTCGATACTTTCTGAACTTGGCTCAGGTGATAATTCAGATCAGGGTCGTGATAAGCAAGTGCATTCTGCAGTGCAAACACAATGAAGATCATCTGAAACAGAAAATTGAATGTTTAAGAGCTCAATATTTTTTAAAATTCAATTTCATTATGCAAACAAAAAAAATAATCGTTCTACTTACCGACTTCATTCTTTCGTTTTATTATTTGCACTCTATAAACAATATCGCATAAATGAATATTTCTGCAATGTTCGCATTAAATTGTTGAAAGCTTAAAGTGTATTTGCCAAACTTAAGCGTAAATCGAAATGAGAGCAAAGTTGGTCCGCAAAGTCTTATATAGCGATCTCATATGTGTAAGAACGGGTCACACTTTTTCACGTTCGCCGTCACAGAGTACGTCGATGGGCGCGGCGCAGGCGCTGGTGGGTAAACTACGGGCAATATACTAATGTATGACTACCACACGTTAGAAACACCATTATGTTAACTTAGTGCCTAGATATGTCTATAAATATCACTTAATTAGGTACGAGAAACGTGAGATACATTCAGATTTAGCTGATTGATTGTCTATTACATAACTGTTTCAGTCGGCTAGTATATTATTTATTGAAGCATTTATTAAGTTGTCTCTTAAAACTTTACTACACAGTATTAATGCTTCACAATCAGTGATTATTTTAACAAAGAAAACGAATAACGTTCATTGTGCTATTTTTCACTGTACCTGGTGCCTACTCTGCTGATAATTTCCATAACTAACTGAGTAGCAGGATTTCCCCGTACAAAGAAAAGAACCTAGAACTGTAATACGCTCTGCTGCAACTTGCCGCTCGTAAGCACTTGACTAAACGGGCAACCAATATGAAAATAGTTTCCAATCAATTTACAAAGATTATAACTTGTTACACATGCAATTAAATAAATAAGTATATCATAAAATTATTAACTCAGGTCATGATCGCGTTCGGCATTAATCCTAAGCTGATAATAAGTTGCTTCATGCCGCGACATTCACAGTAAGTAAGTACGTATGATACCCACTGTGAGCTCATAATTTATCCGTCACTTACGAAATTAATCCCGCAATTAGATGCTAATGCCGACGGATTTGTTTGTATGAGTCAATGATATCGTTAAGCAAATTAGGAGGAAGTACGGATCTGGATAGATATCGATACTTGATCGGTATCGATACTTCTGTTATGATTTTTGGTATTTTTTTACTCGATACTTTTCTAGGTTTAGCCAGGTCAGACAGGCAGTCGCTCCGTGTAAAATACTGGTACTATTCAGCTGCACCCGGTTAGACTGGAAGCCGACCCCAACATGGTTGGGAAAAGGCTAGGCAGATGATGATGATGAGGACTTTTCTAGCTAAAATCGACTAGCGCTGTTTTATTTATAACTCAATACTTTTAGGATTTTTAATAACCAGGTGACGTCCATGTCTTCGAAAGGCAGTTTGTTAATTGCCATCGCCAGTCGAAAATAACGTTTGTCATAGAACTGATTTTGTTTAATTCCAATTTCCGATTGAAAGCCAGACCAATAAAAAAATCGGTGCTCTTGGTTCCCCATACTACGTTTGGAACTGGTAAGTATCTGTAATAGCATTTTATTAAACCTATGTTGGATGAGGCTAAAACTCTTTATACAGTTTACTATTATCATATAACGTAAACATTAAAATTTGGTCATGATGGACCGGTATCGTCAGCATTGTGACAAAGCTCCTTAATGAACTTTAAAACTGTACCTTACGATATAATAAAGAGTTTTATGATTCGTTAAATTTATACATTATTTTATTTCAAAATCAAAATATTTTATTTCACATAAGCCTGCATGGGCACTTATGAAACGTCAGAAGCTGGGTGCACGGTTCCAATTTGTCGTTTCCTATGGAGAAGTGCCGGCAAGAAACTCCACAATTACTCTTTTAAAAATAATTGGCTTTTACAATGTTTTCAAATTACAGTGATAATAGGTATGGGAGGACAGTGCAGGCCTGTCAATAAGTACCAGGTACTTAGAGGAATGAAAACAGACAGAATGACAATAGAAAAACGTCTACAAATCTAGGTACCTATGTATCGATATTTTCTTCACAGTATAATAATATAACACTTGAAACCCGAATATACATGAGTGCCCGCTACTAGATGTTTATTCAATGAGTTCAGTGTGCAGACAGCTGATTGAAAAGATAACATTTATCTAATATGTTAATATTTTGTGAGTGTACGTTGTGGTATATGTCTCAAGCTTCTCTATGCAGTTTAAAATAATATGTGCCTGATGGAAGAGGTTCCGTACTTACAGAAAAAAGTTCTACAAGAAGTCGTAAATTTCGATGTCTGTAATCAGAGTCAATTATCATCATGTTTGATATTCGCAATTGGTGATCAAAGTAAACCAAAGTGATGAGATCACTTTTTTGTATCCTACTTACAAGGTGTAACTTAAATAACGCACAACCTTTTAAGGGGTTATTGTACTAATCATTATCAACAACTTTTACTATGGGAACAAACCTGAAATCGCGAAAAAAAATCTGCTATTCCGTACACTTGTATTTGCATAACTCGTCAAAATGTAGGGAACAACTAATTTTTTTGCTGATGAGTAAAATGAGTATATATATATAAATCCTAGTAGAAGATCTCCCTCTCACAGAGAGGAAGCCTGTGTCCCAGCAGTGGGAATGTTAAAGGCTGATTATGCTCTGCTTATGCTTGTAAAAGAAGTTTAAAAATCTCTTAGCATGCCGATCTGTAAACACTCACATTATGACGTCTTTCTTGGATTCTAACTTCGGTTGCTGAACTGGCCGTGTAGAAACTGATTAATCGGTACGGTCTTTATATGTTATTCTGCATTTCTTCGTTACTAAGGAACGCTATTAGATAAATACGGTGCGACAAGTTTTTGTCACTATAATCATTGGCGCTGTTTTTCGCACTAGAGCGTGCATTTGTCCGGTAGAATAGTATGTAAACTGAATTTTGCATTCGTTCTAATTGCGTCGGTAAGTTCAACATATTTCCCCACACATGTGTCTGCTGGCTAGTAAGTAATTTACGTCATTTAAAACGTTGATACGGGTTGAGAATTGAGGCTTGCATAAGCCAACAAGCCCCTAAGCTCTTTACTTACAGCTTACATGCTAATGGTGAAACACGCGTGCCTTGTCGAAGAATTTGAAATAAAATCATTTGATACTGGCCTGAGAGCAGTGCTGGCCCAGCTGTAACGGCCGCGACTAACGAGTTGTAGGTCGTAGGTTCAAACCCAGACAGGTGGTTCACTTTCTGTAAATGATTTAATTACCACTGATTTCAAAACAGTGCAGGAAAACATTGTAAGGAAACCGCCATGTCCTAGAACCAAAAATTGGAAGGAATTACATCTACCTGCACTGGGTTTGCATGGTCCACCACGGCCCACTCCATGTCACAGAGACGAGGCCTGTATCCCAGCAGTGGGATCATTATAACCTGATTATGATGAAATAATGATACTACTACTCATCACTCAGCAGATATAGGAATAACTTTTCTCTCGAACACTGTTGACCATGTTTTTTCAGTACTGGTTGGCGATTTCAGACCAATTTACCTAAAATGGGAAGGATTTGATTACTTATCTAAATTATCAAATAAGTTCAAGTTTCTTCACTGTTTTCCATAACCATTTGGAATTGATATTGAAGAATAACTCAGAGTTGGAAAGTATCTTATATTATTCATATTTTTTTAAAATCATTATAAACGTAATGCGCACTTCATTATATGGTAATACCAGCCATGGACTCCACGAGACAGGCTCGACTTAGTGTGGAGTTCGTAAGTAAAATGCTTACTTTGAGTTTTTTTTTTTTAATTTTCTTAATAGCTATTAATGTAGACTATAAGGAAATGTAACGCATTGTTTTTGGCAAATAAACATTATCGTATCTTATCAGATCAATACTAGCCAGGCTTGAACCCGAGGCTTCGTGCTCAAGAAACGAATTATTAACCTTCGGGCCAGTTTTAGTTATGTAAATTACAAATAGTTCATGCACCTAGTACTAAAGTACTTTTGGTTAAATGACCATTATGGAAATGGTGTAAGGTTCGCGTTAATGAAAACAGGTTAAACGGATATTACCAAATAGAACGGATTAGCCGAGAATTTGGTAATAGGGCGGAGTAGGGCAGGCCTCTAAATAAAATATGTGACTTTATCTATATCTGACAAAAATTAATGGAAACGATCCCTATCTGATGCTTGATTATATATCTATGCATAACATCGTGTCTTATTGGGGCATGCCAATCTAAAATAATAACCTAGAACTTGATAAAACCGATCTTATAATATGCTATTTATTAGCTCTTAAAATACTGGTTTTATTCATGCTCCTATAAACAACGTATTTAAGAACAAAACATAAGTTTACTTAGCTAGATAAAATCTATCAACATGGGCTACTATGTTTATGGAATATCCATGTAATATTTAAAATTCACTGGCCAAGCTAAATGTGCAATAAATGATAAAAAGAAGAAAAAAAAATGTAGCAGAAGAAATCCTTTGAAAGAGCTTATAAAGCTACGATTGAAAGCTTCATACAAAAGAAATCGTCATCATTCTCCTGATTTTCATTTGTTTGAGGTCGGTGTATCACGGTTTCTTCCATTGTTCTTTATTTATCTCGGTGGTCACAACTTTTCTAACCATATTATCTTTTACACAGTCCATTCATCGTTTCTTTCACCTTCTCCTACTCTTATAGCCATCCACATTTATACTCAATACCTCAAGATATTTTCCTCATTCCTACGCATCACAAGCCCATACTATGACAACCAATTTCCACACAACTTTTCAGCCATACAAAAGGCATCAACGCACAAAAATGTGACGATGATTTGAATCATAATAAAAATTATTATTTGAATATGGGTTATGTAGTAAGTAGGTATACTATATATTAAATTAATATATGTATTGTATTCTATATCTTCTATCACGTACACTTTCACAACAGTTTAGAAACCTTAGATAAGAGTGAACTGGAGTAAACTGTGCGCGATTATCCACATATTATCATATTATGTAATACATTCAACATGAATCTGTTATATCAAGAGCCCGTAAAGTAAATGCACCAAACATCGCAGTAAACTCAGCAAGCGATCTGGCCCTCGATAACGTCCTGGGAGAACGACGAGCGATTTATATCTTGTCACCAAAGATCTGCGAGATTTTGTGTCACAGAGAATTTTGTAAATGGAGAGATATATGTCAATAATAATCAATAATAATTATAAGGTAAACAAGAGTCATAATCTGTAGTTAAGGATCGTAGCTGGTAGCGTTTTGTCGTTTCTGCTTACCCTCATGAGAAGAAAGCGTGGCTCTGTGTATGTGTATGTAAGTGTCATTATAATATACTATTAGAAATACGATAGTTTAACTTAATAATAATCCTCCAGACCGAATTTAATGTTACTTATGACTATGATGCATTGTTTATTCCAGAAGTTGTGCAAGTTGTGTACACCATACTAGCGCTCTTTTTACCCAACTATGGCGAAGCAAACATGGAGGGTTATGATTTTGTCCGGTATGTATGTATGTTTGTTCCCTCATAACTTATAAACTACTAATCATAATTTGAAAATGGTCCCCTTTACAAAAAACAAAACTGGCTCATCAAAAAATTTTGATGCCGTCTCTCTCTCTCTCTTCTTCAACCCTTGGCCACCCAATGCTGAGTGTAGGTCTCCTCCAAATCTCTCCACTTTTGGTGGTTTTGTGTCATGACTATCCAGTTTCTACCGGCCACTTTAATGAGATCGTCTGTCCACCTAGTCGGTTGTCTTCCCACATTCCTCCGTCCCGTCCGTGGTGTCCACTCCACTTTGATGCCGTGTTGGGTGTCAAATAAAAGGGCTTGATTATTACATCAAAAAAAAAAAAATGTTCTTTTTCTTCTTCGTAACACTCTTGTCAGACCGGTCGTGGTCCTCATAAAATTTCTTGTCTAGGGGCTGATGTAATTTGCCTCACGATTTCTCACCATTTACTCCGATTTTTGGAATGTAATGTGCACTTATACAAGGGATCGCCTACTGCAGATTTTATTTGGTCAGTTCATCTCATGGGTGTGCGTACGCGTGATCAAGTGCCTTCCACTCTACCCTGCACGACAAGGCGCTCTATAACCGTCGTCGTTGTATACCGTCACGCCTCGAGACGTGTCCGAAGTGTTATAGGATGCGCGTTTGGACCAGAATAGATAGACGCTTCTTTATGTTGAGTTCCTGGCGTATCGAGGTGTTGATGCGAAACATGGTCGACGATACTCCAAGCAATTTTCTCCAGCACCACATTTCCAGAGCGTCTATCTTTTTCTTCTCGACGTCGCGAAGCGTCCACGTCTCAGCAGCGTATAGAAACATAGGGAAAACCAGTGTTTGAACAAGCCGGGTCTTGGTGGTTTTTATAAGATCTCTGTTCCTCCAGATCTTTTTCAGTGTGTCCATCGATAACTTGGTTATCGGCGATAACCAAGTTATAGCGATAATTTATCGCCATACGTTTCTTAATTTCGTCTATCCACCCACCTCCTTTTGAGTTAGGGCTCCCAGATAAATGTAGGACTGGACTACGTCGCAGTTCGCAATTTTAGAGACTTCGGGCGAGTTATTGTTTCCACGGTCCACGATCATCACCACCATATATATTGTTAGCTAACCCTAAAATGATGCAAATAAAAATAATAGTGTTTTATTAGGGTTAACTTACCCCTAACAAAACATTACATTCTAACAGTAGTCAGCGATCATAAGCTTTCAGATGAGAATATTTTCTTGTTTTATACTTTTTCGAGCGTGATTTTCCAGGAGTCGGGTTTTTGTTTTTAAGCTTACTTTTTAAGCTGATAAATGTCCATTGTTATAACTCCATTAGTTACCTACTCTGTGTCACTACAGGCGGGCACAAACCCATGCCCAGTAGCGCTCCCAAACCTGATTGTTAATCAACAAGTACTCGGCCAGTGTTTGTTTTATTGACTAGTTTTTACCAAGCACACACACATGGCACCAAATGTAATACATTTTTACGTAACTGCCTAACAACTGGCGCGAGGTTCCCAAAGTAATGGTCGCCTTTATTATCTGTGCAAGGTCGATTTACTTATTACATTATATTAGGTATAAATAAAGCATCGAAAAATGCTCTTAATGAGCTTTTTAGTGATCGTTTGGCGTTGCCTTGAAACGATCTTAGATTAATGCTGAAACATAAAAGTGCATTTGTTTTTGTTGTTTGTGTGTAATTATGTCTTTATAATTAATGTCTAGTCTCTCTTATGCTCACAGCTTCTTTATCTTGTCGATGGAGAGACTTGTAAGGTCATAACGCTTTTGTCTTGTTCAAAGATGTGCGGATTATGGCACAGAAATAAAGTTTTCTTGATAAGGCATATATAGTGATTATGTGGTTTTAGTTGTAGGTATAATTTTGTGATTAATATGCCTTCGTGACACTAAAATTAAAAGACCTTAGTGTAATAAGCTCTTTATTTTCTTCTGACTAGCTGCTAATGAACTGGGTTTTAAATTTAATAAGATTTATGATGAGAGTATGATGTTCCGAAACTGAATTAATTTTTCCATTGCTGAATTTCAACTCAGCAATGGAAAAATGAATTCAGTTTCGGCTTTCAAGAAAACATAACATATACTTGTATACAAAAGCTTAAAGCGTGTAAATATCATCCATACCATTTACATATTGAACCAAAGCGGAGCTTTATTTATCAGACTTACTGAGCTAATCGATGAAATTAATTGAAGCAATCGTTAATTCCGCCTTCCATTTACTTATTAGAAATAGTCATTTTTGTTAAGAAAAACCTAAAAATGTTTAATTTTGACAAGAACGACCGCCGCCAAACCAAATTAATTCTACCAGCACCTAGACTAAAAATGTACAAAAATAGCCCAGAATACCGAAGCATGTTAATATACAATAAATTACCTGAAAATATACGATCCTCGAGGACACTATGTGTATTTAAAGCGAGGTTAATGGCATTGCTCTTAGAAAAATGTCATTGTAGCATCCTAGAATTTATGGAAGATAAAATGTTAAAATAGAGTTTAAATAGGTACTTATTATAGGGATATTATAAATTGCATATCAAATAAATAATCGCCTATCAATACATACTCATCATTTATATTCTTATTTACATCTAATAACTTACTTCACTACAAATAAACTATATGTTTAACAAAACTCAAACTGCAGATAATTCGAAATTATACATCAATATAACATTACTTTTTTCCTCATAATGCAATACAGTTAAATTTATTTTTGTACAAAAATACTACATACATAGCATAAATACTGACTGCACAGCAAATTTTCCATATTTCATAGTTTTGTTAGTTTTTCGTTAGTTTTCATAGTTTTGTTTTCCATATTTCATAGGTTAGGTTAGGTTAGAACTGTGACCAAAAGCGCGCGAGCCAAGCGAGCGTTACTTCCAAAGGCTGTTAACGAAATGGCTAATTAAGCTATAAACCATTTAGAAAAACTGCTGTACATAATATAAAAATAGAAGCTATATTTAAAAGAAAAAGAGTTAACATGTATAATGTGCATTAAGATTATTAGCTGTGCATTGATGAAAAAGCTTTTGCTTTAGGAAAAATCGCTGTACGCTGCGAAAATAAATTGTAGTGTGTTTAGTGATATTTTGAGTTGAATATTTTGCTGTGCAATCAGTAATTTTGATGGGAATTTGGAATCTTATTGCATATAAAAAGGATATTTTTTGATTTGCGTTTAAATACTACCCCTTATTATATCCGTGTGTTAATTATAATATATATTCTTTTTTTTGTATAAAGCTAGATATAAGTTTAATTAATATAATATTTTAAGTGTGGAAGTCCCTAATCTACGTCATATTAGATCTCACAGTAATATGTATTATTAGTTTTAAGTTATCTTGCTGCACCCTGACAGGGTCATGTACTCTCTAGTTTTAAGCCTAGCTTATAAATAAGGTTGTGTACATTGTGCATTTAACAAATAAATAAATAATATTCTGATGGCAAAATGACAGGGTTTTTAGTTCATACGTGGGTTATTTTCATGATGTGAGGTTCAAAAGCTACCTTTGTTCATAAACCTAGGTATTTTCCGAGGCATGCAATGTGTCCTACTTCCTGAACGAGTGGCGGACTGGGAGAGACATGTCGTGATTTCAGACAATTAAACTAAACTGACATTTAGTCGTTTATCTTAACGATACGATGCATTGTGATTGGAATATGAGTCATTTTATGCATTTATAATAAAGCAATCCGACCTGAGTTTGCTTATGTTTTTCGTCTAAAATGGTTTTACAATTGTAGGTGTTTATTTACTTTTATTCTATGTGTCGTAATCTGCAATCTAAAATGATCTTGAAACAATTCAAAAGTTATGAAATGAATTTGAGAATATACATAAAAGGCTTGGGGCGTGTCCTGGAGCGAAGATTTCTCAATTCTACAGAGAGGCGGCGGCATCTCAAATGCATCAAAGTAACTTGATCGCGAATGTGATATTAGATTAAAGATTTCCTGAACAGTTTATGTTTACCTAAGTGGCTTAGGTATCCGTCTTAAAGAAAATAGGGACAAGCGAGTATGTAGTGTACTTCCTATACTTGAGCTTGATTTGATAACGAAAGATTTGCAACACTATATAAAAACATTTTGAGCTTAGAGTCCTAATAATTCTACGCCACGGATAAAATATAAATAACAGCTTTATTGCTTTGATGAATTCTGAACTGGAGCTCATAAATTGCATCATTGTTGAATAATTTAATTTGATAAATATATCAAAACATTTAGGTCGAATTCCAGTATCCTATCGACTGCGAATCAATAACAATTACTAGGAAAAGATTTAGCGATTTAGCCAAATAGCCATGTGCTCATTATTTCCATGAGCCTAATCTTGGGTTCATTACATGTTACTTGGCTTTTGTGTAACGCCGTAATTTGTACTACTTTATTCAAATGTCAGAGTAGCAGACATGATAATGGGTTCCTACCGACGTTTATCCGTGCGTACGATATGGCATGGTTTTAGTTAACTAATTTATTAGTATTCATTGATGACGAGATCTGATTTTAAGATTAAGATGGATTAAATTATAATTTGTGCGAGCAAGTTGTTTGTAGAGTGGAGAAATCTCTTTGTTCTGTATAGATGAAGATATTATGTAGGTTAGGTAGTAGGTAAGTGTGTCACGCTCTAGGGTGTGAGTCATATTAATGAGAATATCTGGATGACTGAGCTTTGCTCCGTTGTTTTTTTTTGTTTGGCGTCTTCTAAAAATGAAACCTAGCTAGATCGGTTTATCGCCCCCAAATCCCCGCACATACTAAATTTCATGAAAATCGTTGTTGCCGTTTTCAAGATTTAGATTATATCTATACATATGTACAAGAATTGCTCGTTTAAAGGTATTAGATAGATAGATAGAATGGAAGAGAACACAGATTCAAATTTTCTGACACATTTAGCTTGATGTTTCATAACTTGTTTAAGGAACTAGTGTAATTTTCTGTAATAAGATACATGAACGAACTAACTACTTAGTCCATATGAAGAAAGCTTGCGCAAACACAAACCACTCTGTAACGTTACAGAGTTGTGGTATCGGTTTCTGAACTTGTTTGTTATACTCAAATTATTACATGCAGTAATTTTACCTATGAATAGACTGAGTTACACACCAGCATGGGTACTGCAATAGTTTTGTGCTGTATTAAAGTTGTCAAATGATTTCCTTTGTTAGTAGAATTTGTATGATTGCAGGACATTCTTAACTTCACTTACACTCATTGCGATTTAATGTTTGTGTGAAATTACTTTTTATTTAAACTTGACCTAGACCCGCATTTAACTGTTTACTTAAAAGAAAACATTAAAAAGCTATTATCGAAAACCTGTATTCAAATTAATGCTGGAATTTGCATCCTGTATAAACACCAATTAAACGTATTACCCAGTCCGGTTATAAGCGGTTGAGGTCTCTTAATTAATTTGTTTTGCAATTACTTTTATTTATGTACCTACATGATATACTTAATCATATTTTTACAACTTAAAATACTTATTAAACTTAACTCGTCATATCCTGTCAGTGATCGGTAATCGATGATCAATTACCGATTGCCGACTCGATGCCTACGGAGTTCGAATCGTTTGGAAATATATCGAATAAAGTGTTATGTAACGTGAGCTGATCGACGATAACAAGGATCTTTAGTATCTGGTGTCAGATCGGGCGTGCTTCAACTTGACGGTTGAGTAACTTAACTGTATCCATATGATCTCCTCGTGGCCCATATGGCTGGTGCTTTGATTTACATCAAGGGTACAAGACACTATACTAAGTGAAGCTTTATACTGAGACTAACATAAACGCTACGTCAGTATTGGTTTGTTGGCCTTTAGCGGTCTACTGCACACATTTTCACCAGTTGTATTAATCTTGCAAAAACCGAAAACAATAAAATTCAAGACGCCGCTGCTACCGAAGTAATTGTACCGATATTTTGCAATTACTACGCAAAGTTGTGATCATAAAATACAATATTGGTTGTAAGCTCAAACAGTATTTGAGATCTTTAAATATATTAGCTCGCAGTTCCGGTCACTTAGACGCCAACGTGTTTCAATAAAGCTTGCATTTGATATCGACTCCAAACCTAAGTAACACAGAAGTAAAAAGTTAGAATTGTAAGCACGAAGTTATGAGATAACATAATTATGGAGTTATTCTCGCCTGCAATTCAATAACCAACACCTTGTTTTGCTATTTTACAATGCAAAGTATTAGCAAGTATTAGCACGTATGAAAAAATACCGTATTTACTTTTAAAGGCTCACTGAGTTTTTGCCTTGAATAGGTGAATATCGAAAAGTGATAAAAAGTTTGAAAATAAATTTGCATAACAAAGGTAAATAATCTTTGAAAAGCTTTTGATATCCAGAAGCATCTCGGCGTAAGCAAAAAAAAAATTGTGTTAAGTTGTCAAATTAGTTCTAGAAAATTGCTTGAAGTCTCGTAACTATGACATAATATTCGCATGCGAGTTTTTGTTACTCGCTTGAGTGTAAACTAGTTAAGTAACAATCAATGGGCGAGTCTCGCCTAGAAACTAGCAAGGACATTCTCGCCTTGAGAGACTCTCGTCGTGTAAATCACCGCAGTAACACACGTTATGGAAAAAAGTGGAATACGTATGTTGTGCAAATGAAGAGTATGGCGTGTAAGTGGTCTGGAGTATGATCGATTATAATCTAGTTCACGATTCGGGCTAGTTACGAACAGTAGTAGCTTACATTACACGTGACAACATTCAACAATAGATTATCAAGATACATGTGCGTTAAGCACGTGCATGTGTACACTAGTGAGTGGTGAGTGGTACCGTATTTGTTTATAACATCATGCCTGTACTCTCCGTACACCTGGCCATATATACATTTGGCCAGTTATGGGCGAGCCTATTACCATAAATAAATCCAAACTCCGTGCTGGTACTGAGAAATTCCTTACGGAAAACCCAAAATCACTTTGCCTCACCTGGGAATCGCAACTGGGACCTCATGCTTAGCAGTTGCGTTAGCGACCATTAGACAAACGAGGCAATCAAAACAAAAAAAAAAAAACTAGGCTGAGAATCAGTACTTTTCGATCGTCAACATTATATAAGACAGTCTCCCAAAACGCCTGCCCTTCACTTCTTCCTAATGCACACAGCTGGGAAGAAGAAGTGGCGCAACAAACAAAATATTGATGTCTTTGCTTCACCAACTGGTAAATTTAAGTCTTGTTCGGGAAACAATTTTGGATATTGCTTCCTAATATTTAACTTTTAGACTGTATTTTTTTAATAATTTTTTGTTTTTCTTTTTTATTTGCATGCCTGTTTAATTTTTAACCCACTTAAAAAAGGAGGAGGTTCTCAATTCGACTGTATTTTTTTTATGTTTGTTGGCTCAGAACTTTCGACTGGGTGAACCGATTTTGATGATTCTTTCGAAGACAGACAACGGAACTCTCCAAAAAATTAACGCAAATCAACCGCGATTGCTGCTATCGCATAAAAATGAATTGTTTTTACCGCAAGGATGATGACATTTCGAATTGGTGTGGGATAGGTACTATAACTAAAAAGTGAAAAATAAAAACTTTTTCCATAAAAAACCACCAACTTCCGAAATTAAAGTTATTTTTTACTTTGTAGTGTTTTTTTGGAAGTCGGTTGTTTTTTTTCGGAAAAAGTTTTTATATCACTAACACTTTATGGAATCTCATTGTACCCATCAAACTGTATAACTTAATAATAATAAAATTAATAAATAATAATTAATAATTTTTTTAATAATTTTGTAATGTGTAACTGTTTATTTTCCCAAATAAATAAAATAAAACTCTCCAGTAGCAGAGCTGTCTATTCAGTTAGAAAAACTCGATTCTATATAGTAGGTGTGAAAAGTAATTAACATTAAAAGACAGCACTTTTAATTATATAATTATTTGCCATATGTCAGCTAGCCACGCTACTAAACCACAAAAGCCAATCTAGGGCCTTTCTCTATTGTAAACCCCTGTTATTGGGTTACGAGGGTCAGATTGCAGTCACCCCGATAACCTGTACTGTGCATTGGACAATACTGAAACCCATTCAGTTGCAACCAATTACACTAGAAGATAAGCGTATCTTGGAAACTTTGAACAAGCTTGTCTTTTGAGAAGCTTATTTTAATGTTTAAATTCCCTCTACAATTATTCAATTATACCTTCTATTGTAGAAATAGAGTGGGAGCGGAGGGCACTCACCGTCCAGTGCAACATGTTGGCCCGAGATTTGCTCGGACATTACTAGTTTCAAGTTTTACCTACTGGCAGCGTCTGCACACTATAGTAATCTATAGGACAATTACACCAAAAGATCACTCGATGTCCCGCGCGTCCAGTATAACAATGGTTCCAGGATGTTGTTGAGACTTCCTCAGTAGTGTATCACGTCACAAATGTTTGCGCAAGCTTGTACTGACGGATTTCATTCCATTGTCAAATCCTTCAGTACAAGAAAACAGCTTCCTTACTGTGGACAGTGAGTGACAGTCGCAATCGCATCCTGAGAACTGTAGCGGAGAGATTCAGCTCTCCAAAGAGGGTATTTAGATAATCAGTTACATATTATGTTACTAACGCTTTATGAACTCCTCGTTCCGAAATAAAAATAGTTATTTATAAATTCATTAATAAAACGATGTAGATCAAATGCAATTAATCTGCGTCTGACGTTTTGTTGTAAAGTAGCATACATTCTTGTGGGTTTACAAAGGTGCTTTATTAGCTGTCAGCCATCTGAATACCAGCCGAATGCCAAATACTCTGATGACTCATAACGTGGGCAATCATGACTAGCTGATAGCGCGGGCGCAGCGTTGCAATATTAGTTGTTAGTGTAGCTCTACCAATCGCATAATTGAATTTTTGTTTTCAGCCTATGCGATTTTTGTTTATTTTTGAGTTTTGTAAATTGCTGAGGTTTTTTTCTTTATTGTATACAAGTAATGTGTTTATTCTAGAAGGAAATACAAGGAAAAATCATGTATTGTTAATGTCAAAAATATAGCCTTCGGGGATCACCAGGAAAATATTTCAGGGATCGAAAGTATTTATGCTAAGTTAACGGATCCGTGATACAGTACCGGAAAACTAACATCACATTATTCTATACTTAATCCTAACGATATAGTCACTTACGACACAGTATTATTCACAAGTACGTGACCAACACAGCACAGTAAGTAATTGATTAGCTGGAACACAATGCTCAGGTGAAGGTAAGTCAATCAAACAGCAACCTGTCTGCACAGGTTTTATTTCTTAATTGACTGAACTGCGAAGAATGTTCGCTAGCATTTGCTAAGGTTACGTTCATAAAACTTATTACACTTTCGTCAATCGATAAAATATCTATTCTAGTTCTAAAGATTAATACAGATGATAACAAACATTATCCATTGTGCACGAAGTATTCAAAGGTGGTTACTACGACAATGAGATACAGGATTAAAGAAATCATTACCATTGTGTAATAGCCTTATCCGGTTGGAGGAGACAAGGTCCACCATATTTATTGCATTTCATTACGTTTATTTCTGCGACGTTAGTCTTTGTTACATGACCACATGAATTATTATGACGTGAATTATATATGGGATAGGCCAGATGTTTAGTTTGGTAAGTAACAGTGGTGAAAGTGTGCAATTGATGCATTGCGAAGTGGTCTACGTACAGGTGTGCTGTCGTATATGAAACATGTATCTGCATACGAGTATTTAGTCCAGGTCCTACGTCTTAATATAATATTTTAAATGCTGTCCGTTTTCCTGACCACTAACCTACAAAGTATCGATAATATGCTTGTTGCAATCCTTGAGAGCTGCAAGAGTAGAAGTCCTCATAATCTACTCTGAAAATCTTGCTGTCTAGATTTAAGACGTGACTAGATACATAGAACATCTTACCATCCATACTTTTATCTTTCTAGCTAAAATTGGATAACATTTCGCGTTTGTCTGAAAATTAAACATACTTCTCACCAACTTTCGTGTGAATATCATATTTTAAAATTTTTTCTTCGGAACAGACAGACAAAAATAGTTTTGAAGGTACATAAGGTCCAAATTTCCCAACAATTTTAGCGCCACAGATATCAGTGTCAAAGAAATTAATGACCTGACGGAAAGGACCTACGTTTATGAGCGCCAGTAGATTGGCTGGCTGATCTAGATTTAATTGGCTAGTTCTATGTTGCGTCACACCGACAAAGTACGTGTGCAGTTATTGGACAATAATATTTTACATATAACTCGGTACGACCGTAAACCAAACATGTTTTTTTTTTAAATAGCTGTTACGTTCCTTCGTTTTATGATTTCTTTAATTGATGTAAGTGGTTTTATATTACCTATGTGTTGCATCAATTGTACAAGTCTCGACGTTTATTATCTTAATTTTATCGGCGTAATACATTTTATTTGCAGTAGTAATTAAAGGATAGGTAACTGTTATGTATTACGAAAGTAGAATTATAAATTGTTGATTTAAATATGCAAATTCCATTTTGGTTTGCGTTTTTGGAGCAAATTACGTTTGATATGATTTTTATTTTACCGCAAAACGATTCTTGGGAAAGGTTTTATTACTTTGTTGTATAAGGAAAGTGCCTAAGAACGAGGTAAAAGTACAGAAGTGTGCAACAATTTGGAAAATTTAATGTATTTTTTATACCCAAGACATATATTTAGGGTCTAGTAATTGCGTTCGCTACCTGAATGGGTTCAACACGAGGGTCACGTCCAAGTAGGTTTGATCTGAATTGAAATCCCACGTATTTGGCGATTTGTAACTTCATCCACCTTCTTTTCTCACTGAGTGTCGCAAGTAGTGATTGTACAAGAGACGTACAATTCAATTTAGACCAAACCGGCGAGTAGTAATGAACGGTCCAATTAACACCCACAATGACACCTTAGAGACTTTCATAATAAAATTGGATTTATGTTTCCTTTCGTTCATTAGGATTAAGATTTTGATTTATACTTTGATCTTTATAGATTAAATAGACGAACAGCTAATGTTATTGAATGGTACTCTATTTCACAAGTGGGTTTTTACAATTATGGATGCTAAATTGTTAAGGCCCATAGTATCCTCATCTCCCGTTTGTATGCTAAAGCACGACTGCCGCCCGCGCCCGCGCAGGGCACCTCTGAGCCTTTATCTCAAAATGGGGATATTCCTTTGATTAATTTACAATTGTGCTTCGGCGATTCTGTGGTACCTCTAACTATCTATTTTTCAGTGTATTTTTTTTCCAAATAACGAAGCCGTTTAGTAGGAGTATGGAATAGAAGCCAAAATATTGCGTGTTGGAAAATATTTTTTTACAGCAAAAGTATTAACCATAAAAAAAAGTACTTCGGGCAAAATGATGATATGAATCTATAGCAAAATCATATATTTTTCAAATCTCTTAAAGATTTGACAAGCCGTTAATGAGCAGTAGGGTTCATAAAGTGACCGTTTTACGCTACCAAACGGGACGTAGGCCCTTAATACGTGAAGCAAAATGTTTGTAACCATTTTACGAAAATTTCACGGGCAGAGAAAATTTCACAGTTAAAATTTATATGGAAAAGGAGTGCAGAAAGCTAATATTTTTAAATAATAATGCATTAGAAATATATTTCGCTTTAAATTAATGATTGTCGATCACAGTGCGACCACTAGTATGAATAAATATGTGTTGAGAGTTTTTAATTCATAATAGATTCTAGCAATAAGGTATCAGTAAGTTCTTTACCTAATTCCGCACATATTTCGCAAAGTTCTCGTACTAATAAGAATTTACATGTTCACTTCATGCATAGATTACGTTATGAGATATGTAAGCATTCATGAACCCACCTATATGCATTAATTCCTGCAATATTTTAATGGGTTTTGTCGGCTGGTTTACTTGTATGGTTTTAGTTTTGGTGTTGCTAAGTAAGTATAGGGAAAGTATTTGGTTAATTGGCATCAAGATTAGTCTGTATTATTATATTCGTTATTAATCTATACTAATACTAAAGCTGAAGAGTTTCTTTGTTTGTATAACGCTCTTATCTCTGGAACCATGAGTAGGATTTGAAAAATTATTTTTGCATTTATTAGCCCCATTCTTGAGAGATGTTACGTTGCGGCCGTTAGGAGCCGAGTTATCATTTCAGCCGAAAGACGTCCACTGCTGGGCACAGACCTCCCCCAATTGGAGGGATTTGCCTTAAGGAGCCGAGTAAACAAGAAAAAAGTCAGAAAAAACGCAAAGCGCGGACAGACGATGAGTTGCGACAAGGTGGGGCGGGGAACAAGAAATTTCCCGCACATAAAGTCGCGGGCAAAACCAGTCTACATACTTAAAAATAGAATTAATATAAATTGAAATCATGCTTCCTACAATATAATCATGGCTGCAACAGAATTATTCTAAGCTTCCTATTATACGAGTAGCAATAAACCGCAATCATAAATCCATTTGAAAATCGTGAAGGGAAAATAAATATCTCACGACTTCATTAAAGGGTATAGTGATCTAAGCGTAAGTTCAATTCAATTGAAAAGTTTTATATTTCTGATGCAAAGCAGCAATTCAAAAGGTCAAGGAACGTCTCCTAAGTTGACGATGGTTCAATGCTGAAAGAGCCTACAACATAATAGACGAGCTAAACGATTCAAAAATGAAAATCAAAATATTTAATTTCATCTAAACCTGCATGGGCACTTATGAAATGTCAGAAGTTAGGTGCACGGTTCCAATTTGTCGCTTCCTATGGAGAAAAGCCAGCAAGAAACTCCTCTCTCTCTCTCTCTTCTTCAACCTTTGGCCACCCAATGCTGAGTGTAGGTCTCTTCCAAATCTCTCCACTTTTGGCGGTTTTGTGTCGTGGCTATCCAGTTTTTTCCGGCCACTTTAATGATATCGTCTGTCCACCTAGTCGGTTGCCTTCCCAAACTCCTCCGTCCCGTACGTGGTCTCCACTCCAGCACTTTTTTCCCCCATCTCCCATCCAGTCTACGACATATATGGCCCGCAAGAAACTCCACGGTTACTCGTTTAAAAATAATAGGCTTTTACAATGTTTTCAAATTACAGGGATAATAGGTATGGGAGGACCAGGTACTTAAAGGAATGAAAATATAGAATAGAAAATCATCTACAAATCTAGTCTGTAAGGCCTACAACGTTATCTCATTGATAATATGTAAAATAATCTATACCTATATAAAATGGAAACCTATTTGAATCAAGTGAAATGATTTCCGTGACAATCACCGTAAAAAATAAAAATTAACATTGTAATTTGGGAGCAGTTAATGGACTTTCACATAGTTATGCCACATGAGTAACTTAAGTTACTCCACATGAGTAACTTAAGTTACTCATGTGGTTATGCTGGACTGAATTAAGTGACCAATGGAATACAGTGCCCTCTACCGAAGATATCGCGACCAACAACAACTAAGCACTGTACCGACTTCAAAACACTGTAACTGGTTGAAGTGAACGTAACCAAGTTACGGTAAGATTTATTAATGTTCTGAAGTTACGCTAGATGTAGCAGCTGTGCATTTTGCTATTATACGCCTATTTAAATCTGGATCTTCTTATTATAAAAATGGTAACTAACCTAACTAGTTTTTACATTTGCATCTTTATTTCGATTTAGGTAAAGTTCAATGACAACTTAGCAAAGTTGTCGGTTAGTATAAAGAACTGCATTTCTATAACTATTGGGTTCTCAATTCAAAAACTGCCTTGGTGTATATAATATATAAATGTTATCTTCTTTCCGGTTCTGCACAAGCTTCAGAATAAAAATACCATCTCACTAATGGACTAGACCTATGCAATATCTTCTCGTCCTACATACCGCAGTGTCTCAAGACGAAAGTCTTTGACCAGTGCGTGTTGCCAGTGATGACATATGGAACCAAAACGTGGTCGCTCACAATGGGCCTCATAAGAAGGCTTAAAGTCACCCAAAGGGCAATGGAGAGGGCTATGCTTGGAGTTTCCCTACGTGATCGAATCAGGAATGAAGAGATCCGTAGGAGAACCTACGTAACCGACATAGCCCGAAGAATTGCCAAACTTAAGTGGCAGTGGGCAGGGCACATTGCTTGCAGAACAGATTCTGGAGTGGCGATCGCGCACCGGTAGACGTAAAGTTGGAAGGCCTCCCACAAGGTGGACCGATGACCTTGTGAGGGCTGCAGGAGTCCGCTGGATGCGGGAAGCACAGTGTCGGTCAAATTGGCGGAGTTTGGGGGAAGCCTATGTCCAGCAGTGGACGTCTTTCGGCTGAAATGATGATGATGATGAATGGAGTTGAGCATCAAGTGACAACAAAACAGAGGCCGTAATATAACCATTACATGGGACTCAAACATAACTGACGAAATGTGGATTTACTATAGGTACACCTCTGCTTAAGCCTTTGGGGATTATAGGCGTGATATTGCGGTATCTTATTAATATTATAAATGTGAAAGTTTGTATCTTTGGGTGTTTGTTTTGTTACTCAATCACGCAAAAACGGCTAAACGGATTTAGATGAAATTTGGCCCATAGGTACTTTATATCTTAGATTAACACATAGCATACTTTTATCCCGGTAGTACGGTCACGTGGGATAATTTTCCATGATAACGCGGGCAAAGTTTTTAAATCTGTTTAGTTTTTTGGGCGATTCGTGATAATTCCCATTGGAAATAAAAAAATAATGACCTATTAGTCGGGACAGCATTATTTTGATGATATTTTTAGTGAATTTCAACACGGTAAACAATCTACACAGGTGCTATTCAACCGCAATTCCTCCAATAACAAAACAAAAGACAAAAAAATCAAAACAAGAATATCAAATCACAAACAAACGCGAATAGTAATGTTTTACTACATATCTCATTTACGTTTGCATACAGTGCTATCAAGTATTTTAATTGACAAGGACCTTTGTCGATGCATACATCCGGCGACAAGCGCATTGTTCTATTTATCAGATCAGATGACCCTATAAAATGCAGTTCGAAGAGACGAGGCCCTTCAATCCACTGACTTGCCTTATTTACGTCTTTGATAGCAGCTCTGCAATATGGATTTTGTTTATTTTAAGGCACGTTTTAAAAAGATTCAAATATATGCACTTACTTTTTGCATTCTGAAATATTTCTGATGTTTTATACGTCTCGCTGTTGAAATGCGTAATTCAAACTACAACATGCCTCGATCTAAAGTTGCCTTGATTATATCTGAAGGCCTTGCCTATTTCTAGTCTAAAGTGATAAATTACTTATTAAAATCACTTTGGCGATATACATACAAAGTAATCTTCATAGAAAAGCATCAAGGTTTATAATTTTCTCTGTTTCAGATGGTGTGGCTGTTGAACAGTTGGTTGTTCGCGAGTGGATCGCCTGTCGCCATGTTGCAGCACGCTACATCTTCGCAGAGCATTGTGTTTCACCAGTTGCAGGCGGCACCCGTTGCTCCAATTACCAGTAATTGTTGATCTTCATTTTGTTTCCGTGAACGATACCAGGATCGTCGGATATAGTTGAAGTTTAGAAAGAAAGCGATGGATGTTTTCGAATTAAGTTTAATTTGATAAAGGAACTGTTTGTTTTCTATTAATTAAATTAAATTCGAAAAAATTATCGATTTCTTACTTATCTTCAACTATATCGACGTGGTTACTTATCTCTTTTAGTCACCATACTATCTAAAGTTCAGGCGCGTTTATTTGAATTTAACCAAATTAATTTTGTTTTTATTCTAGCTCCAACTCCTGTGGTTCCCAGTAGCAGTGTAAGTCATGTAAGTTGACATTAAATTTATTTTGTTTGTGTTTTTGGTCAAAGCATGTTATTAGCTAGTTATTAATATTATCGTTGACGTGCATACATAGGTACCTAAAGAGGAACCTGATAAGTTTTTTTTATCGTTCGTTTTTCTGTTATGTTACAGGCAAAGTACGAGTATAAGTATGAGGTGTCGGACCACCAGACTGGAGACAGGAAGAGTCACTGGGAGACCCGCGACGGTGACAAGGTGCGGGGTGTCTACACGTTGTATGAGCCTGATGGCGCTCTGCGGACCGTGGAGTACACCGCCGATGCCTTGCACGGGTCAGTGGAAATCAGCATCTTTCTTTCGTTTACCCATTAACGTGGTAGATAGCAATAGACCAAAAGGGCTGGAACTGGAATTATGTGAGTAAAGGCTCTAGACTTTCATATACATATGCGATCAATTTTGAAATACTTACAATATTATTATTAGATAGACGGTTTTTGATAAATAGGTATAGTGTTCGCATGACTTACAAAGGAGTTTTAAAAGTGCAAAGTTAATAATATATAGTTGTCATCCTTGGCCAGTGTCAAAGTCGAGTCTATATAATAAAGAACAAATCTCCCAAATAAGAATCGATATTGGGCTATATGTATAAACGGGACTCATAAATTATTCTTGTAACCTGTCACAATAACAAATTACTTTGAAAACCAAATATGTACATGGCGAACTAATATTCAACAGAAATAAATCTTGTCATTTGACAAAAAATCTATAAAAATCTGGGTTATTGTTTGCTTTAAAAAATTTGGACCTCTATAAAGTATCCGTTCTCTTTATTGATTGATAATCAAATTGTTAATAGTTAGAAAACTCGCCTTTATTTTTGTCAATGAATATGGTTAATTTTTAAGGTTTCTGAACTGCATTCTTATATTTTACACCAGTAAGAAACTGTAGACTCTGCAATTTTTCTGGACTTAACAGTAGATGCCAAACTTCAGTGGGGATCACATATATCTTAGTGGAAAGGCTCAGTTCGGCGCCTACGCCGCTAGGAAAGTAAGAAAAATACACTGACGTTGACACAGCTCAGTTAGTCTATTTTAGTTATTTTCATAGCGTTATGTCCTACGGCATTCTGCTAAAATGTTTTTGTTCTTCAAAAACGAGCTGTTCGTGCTATTTACCAACTAGGTGCTAGTTTTTCTCTGAGATATTTTTTTATAGATATTGGTATTCTCATAGTGGCATCGCAATTCATCTTCGTCAACATCTTATATATTTGGGAAAATATACACCTGTACATTAAAAACAGTGATACCTATTCATAATATTAAATACTCGAAATAAGGACAATCTACGTGTTTCCTTTCACCGGCTTCATTAGGTTCATAACTCATTTGTTGGTCTTGGTGTAACCTTTTTACCAAGCTTCCCTTCTTTGCTAGATTTGCATTTTAATGCGTTTATAGCTAAAGTAAAATCCAACCTTTGGTCAAATGCATACTATTCTATCAACGACTACTTAAACGATAAGAATAAGGTCGCTGTGATTCAAGACAATGTTTATGTTCTTACCAGAATTAGCTTAACGACTGATTATAGGAGTTAGTTCATATAATCATTTATTTTATTTGACTATAAATCAGTTAATTTTTGATTTTCATTTATTATTGACATAATTTACTCATTACAATGTTTTTTTTTTAATGAACAATAGTATTGCAATTATGTAGTAAGCAAGCGACCTCGACAATTCGTATTATCCTTGCCAGAGCAACCGGCAGCAAGTTCGTCAAGCTCCCTTGGATGTCACTGCTTGCGGTAGCGTCGGCGTTCGGGTTGGTTGCCTCTTTGTCACAAATATGGCGAGCGGGGAACGGCTGATCTTTGCGTTATGCTCGTGAATCGGAGCTGCTTGTGGTGACTAGTCATCTTGCTGACCATGGTTTTGTTATTGTTAATTGTATTAACTGTTTATTAAATTTACTCCAAAGGTTCTAGTTTAACTTTTTTTACTTCAAGTTATAGCTATATTTACATAATGCAGAATTGCATATGTAAGTGGGCACGCCCTTTATGCCTGGAGGCTTTTATTTAGGTTGTAAGTTCTACTTACGTTTTTTCTTTTTTATTATTTATTTCTGCTTGAGTACAGCTATAGTTTTCAATGTTTTGTTGGTATATTGGCGTGCGCTAGCAGACATATGGTAAATTTAATGTTAATGTGTTTCGTAATATTAATTACTTACCTACTATTGTATAGAAGTTCTTCTAACTTAACAGATAGCTGTGCTGCTGGGGAGTTTGTTGCGCCACTGCTTCTTCCCAGCTAAACCACTCGTATAAACTAGGAAGTGGTGAAGGGCGGGCGTTTTTGGGGAACTGTTTTATGCAAAAAGAACTGACTCTCAGCCTAGTTCGAATACTTTCGAATACTTTTGATAAAATTTTTTTTTTGATTTTACTGCAAAAACATCTTCAACTACTATTGATTAATAAATTTCGTGAATTTCTCTGTTACTTTACAGATTTAACGCTGTAGTGCGGAGGAAGGAGCCAAATAATCACTCTCACCTTAGTGCGGGATACAAACACGATATTCCGACCAACAGTGGACATGACACTTACGAAGATCCAGGCCTAGGATACACATCCGAGAGAGGCATCCCGGGTCAAGGCAGTGCAGCTAGACGTCCAGTGCAGACTAGCTCTTACAACCCCGGTGTTGGATTTAGTGTAGTACATGGGCATAATCAGGACAAATCTTATTAAATGTAGAAACGATTAAGTAAACATCACGTCCACACTTGGATGCTTCGTCATTTTTGGATGGAATCATAACTGTCTTGTTTAGTTCCCTCAGGAATCGTAAAAAAAACACAATTCGTCATGGTGAATGTGTGCCTGACCGTAAGTTGGATGGATAAAGTGTAAATATTCATCTGTATCTAATAGATATAAGGTTGTATTTTAATTAAACACAATATTTTTGTTAAATAAGTTTTATTCGTCAGCGCTGACGTACTTTGCGAGAAAGTTAATGATAAATGAGTACATTTAGTCGAGATCGAAGAGTTCGTATGAATGAGACAGTCCAGTTTAATAGTGGTGACCATGATCATGATGATGCTCATGATGGTGGTGGGGGATGATGTGGTGGTGAGCCGTCTTGTGGTGAACATCAGCTCTGAAACTGTAACAAAGAAAAGAGAAATAAGGAAATGTGTTGCAACAAGAATATTTTAGCGTCTGAATGACGTTGTTGGTAAACATTTGTGAATTTTTCACAAAAATTGTATTGACAAAAGAAGACGGCGGCGTCAGTTATGGTGAACCTAGTCCACTTTTTTTTGCATACAAACTTCGGGAGTGTTTTACTCCACTGTCTGACATGGCACATCCAAAGTAAAACATGATATCGTTTTGTCTCATTATTAATATTGTCTGTACGGAAACAGAATACTAAAATAAAAACCCATTAGAAAGTTAGGAGCCAACAAAGATTAGTTTTTCTTACTAATTTTACTTAATTTTGGGCGTGTTTAAGTAATAAAAGAAGTATAAAATCTCCAAAACCAAGTCAGTACCGACAAAGTTCAATTATCGAAAAGTTCAATAAACTTTATTGGTCATTGATTTATGCATTGGCTTTTTCATAAAACCCGATCTTCCAAAGGACTTTTCTTAATTTTTTCGTGATTTTTTTACTATAAATGATCCTGCATCTCACTCAATAACGTTGTGCATGTAGACTAGCGTCTAACTGCTCATCACTGATACTATCTCTGTCGGTCACGAAGCCTGGTGAGACAGCGTGATTTTTAGCCAGGCCCACCAGTGAGTTCGAGCCCGCGACTAGGTTCCCGTTAAGGTTAGTCCGTAACCTTGTAGCGTTGTGTCTATGATACAAATGACTATAGCCCACAGATAATGTCAATTTTGAGGACAGCTTGTTTTGTTAAACTTATAACATTAAAGTTGGTTAACATCAAGATCTATCTAGTATATTTGTTGATCTGTCTTGTAGTTCTCTGATTTTGGGTGGTCGTCAAGAGATGATCATCTAACACACATCTGCGTAGCAATAAATTCAACACGATTTTTTTTTGGGTGATAGGTATTGTCTGCCTTTGCAAGTAGACAAAGTAGACTAGCCTTTCTGGCGGGAGCAGTAGTCTAGAGAAGGACGATACGTATCCGTGGTGGTCATCAGCGGTGTAGTGAACAGTGCACACGTTGCCGTCGCCGCGTCGGGCGGGCGAGTATGACCCGCTCACGTGGTCGCCGTCGCGGTGCTCGTGCTGCGACTTGTGGTCGCTGTCCTATAGACTAATGTAGAAGGTCACGTACCCGTGGTGGTCATCAGCGGTGTAGTGAACACTGCGCACGTTGCCGTCGGGCTCGACGAGCGAGTAGGAGCCGCTCACGTGGTCGCCGTCGCGGTGCTCGTGCTGCGACTTGTGGTCGCCCGTGTGTCCGTCTTTCACGGAGTACTCGAACTTGTATGATGGGTGGTGATGTTCCTGGGTTAAGACACATTTGAAATTGCTTGCAGAAAAATTACGGGTCGTGACTAAGTGACAACCATAATCAAATTCCCTTAAAGAATTGAATTTATTCAGACATGGGCATTTTTATGGCACTATATAAAGCTGGTACTGGTACTAAAGTATTTTAATTAAAACGACAACTATAATTAGTATGAGAAAGTTACTACAATTTACTGAACCTTCGGAATATGCGAAAATGAAAATTATTATTTTACAGTAGTAAATCGCACAGTAACAACACGTAATTCCTAATATAAAAAGAGGAGTAAAAAATAGCGGTGAATCGTAAAAACTTTATTTAGGTGCGCCATACAAAGAAGAAGAAAAGTACTCACATGATCCCATTGGTGGTGTTCATCCCGATGTCCGTCGTCATGCCCGTGGTGGTGTCCACCGTAATGCCTGTTATAGCCATCATGATGTCCGTGGTGTCCATCGTCGTGATGTCTGTGGTCATCATGGTGGTCATGGTGGTAGTGGATCGGGTGGTGGATCTTGTGCTCGTGGTGGATGTCGTGATCATGCTTGTGGTGGTCGACACGGGACTGGTGCGACACCGCTGAATGGGTGTGTGTCGTCACAGCCAGCAGACACAGGGCAGTCACCTGACAGAGCGCAAAATTCAAATATCATCATCTTCTGCCCAGCCTTTAATATGTTGGGGTCAGCTTCCACTTTAACCGGATGAAGCTGAATACCAGTATTTTACATAGAGCGACTGCCTGTCTGACTTCCACAACCTATTTACTGTGTAACACGATGCCCCTTGGTAAGACTAGTTGTCAGACTTTCGGATTTCTGACGACCCGCAACTACTGTCAAAGATCGACAAATGATAGCTACCAACGGCCTGACGTGCAACAGTCAAAGATCGTTCACTGATATTGGGCTGAGAATCTGCAGTTTTTGCACTTCAAAAGTTAGAGAAGACAATCCTATAACGCCACACTTTTACCACTTCCTAGGGCTGTACCTGGGAAGACAAACTACCCAGCACCACTTCAATCACGCCGGCAACTGATATGGTTCATATTACACGCGTATTCATGTATGTTAATGCAACTACTCATGTATATAAAAGCAACCTTCCGGGAATGTTACTTTTAAATGGTGTTTTCCGTAGGAACATAATTGTTATCACTTCAACACTTGGCTAATTTATACGTATAAGTACTGTAATTAGTTAGTAGAAAAATAGGCAGAAACTATTTTTTTAATCGAGTTATGACATTACCGCAATTTTTACAAATAGCTAAAAAAAATTAAAAAAAAAAACAAAAAATGATTAAACAAATATGCACTCACTTGTAAAAACATTTTGTTAGATATAATATTTGTTTGTTAGCTGGACTTCAACTATGAAAATATCGCGGATTGTTCACCTTATATTCCTATTCGTGTGTCGATGCGGGGGTGCAATTCAATTATAACGACATTAAGTTAGATTCTCACCAATTAGTTGAAAAATAATAGAGTTAATACGTGAAACCTAAGTTTCTTTTGTAGGTATCAAGGGCGTCATGATCCATTACACAGATTAATTGGAAATCCGTCAATATTGCTCACGCCAGTAATTATTCAATAAATACACTTAATTAACACGCGATCATATATCCAATTTGTTTAGGAAGGACATAACAAATACTAATTAATGAGACTGTTTTCCTAATAAATTCTTATAAAACAGGTGATTTTGCAGCACAGTTTCTTCAGATATTGTGGCAGGGTTGTAGACTAGTTTACTTCGAAAATCACATCATTGCGAAAACAATTAGTTTTTCACTAGTTTGCCTTTAAATTTCCAAGTAGTGAAGTTATTATTAGCTCCCTATTAATTTGATAGAATTGAAGTTATAGGAGTAGATATATTTCCGAACAATCATCTGCGACGGGTGTGGCTTCATCATTGGTTTCCGTTGTTTCTTACCGCGTCGTTTCAGTTTTGTTTCGCATGCCGCTTGCATTTAATTAATCCGTTAAGGGATCGGCTGACGTGCTGTTGATGTAGATTATTCCACTTTTTGCTGATCACTATTATTGTTTTTCTTCTTCAGGATTCGTGCCATTTGCATTTAGTACTGTCAGAGTTTCGTGCAGTTGCCTAGAATTTATCTTACTGTGACTATACTTCTTAATGTTATAGGAAGCAAACTAATTTGCATTAGCATAAGAATCACTGATATAGATAGTATATCTATGTGTGTAAACACAGATATGAACAGTTTATCTGTGATAGGAAAACCAATCCCTAGGGTGCAACTAAGAATAGCTAATATTAACAAAGGTATATCGATCTCAGCCCCGTGTCTGTCAATTTGTTGCTGTAGTAGCACAATTTGGAAAACAATCTTATGTGACAAACGTAGCATACAGTATCTTTCACGGTTATCACTGTTAGAATTCAATTGATGAATAAGGAGGGTTGTGGCCTGGGTTACTGTCAGATGTAAAATAACTGTGAAACGACTGTACTTAGAAATAGACCTAAAATATTATTAATATTATGTACGCAAGGCTACACATTAAGCTATACATTTCCAGTTTAAGCTGATCTCGCATTGTATTGGATTTCCGTACAGTGCGAGATCAGCGTAAACTGGAAATGTGTAGCTTGATGTGTAGCCGTGTGTATATGTAAGCATTTATTAGAAGTGGGAAATGAATAACAGGACATCTAAAAATTCCTCCGCGCTGCTCGTCATCAGGAAAAGTGCCCAAAAAGCTGGCAGGATAGCCACGTTGTATGGCGATGCTGATTCATTGGCCAAAAAATAGGCCACTTCTCTGGACACGTGAAGAGTTGACCAACAGCCTAGCTCCGTCTATGCCTCAAACAGCTCGAATATATAACTCCCAATAAGATTGGAAAATTTTCGCCGTTTGAGGTTTTCCCCAACTGCAGCAGCCGCCCCAGCACAGCCCGCCGTACTAGGAACATGGGACGGCGCGAGGGTGTTGACTCATGTTGCATCTTACACCAAGGGTTTGCCTTACTTCCCGGGCAGACAATTGGAAACTGAGTCAATGTTTTTAATTGCATTAAACGGCGATGGATCTTACCATTACTTTTTTCTTAATAGTAGGAGGACTAAAACCAACGGTACACCATTTAATTTAACCTTCACTGCACGTGTAAAAATCTGTCTTACAACGAGTCTTGATAAATTTGAAACCATTTTACGGGAAAATTTTATTACATAATGCTTAAAAACAATATTTTATTTGCCTGTTTATTGAGCCATATAAAACAATATTCATTTCGATTCTGTTATTTCCAGTTGTGAATAATAATAATAATATTTAAAAAAAATGTTTATTTATTAGATTAGGGTTGCGATTAGTTAATAATGTTTTGCCATTACTTATCCTACGATGGACTCAGTAGGAACTTAAGAGCGTTTATTCTGAAAATGGGCAACGTCTCAAATAGCTGTCAAATATTTCACGTTTTGAGTAATTGAACGATATTACTGTATGGAAATTTGAAATATGGCCAACTAGTGACCAAAAATATTGATTATGAAATGCAATAATTAATATCTTAATACCGAATATTTAGTTTTAGATGTAAAAAAGAACTTGGTAACTTTCCAAATGCCCTTTTTACACCTAAAACGGTTACAACATCAAATTTAGTGTTATCATTGCACATCATTATTTATATTTTTGGTCACTAGTTAGCGATATTTCATACTTCCATACAGTAATTTTAACAAATAGGTAAATATTTGACAGCTATTTGCGACGTTGCCAACTTTCAGAATAAACGCTCTTAACTATTTAACATATGTATGCTCCCAATTCACTTTTTATGAGTGCTTATCAGATTATCATCGTGGCTTAGCAAGTAGGTTCGGAGCAAAATAGAAAAACGCATAGATGGATTAATAGATGTTTCCTAAATCGTGGTTTATCACTAGAATCCTTCAGTAATTAAGTACATTGATAAGCTGTTATGTTCTTTTGGAATTATGGTATAATGATAGTGGAATCAATATCCCAATTTAACAATTTAGCATCCATAATTGTAAAAACCCACTTGAGAAATAGAGTACCATTCAATAACATTCGATTCGGCTTTATTTTTTGTGCAACAAAACCACATGCTCGTCTTTCATTGGGCTCGTGAGAATTATGTTCGAACTAAACCGAGCGACTATTCCCGAACATAATATATTTTATTTTATTTATTCAGGGACAATAAACAGCTATAATATGTGTTGAAACAAAAAAAAAATGTTAACAATATTGCAGCCCACTACATTATCCGCATATGAACAAAACAAAATTCATAATGACTATGAGTGCCACTAGATAGCTAATAATTAATTTAAAACATCACAATTATAAAAATAATGGAGGACGGTCCTTCGATACCCAGGATGTCGAAATATCTAGAGGAATAGCGACGATGTAGATCTTCTAGCGTCAGTAGCCTGGCTACGTGTCGGTGACCTCTTTGGGGAAACCGAAGGTTTTGTCTGTACAATTATCGACGAAGTTATGATGACGAACAACTACCGGAGATTTATTGTGAAAGATGGTACGGTTGCTTCTGTCGGGCATACCACCGTCCGGGAGAATCATTCAGACACATAATCTCCGGGTGTTCTTGTCTAGCTAACGAAGAGTATTTGCCAGCAACTTGCTCTGAAATACAGCCTTGTGGAATCGGAAGTGCCGTACTACAGGTATGTGCCCGACCCAGTTTTCGAAAATGGACATATCACACTGTACTGGGATCGATCCATCATCACTGACAGGACTATTGTTGATAATAATATAGTGGTGGTGGATCGACTAGAGCGGCGTGCAAAGATCGTTGACATAACGGTCCCGCATGACGGGAACCTCGTGAAAGCCGAGAAAGATAAACAAATCAAGTATCTTGACTTGGCTCGCGAGGTTGTCGACATGTGGGATGTGGACTCAGCGATCATTGTACCGATAGTCATATCAGCCAATGGTTTGATATCCAAGAGCCTCGACCAACGGGCTTGATCCAAAAAGCGGTACTCCTGGACACGCCTCGCATTGTTAGGTGGTTCCTCTCTCTGGAGCCCTGACCGCCGGTAGCTTGGACCCTGTTCCCGATACCGATGGGCTACTATTTTTTATATCTTCAAATGTTTTTATACATTTTCTAATATTTAAAAATATAATTTATATGTGAAATAAAGAAAATAATTACATCATGCAAAATTGAAATTCCAATTGATTGATTGCTTGGAAAAAGAGTAATAATTAACACTAATAATAAGTACAAAAAAAAGAAAAAAAAAGTCTAGACTAGTTTACATTCCTAATAACATTATTGGTTAGTAATAAGATTAATAACATTACATTTAAATTTGGATTTTGAGCATACAAAAATATCAATATTAACAAAATTACAATTATAAGATTCAACCATTCGACGTATAGGGCAGCGCAAACCAGAATTAGTTCGACAGGTATTGACAGAAAATAGGGTACCTGCACGGATACTACGTACATTAACAGTGCGTGGAACTACATAACATAATTTGCTCGTGAGATCGATACAGTCAATATGATGTAGATACCTACCTAACTATATAAACAGTGCGAACAATGTACGCCAATATAGCTCAAATTGTTTAGTTTTTAGTAGTGCTCTGGATTTAGGTTAACTGGACACTTTTTTTATTTTTTCTTTTTGTCACTAATTTTCATTATGTCAATGTGATGCATACCTGTTATTTGCACGGTTACTGAAATGCCGATTTTAGATGTTAGTTTATTTGAAATGTAAGTGACGTGTGCTTATTATAAATAAATAAAAAAAAAAACATTTGGTCGATTTTTGCCACCCGGCTGTATCGAATCATGCCTAACCGAACATGTGTTACCCTGCACCTCTCAATCGAGAAGTATATAGTGTAGTATATTTTCACTCTTATTTTTAAATAAACATGTAGATTACTTTAAGAGAGTCAAGATATGTTCAAAGCGGTACTCTGCAGATAAAATAAAATGTACCTATGGCTCCATTTTTGACTGCTATAATTTAATGATATTCATTTTATCAAGTGGAGTAATAGAAACGTATGTCATACACCATTTTTTAGTTAAACAAATATTATTGTAGGTAAATAGGAATTTTATTATAATAAGCATGAAGTAATGAAAAAAAGTGAAGGAATAAAAGCAGTCTTGTAAATCTTTAAGCTAAGAATACTAAGTAAGTAAGTACATTAACATTTTGAATTTTCATCTAATCAGACAAAACATTGTACAGGTGCAAAAAATATTTATTAGTAGGATTGATTGATTTAAGGAAGAACCATTCATGTATTCAATAGAAAAAATAAAATTGACAAATATGTGACATTAAATGGTTTGTTTTCATGGTTATATTAGACAGTACGTTCAGAAAAAGAATTATCATTTATACAGATTAATTTTATTAATATGAAGGGAAAATTTTGAAGTTCTCTGGTACTGTTCTAGTCATTCCGATTCCTCCACGGGTTCTGTTGTTGTTGGTGCACCTGCTGCCCGTGGCCATATTGGCCGAGGTCAATGTTCTGGTAGCCGTGCCTCGCGTCGTAGCCATCTCCGCGCCCACGTCCGCTGTTCTTCGCGCGTTCCGACAACCGACTTAAGCGGAGGTGTTCGAGCAAGCTGTCAAAGTCAGGGAACTCCTTCTGTTCGTTGGTCCTAACGTTCTTTGGTAAGATGAGGATCTGACCGCCGGGGCCGCGGGTGTAGTCCCTACCGCCGGTTTTTAGGTATCTGTAGTCAAGTATCCAGGTAGGCTGGTAGTAGTCCGGGCTGTATACGTCAGCGATGATTCTGAAAACAAATGGGAAGACTGGTAAAGTTTACCTATAGGACAGTTGAACTGTACTGTAAACAAACTAATCCATCTTTATTCATGGTGTGGTTTGAAAACTAGCCTGTCCGTAAGGCTAGCCAATCATAAAGATTGATGATAAATGATTATATTTCTGTAAATTGGTTATGACATACACTTCTTGTTTCTATCATTACACGACATGCCTATACAAAATAGATGAAACTTACCTATTTTGACGTTCAATATCCGGATGACCCTAGAAAATAAAAACACATTATTCTCTATCGGTCATTTTACACTCCAAGTTCAATCCATTATATCTTTGTTGCAGCTTACATGACTGGGGAGTGGGTCCGGTGACCGCAAGATGAGTGGGCCAGCGTTATCCTTTTCCTTGAAGTCAAGTCTGACCGGGCCCTGGCGGCCATCGCGGCCATCCCGATAGTCATTACGTCGGCTATCACGATAGTCGTCAATGCGCAGGCGCGAGCGTTCGTCGCGGCTTCGGATCAGTTCCAAGCCATCCTCGAAGCGGTACCGACGTTCATCATCGTGTACGCGGATTGGAAGCGCGGATTCTGCGGGTTTCAGCTCTGGTTCTACCTCCTTCTCGGCATCAGCCGCTATTGCCACTGAGGCTGTCGCCAGTAGTAGTAGCTGAAAGTAATAAAAGTGTTACTGGCTTAAATTATCTTATAAAAAATATCTTGCTTATTTTCTAGACATGCTGCACTACTCAAAGCTACCAAGACACGTGTAGTGTTTCAATCACAACGACGGTTATACACGTTATATTATCACAGAGGTGATCGGCCCTAAATAAAATATTTCCGTCAAAGAGATTTGTGATGTCAGGGGTCAAGAACCTAGCTACAGTTTACTAGCCTTTCCTGAAAATTTTAATAAAATAATAAAAGAAAGGTTCTGAAACATAATAAAACTCACGTAAAGCATTTTGTAGTACAGCAATCCACTAACTAGACGTTCATAAAACTTGCTGCACACATAAATACTGATACATAATCAATATAATTGGTACTTATGTATGGGCAATTTACCGGATTCAGAGGCAATTGTTCTGTATCCTAACAGTTTTAAACGGTATTTTAATTATTTTAGGGTTAAATTTTTCATTTTGTTTTGCCTCTTTATATAATATATTTTGATTAAGAAAGCGCTTCTGAAGGAACACAAGGAAAAGCGCAGCTGGCCGGTGTGGCATAGAAACTCCACGATAGTAAAACCATTCAGTGACTACCTTAGCTACGCACGGCTACACATCAAGCTATACATTTCCAGTATAAGCTGATTTCGCATTGTACAGGATTTCCGTACAGTGCGAGATCAGCGTAGACTGGAAATGTATAGCTTGATGTGTAGCAGTGTGTACGTACATAAATATCAAAAGTAAGATAAATACTTCTGAAGAACAAAATAGCATTAATAATTCAGCGTCATCTTCCTGCCCTTGTCCCATGTTAATTGCGGTTGGCGCAACACGTGATTTAAAAAAATTATAATAATTAACATTCAAATAATGTACGGATTTTTCATACAAGTAATGTTAACTCACATGCATACGTACAATGTCGGGGGTTGGGTTGCCTCCTTCCCTCAAATATGGCAAGGGGGAATGGCTGATCTTTGCGTTATGCTCGTGAACTTGTGCTATTTGTGGTGTTTGGTCGTCTTGCCATGGTTTTGTTATTGTTATTAACTGTTTATTTATTTAACTCTGGAGGTCCTAGTTTAACATTTGTTTCTTAATATTATATCTAAATGCACATTATGCAGCATTGCATATTATTTTAATTTTAAACGCCCACCCGCGTATGCGTAAGTTTACGGGAAAAAAGATGAATTAACGCTAGAACAATACGCAAACTGACTTAAGAACCCATCATATGCGTGATCGATTCACTCTTGACAGGGTGTTCATTATCGATGCGCCCTATAATTTAGTGATTACGACCGTGGCTACATGTGATTGGCTACAGTTGGGTGAACTATCAATAAGTACCTGAAAGTTATTATTATTGCTAGAGATATTTTTATTGGTAATGTCGAATTTACTATCAGGGCAGAGATCTGTGGTGGCAGGGTCTTTGTCAATCAGGGCAGAGAGCTGTGGTGGCCCAGTGGTAATGGCCCCGACTTGCAAGTTGTACGTAGTCAGTTCGATGCCAGGCAGGTTATTTTTTTTGTAAATAATTTCATCACCACTTCTTTCAAAACGGTGAAGGAATACATCGATAGCTAAAAGCCCACTCCCTCTCCAGGAGAGGAGGCCTGTGTGCCAGCAGTGGGAACATTATTGTCTGATAATGCAATCAGCACCCTAATTGCGTAACGCATGATTAATCATAATCTGAATCATTTTGAAACAGATTGCTAATCCATTGCTTCATATGTACCTATGTTCGAAAAATGTGTCTGCTCGACAACGTAAATAACGCAATGAATATTGTTGAACTGTCAAAATGAAACAAATTACGATTGATCGTGTGTTACGCAATTAGGGTGCGGGGTGGTTTCTCAACCGCGCTTGTCATGAGGATTAGTGATTGCTTTAGTCGGTATGCTTCATTAGCTTGCAATTTGCGGGGCACGTTTTTTTCGCGGGCGACCATGTCGTGATACCAAACAGATTCTTGATGTAAATCAGTAGCTGCATGTTGCCCGCGACTCCACTGCGTGTATTTAAAATATATCCACTACAGAAACAGATATCTTATGTCCATAAAAACTTACAACCATATTCTTAAACGAATACGAGAACTACCCATTACATTTCTTCAAAAAACAATTTAAAACTGGGCTTCTCGAAAATAATTGTAATACAATAAAAGTTTTTTTTTGATTAGAAGGATAATACTTAGATATTACATTTCTTTATACTTATATTTTTACTGATGCAAAAGTTGTTTTGTTTTATTTTATATTGTATGAATGTGTCTTTATAACTAGAGTCTATTGTGTTTTGTCTTGTGTTTTAGAGTAAAATCAGTGTATACGTTAGGTTTTACACCCATGTCTAAATATTCATATGTCGATTTTAGCGTCGGAGGTGTCCTGAACGTACTTCGATCCAAGTTTCCTACCATATCCAACGAATAAATGTCTTTATTTTGGTCAGATTGAGAGGTAAGTATCTTATCTACTTCTCCAGGTTTCAGGATACCTATAAGTAGGTACGTCAAATTGCGGTTCAGTGTTTTAGGCGCGAAATGGTTACAGGTAAACAGACAGACAGTGTACTTTTGCATTTATAACATTGTTATGAAAATATGGATTTGTAGGTATGAATTTACAATCATTGGGTCCGTAAAGGAATGAGATTATCTGATACAATCGCTTCAGCGTAAATCTGTGAAAGCGGGAAAATGTGTAAATCAGTTCGGTTCTTCCGCTGATCCAAATACTCGTCCATATCATGATTGTTCCACCATTGGATGCATGGACTTCCTGGTTGGCGTTTAGGGGTCCCCCAACAGCGTGTACGTCTAGTATATGGCCTCGTAGCAAAGCGATAAAAAATTCCTAAAAAGTATCCATAGGAGTTAGATATGAAAAATATATTTAAAGAACCTTATTTTTACATACATACACACTATCGAGGAAACTAACGTCTATACACCGTAAGGACTATTATTGCTTGCAGCGCTTAGCCGCTATAGTAACTCTTGCTAACAGATGTGGTCACTGTGTGCACGGGATTTTGTTTTCAAATTGTTCAGATGTAAGTTTCCTCGATAGTCAACTTACGCCTTTTTGCCACGGGGGTAGGCAGAAACTACAGAACGCCACCAGCTACGATACGATACGTACTCCTTTTGCCGCGTTTATGTTCATACATTTGGGTTTCACGCACGCCGGTTGCGAGTTCTGCGCACCTGACCTTTCTGAAGAACTTCACTAATACGGTCACTGTATGTTCTCCTAGGGCAGGGATCGCGAACTAATGGCACGGTGGCACGCAACAAAATAATTTGGGCAAAACAGCCTATGCCACAGTAACAAACAGAAATCTGAGTGTGATAAGTTTATCTCTTTCAGAAACCGTACCTAAGTCACGTGATTCATGTTCAGCTTGCATTCTGGTAAATTTAATATACCTATGAACCCCAGAAGTTGCACTCATTTGTTCTTTCATATAAAGCTCTCTTCTTATATATAAAGCTGATGTGATGTTGATTACTGTATAATAGTAGGTACAAACAAGTCTATTTCTGTTTGCATATAAAGACTACCAATGATTGTGATAGTATTTCGTTTTTTTTTCAGTAGTCAATAATTCAGGATTGTTTGTTGGCACGTCAATGCCATATTAAATTATTTTTTTGGAAAAAATGGCTCATAGAGGTTAAGAGGTTCGCCATCCCTGTCCTAGGGCGTCTTCTTCCGGCGCTTCCACTCACATCTGCCTTGTAAATACCTTTTGTTAGTCGCCCTTCATTCATCCTCTCAACATGACCAAACCATATAAGCATACTCTTTTCAACTTTCGTCACTACATTTTCTTTTAAACCGCACTGTTGTCTTATCATATCATTCATCAGCCTATCATTCACAGTCACACCACACATGCTGCGCACCCAAAAATCACTTCCATAAAGCACCAGCACATCATTGTGAATAGCTGGCTATTCAAAAGGCTTGACTGGTCAAGCCTTTTCGGACATCAACTGATTGGTCACGATCGCATGTAACTAGCTAAAACGTTATTGATCCCTATACTCCATTTACAATAGCATTAGACAGAAGTTAGAAAAGGTTCTTTTTAATGTACACTTCATAACAAAATTACATTAAACGCGTAGCAGTTACGATTAATGGCAAATTTACTATAATATATTTAAATATTAGCTGTCACACTTTATTGTAATCATATGTAACTATTTATCTTATGAAATTATGTGGCTTTCATTTATATAATTATTTCATTTCAATTTAAAATGAAAGTGTCAACCCTAAATACCTAAAAGAATCAGGAGTGAACAACACCGAGTGACTAAATTAGCTGATGAAGACGAAGTTTTACCAACGTATTGTGGGTCGTAAGTTGTTATTTAAAATAAAAATTTGTAAAAAAAATGTATTTTATTTCCTTTATTCATAATTAAAATACATTATTTAAAATAAAATTACTTTTACTTCGTTTATCTCAGTATTTAGTACTGTCTTAAATCTACATAAAAAGTTAGAACTTAACTTTGAAATAAAATGTTTTGCACTCCTGCTTCTACGAGCCTCTTTTTTCTAAAGGTTATTTTTTTTAAAGGATTATAGACACTTTGATTTTCAACATTGACATTTCCAACTTTCTGACCATAGCTGTCAGCCCTGCCGACGGTTTAAAAGACTCCTGTCAATGGAATTAATACTATTGAATAGTCGAGTTCCTAACTGTTTTATCATCCAATGGTTGAATGGCATAAACGACAAGATTTGTCAATGTGACAGATAGATAGTTTCAACCATAACGAAGTATCAATGTTGTGGGAATTTCTGTCAAAACTGTTAAAGGAATTACGAGGTCGACTATACCTACAAGTTGTACCTATCGAGGCTGTATATCAAAGCGTAAACGTAAACGTCTACTACTACGATATAATTAGAATACTTAGTTGAAAAGTAGATGCAGAGCGTTCACAGAGAACACGAAATATCGTTGGTACGCTATTTTCAATAGTCCTGCACTCTCTACAGATACAATGCTATAGTTTATTCGACATTGTCAGGTGAACTCACCTGAGTTGTACACTGTGCAGATCGGCATTGTTGCTAGTAGATGTAAGAACACTGTTGTGATGACAATGATGATGTCGATTATTTGCGCCTCTGGCCCGGGCTTACGAAGCCGCCCCGTAAGATGATTTCTACCTTACAAACTTATAATTATAATTGACGTAACTTAGTTCAGTTACGCCAATTACCTATTGACCTTACTTTTAAATAACACTCTTTTAGTTCTGTCACCTGATATACCAGCCAATATAAATTGTTCTCGCTCACTGCCACGTAAAGTACTCAAGGTGGATACCATGAGCCAGCATCCTCCCGCTACGTAACATGCTACGTAGCGTTCTACGCTCTTGGAGTGTACTACGAAATTGCTACGCAGCAGCGTAGACCACGGTTAGGAAATGATAATAATATTAGATATGGTGAATTCCTTTTACTTGAATTATAGTATCTAAAACAATAACGCCTATACTCAATAATCAGGCAAAAGAAGATGTTTTCAGAGTGCCGTAAATTTTTCATTGACCTATTGCGTTTACGCAATTCTGACATTGATTGAATTATATGCTCATTTCGTTAATTACACGAATAAACGCAAGGATGGTGTAGTATTTTTAGGGCATGAAATAACACAATTATAACCGCTCAATACCTTTATATAAGGTAAGCATTTGCATGATTATAATAATTATCGTTAGTAAAAAATTATGAACATATTTATCACAACTATTTAACAGAATACCATGTTTACATTGCCGCCATTCAGTCTTTCATTTAACGAGGAATATGTTTATGACTTAGTTTAATTACGCTTAGCGATACTAGGTTGTTGGTTATGTCTGTAGAAACGAGGGTTGATGCGAGAGGCATGGCCGAAGTAAGGTGTGAGCTGCGATGGGTATCCCCGTCGCTCGTCAAACTTGCGACGCTCCTCCCACAGCAGACTTTCTTCACGATCGCGGTCCTCTTCTTTACGTTTTTCGTCACGTTTTTTGTCGTCACGGCGACCGTAACTTCCCAGTTTTTCATAAACAGTTATTTTGCCGATGTCATATTTGTGGTCGTCGTCGCGATCACCATCTTCATCACGGCCGCGTCCTCTGTGGCCGTCATCACGATCGCGTTTGTCATCGCGTTTATCATCGCGTTTATCATCACGATCACGTCCATGACTTCTGCGTCCTTCGTCACGGTCGCGTTTGTCATCGCGATCGTGTCCATGACCTTTGCGACCTTCGTCACCATGATGTCTGTCTTCTTTGTGGTCCCATTTAGGACCATAGCCCCATCTGACTACTCCACCTTCACGGCCTCGGCTCTCTTCTCCACCGCGTTCCTCTTCCTCGTTTCCTTCTCCCTCTTCAACACTTTCGTCTTTTTCTTCCTTCTTTTCATTTTCTTCGTCTTTCTTTTCGTCTTCATCTTTCTTTTCGTCTTCATCTTTTTTTTCTTCTCTATCTTTCTTATCGTGGTGGTCTTTTTTATCATCATCATCATCTTCTCTATCGTCATTGTGGTCTTCGTCTTTGTGGTCATGATGTTCAACTATGTGATGGTGATGGTCCGAGTAATGGACGGTAGCGTGGAAACTAAAAATAAATTGGAATTAAGAAAACAACATATTACGGCACAAATTCAGTGGATCACACATTGACAGAACTGAGATAGAGCTGCACTTTTAAACCAAACAGATACTTGATAAATCATATGTTAGGAGCTAAATACTACTGACCCGCTATGTTTGTCCACGTGATACGTGACGGTGCGCTTGCGACCGTCGGGTTCTATCAGCCAGTACTCGCCCTTCACTTCATCTCCCTTTCTTGACTCATGCTGACCTTTCTTGTCATGCGTATGGGGATCTTGCACACTGTATGAGAACTCGTATGATGGATACGACCACGCCTAAAAACAACAAAAAATCAATTAGACCGATTTACGATTTGCTAATTCAGTTTATCGAGAGGGGTATCTACCTAACCAAATCAAGGAGGCATAGCTGATACTTTTCACTATCCACTGACCATACACGCGCACACAGAACCGAAAGTATTACATGACTTACGTAATCCTCATGATGCTCAGGATTGTTGGAACCGATATGTGACAATTCACCATGATGCCCGCGGTGTTCCTTGTGACGTATTCTTATACGTTGTTCTGAAATCGCGTGATGTCCATCGCCAAGAACACACAGTGCTAAGCTTAGAAGGATTAGTGTCTGAAATTAAAACGGTTATTTTAAAATAATTAATCTGATAGCTGACATTTTTAAACAAGTAAACTAAGTATCTAATGGCATTTAAAGATTTAATCGCTACCATAACTCATCACTGAAATAAGATAATTCGATCGATATGGGTTAGCGTTCGACCTTAACAATGCGTTTCTAAAATTAGCGCTGCCAATAAAACTACATGGAAACTGAAACCGATTTTTCTACCGTTTTTCTGCTTAATGTTAAAAGATAAAAACTTTTCACTACAATTTTCACTGGACTTTGAAAAATTGGGGCTTATTATCAAATTTAAATTGTAAAAAGATAAAATCAAAACAGATGTACGTACCTTCCGAATCATCGTGAACCTTCAGTGAATCCCTTTATTGATTTGATATATTTCGTGATCTCATGCGCGTATTTATACACATATCGTTTTGGTTTTAAACATTAGCATCCTGTAATACAATAACACTTAACATCAATTATTTGTGATTTTTTGCAGATTTTCTCGACGTATGGATGGGTGTGCCTATCAATGCTATGAAGAGGAAACTTGATTTTCCAAAGACTAGAGTAAATTGAAGCGCGTGTTCTTAATATTTAGTTATAATTGTGTTAATTTTCTGTATTTCTTAGTATATTCTCCTCAATAATACATATCATGATCATCAAAACCTATAATAGGCCGATATCGATTACTGATCACTTTTGACATTAATTGTACTTCTTTTAAATGGTGCCTACGAATAAAATAGGATGATTGAATTTAAGGATCTATTAACACTTTAACAGGTGCTAATGAGCAATTTTTAATTTTGTATTGAATTATTGAAGAAGGAAGTGGCATAAATGAACTGCTTCTATCGCCATTATCAGTTCGTACATACGTAGGCTAGGCTGCTATTGTTCATTACATCGTTGGTTAATTCTTATTAATCGAGTACCAAATGAAGAATCATTTAAAATAAGTATTTACTTATTTTTGTGATTTGTTTTTCTACTTCTTAGTCGACTGTGTGTGTGATCAATATTCTGTTTTCAGGTCCCTTTTGGATATGGTGTATCTAATCTATAAATTTCGAAATGATACCAATGATATATTTATTGCACCTACCACTATTTGTCTCTGCATTACCCTAATGTTTTCTGATAGAAAATTACTATGGCAATAAGTCCACCTCTGTACATTTGTGTGCATAAAGTATTGAATAAATAAATACCAAATTATGATGAAAACTTAAACTTGACTACATCCTAATTTCAGCACTAATATAAACTTTTTAAGTGTTTTGTTTAGTTATTAGGATACATTAATGTACCTATTTGTTTTCTAGATGTTATGGAAGGCTAGTTTTGGCGCCTAGATAGATAATCGCGGCAAACTAGCTTGCTCGTGTGTGAAGTTATAATAATACCGTGTTTCCACTTGCTACATTTTCCGTTTAGAAAAAAGTTGTCTTCGTGTTATCTTTAAAATTATAACACCACATCTAGGTACAACGGGGTACCTCGGAGGTCACTGGTTCTATAATGCTCGATTCCGTTTTGATTACCAATGGTAGCATGTTTTTTTACCAAACTGGGCAAATAAATAGCTTCGTAAGCTAACTGTACCTGTGATAGCTACTTCCATATACCTTCAAGTGTAATAATGAAAATGTGATAATAATACCTTAATGAACACGATTACTTTTCTATTGTTGTCAGACTCAATGAGTCTGCCTAAGAGCCGAGGGGACATGGGAGGGTCTACTATGAAAAGCTATGAGATCTTTGCTTCATTATTGGTAAATATAAAAGAGTCGCAAATATAGGAATCAGCCATAAGTTGTCAATATGGTTTTTAAGTAAAGCACCTCTTTTGTTATTTACAATTGTTTTTCTAGTGTTTTGTTTTTTTTTTCTTGATCATGCAAAAGAGCGTGGTATAAATTCTGTTAAATAAGATAGTAATAATTTGATTCAATTTAACTTTTAGTAAACTAAAAGCTTTATTAGATTTGTTTTCATATTTTTTGCTAACGTTTCTACTTTGGGCTCAATGCTGGATAAATAAGTCAGGTTGCTTTATTAATTATGAAATTAATAAAGCAATTCACATTCGATGGCGGTTACATCACTGTAAGGTGTATAGAAGACAAGCTGCACCGACCGGAAAGAAAGATAATAAGGCCTCGGACACATGATAATGACCAGTAAAAAATAATAGATAAAAAAATCTTAAAAAAAGCGTGCTTGTATTAATTGATTATAAAATACCTCAAAAAGCACCCCACGCTTTATTGAAATTATTTGCTGCTTTTTTAGTTTGGTTTTTAAAGCGTGTTTTTTAGATTTTTTTTATCTATTATTTATTTTCTGATTTTTAGTTCAGCTAGCTAGAAAAGCGTGTTATTTTTCTAACTTTTTTTAATACATTTTTTTTCAGCCGGAAGACGTCCACTACTGGACATAAGCCTCCCCCAATTTGGGGGGCTTGCCATAATGGCCACGCTTGGCAGACGGGTTGGCGATCGCAGTATGGTTGTAAAATGCATAGAGAACGCTGCTGCCCATTCTCTAGTAAGTCCCTTAGTCGCCTCCTACGATACCCACGGGAAGAGATGGGATGGTACTATTCTTTACGTCCGGCATCACACGGACACAACATACAGGTGAAGCTAATAAAAGCGAGTTAATATAAATATCCACGAGTAAAAAAGTGTTTACGAGTAAATAATTTTTAAACGGCTTCTGATCGTTTCATCGTCGTCTTAGTATACAGTTCATCGTCATTCTTCTTTTTTCATTTTTTGATTACGGGGGGAAGTCCTCATGGATGTCCTCCGCCCTGGGGAGGGCGGAGGGGTCTGTCAGACTCTTACTGACTAAAACCACCCCGGTGTTCCGTCTCACACTTGCACCGGAGATCACGGGAACAAGAAAGACTTCCGCGATCCCCGGCTGGTGCCGGCCCGCCTCTGCGGGCCAATCGTCATTCTCCTACCCCTATCCCAATTTATTTGGGGTTGGTACAACATTTTTTTCTTCCATACTTCTTTATTAGTCGTCATGTCGGTAGTCAACCTCTTTTTGCCATATCATCCATCATCACAATCCATCCATCGTTTTTTTGTCTTCCCTTACTTTTATAGCCATCTCAATTGAAACTCAAAACTTTCCTTCCGACATTTTCCTCATTTGTCCGTATCACATGGGCGACAACCGATTTCCACACAACTTTTCCGTTACCGATGCCATTTTCAGACTTCCTCCTAAGTAGATGATAATTTCTTATTCTATCTGTTTATACGGTTAAAAACAAAATATTATACTGATCATGGCTGTGTGAACGGGGCAGGCAGTAGGACGATTCATACATTGAAATGAGAGCACCACGCGATCATCAACTAAGCAACGGCGAATACGGCGATCACGGTGTCTATTTTGATAAGCAGTTATATGATCATTATTATTGTAATAGGTGCTTTGCGATCATAATTACTTCGCATGCATATTTAATTTTGGAAATAAATTCGTATTGGAAAACGGTATGATTAAGTACCAAAATACTTTCTGCCTATAATGTTTATTCCTAGTTCCTTGATTTCTTTTGTACTCGTTTAAGAATTTTAAGTGTAGGTACTTAGTTTTTCCATATCACTAAAAAGGGTTGATAATTTTTTTTCACGGATCTATTTGTCGGAGTTGATTTATTTGATTTAATTTTTTACTTTGTTCCTAGGTACGTGTCGTAGCTCATTGTGAAAAGTTCCAATAAATTATACTTTTGCAAAATATACCTACTTCTGCACAAGATGGCTCTATTTGGTAAGTTGTATCGTTTATTGCCTCAAATTAAGGAATACTATTTTAGGATTTCCAGAACTGTTTTGTGTATATTATTAGTTTTTAGTAACGGCGAAAAACAAACAGAATTAAAAAATTAGCGCTAATTTTAATTTGCGTACAAAAGCAGTATTTTACAGAAATCAGTACAACAGGCGAAAAGTCAGTTCTGTTTGAGCAGCAGTCAGTTCTGGTCGTCACAGTGACATCATGTTCATATGTGGTGGTGGGACAGATGAACATGATGATGAGGCGACGAATGGTGCACGATGGCGTTGAAACTGGAACAATTAGGAAGACAGTTTAGACGTGAATGTGATGTGTGTAGGAAAAAAATGGTAAACAGAGAACAGCCGGTCTGTTCTGTACAAATATCACAAAGAAAACTTAGGTGAAATGATCTTGGCGTGAGCTGTCAGTAGCGTCATTCCCTAGCATCTCGTGGAATGATAGCGCTTTAAGCTCACTTCGCCTACGTTTTCACGGTGATATATGAACTGAATAGCTCAGCTGGTGTGCTTGTCAATGTACCTACCTACATATTTTTCTCAGTTGATATTAGATTCAGATTTGTTTGGGATTGAAAGCAATTGCTTAGAACATGTTAAATAACTATTTATTGTGACTTATATTTATATAGATAAAGAGTAGTGAATGTGAATTTAAAATAATATCTTATACCAACTTGAGTCGATAGAACGATATAACCATTCATTCAGTCAGACCGTTCGGAGCAATGCGATAAATAATTCGGAGGACAACCAACAAACTTTTGACGGGTTAAGAATCTCGCTAATCTTCTTACAAGTTTTTACTGAATTTATTGAAGAAAGAAGTAAATGAGGACAAGGTAAAAGAAAAACAAATGAAAGACGAATTAGCCAAGAACAAAAGCGCCACGGTTTCAAAGTTAAAATCATCGTTGCAATCTTACCCGGTGTGATCATCAGCCTTGTACTCCACCTTCCTGTACCTGCCGTCGGGCTCGATGAGCTCGTAGCCTCCCTTCACGACGTCTCCGTGGCGCAGCTCATGCTGGGACTTGACATCGCCCGTGTGGTGGTCGTGCACGGAGTATGCGAACTTGTACTCGGGGAACGCCTGTACAGATGTGTTATTTAGGGCAGATTTCACCAAAGGAACTGAACGTGATCAGTACATTTAAACTGTTTTTAAGAGTTGTCAGTGTCAATATTCAGTGTCAATATAGTGTATATGTATATTAAAATTAGAAAAACACTGTTTTTTGCTTTAGTTTCTATCATTTACTAGTATTTAACCTCTATTACACGGGTACTTACGTTAGTGGCACATTTATGTGACTACAATTACTAAGGTTACACATCACCTGCCAGCTCATCATCTGAACTTTCACTAAACTTTCACTTGACTCTACTGGATCACTATGTTCCCACTTGCTGAGGTAATGTCTGCACAGAAGAGTCTCGAAGAGATCTTCACATGGAAGATGGAAGCACTGGAAGCTGGAAGCTCAAATTTAGTGCGATACCGTGGCAAGGGTGGCTGAGGAGTTCCGAACCTTCAGGGAGCTTATTTGCAGCATGCTTGGGTTACTCCGGACTCAGATCAATGAGTATGCTAAGCAGGTTGACGGATTGGAAACTAATATTACCCCCTTTATCTTCACCCCAGTCGACCCGGGAGAGATCAAAAAGATTATCCTTGCCATTAAATCCAAAGCCGTGGTTTACGATGATGTCAGCCGCCATATGATTGTAGCAGTTATTGATCAGCTCCTTCCTGCAATCTCCCACACCATAAACTTCCCCCTTTACACAGGTGTTTTCCCTTTCCTGTGGCGTAAAGCCCTTGTTCGGCCCCTGTCTAAGATACCCAATCCCTCTCTTCCAAGTCCTTTTGCCCAATTTCCATCCTTCCCTTCCTATGCAAAGTGCTCGAGGCCAGTATGCATAAACAATCCTCCCACTTTATTCACCGCAACTCCCTCATCAGTCCATTTCAATCCGGTTTCAGGCCCGGGCACAGTACCATTTCTGCTCTCCTTAAAGTGACTGACGTTATAAGCCGTGGTATGGAAGACACTAAAGTATAGTCTTAGTGTTAATTGACTTGTCCAATGATTTAATACCGTCAGTCACGAGCTCCTTTTATCCATTCTTTCCTATCTTATGGTCTCTCCGGAGGTATAGGAATGGTTTACCTCTTGTCTTCAGGGGCGTCAGGAGTCTGTTTGTGCTGAAGACTTTTCATCGAGTTTGTGTGATTTTGCAGCTGGCGTCCCTCAAGGCGGTATATTATCTCCTTTTTTGTTCTCCATTTTTATTAATCTCATTAACACCGAGCTTCGGACTGCGTATTATCTTTATGCGGACGATTTGCAGCTCTACTGTCAGGAAAATGGTGACAACATAGCAAATGCGATTGAGGAGCTACCGGGATTCAGGAGTGGTCTGATCGCTTTGGGGTGGCGGTTAATCCTGCCAAATGTCAGGCTATCATTCTAGGACGCTCCCACAGTATGAGAAAGTTGAATAGCTTAACCGTACCACCTATAATGTTCGACAACTCAGTCATCCCGTTTAGTTCCGATGGATTATGGATCTTGGCCTACATGTCGAAACTTGTCTTCACTGGCGAAAACAGGTCACAACTGTTAGTCAAAAGTCACCGGAACGTTGCGGTCGCTCTATCGGTTGAAAAACCTTCTCCCATCACACATAAAGGCAATGCTTGTACAATCCCTTATCTTTCCTATAATTGACTATGGCTATGTGTGTTACTATAAGCTGAATGCAGATCACCTCAATAAACTTGTCTGCCTTCTAAATAACTGTATGCGATTCATTTTCAATCTTCGTAAGTATAATCATGTGTCCGCGTACCGGTTGCTTTTAAAATGGCTACCCATCCGTCAGCGCAGAGAGTTGAGGGTTCTGTCAATGTTGTTTTCAATACTAGACAAACCCACTTCTCCTTCTTACCTGACTTCCTAGGTTGAATACTTGTGCTCTGTGGATAGTAAAAACCTTCGTTCCACCAATTATCGCCTTCTACGATGTCTTTCTCACCGCTCTGGTTTCATCCAATCTTTTTTCTTTGTCCAGGCGGTGTTGCTTTGGAATGCGGTCTCTCTGAATATAAGGATGGTAACCAGTCGGTTTTCGTTTAAAGTGAAGGCACGTGAGCATATTCTTAAGAAGTTGGCAGAATCATCCCAGCGCTGATTTGCTGGATTAGTTTTCTCCTCTTCTTATTTCTCAAGACAAAGTTTATTTTCGTTTATGTATGTGTGTTTGTATTAGTATATTTTATTTTTCGAGTAAATTATCCCTTATGATGCACCTGCAATGTTTTGCCTCTGCATCACCCTAAGGTTGACTGGTAGAAAATGCCTAAGGCATTAGGTCCGCCTTTGTACAGTAATTTTTAATTGTGGATTAAGTTTTAATAAATAAATATTCCACAATGATACTGACAGCTCTTGAAGCAGTAGGTACTGATCGCGTGCAGTTTCATTGGTGAAATTGGTTCTTATTGGCTTAATATAATACAAGAGGTTGACAGAGATGTATTGATCCCGCGTTTTGACAGGTGAAGAAGACAAGACAATCCTATAGACATTAATAGGGTGCAGTATCAAACTCTCGAGATTTTCCTTACGGAGAAATTTACTTGCCTGCCGAATTAGACCAAAGATCTGGCAAAAACAGTTGCAGCACTTGCGACGACTAGACCCACGACGCAGTTGTTTATTTAGATTTGATGATGTCAATTTAAATAAACAGTGCAAAATATTGGTCATACTCGTGAATAGGTAGACACTGTCAACGGTTGGTTTAATCTTAGTTTGTTTTTAAAAGTACCTCGCCCAAGAGCAACTATGTAAGCACAGTCAATTGTTTTTCTCAAAGGACATTCCCTTTTGTATTAAGAGATAAAACAAGTAAAGTTATAAAAGTCTCTAAAGCTAGCTATATATTGCGACTCACGATTCTATAAAGTGTCACGCCCGTAGTCGATTGGAAACTATTATTCACATAATTTCATGACAATTACTGATAATAAAAGCTTTTTATGTCCTTTGGCAAGCGTACCTTTACATACAAATGTTGGTACATAAAAACTGGACTATTTATACAGGAAGTGGACGACATAATGTAACCGCAAACCTTTCGCTTGCTTCATGGAATATTTTAGCGAGCAATTACTCCTCGGGGAGTTTGTTGAATAATTTATGTTTGACTAATATTTGCAACAAATGTCTGGGTATTTTCACGGTAAACTCTAAATGAAATTTGATTATTAAAAATTACAAGTATTAAATTAAAAATGGCAAAGTTACATGACATAACATTAAGCCTTCTTTCCGCATAGGGTTGGGCAGAGGTGTAACTATAGTACGCCCACATATCGCTAGTTATGTTTAAGTTCTATGGAATAGGGGCTAGCCCATTACCATCAACCGGGCACAAATCCAGACTCTAAGAAAATCCAGAAAGAAAAACCCAATAACACTCATTCTCGACTCGGAATCGGACCCAGAATCTCATGCTCAGCAGTAGCGCTTGCACCACTAGACCAACGAAGCAATCACAACTACAAAGACCAACGAGGCAATCACAACTACAACGACCAACGAGGCAATCACAACCACAAAGACCAATGAGGCATTCACAACTACAAAGACCAACGAGGCAATCACAACTACAAAGACCAACGAGGCATTCACAACTACAAAGAAATTACAGTTAGAATTACAGTTTGTAAATCGAAGAACTATGTTTAGAGGACTGGTTTGGTCATGATACTATGTATAGAGACATATTACAGAAATGATACTGCACTTAGGGTCTACGCTGTCAGACAAGCTCATCATGAGCAGCCAAGTCTGAAAATACCAGTGGCTATAGAGCTACTTGTATTTTTAGACTTGGCTTGTATTGTAAACACAACGTTTTGTTTTTGTGCGAGTTTAATTTCAAAAGAAATAGATAGCATGGTTGTTACATTAAAAAAAAGTGATGAATATAGCTTTTAATTATTGATTACTTCAATGACTTACCTATTAGGTATGGTAATACTTACATAATGGTCATGGTGCGGAATGTGGTGAATGGGGATAGGTTCAGGTACGTGGTGGTGAATCAGCGGCACGTGGTGGTGGATGGGGATCGGGATGATCGGCCGGTGATGGTGGATGGGTATGGGGTGGTGCGGCCCGTCGTGCTTCTGCAGCTCCTGGTGGGATACTGCCGCGTGGTGGTGGTGGTGGTGGAATGGGAAGATGGCCTGGCAGGCAGATACCACCGCGAACAAAGTTAGCACCTGTTAGCATATAAAATGATAAGTAGTTAAGTGAAGTTCTGATTCTTAGGCCCGCTTGCACAGTTGCGCTACAAATCACTAAATGAGTTTATCGCTAAACATATTTAAAACATCTGTCATCATGAAACGATTGACAGAAACAGAACGAAATTTTAAATACGTTTAACGCTAAACGAATTTAGTGATTTGCGGTGCCAGCGGGCCTTAATGAGTATTCATTATCACCTGCCTAATCTTTTTCAACTATCTTCAAGCCGGCTTCCAGTTTAACCGCATGGAGCTGAGTACCAGTATTTTACATGAATCGCCACAACCTAGCTACTAAGTAATGCGATACCCTTTGGTAACATTGGTTGTCAGACTTGCGGTCTTCAGTGTACCCGTAACGACAGTCTAAGATCTAGAAATGACAGCCGGGACTAAGAGCTTAACGTGCTTTCCAAGGCACGGCGGGGTTGCGATACAAAATGTATGGCCAACCATCTACGGACAGACCTTGGTAAGCACAGTTGGCGCAGTGGTTGAGCGATTGACTGCTGCGCTGCGTGTCGCGGTTTCGATTCCCGCACGGAACAAATATTTGTATGACCTACAAGTAGTTGTTCCGGGTCTGGCTATTTGTGTATGTGAGTTTAAATGTTTGTAAACGCACCCACAATACAGGAGAAATTCCTAGTGTGGGGCAACGTTTTAAAAAAAAAAAACTTCACCTTTGATCGATCCGACTGGCTGTTATTACTTAGGCACGAGGCCCTCATTCTTAATAAGTATACCTAATGACTGGTCTTAAAGCTATCGTTACTAACTTACTGATTTAGTTTTCAAGATTAAGTTCTGAAATCGTAAATAATCACAACCCTTTCAAAATTTAAAGGGGTCCGGTTACTATTTCAGTATACAGTTGTACCTAAAACTATTGTGTCTCAATAGACACAAAAGTTTTACGACTGTACACTGCCTACTGTTTATAGACATGACCTAAATCTCAATTTAATATTTATGTATCGATAAACTGTTATATCTATTACTCTTAAATGCTTAGGGACTGCACCCCTCAGATTTGTATTTATCAATTAATCGATATTCTTGAAAATTACTACATATTCACTAAATACAATTTTTTGATTATTTAGAGCACTGGGTTAATTTAAATTATAACCATGGCTATTTAAATACTAAACATTTTTATGGTAAAGTTACGGCAAGGGTAATTAAAAATAATGGTGTTATATAAACATGCAAAGGTTACATAAATCATAATTGTTATCTGTTTTATAATACCTATAAAAGAACATATGGAAGTAGCGAAGAGCACACTCAGTTTTAACAATAAGTGAAAAAATTAGAAAAGTTTGTGAAAATTTCTCTTAAAAATAAATTAATGTAATTAAATTATGTATTAATTACTGTAACCATATGTATTAAGCAAAATAAATTCGAACCAAAATTAAAATCATTGTAACTTGGTACAAAATGTAAATTGTTAATGAATAAATGAACTTCAACTGTTTACACTTCAAATTGTCCCCAAACAATATGGTCTAGCAATGATAGCATACTTGTGAAAGTTAAAAACTCTAGGAACTTACTTTGGATATCATTTTAAAAATAACCACGAATAATTAACACTTTAATATGCTCTCGATATGAAAACGTAAATACAATACTGCCAACAGCTTTGTTTCATTAGTTTATATAGAGGTTTTAATTGTGGGAATTATTGGAGCAAAAATCCATTGATCAATTTCTCAGGGTTTGCTAACCGCCCTATCGTAACGCTGGAAGTATGCACTTAAGTACATATATCGTTCAAAGCCGTCCGATACAACGGATGTGAAGTTAAAAACTAATATTAGTATGTACTGCCAAAATTATTGCAGGAAAAATATGATGGATCTTTCTGCCAGCAAAATTGACTATAAGTCATTTGATTCATCTTATGATTTATTTTGTGTCTGATGTATTTTATGATCTGCGTACGGTATGTAACACAGGTCGACATTACCATAGACTACTTTTCGGATAGCTAAAACTTTTTCATAAAAACAATATCGAATAGTGTGTTTTCCCAATACCGGAAAAACGTAGGAAAATCAAGAAAACGTATCGAATTAAGTTCTACGCAAATATCGCTGTGTTTACATTACGTAAGCTATTTATAAACCACTTTGTTGTCTTAAAACTCATTTGTCAAGCGAAGATTTTTTGCTCTACAAATACAGTTTAAATTTTGTTCAAACGATTAGTGGTATTAAAAGTTAAAAATAATTCAAGTTGCATGGTATTTGTTAGTACAGTTATTAACGCATTTTAAACCATTTGTTTCGGTATTAATAGTAGGTACCTATGTTATTATCTGTTTCGTTGGTCAAGGCATTTAATAGCATTCTTGAAAACCAATGACCGCATAGCGTGTTTCCTGTTCGGAAGGACAAATATGTATTCATTGATGTTTTAAGTTTATTGCTGTGATAAAAATCTTAGGATTCTTTGCCTAGTTTGGTTTTCTCGTAACTCCCTTTCAGTTTTCTCATGTGCAAATAACTTTAGACCTTAGCACCTACGGAAGAGAGAAAGTGATCCACCGTTGACTTTGGCATGTCTCTGATATCTAAACGCCTATAAGGGTTTGATTCGTGCACCTTTAGTAGGTACACCCACAGTTTGCCAGTTATGTCTAATTCCTATGTAATAGAGAGCGAGCCTATTGCCATCCAACAGGTACAAATTCACACTCCGGGTTGCTATTGAGGAATTCCAGATGAAAAAACCCGATAACACTTTACCCGACCTGGGAATCGAACCCAGGACCACTCAGCACTTGGTTAAGCCCATTAGACCAACCGAGGCAGTTAACGCCTACTTCATTGAATCAATCAAATCAAAATCCAACAGCAACTTCAATAACTATTTACATACCTACTGACATCCATATTGTAGGAGCATTCTGCTATTGCTACCTATTTCCTAATTCTGTATGCAACATAACATGTAAGTACTTAATTCTGTATGCAACATAACATGTAAGTACTTAATTCTCGAATATGTCTCATTGTCGCGTTTCTTTCTCACATTCTCACGTGAACGCAACATGCGACAAATCGTCTTGAGTAACACTTTACACTGGCTTAGCGTTGACACTGTTTTTGTTAATAACACACCAAAACGCTAAGCAAATTTTAATGCATTCTTGTTCAACTGTTCCTGAAATGTAATATAATTTTGGCTCATGTACATAAAATATTTTTACTTCTGATGATCGTTAAGTAAATGGTCACATCGAGCTAACCTATGACAATCACATTGGGTTAAGTAAATCAATGTTTAGGATACGTCCAGGTCTCAGGGTTAGCTTCTAGCTAGTTAATAATCCATTATTAATTAGCTAGAAGCTTAGACTGGCAGGGTATATTATACTTGATTTTCACAAAATTACTCACAATTTTTTGTGTCGTGTGAAGTGTCTACACGGAAACGTAATTTTTGTCTAGTCTTCCGTCGACAAAACGCTTCTCTACGGTTGTCGTGCTAAGCCTGCAGGTGGTATTTTTTTTCTTTTGGCTTCGCAACGTGTGTGCCCTACGCAATGATTTTTTTAAGAAGAGCTGAATGAAGCGTGCGCAGGGGCCAGCCTCGACGTTTTTATATGGAATTTTTCACTTAATGTATGAAAAATAAAAAAAAATACCTACATGTTGAGATTATGGGGCTTATGTGTTTATTAAAGGGGGTCCAAATTATCATCGTTTTTGCGATAGGACACACCATTTTCGAGATATAAGCAAACGAAAAGAAAAAAAAAGATTCAATACTGTTTTTGCACCTGAAGTCGAAGTGTTGGTGTGAATTTTAGTTCATGACCACTAGTTTTATTCCACACGATTTTAATAGCGATTAAAAATAGTCAGATTTAGTTAGAAAAATTAATATAGTCAAAATTTTTGGTGAAAAACGACAAACTCAGAATAGCAAAATTACCATCTTCACTAAACTAATAATTCAGTGCAATCTTAGTGCTGTCAAACTAAATTATAGTTAAGTTGTGTCACTTTAGTCAATTTCAGAATGGGAAATCGTCGTTTGACAGGAATAAACTAAATTTTGGTGATTTTTAGTTTAGTTTAGAGAATTTTGTGCCAACAGAATCGGCACCATTATCTGTCTATTATCTGGGTTTCAAAAACTAACTTTAGGTAGGTACTAAATTACACTTTTAAAAACAAAACTTCATCAAAGCTTAAGCTGTGCTAACTAATCAGTCTGTTATTCTAATTTATAATTCGTCTTATTATTTTATTATGATTGGCACGCTGACATTCAATCATTTTATTGGTGCAATTACGTCTAAACGCAGGTAGCTTTATGTCCTACAATGATTGGTTGCTCTGTATTTGGGACATTAACCTTTTTCCTAAGGCAAAAAGTACTTCGATTTATAAATCATGAAATAACGACATAATTGATATGCATGGCGTAGTTAAATGCCCAATAATATGATGTACCTACCAATAGGCAACATAAATAGTGGATTGTTATCTCTCCCATACCTAAACAGTTAAAGAATTTAGTTGGTGATCTATTAATAAAGTCTGATAGACTAATTAATTAGGTACAGAGGCCAGTACTTCAAGCTACCCGAATCTGTCAAATTTCTTTGATAGTTTATCAACTTTATTACAAAAGAATAAGGTTCATGTTCAATTGAGAAAATTTTACAGTTTGGGATAGCTTGATGTCCTGGGGGCCGATTCTACTAATTTGCAACGTTACACGTTAAATTATGTTTCCACAACAGTTCGATTTCGATCGCCGTTCGATAGTTACATAAAAAGTCATTCTACTATTTTATAAGCAAAATGGAAACTAAACTTAAAACGAATTGCAACTGAACTGTAGCGGGAACACAGCGGGTAACCCGCGTTACCAACATGCCAAAATAATATGTTTTATTAATACCACAAAGAAAAAAGTTGAATCTAAAAATGTTACTAAACACGAATATGTGGCACTAAAAGTATTTTCTATAATTAAAAGACATAATGATCATAATTTTATCATTAACTTTGTCCTATAGTAAACGTCACGCTCATGTTCGATTTTGTTAGTAGAATAGGTTTTGACATTGTTTCAATCGATCGTTGGCGTAACTAAAACGTAACCGCAGCTGTGTCGCAGCTGGACCGTTGTTCATTTTAGTAGAATGCGAAAACGCTTAAAAGTGGTGATTCGGTTGCGGTTCTATTGCGTTTTTTTAACAAATTTGTTAGTAGAATCGGCCCCCTGGTGTCTGTAATAAAAAGTCAATTACGCTTGATATTATTCAACAGGTCGGAATTGCTTCGTTGGTTAAGTGGTCGCCTAGCGCTACCGCGAGCGGTACCTACATGGTTCGATTCTCGGGTCTGGAAAAGTGGGTCTTTCCATCTGCAGTTTCTCAGGCGCAACCCGCACCCTAATTCCGTAACTCACGTTTCATGATAATTTGTTTCGTTTTGAAACAGATGGCTAAAACATTCCTTCATATGTTCGAAAAAAGTGTCTGCTCAGCAACGTAAATAACGCAATGAATATTGTTGAACTGTAAAAATGAAACCGATTATGATTAATCGCGTGTTACTCGATTAGGGTGCCGGGGTCTATATTAGTGCGCGGTAAATGAAAATAGGGTCGCCCCCAAAAGGGGGTGACCCTATTTTGCCAGTTATGTTTGTCTACTATAGGTACCTCTGCTTATTCTTGAGGGAATACAGGCGTGATGTTATGTTAGGTCGAGTAATACTGTTTCAAAAGATCAGCATTCTTATTTTGGTACTAGCATCCGCCCGCGGCTTCGCCCGCGTGGTATGTCGATAAAAAGTAATCTAAATCCTTCCCGAGGGTTGAAAGTATCGTCGTACCTAATTTCATCAAAATCGGTTTAGCTGTTTCGGAGTTTAACTGGAACAAACAGGTGGACAGACACACCATTTAAAATATTTGTTTTTTTTTAACTACTATATATACCTATATACATTTAGGGGTTTATTTATAAATGTTGCTTAAACTTAAGAGACGCTTAAACGTCAAAAATGTGTGGTTAACAGTCGCTTATCATTACTTAACTTTAAGCAACGTTTATGCATAAAGGAGTTAACAAAAAGCTGTTATTGTGTACATACAGATGCTGCATTTGATTTGTAAAAAAGTTTGACGATTAAAATCAAATGTAATTTGAACTAGGTAGATAGCATGTGTATTTGCAAGCTATTTTTTCGTAACAAATAAAATAACACACGAGACAAGACCACCTTGTCCTTAATTAAATTTTCTTACTGTGATAGCGTATTATATTACTGTATAATGCTGATAATAATATACTTAGCATGGCTATTTAAGTGAAATGAGTGTTCATGTTTAGTGGTTTTGTTTTGTCGAGGACTGTTATTACTCAGCGCAAACGAGCCGTGTTACTCAATGCGAACAAAGCCACACTAGTACTTATAACACTGTTACACTTAAATTATTTTCAGGTCAATGTCTAACCAAGGAGGTAGTGGACGGTCCGTCGACGCCACCGACCGTTTACGACACATAAACAAATGAATATCGCTATCTGTATTAAAATCTATTTTGTGCCAGTATTGCACGTGCTCGTGGCCCAACTTTCCCCGATTTTAATCCACTCTACGATTGTCTGCTGTTTTCTGTGTCAAAAGCTACTTAAAAATATGAAGTGTCATTGCGTGCCTTCCTAGAAGATTGCGTATAGTAGGTACTAAAGATATGTGACGATTAGGTCAGTTAGGTGACAATTTGAACTCGTACATAAATGCTGTAAGGGTTATAACAAATTACCAGACGCCTTTAAAGATTTACCTTTTCCTACGTTTAAAAAACAGTTAACTCAATGGTTAAAAGAAAAATGTTTTTACGATATCAATGAATATATGACAGATCGCAGAGAAGGAAACTGAAATGTATAAATTAGTATATAGCATAATTATTGTATGAAGTGATTAATATTGCAAATTTTACTCAATCAAAAGTTTGACATTATAATAAGCATGACATTAACAATCATATTTTACAACTATTACGTTCTGACATTAAATTTATCTTTTTAATTGACACACTCATAGGTATAACTTTGACATCGATTAACTAATTTGTTCCTTAAAAATACAAATGCATGAAAGTTTTAATTTTCTATTAAAATTATGTATACAATTAAATACATATTTGCATACCATATGAAATGGTAGAATGTAAAGGGGCCATAATAGTTATAAGATCATGAACTGCCACAGTTGTAAGCCTATATTCTGGCAAATAAATGAATTTGAATTTTGAATTTATGTAATGCCGACTACTCTAAAAGCTAATAAAACACTTATATGTGTGTAATGTCGACTACTCTAGAAGCTAGTCTTTCTTACAATAGTTTTTTTTTAGTTTACTTTCAGATTTAATTTCTGTACCTTTGTTATCCAAAGTTTGCAACTAACGTACGTGCCTACCGTAAATGGTTCTCAGAATTTACATGACAGATTAATTTTCGAGTTTAATTACTGTTACAATTTACAAGGTTGTAAATTCAATTAACAATTAAATTAGGTGCAGTTTATGTATTTAGTTGGCTTCTAAGTCCGGTAGCATCAATTATAGAGCATGACAACTTAAATATGTCGAATTGAGGATTATATCTAATAGTAGAATTAGAAGGGAGCTCCCAAAACAATAAGAGTATACATATGACAAAAGGATGGTAAAGGGTTCTGGACAATTCGAGTTTTGTAGACTATAGCCCAATTTGTTTGAAGAAGTATATTTATTTGGTTAATTTTTTATTCTGAAATCCTTATACATTTTTACGCCCAGAAGACAATTTTCTCAGGCAGTGATGATGTAACAAAGCAATTTAATCAGCTCTATTGGTATGCACGAGGCGTAAAATCATAATTGTTGGTAATTTCTTAGCCCAGGTACTACTACAAGTACCTTTGACTGCGTGGGAATATTTGTGTATATGCGGCAAGTACCTACATAGCGAACAACGTTGCCAGCATTGCTATGATATGGCATTTGAAAAATTGGATCCAATATTTGCTAAAATGTTCGATTTGTTGGGTCATCAAGTTCAGTAAATTGGAAGTCGAAATTTTGTAATAAGAATTTTCTTCCATCCTTTAATCCCAGTTCTGTGTGGAGTCGGGTCTTCTTATAAATCGACGCCAGTACAATCTGTCCTGCGTTGTCATAAGAGTTAGGTTCTGCGGTTTCATCTCCTCTCGATACTGGTCTATCATGTAGGGGTCTTCCTAGGTATATTCATAATTGTTTTTACTGAGAAACTATAATCTCAGTTATCATCTGTCAGTGCGAAACCTAACGAAACCTAATCTGCCTGCCAATCACGACATTAACGAAACCTAATCTGTCTGTCTGATACAGATCAGAGAGACAGATTAGGTTTCGTTAATGTCGTGATTTCTTTGTGGTTACAGTAAAAAAAATACAAAAACCCAGTTGTATTAATAGATGTAAAATATGGGATTTTCTTAGTCTTAACAAAATATGTTATTCAGTTTCTATTGTCGGTCACTAAAGAGTAATAAGTACCCAAAACTGAAACGGATGTGATTGGTCTCTCGGGAGTCGCGTCGCCTCGCCGCGACGAATTACGACCGCGACTGGAAATAACCGACTAACTGCTGAAAAACCTTCAAACCACGGTGAACAAACACAAGATGTTCGCTCCCAATTTAGCTTTAAGTAATTACTGAGACTGATTGATTACAGTATTTAATATTATGATAACCGCTCGCGCCGTAACAGAAGTCACGCATAACATCGAAAGGTTACGTGGCGTATTCTTGTAGGGCTGCTAAAGACATTTATTTTTCTTTATTGGGCCTTGATGCGGTGGTAAAGAGGTCAAGAAACGTGAATGCTGGTGTTGGGTTTATATTCCGACTTATTGTATAAGAATAAGCTCAGGAGATCTAATTATAGTATTCTTTTTCCATAGGAACTTGTACTTTTCAGGTGTCCCACAGAGTCCGAGTCAATCATATGTTTAGCTTACCACCTTAGTAAATGGATTTGGGTGAAGTGGCAGTGGGCTGGCCCTGTTTGTCGAAGGACCGATGGCCTTTGGAGCAGACGAGTCCTTGAGTGGAGACCGCGTATCGGCAAGCGTAGCGTGGGAGACTCCCCAGCTAGGTGGAGTGACGACCTTAAGAAAGTGGCTGGTACAGACTAGGTGCAGAAGCCGGACGACAGGGTGTGAGGCGGAGCTTGGGACAGAACTTTGTCCAGCAGTGGACTGCTATGGGCTGAGTTGATGTTGTTAATGAAATGGATTTGGTAAAGTATACACTTGAGTAGGTATGAAATTAGAATTTCCTGATAACAAAGCCAGTCCAAGACTGACTACTAACTGATGTGCTAATTATTTCTTTATTAGACTACAATATTACTGTACCTATTGAGTATCCTTTATAGTCTTACACAAAGATGAAAAACTTTGTTCGCAATGTGGCTACGAATATCCTCTATATTATTAACAAAAGGTGTTGTGAGCTATTTTGTATTTTCCTCGAATACTATTGTGACGGCACGAGTCATCACTCATCAGCTATACAGACTAACAATCCTTTTGTTATTTACTCTCTGTCTGAGTTTACATTCAGTTTCTTGGACGAATTGTATTTTCGGCGTTTACTGCAATATTTTACACGTACGAATAAAATGACGCCATCTTCTAATGGGGGTAGGCAGAAATAACTAAACCCCACCTGCTACAATCCCCTTTTTGCTAAAAAAACAATATTTTGTATGCTAAAAATCTAAACGCCGTACTAGAAATGTATTCACTTTTAGTACCTAGTCAGTGTGTGTCCAGACTTAAATCTTCTCCATAATTACTAAGACCCATAATCGAACTGGTCCTTGCTGAAGTTGAACCTGCGATCTAAAACGCCGAATCCGCTACTGCGCTAACCACAACGTAAACCATATTTCCTTTACTCCGTCAATATTATTCTTTTAAAACCCTACGCTTTATAAATAATACAATAATTATCTAACTGATTATTTAATTGATAATTCAATTCCAAAGCATGGAAAGCACACGAACGCCAGCATTCCGGCTATCGGCTGAGAATTGTCATGAATGAACAGAAATGGACACCAATCCCGCGACACGAAACAATGCAACACCAACTGCAGCTCACGTTTGTACAATAAGTCACGTTCACACTGCAGACAATAGCACTTAAAGTACTTGAGTGGTACCTGAGAAAAGTGTTTAATGTTTGGCTCAATTCGCCTTTTAGTTGCTAAAATTAGGTTAAGACCTAACAAAATCAGAAGAGATTGTTCGTGACTTATCGATAATCGGTATCGGACGTGGGGCAAAATTATTTTGGTGACAATTGTTATTTGTTGTCAAAGGTCGCACAAACCATTTATCCAACCGTTATGGTAGGTAATCACTACTCATTGCATTTTTACCGACGCGACGACCTGAAATTGTTAGAAAAATGGTAGTAAGAGAATAAACACTGGAATGTAGTCAAGGTTAATTACTCGTGGAATTTTCCCCTTATATCTGTCAATAGAGGGTAACCTATTACTATTTATTTATAGCTTCCACCCGCAGCTTCGCCCGCGTGTAAGTCTGAAATAATCCCGCGGGAACGTACTACCGGGATAAAAAGTATCCTATTTGTGACCAAATAATATTCCGTAAAATGTTGTTTCGGTGTGGTGAAAATATGGAAAATTAATGGTTTGGCAAATGAAAAAAGTTCAAAAGAGGCTTCGGCCAATAGAAAAAAGTTATTTTGTAAATCGGCGAAATATAGTTCGGTAAAATAATACTTATGTATGACACATGATAGGTACTTCGATGATCTAATGAATATTTTTACTTTGTTAGCTTAGTTGTTAACTCTATTGTGCATGCTGTGGTCTCCTAAAAGTGAAGGAAACGCTGCTATGTGACACAACTGCTCCTACAGAGTTATGACAACCTGGTACTTCGAATTCATAAAGCGTTTTCTAGCTGACACAACTATGTTAGGTGAGCTCCTACCAAGTTATGACATCTTGGTACTTCGTTCAGAATTCCAATTTACAAAAGATCTACTTATTTATGTAAACATTTCTTATTTGTTTCTATATTTTAAACTATTATCCCGCGAGAACTTACTACCGGGATAAAAAGTATCTTATGTGTTAATCTAGATTATATTATTAGATTATTATATTATATTATATATTATAATAATAGATGCCAAATTTCATCCAAATCCAGTCGGCTGTTTTTGCGTGAAAGAGTTTATTTTTTTTTACTTATTAAAACTTTCCATGTGCCATAAGGAACATACGAAAAAATTTTTTTGCTGAATTGGTCGAGCCGTTCTCGAGTTTTGTGCTTATCAACATTAATTTTATTTATATAGATTTATTTATTTATTTCTCTCAAAAAGGTACAAGTTTGGTACAATAGTATCTAGGTTACAGGCAGATTCAAACTTTTGTGAGAACTGGAGTCTATACTGGGTTCGGGACCTGTATTACAGATCTCCAGGCTCACACCCTTAAAATTAGAATATTAAATTGCACTTACGTACTACAACATAATAATAATATATATTATGTAATTATGTATTGTGTAATTATTTAATTGTTATCCTTACTTATTAATATGATTTAGTTATTGTCAAATGGTCTCGTAAATATCGTCGCCAAATAGAAGTATTTCTGGATTTTGTTAAAATTCACGAAATGAATTTCATCCTGATTTACAAAATGATGTTAAGAAAAACATTCCCACACTTATAATCGTATTAAATAACACATAACAGACGACCTTGGTTAATTACAGTATCTTTTGGCGTAGATTTCATCTCGCAGTTACGAGATCTTGCCCCAGAATGAACGCGGCCTATGTCACGCGTAGCGTCGCCGCCTCAGATCATTATCTCGTGGGCCCAAGGTCGCAGCCACTCGAAAGGTTCAACCAACCCAAAACGTGATTCACCCCATTCCCTCAGTTCAGAGAAAAACCTTCAGGAAGTTACTTATACAAAGGGTATAGACGCATTTTACGGCGACACGCAATTTGATACGTCTGTCGTGATCTGTTGAATTGCAATTTTTCGTAAAAAAAATCAGTTATTATTCTAGCTGTTTTACAGTATTTCAAAATGGTTTTCCTAATTTGAAATAACCTACTACTGAAAAAAAACAAGCATAATTAGCCTGTAATTTTCCGACTTTTGGGAAAATACTCTGGGGCGATAATTCATCACGCGGGCCCAGTGCGGTTTGGTGGATGTCACATGTCTTCGAATTGTTGGTTCTAGGGATGCCGGTTTCCTCACGATGTTTTCCTTCACCATTTTGAGAGCAGTAGTGATGAAATAATTTACACAAAGTAAAGCACCTGTCTGAGTTCGAACTCACGCCCTACAACTCGTAAGTTGCGGCCGTTACCACTGAGCCACCACTGCTGAAAAAAATACGACAATACGCATAAAAATAAATAAATAATGAATGTCAGTATAGTTCTGATAATCAGAATTTTGCAGATCTTTGTTCTAATGTTTCAAACAGATCTGAGTCTAATGGTAGATAACAAAAGAACAAGGCATTTTAGTAATGATTGTCAGATTTTACGCCTGTATTCATATCAATTCACATGCCATGGGTTTCTTCGGTTTATTGACGTAAGCAAGACTTGGGAAAACTCAATGTAGAAGGTTTAAATTCTCTAATTTGTCTCACTACCGCTAATATTAGGTACTTACTAATCTTTACCTACAAGTAAGTGAGTAAGTTACGGACACCAGCTCGACTTACCAAAATCTAAACAAAAAGTATATTGGTGTTTTCGAATATTCATCATTTTAAGGGGGAGGCCTATGTCCAGTAGTGGATGTCTGTTAGCTGAAATGATGATCATTTAAAAAATAAAATAAAAAGAAAATGCATGCAAATGGACATTGCATTTTTGGATCAAAATGACCGAAGTATTTTGTCGTGAAGCTGAATTTATAAGAACTAAACTAAAAACGTTTGCTAAATCAGTTCATTGTTAGACATCTAAGTTGTATATTAGATTAATTGGGTTATTATTACAACTTTTCAGGATATTTGCTTCAGATTTTTGAATAGGTTTTTTGTCATACCATAAACATACAACGTAGATGAAGGGAATCACTAGTGCAAACAAAAGCATTATAGATATGGTTCCTTACACCTTTAATGCAAATGATAGTCACACATTATGCAGGTGATTGATCACCGGTAGTCCGATGTCGAAACATAACCTTTATTGAACCTACATGTGCACATTTTCGTAGACAATTGTGGCAATTTGTATCATTACGATTTACACATAATGGGATTTTGTTTGTAGGCTAACAAATTGGCAGTCGTTACAGTGATTGCATTTAAATTGATGTCATTTATTGCAGAAATTACCCTTATGTAGGGGTGTGTGTACCTTATCAAATAGAAATGCGCCTTGTCACTACAAACTTGCGAAAATGGTAAATTGCCGTACGTGGTAACAATGGTCCTAGTTATACAAATTACCTTGCAGTAAAAGACAAAGATGCAATAACAAAAAAGGTGCGTTTTTCTAGGTCGTCGCGCAGTAGCTGGGGCGGTGAAGAATTTTGCGCAACTCTCCATACAATGTTCTGTAATTATCGCACCAAATCACCAGCGAGGAATGCGCGGGCGCCTTAGTCCGTCAGCACGCAACCAACTGCGCGTGTCCACATAAATAACAACAGTAATTATTGCCAGCCAATGTCTTACTATTCAAGGGCATAATCGAAATTAATTGTGCTCAATGCATTTATTTGTTACCTAAGGGCAGTTAGCGGGTAATCTGTAGTAGGAACTAAATTTGTTCAAGTGTTTGTATTGCTTTTATTGCGTCACTGATTAGTTTTAATAACAAATGTTTAAAGTGAAGCGGTTCTTCTACCAGTGTAGCTTTTTCAAGGGCTCGAGTAAGCATAGTAGGCCAGATGCTATACTCAGCTTAAAGTTTTCATGTCATCAATACATTGTTCATTTTCAACGAAAGGATATGATTACAGTGAAACAAAAAAGTAAAATTCAGCAGCTGAGTATTTTATTTACATTCGAGTATAAATTCATATCATCATATTTACACATAAATATCACATTCAGTCATCCGTCATCAAATCACACGAGTATAGCTAGAGTAGTTGTTTAGTAATGGAGACCATGATGTCCGTGGGCGAGGGGGGCGACGGCGTAGTGCGCGATGGGGGCGGCGTGGACCACTGGGCCAGCGTGAACCACGGGGGCAGCGTGGACCACAGGGGCGGGGTGGTGGCCGGGGGTCTTGTGAACCACAGCGTTGAAGCTGGAATGAGAATTCAATGATTATAGTAACTGTTATTCCAATTAAGCTTCTGTTTTATAAAATTGTTGGTCGTGGCTGTTTGATAGTCCAGACCAACCTGAATGAATGGTTTTACGCTGTAACGCATGAAACATAGAGGAACCTCTATGTTTCTTGCGTTAAGCGTGAAACCTTGATCATAGTTATGGAAATATGGCCTTACCCATGGTGGTCGTCAGCAGTGTATTCTACTTTGCGCACTGAACCGTCAGGTTCGACCAAGGAGTAGCTTCCGTGCACGGCACCACCGTCGCGGCTCTCGTGCTGGGACTTGTGGTCACCGGTGTGAGGGTCAGCCACGGAGTAAGCGTAGTCGTATTTGGGGTGGGACTGAAATAGAACAATTTTTGTTAATTAATCGTGGTTTTGGCCGCAATATATTGTTATCAAAGATCAAAGGAAGACAGAATTACTTTAGGATATCCGTAAGGTTGGTAATACACACCTAATTTGAGGCTGAGTCCTTGTGTACTATCAGTAATATCAGTTACCAAACTACTGAAGAATCGAATATTTTACTTACGTATTCGCCATGGGCGATGGCGATGGGGGCAGCGTGGACTACGGGGGCGTGGTGGACGATGGGGGCAGCGTGGATGACGGGGGCAGCATGGACAATGGGGGCGGCGTAGTGTGCTGGGGCGTAGTGGGCAGACGCGTAGTGCGCAGGAGCGTCGTGGCGGACGATGCTCTGGGAGGATACCGCGCTGTGGTGCAGCGGTAGGAGACCAGCGCTGGCGGCAGCCAACACGGCGCTGAGGGCGAACACCTGGACACAAAAATACATTTATAAATTCCATTTTGATAGTTAAATTCTCAAATACATTTTGAAATTCTGTGATCTTACTTTGGTGAACATTTTGCACTAGTTAATCAGAGCAGGTGACTGATACCATTATCGGTCCGGAGTGTGACTTTTATATGAAAAGCAAAACGGAGCCGCAGTCCTGGCTGTGGTGGGGAGTGCGGTCACTTCAGTTCCGTAACTTTGACACCGCGAGGTCGTTGGTTACTCGCACACATAGGCCGGTTATAATTCACAGACAATCGCCTTCCCGCGCCGCCTGTGGGCGCCCTGCACATGCCACTTCGACATTATCTCCAATATCGATGTAGCGTGAGTAATTGCGATAATCAATCTAGTTTTTATTGTGATTCGGACTAAAGGAACAAGGGCAACATTTGAGTGATTCGTAGACATTAGTTTGCACATTTATGTATGAAGGTTTTCGTTAACAGATCAATACTCATTATGAAGCTATATTAATATCTTAAAATGTTCCGAACTAATTATGTTTACGTTCTTAAACGGCCTTTGATTAATACATTGAGATACTGTCTGAAAAGGTGTAATTAAACTCAAAGTGTTCTCACCATTTTGGCTTAAAAGTTTCTACCTCAATTTAAAACAATGCTTAAATATACGAGCAGGACTAGCTTTCGTTAAAGAACTGTTTAATAATAGCCTACTAAACCGCATTTAAGCCTATCGCATCGAGTATCTTCTAACACGAAATGTGTGAAACGCACGCAACAGCAATAAACTGTAATATCACATCTACATTGTATGTTTAAACCCGAATTGAAAAACATTGCGACGCATGAATTTCAATTATTCACGACAGTTGAAATTTGATTGCTTCAAATTATCGACTTTGTGTTATTATTACTAGTACCTATGTGATTGCACAAAGTAATATCAAATGCACTGGGTTCAACCACATGGTGGTCAAATACTAGAGTAGTTAGCTACAACGCAGTTGGTTAGTATTTAGTTTCCTAACCGAGGCTCGTAACGCGATCACAGACACTTGATATCATAAATTAAGTGTTGTTGTAACTAATAGACCCATATTAGTTCACAAAAAAGAATTTTGATAATAGTTTAGCCTTGCCAAACGCGCGGTTGAGCAAAGCAATTAACAGCAGTTTCAGCACTTAATTAAGTATTAACTGAAATCAATTTTGATAATGATCACTGTTTAAGTTTTTGTAGTTTATTTAGAAGCACCTGTCTATCTGTTAGAATTGTTAGATTATCCAACATTAATTCGGTGTTGCATGACATTGTGAGTAGATTTTGGGAAATCACGATGATGTACCATGGTTGGAAATACTTACTAAGCTGTAGGTTCTGTTCACTGCACGCTCATGAAAAAAGCATAAAAGCAGTAGAGATTGTTTTTTTGATATTCTTCTGACTTTTCATTGGTTTCAAATCCAAAACCTATTCAAATAAGCAATGCTCCGTACTGCAGGTGTTAACAATATATGGGTCATTTCTTTTTCTTTCTCTGTTAGTTTTGATGTTGGTCTGGCAGTTTGAGTACTTTTTGCGAGTACCCTTTCCTTTCTTTGGTATTGTTCGTCGAATCGTTGAAATCCTCAAGGTCTGAGGTGAGCTATACGATTACTGACAAATGCTTGCACTGCCTGGACTAACTCACTCAAATCTGGGTGGTTCTTTCCTCAAAATACCGTTTCAAGCACTGATCTACATTGTCTTCGCATGATCTGGGCAAAATTTGTATTAGTAGACATTGACCCTTGAGTTTGTTTCGCTCCTTCTTCTCAGGGGTAGTCAGATAGCAAATGTCGACTTCATCTAGCTTATGTTTTAATATGACGTGTGAAAGTGATTCCGATATCCTCTTGACGATAAACAATTTAATTTAATTTCATCGTTTCTTTAGTCGAAACATGACTTTTTTTTTGAGGGTCGGAAATCATCAAATAACTTCTCCCGCTCTGGGTGGAGCAGGAGGGCATGCCAGAATTTAACTGACTAAAACCCACCCGTGTTCCCTCAGTTGCCTGTGTGCCAGGGGTGACGGTATTTCTTTCGAACAACCCGCACCCCTGGCAGGCATCGGCCCTTGCGGACCCCACCAGTTCGGCGCACCAGGACACATGGCAAGCCGTGACCACCCCAGGAACCCAGTAGCCGAAGGGCCCCAGACGACCCCCTGCCTGGCACTCTTGGTCCCCCTGCGACGGGTCAGCGCAGTGGCTCCGCCGCCTACCACTTTTCGGCCGCAGGAGATAGGGAGAGCGGCTAACGCTATACCGACACTCCTCTTCCCCTGCAGCCCCACCGCGTCCGCTATCAAACGGTGGCGGCTCCGTCCAGGCCTACGGAAGGGAAGAGCGCTACTCAAAAGTACCGGCACTCCTCCTCCGCCGCAGCCTGTAACCCTCAGCCGTGATGCCCCCCATTCGATATCGCGGCCCGCCACAGTTGCGATGCACCTCACCGCAACCTACTTTTTGGCCGCTACGTTGTCGGCTTGGAGGCAAAATCCCTGACGAGCGGCCCCACCTTGGAGTTCCTTTTCGCTTCACCGTGGGAGGGTGACCACGGCTACTGAGCCCCCCCGCAACGACAATGCGGGAACCCACTGGGGGGAGTCGAAACATGATTACGGTCCACGAAGGCAGAACTGAAACCTGCCCCACAATTCTTGTACACAGTTACTTTAAAACCAAAATAGTAATCTTAATGACGTCACTTATAATAGATGTAACTCATTCAGCCTCACACGTGGGAAATCATTTAAAAACCAGATTCGTGGCGAAACTATTTAAAAAATTTCAGTATGGAATTCGATCTAATTTCAATAGAATATTCAAAATATTTGAAAGGTGATCACGATTATTGTTCGACTGATTTAATTGCTAAGAACATATTCTGTAAAGGTCTCCGTTATCGTGGCCAAAACGTCCAGCAATCTGGGTGTTTCGTGAGCTGATACCGCCATCGTCACGGAAGCTAAGATTCCTTTATACAGGTTCTTAGACTTATGTTAAACGAAGGACACACTTTAAAGCAGTGTAGTACTAGTGAAAACAAATAACTTTAACTGTGGGACATGGACTATTTTTTTCTCGAATGTTGGGATCATTATGCTCGAATAACATGTCGTGTTATATAATATAGTGATAAGCAGACATTTTTTTCATTTTCATAATTACGTACTACACAGTCTACATTCCCATAAAGTATGTCCCTCGTTTAACATAACATCACAATCATCACTATCACTACATGTGTATATATATTATAAAAAAAAGTCCCCCGCCGCCGCCGCCGCCGTGTCTGTCTGTTCGCGATAAACTCAAAAATTTCTGAACGGATTTTCATGCAGGTTTCACCAATAGAAAGAGTGAATAAGGTTGGTTATGAATAAGGTTGTAAGTGTCTAATTTGTTAAGGGTTTGTTTAAATTGGGCGAAGCCGCTGACAAAAGCTAGTCCTATTTAATTCAGCCAACAAATATTGTTAGCAAGGTCTCATGTAATAAAAGATTTGGTTGAAAGGTAAGAACGATAGTTCAGAGGTTACTCACCCGATATTTGTCTGACCGTGAGGCGGAACTGACTATTAATATTAAACATAGCTTATTGTTGACAGCTTTGCTTTGTCTGTGTTTAACAATAGGGTATGATATGAAGTTCTTAGAATTTATGTAGCTTTTTTCTTTTTTCGTTAGTAAAACTAATGTGTTGTAATTGGACAAACTACTTATAATTAATACATTCTAATACTATGAAATTTGTGTTTGTTTGCTCAAGAAACCCAGTAAGTAGCATCTGAATTCAATCATTCAGAATCGTTTGAGGAATTCCGGGCCGTAAATCCTGATCCGGATTCCGGAAGTTTTCATACGAGCTCAGCGGAACGTTTAATTAGATTTAGTTCATAAATTAATTTACATACGTTTAAATAGTAAGCGTCCGGCAGATATGCTTACATTGTTCCGGATTAGTATTTTGACAAGCAGATCTGTTGTGTAATTACTCTACCGTATACGTCCAGTATTTGTTAAAAAATATAATTTTCTTTATATTAGTTATACAACTAGTGCACCACAGGAGACACAGAAAGAGATTTTTTTTTTAAATTCATTAAGTCATGCTAAAAGCTTTTATTCCAGTTAAACCATTTACAGGCACTTTTGAACTGTCAAAAAGTCGATCAGTTAGTCCAAAAGTAGAGTAGCTAGTTCAAGTCTAAAATGTAGATCGCGTTGGAGAAGAACGGCAGGAAATCCAAGGACACTCCTTTAAATCAAGATATTACAAAATCTAATATAATAAAAATAATAAATTACTCTCGTTGCTTCTATATGTGAGAACAATGAAGAAAAAATTTAAAAACACTTCGAATATAAGATTTAAAATAAGCCCTGAAAATTCGGAAATCACCAGTCTCCAGCGACGGCGCCCGTTCACGAACATAACGCGTGGATCAGCACCATCCAGTTCAACCATTTTGTAGGGAACCGAATGATTCAACACAAGTGTCATCATTAGTAGGTATTCATATACTTATACATACCTCTATGTTTTGAATTTTTATTTAATTTTTATTATCTTGATTGTAAATTTCTGTATATGGGTATATTGCCTGCAATAAAACAAAATTTATAATTTATTAATTTTATTTATTTATTAGTGAGAGATACAGATTTTCATTAGAATTGTATTTAAGTCAATAACAAAGTTAAGACCTCTTTAGATGGCCACAGGAAGCAAATTTAGATTTACCATCCGCAGTTTAATGTAATTGCCTAGGATGTCAACAGGCATTCGACCTGAATGGCTAAATATGATAATTTACTCAAAACCGGTTATACGCCAACGAATTTCTTCATCAAAGAAAAGTCCAGTAGCAAATTACCTTTTTAGCCTTTGGAAGAATAACGATTTTGAAGACCCTAATTATAAGGCGGCCCCTGTAATTTAACCGAGGTGTTAATCTAACTTTAATTCACGTATAACTTTGACGAAACCGTTTGAATTAAATTATAAAATTTGTATGTGTAATGTTTTAACTACGGTTGCGTTAAATGATGCTGTTGCTAAACTAAACTTCAACGTTAAAGTGAAATAAATGAGTGCAGTATCAGCAGGGTGAGTGAATGTTTTAAGGGCAATGCGCCGAACACTTCCAAGATAAAACTCGTTGCTTATGACATAGTAAACTTGTAAATCTAGCCAGTTATATCTCTGACAGGGGCGTTAATAGCATTGCTTTAGACTGAGAAATTATATGTGTATTTGTCAGTAATGTAGCATTATGTATTGGCAAACCATTGGCACTGTGTAAGCCTAAACATGGAACTAGCTTTCAAATCTAGTTACGTATACACAGTAGTACACAGTACAGGTGTTGTTGTTTCTACCAGTTCATATCTCTCACAAGATAAGCCATTGTTTCAAAAAGTAGTAAATAAAGGCAACGGTTCGTATAATTTGGTCGAAATTACCTTGAAATACAGTCTCAAGGTATCGCAGCAGTCACGACACGTAATAAACTGTAGGCCCTAATGATATGAATAGTGTATGAGAGTGACAATTTGCAAAGTTATGGCTTATGGAAATCGTACATAGCTTATCCTTGAAAGCAATTTTTGCGTAGCTGCTACGGAGATAATGATCTTATTATTTGCAAAATATTGGAATAATAACTGTTAGAACTTGTTTTTTTTTCTTTATTTAAATAATGTTTCTAACTTCAATTGTTCCCAAATTACAAGAGTGGTCAGTGTTGGTCGGTGAATTGTTCCTATACTCTGGCAGTTGGCATTGTACACGGTAAATGTGAACCTTCACCGCCCATAGATTATGGGCCATGTATTTAATCTGATTTACCGATGTTTTTAGACATTATGTACAAATAATACCTGCAAATACTAAATAGGCATATCTTGTCATTGGCGAGTTCAAGTGAACTATTCTGTTATTTTACCTCTTTCCAAAGTTGTGCGGGTCACAGGTGTGCAGGGAATAAACAAATGCAAGTTTGTTCACCTAACTGTCACGAGTGGACTTATCTATTTTATCTCTGAACTTACACGTTGGTGCAGATTAATTACTATCGAATTCCTGATAGATATTCGACAGCTTGACTTGCTTTCGATAGTCTACAGAATTTGCATGTACTACGAAAGGCAAACTTTCGTAACGTTGATAGCGAGTTTTCATACTTTGTAACATAAGGTGTACCTATTAATTTCATTAAAATCGTTCTTACCTTAACTTTTACACAGTCCATTAATTTTAAAGTGTACAATTAAAAAAATACTTTGGTTTTTATGTTAATTTTAATGACTATTTATAAACAAAAAAACATACACGAAGATCACAGCGAGTATAAATAAGGTACATTGTGGTTCTTAAAGCTTTTAAGTTGAGGAGATCTAGTAGTGATGATGCTGGGACGAGTAAACGTGATGGCTGGGGCCGGAGTTGTGCACGACCGCGTTGAAACTGCACCGAAAACAAACAATGATAAATATTATTACGAGATAATAGAGGTGAGACGGAACAGGTTCGAAAACCAGTTCATTATCACGACACCTGTTCACCGGTACCTGTTGTCAGTCAGTAGCACATGGGCCGAGTTCATTACTCATACGTTACTGGTCTAGTGACCACTTACCGGTTTGACGAGCATGTGAGTATGTGACTTAATACGATGTAATTTTACGACTCACATACGTAAACAAACAAAGCTCCATAAGCGGGCAAATATGGCAGGTCAGTACTGTTTTTGCGCAATTGGGGGAAAGTTGCATTCTCATCAACGGTTCGTCATTACGTATGCAGGTTGTGTTTAGATTCTACTTTACGTAATTTTAGAACTTTACGTGACAATCTTTGTAGGTATACCTGAAGTATAGTTTGACTAGCTAGACTAGCAAAGCTTTAAATCAACCTGCTACTCCTAAAATCCAAGATAGTGACTTTAAGTCAAGTCACTAATCAATCTACCAGGCCTTTTCCCAACTACAGGGTCTGCCTCCAGTCTAATCGAATGCAGCTCAATACCAGTATTTTACATGGAGCCTGTCTGCCTATCTGACCTCCACGACCCGCTTACTAGGTAACATTTGGTAAGACTGGTCAGACTTCCGGGCTTCTGACGACAGTCAAAGATCCACGGATTACAGCCAGGACCAACGGCTTAACGTGCTAACCGAGGCACGGAGGAAAATTGGCAAACGTAGCTTAACGTGCGACTGTTATTACATAGCCACAAGCCTCTTTTTAAGTCATGTCACCAGTGCAGGAAAATTACTGATTGGGCCGCTTAATGACTTGATTTACGTTGTCCACAAATATGCTGGTTGTTTGAGAACGAAAACTTACCCGTTGTGGTCATCAGCGGTGTAAGTGACCTTGCGGAATGAGCCATCGGGCTGCAGCAGAGAGTATTCTCCCTTCACGACATCACCATCGCGGACTTCGTGCTGAGACTTGTGGTCGCCAGTGTGGGGGTCCTCCACGGAGTAAGAGTACTTGTATTTGGGGTGAGCCTGAAAATATAATTAGGAGAATTACAATCAGTTCAGAAAAAAAACATGGTTCTGTTCAACATAGTCTCTAGACTAAATAATCTTGCCTGTCGGTTCCTGGATTACAAAATTAGTGGTAGCTTAAAAGATACATACATAATAGTCCTCATGTTCTCCATGGCTGTAGTAGCTCTCATGTGTGTCAACAGGGGCATAGGCGTGAGCGACGGGCGCAGCGTGAACAACGGGAGCGTGGACAATGGGGGCAGCGTGGACGAGGGGCGTAGCGTGGGCATAGGTGGCGAGGGGAGCCGCCGCGTAGTGGTTGTCGTAGTGCGTGTCATGATGCACCAGGTTGTGCTGGGATGACACCGTGTACCCGCCGTGTCCGAGGTGACCCGCCCGGGCAACAGCCACCAACGCGCTGACTGCTAAAATCTGCACAGAAAAAAAATAACGTAAATTTTTTCTCACTTTTTAAATACACTTATCACTTCACTTTTGAACACGGGAAGATGACTTACTTTAACGAACATTTTTGTGTGGGATAGTTGTGCGTGACTGACATACATATGATAAGCAGCAGTGGGTTTTATAAGAATTGACTCGGGTAGTCCGGTGGGGCGCCGAAAGCGATCCGCGCGTCCCCGCTGCCGCAAGGTCAGCGCGCTTTGTCTTCGACATTCTCGCGGTACATTATCAAAATGATTGTTACTTAATGAAAATACTCTGTGAACTGCGATACTACACTTTGTTATACTAGGTCAATGCGTACAATGATACGTTATTGTCGTTTGTGCGTCGCCTTTTGTAATCCAGTGTTATTTTTTTGTTATTTTTCGTTATATTTATCTGCTATACTACGATATATGACTATTGAATCGAATCTTCTATCCCATATAAAGTGACAAAACGGCATAATTTTGCTTACTTTTGAATCTTGCCCTACGAATTAGCTAAAGTATCAAATTACAGAAAAGAAGATACTGTAATAATTATATCACTGCCATTGCGTTAACTGTAACTCGGCCACCAGAACACACATAACATGTGGAGGTAAGATTATGTAGTAAGTTTCTACAAATACCGTAAATAAATAAAACAGTTCAGTTTTCTGTAATTAACACAAACACATCACGTGTTTGTGTTAATAATCATATGGAAAATTAAACAAAAATAATTACTGGGAAAGTTGCTGCGAAGGTAGCTATTGGTTTTAATTGTTTGTTCCAAAACGAATTAGGAATTAATTAGAAGGAAACATAAATAACAAAGTGGAACGTAATACTCTGATATAATTTGGTGATGAATAACGTCCGGCACAGTGAACGATCCTGGAGCGGATGTTGCTATAATCACTATTATTCGTTACCTGCCTTAATAGTGAAAACAGTAAATTGACAAAGGTACTTACCAAATTAGGTAAGTATCAGGCTAGGTGCAAACGAGCCACCAGTCACAGCCACTGATAGCCCCCGGCAAGCAGTTCGCATGGTTTTTCATACGCTTTGTATGGATTCGTCGCATACGTGTGGCTGGTGGCGGCCACCCACTACAGCAGCACTCAACACCGGAGTAAGTGGCGACATACACCGATGGTTGTGGCCGGTGGCTCGTGTGCGCTTACCCTTAAAGTTTCTTTATTGTGCTGTGGACATTGTATGAATTGTGTTTGACATTTAAGCCTGAATAACCTTTAATCAACCCCAGAAAGTTACAGGGCCTTTGTCCAGTAGGCCTAGTACGATTCTCGCAAAATCTTCAACCACTTTTTCATCGCCTCCTAGCTGCCTTGTTTTTTAACTGCTTATCAAATCTCCAGTAAGGATAATTACATACTTTATTTTAAGACATCCTTAATCAGCCTGTAAAGTTCTTATTGCTGGAACACAAGCCTCATGTCGGTGAGAGGGAATAGGCCGTAATCCACCTCGCGGGCTATGTGCGGGTTGGTAGATGTCATATGTCGTCGAATTATTTGTTCTAGGACATGCTGGTCTCCCCGCAATGTTTTTCTTCACCGTGTTGAGAGCAGTGGTAATGAAATAATTTACACAAAGTGAAGCGCCTGACTGGGTTCGAACGTTCAACTTGTTAGTGGTGGCTGATATCATTGGGCCACCAAAGCTGGGCAGCAAAGACATGTCATGTACAAAATAATCACCGCCTCTAGTCCGCAATTACAGTAGGTTGGTATAATGTTGTTGTGGCTTAGATAGTCATCAGAGAGCTCAAGAAAGGAAAGAAAATTAGCCTGGGTCGCTGTCACAGTATACGGAGAACAGTAATCCGTATCGATCATGTCATTTTACATGATTACAAAATAACGCTAAAGGCTGTGAATGTTGTTTACTTTTCGTACAACGTACATCGAGTCTGTAGTTTCGAACGTATCAGCGCACATTGTTTACATCTAGATTATGAGATTTTTCGTCTATTGTCTAGCACAAGCGTGTTTCCCATCCCTTGAGACTTTATTAGAATGGTTGTGTCGAAGAGATTATTACACGTAGCGTTGATATGTAATGCGTATTCAGCTGACACAAGTCACAATGTACACATGTATAAAACATTGCTAGGAATATTATATCAGATAGTTTTTTTTCCTTTTTTTTTGAAATAGGGAAGTCATCAAATAACTTCTCCCGCTCTGGATGGAGCAGGAAGGCATGTCAGACTTTTACTGACTAAAACCCACCAGTGTTCCTTCAGCTGCCTGTGTGCCAGGGGCCACGGTATCTCTTTCGAACAACCCGCATCCCTAGCAGGCATCTGCCCTTGCGGACCCCACCAGTTGATGCTGACATCTCTTTGAGGCGCGCGTGGAATACAACGCATTGTCGTCTCGGGCTTCGTCCTTACCGGACAGCGAGATACCCATACTCACCATCCGCAAGCTCGCGCCTACGGTGGCCGGGAATCAGCCTGGGATTCCCGACGCCCAGGGCGTCTCCTGCGGCGACTATAGGGCTGTGAGGGCGCATATATACTCTGTAGTATTTTAAAAAAATAGTTATTCTTACTTAAAAACAGTTTTTTTTCTATATGTCTTTCTGGCTTCTTCCACAGGCTGTTAGAACTCACCAGGCTAGGACGGTAACTGGTAATGTCACAAAAATCACTCTTGTAAGTAAAATTGATTGCGAAACGATCTCATCAATACGATGCATAATAATAGGTACCTAATATCGTTCCTTTTGGTAAGATTTATCAAGGCCTTTTAACATTAGCCCTTTAAAACTATTGGGATATTTCATGAGTTATTAATATGATTGCTCAATAAAGGGGATGTTCATGTATTGTATTGAATTAATTGTTGATAATGATTGTGATATCATTAAAACATTATTAAATTAAAATGAATATACTGTAAAACAATTTCCTGCGGTTGCTCCACATGTACAGTCAAGGGCAAAAATATGTACTTATCTGTGCATTAAGTAAAAGCCCTTTCTGTTGATATTGTCTGATGTTAAATAAGTAATTTATGTCACAACACAAACTGTTATGATGAGAATACTATTGAATTTGGATAAACTAAAACAAAACAAAACTTTTTAACAAAAATTATACCGACGAAAAGAGAAACTAGTAAGCAAAAAATAAACCGTTTGATCTAACTAAGCTCCAAAATTTATGTAAAGAATTTTCTAAATCGGAATACTCAGTAAAAGTCATACAAAAAAAAATATAGAGTCAAATTAAATTAGCTCGCAATACTTTACCCACGTGTTGGGTATCCATATCGAAAACGAATGGTATAAATGAAAAACAAAAAATGTTCTTTATCATCATTCAGTTTTTGTTCAAAATTAAAAAAAAATCGTCTTTGGAAATTCGTAAAAAATATATCTATATTCCACGAAAATACACAACTAGCTGATCGATTACGGGCATTGACTTTTGGCCATAGCATGATATTTTTTTTGTTCCATTCGTTTTCGATTTCGATACCCAACACGTGGGCAAAGTATTGCCAACTAATTTAATTTGAGCCTGTATGTACGAGTCGACTTGAGAACCTCATTCTTTTTTTTTCGTCGGCTAAAAACGCATTTACTTCAGGTTACAGACGAACCTATTAAAAATATTGACATACTTAAAGACAGTTGATAATTTTCCATTGCGCAGTATCATAAAACGAGTCAACAAGAAGATGCAGGAAGCGGAAAGATTCAATAATGTTAAATTCGATAATGGTTTTTTTTTATTCTCAAATATCGGTTTTAATTCTTAATAAGGCCATTTGTTGGTTTCTGGTCATTCATTTAGTGGAAGTAAAAGGGACTTTAATTAAATCATACTAAATTGCGCAAAAATAAAGTACATGATAAGTACGATTGGTTTTTCCCAATCATACTTATTATGTCGTTTATTTCCTTTCTTATGTCCTTTTAGTTTTTATGGTAAAGAAAAATGTAACTTGCTCAAAATTGAATTTGTAAATAACGACCTTGATTGATGACATTTGCATGATTTATTTATGAAGGGCATAATAGGTATGCATTGAGAAGAATACTAGATGTCTTACACAAGCGAAGTCAGTCAGTGGGTTATAGTGTTTATATTTTTATAGCCAGAATCACGCAAGCGCAACAGCCTTGTTATAAAATTATGATCTCTGATAAAATGTCGGCCTACTGCCAAATAGTTTTCTTAATTACGTAAATATTATAAAGTTTGGACTTGTCATGTTTTGAATGACACTTTTGTTCCTTATGAGGTTCGTAATTAAGGTAATTTGATTAATTAGCATGATAATCCCTTGCGGTCATTGAACAAACGATTGTGCAAACAAATACTGCTTAAGATAACGTTACTATGAAAATAAATTAATATAACGAATTTAGAAATCTCTTATTTGCCGCAGAGACAAGTAGTAACAAATAACAAATTTGTAACTTTATCTTGACTAAAGACTTGGAGCTTAATCGTCATGTAGTCAATTTCTATGTCAGGAGGTCAGAGGTCAGAGTAGAAAAATAATAGATCATATACAGGTCATAAATATTTTAATAAATTAAATTTATAATCGTATTTGGTTTCAGCAGGTCGACGTAAATAATGTTATCCACTATATGAATTTATTTAATAGTGGTGGTACTCAGGCGCAGGGTGGATGGATGGAGCTGAGGTATGCACAACGGCTTGGAATCTATAGGTAAACAAAAATATTAGTTATCGGATTAATTTAACAATCTTAAAAATTCCATCTAAAACTTCATATCGCACATAAACTTTTCTGTTGTCAAAAAGGTAGGATGATGTTTGAATAACACGTTCATCTATTTCTTCGAGATTGGTCACGATGGTTTCCATGGAGCATTCATGATATAGAGAAGTGATTAAAATATGTATATAGGAAATACATACTACTATCACCTCAGATATCAAGAGATTACTGGAGTAAGGAAGTTTAACAGCTAGGTGAGGTGTACTATGTGACTTTCCTAACTAAAATCTTTGACTTACCCATTGTGGTCATCAGCGGTGTACTCGACCTTGCGCACGGAACCATCAGGCTGCACCAGGGAGTAGTATCCGTGCACGGCGTCACCGTCGCGGCTCTCGTGCTGGGACTTGTGGTCACCGGTGTGAGGGTCCGACACGGAGTACTCGAAATCGTATTGGGGATGAGCCTGGAATAAGTAACATGGAAAAATATACACTAACTGTTGGACTGTTGTGAATGACTTATCTCAGTTGTATCAACATAAAAATACTCATGCCATTCTTTTTATTATAACTAAAAAGAATTACTTATAAATAATTATGTAAGTAAGTATGCGCGAAATCAAAGAATCATGTTTGTAATGTATCTGAATTTTAATTATCTGAGACGTTGCTGATTTCATCAAATACCTATAGACTAGGTCATTTCGTGTAACGACACCATAGCAAGATTTATGCTTTCAATCAGACACGGATGTCGGACTTTTTAATTGATTTAATTGATTAAGTCTCCTAGAAAAAGCTACCCTTATAAACATTATCAACCTGCTGAGCCCCACAGAGATTATTCATAATTTAGTAAATAATATAGATCGTGTGGATACCGCACTTTTGTACAAGTATACTAACCCCTTAGAATATTAGACTATATTGTTGTTGTTAGTTATATTAACTTACATGTTCATCGTGGCCTTCGTCGTTGTGTCCAGCATACGCCACCGGAGCCGCGTAGGGAAGGGGTACGGCATAAGGCGCAGCGTAGGCGCCGTCATATGGCGCAGCGTATCCACCTTCATAGGAAGCGGCGTATGGCGCTGCGTAGCCGGCTTCATAAGGAACGGCGTATGGCGTCGCATAGGGAGCGTCGTAGTGACCACCATCGTGTCGCACGATGCTTTGGGAAGATACGGCGTGCCCATGCGCATAGGCCGACGCCAGCATCGCACCGAAAGCTACCAGCTGGAGACACAAGAAGAGACATTTTTAATTTAGACACTTCAATCTGGGATACCGTTGTTCCATAATTTTCGTAGATGACACTTGATAACCTAGCAACTTTTCACTCCACTTTCAGAATACACTTGTTTTACCGTTTCAAATCACATGCTCTGAATTTTAATTCAGGAAATTGATTTCACAGATTATATAATTTTTCACTTACTTTGCTGAACATTTTGTTGTTGTTTAGATCAAAGTCAATCAATGATTGATGACAAATTGCTGCTGACCGTGGGTTTTTATATGAGTTAAAACGGAATAAGAACAAGTGGGGCTGACCACACCGCATGCGGACCTCGCGACAATGACAATAGTTGAGGTCGTCTTAAAAAAACGATTATAGAATTGCAATATATGTCATGGTATCGATAACGGCGTGGCCATGTCATGCCGTTTAAATGTGCATGTTTTGTTCAGCTAAACAAAAAATATCGTACGCATGAACGAAATTTTCAAGAGCGTGGGCCTATGTTATGAATGCAAGAGTGACAAGTGTTTTTGGCGGATGTAGAACATTTGTCTTCTGTATAGTTACTGCAGTCAGAGGTCAGACTTTGGTGGGTTCGCAAATGTGAAATTCATATGTTTGTAATAATTATATGGCCGCTAGCTTTTGCCTGCAGCTTCACCTGCGTGGAGGGCGGAAATTACGGGAACGTAATACCTGGATAAAAAGTCCAGGCTATAAACTATCTGTGTCCCAAATCTCATCCAAATTTGTTCTGCCGTTTTAGCGGGATTAAGTTACTCAATCACGTCAAATAGTTAAGTAAGGTAATAGGTAAGTAATAGTTACAAGATCATACACTGCCACAGTTGTAAACCTATATTCTGGCAAATAAATGTTTTTTTTTTAAACATCCAAACATATCTACTAAATAGTAGGAAGTATGATCATCATCTTCTGTCCCCAATTTACCTATTGGAATCTCTCTCTTTCAGACGTGTTTAATTTTATTATTTCTACTGAAATATGTTTTACCAGTAACTCTGCTTTGAATGACAATGATTGTATACAATATTTTATAAAAATATATAAAAATGTATCTAATAAGTTGTACATTGAATAATTAATCGCTAAAAACAATTATCTTAATAACCAAGATGCTAATCGAAAGGCGAGAATCAGTGTTAAAGAGATCGATGCTTCGTTTAGAAGCTGAATTGAAAATTGAATTATTCTGAGGTTTTGTGAACAGCTCCACTTAGTGGACAGTATTCATTACTAGCTATATGCCCCTTCCTAAGTACGGGTTAGATCTACCGTTGTGGCGACATACCAGGACGTCGAGAATTCTGTGCTATATCTAAGTTGTTATAAATGTGTTGTTAATTTAGGGTTGTAACATAGGGCCGTGGAGTCCGAATGCTCATCGATTATTTCGGGACATCGTCAAGTGGTTGGTCGACTCTTCTTGTGACTAGAGGGCTGGCTTATGTTTCGGCCAAAAAAACAGCATTGCCATCTAACGGCTTGGCTTTTCCCACTGACAGCGATGCGGGTTGAAGAAGAATGTTTTTCACTGCTTTGTAGTTCAACGTGAGCAAGGCCGTACCGCGAGGTGCTACGTGATCTTAGTCTGAATGAATGGAAAAAATACCCGAACCGATTATACCGTTCAGTGCAATGTTGACAAAAACTGTCGATATTTATCATTCCGTACTATTATAATGCTGATTATAATATTTTTTGTTGATTCTCTCAGGTTAGTAAGTTTAAGGCTGTTTTGGTACAGGAACAGTCACCGAAGCTAAATAGCGTTGTTAATTGTTTTATTTTATTGTTAGTTATTTAAACTTTGTCAATAATATATAATACTTGGTTGTATAACACTTGTCTGCAATATTACTAAGCGGTGCGCAACTGTGTATGGAGATGCACTATATTCAGCTTTCTAGGGTCCCGTACCTCAAAAGGAAAACGGTATCCTTATAGGATCACTTCATTATCCGTCCATCTGTCTGTCTGTCAAGACCAGTTTTCTCAGGAATGCGTGGAGGGATCAAGTTTAAATTAATATAGGTACCTATGCGACAGATTTTGATGCTAGCAAATAAATCAAAACCTATCCCGACGACCGGTAATCATGAAATTCGGCAAGAAGCAAGGTATAGGAAAATATACAAGCACAAGTAGGAACAGGAAAATGACCGAAAATGGTTAATTTGTAGTATCATAATTTTATGTTATGCGATTTCAACGTAACATATGCAGTAGGAGAATGGACTGTGACGTATATCGATGTATGGGAGAACATTTGTTCAGCTACAAAGTTAAGTTTGTTCTTGGGGTAAATTCGTCCTATCTATGGAATCCTTAATTTTTCAATAGGTCATTGTTTTGATATGTTTTTGAAGTTACACACTTAACTAAAACTACTCTTACAATCAATGCCCTCATCCCAAATATATGCCTAATTCCCATTAACTGGACAAGCTTATAACAATTCCTTGCTCATGCTTTATGATTCTCAACTGTGGCATTACTAGCCCTTTTAGGAGTTGCTTGTACTTCTTAAATAAGCTGCCTTGTAGCTGAAAACTTAGCAACAATACAAATCAAATGTAAAAATGCTGTAAATTCACAGACAGGCATTTATCATAGTATTATGTTGTATTCAATACATAATTCAAATTGCAACCTACAATTTAAACTGAATAATACTATTATGTTCATACTCGTACAAGGAACTAGAGGCAGACATGTCTGAAATTCTTGTGTTCAAAATTCTTACATAACTTATAGCCACTCTATTGTAGTTAAACTAAATCTGGAATTATTACATACGAGCTTAGCTATGAACCATTTACATTGATTTATGAGAGTTATTGCAATTATTTAGAGGCCTTATAGTTTCGGAGAGGCTCGTGGCTAAATAATAACAGCCGCACGGGTTGATCGAAGGTTAAGCTACACTTGCCGCTGTCGTTTCGTTGGTGGTTTTTTTTTTGAGTGTGGGAGTACATCAAATATCTTCTACCGCTCTGGATGGAGCAGGAGGGCGTGTCAGACTTTTACTGATTAAAACCCACCCGTGTTCCCTCAGTTGCCTGTGTGCCAGGGGCCGCGGTATCTCTTTCGAACAACCCACACCCCTGGCAGGTATCGACCCTTGCGGGCCCCACCAGTTGGTGCTGACATTACCTTGAGGCGCGCATGGGACACAACGCGCCGTCGACCCGGGCTTGGTCCTTACCGGACAGCGAGCTACCTATTACTCGCCGTCCGCAAGCCGACCATTCGTTAGATATCAAGACCCCATCGTCCCTTGCAAGGCACGTCAAGCTGTAGGTTCCGGCTGTCATTCGTAGATCTTTGACAGTCATTACGGGTAATCAGAAGCCCGAAACTCTGACAAACAATCTTACCACGGTGTATTATCGTGTTACCCAGTTACTGGGTTGTGAAGGTCAGAAAGGTAGTCGCTCGATGTAAAATACTGGTATTTCGCTGCATTCGGTGAGACTGGAAGCCGATTCGAAAATGGTTGAGAAAAGGTTATGCATGACATTACCTATATATTTCCGGAATAGTGGATTGGAAAATACGTAATCTGTAAATAATAAAGTCATAAAACACTATATAAAATACCTATTTGAGTGAGAGTAGTATCCGCCTTAGGCAATAGACTTCATTGCGTCTTATTTTAGCATTGCATTTTAGCATTACCGAATAATAAAGCCGTCACAATGTGACTTTATCTGCTTGTAAATTTAATATTTGAGTTTATGATTTACAACTCAAAAGGATTAAAATATCCAGGTGAATGCTATGAAAACCCTAATTCAAGTAGGTATCTATTTGTGCTTTCAAGCAGAAATCATGACATTTTGTTCTAAACTTTGCTAACATGACTATATTTTTTTTTGTTTATTATTGTGTAAGTAGGTACACAGTCAGCATGGTATATGGTTATGGCAGTGGTTATTTATTTGGTCAGCTTAAGCGTAGTTTAAGCAATCTAATAATATACAATTAAATGTGGAATTTATGACGTGACAGTAATATTTATTGCCATAATAAAATTATACAACTTTATTAGGAGTCACCAGGAGTCACCGACCCATGGCACAGTTTGTCAAATAAATATCAAATTTCCTTTTACGTAACATTGGCCCATATCACTACGCAAATAACGCATTTGTTTTTTCATTACGTAGCGGTGAACGTCAAATTCCTTAAGTTCATTATTAAATGAATTTGGTAGCTGCCTGACTATAGTGGGATGGGATATACCCTATTCAATATTGCTGTATAGTTACTCACAGTACTTATGGTATTATCAATTTATTCACATTTCATACACAATACGTACATACGCATAAATAATTACAAAACTGTTATAATTACAAACATTCACACAAAAATCTGTTGATCACTCAGTAATGATAGTAAGAGTGTCCGTAGACGGGGGCGGGGTGCACGGAGGGGGCAGAGTTGTGCACCACAGCGTTGAAGCTGAAAAATAACAACAAGAACATTAATTAAATTAATTACAGGAGGATTCAAACTCAAAGCATTTATTTCAATGAAACCATTTAACGGCACTTTTGAATTGTCAAAAATTCGATCAGTTGGAAAGTTGAAGCTAGTTGCCCATTCTAAAACGTAGATTTCTATGGAGAAGAACGGGCAAGAAACTCCACGGACACTCTTTTAAATCAAGTTGGATATTACACAATCTTGGGAACATTATTCTTGTTGCTTCTGTATGCGAGAAAAATATAAAAACAAAACAAAATTTACAATTCTAAATATAAGGTTAAAAATAAGCCCTGGAGTTAGGAGATGACCAGTCTCAACTGACAGCGCCCGTTCACGAACATGACGCGTGGATCAGCTCCATCCAGCTCAACCATTTTGTAGGGAACCGAATGATCCAACACTCGCGCCACCATCGGTGAGACATTTATGTGAGCATGACATACTCTCAACTGCCATGCTTTTTCAAGCCAACGTACTTCAAGACAACACAATAAATGGATGCATGGTACTCACATTTACAAAATAAAAAAAAGTGCTTCTAAATTATACAAAACTATAGTTTGCAATGTATTTAAGATAAATAAAATTTGATTTCCTAAAAGAAAGAAAAACATTTAATATATATTGAAGTATTCAATAAATAACATTTGGTTCAGTAAAAATAAAGATATATTGTGTCACAAAAATTATAATAATAGGAACAAAAATGTTCGTAATGTCATAAAAAAATTAAAAGGCAAGCATCTCTTCCAAATATTAAAATTTTAACTAGTAAGCCCAGGTGGCTGTCGAGCAGAACCAGCATTAAGCCAAATCTACGATATAATCATCTAACTTATAATATGCTTGTCGACATAGTGTGCGTTTAATGCATGATTTAAATTTATTTTCATTATGTTCAAAAATATCGACTGGTATTTTATTATAACATTTTACACTATACCCCATAAAAGAAGTGTGTACTTTAGACAATCTGAAACGTGGTTGATCTAATTTGTTCCTATTTCTAGTGTTGAAATTGTGCCTGTCACTTAATCTTACTAAAAAGATGTAGATTTTTCCGAACATACATAATGTTTTCATAGATATACTGACAAGTTATATCTATGAAACCGTTATGATGTTAATTGTTTTGAACAGTTGCCTTAGAGATTCGCGTCTGCGGAGTTTGTAGATGGCTCTGACAGCAGCCTTCTTTTGCAGAATAAAGGTCGACTCAATATCCGCAGCCCGATTACATACAATACAAGAAGGATATTATGTATAAGATAACGTACCCGTGGTGGTCATCAGCGGTGTACTCGACCTTGCGCACGGAGCCATCAGGCTGCACCAGGGAGTAGTATCCGTGCACGGCGTCACCGTCGCGGCTCTCGTGCTGGGACTTGTGGTCACCGGTGTGAGGGTCAGACACGGAGTACGCGAAGTCATATTTAGGGTGAGCCTGCAGTATAACATCATTAAAAACACACTATTAACAGATAATGTTGGAAAACATAATGTCAATAACAGTGTTACTTACGTATGTGTCGTGGCCGTCATAGTGGTCTACGGGAGCGGCGTAATACGCTACGGGAGCGCCGTAGTGCAGGGGCACAACTTGGGCCTCATCGTGACGCACGATGCTCTGGGAGGACACGGCGTGACCGTGACCGTAGAGACTAGCGTTGACTGCGGCCAACAGAGCGCCGAAAGCTACGATCTGAAAGTAAAATATACTTAAAAGGTGCACAATTTACTATATACTAATTTGCACACGATCAAGTTAGGTCTTAAACTGATTAATAAATATGGTCCCAAAAATCAACCATAGTTAATACTATGGTTGATTTGGGAGGGATTTATACATTTATTTTTATTTTTTTTTATTTTTTATTTCTTTGTTTTCGGAAGGCTAATAACATTGTAATTACATTATATAACTAAATTGCTAATTACAAGCCCCACAGATAAATTATGCGATGTTAAAATTCAAAGAAATCATTGTTTTATTTTATTAATAGTTTTCTCATGTGACTGTTTCTAAATTTTCGCTTTTCCTATGCTGATAAAATTTTTGTTTTTCCTAATTATGATAATATTTGTGTTAAGATCGATTTTCCGTTTAGAAAACATTGATTTATTTAATTGATAGAGTTTTTTAAGTAAATCAATGTTTCTTTGACATTTCAAGAAACCGACTTTTAAAATAAATACTCACTTTGCTGAACATTTTGGTTGTATTGTCTGTTACAATCAAGTGTTGATTGATGTCAATGGACTCGCAATTTGGTTTTATAGATCAAGTTACTGAGTTGTCGAGCGCGGTGGGGCGGAGCATGCGTGCACGCACTTGACTTGTAACTTTGACATGTATCAAGGTCGCAGTTTCGATAACACAGTAACGACAGAATTCCATTAAAAAAACAATTAATTAAAATTAAAAAAAATAACAACTTGCGTGAGTACTGTTAATATTTTTTTGTTATATTTTTAATTTCTAGAATGCCTACTTTGTTTTTAAATCGGTCTTTTAGTTTGTTGATTTCAAAGTGATGTGTACGGAAATGCTTAAGAAGGCTGAAATAAAAGTACGAGCAGTTTGCATGCAGACGTTTTAGTTGGGGTTTTAAGCTTAAAATTACAACACATTAAAAATCAAATTGTTTCTCTTTGACGTATGAACATTTCCAATGTTTTCAAAATTACAAAGGTAAGGAAGATGATTACTGAAGATGATTATGTTGTGAAACATGCAGAGAGCTTGCGATATGGAAAGTTAATCATGCTTTCCAACAAGAAGCTTTGGCCAGTGATGACCAACATGCTGGATCAAGTCGATAAGGAAGTAATCAAGTAAAGGAGGATGACGAAGAATAAATTGATACAAAATAAATAAAACTTGTTTGATTGGTTGACCTTTCCTTTACTTTAACAACTAGGTAGGCAGTTTTTTAATCCTATTAGTTAGATTTATCTTACTAAAAGGAATCTGTACATGTCTATGCATTGATATTAGATATTAATAATAACAATGCAGACTTGTAGAGATAAATATTAGGCTGTGCCTTTGTTCGTTTGTTTTTGCTCAATTTGGCGGGGGCACTGGGGTGCCCCCAGATTATTATTTACATATTCCTACCTTTTACAATATTCACAAGTCAAGGTCAAGGCATGCTGATCTATCTAAGAGAGGGTAATACTAATGCGTACCCTTACTCTTTAGACCTAACCCTAGCCCTTTAACTTCCTTTAAATTGAATAATATGTACTATTTTACATAACGTTAGAAGTGACATAAAAATATAACCTACAAAAGTTCAACACTGAATATCTATTAATCTCCGCCTTCTCTAACAAAAATCTTGCACAAGCTAGCTCAGAAAATGACGCTGATTAAAAAAAGGTAAGTATTTTTCATATAAAGACGTAGACATTTAATTTCAAATAAAACAATGTATGGGAAGCTGCCATTGTTCTTTCATTTATTTTGGAACTACAAAACCTTCCTTTTCGCTATTTCTATACTCATGTGTTTATATTTCGCGACGGTACCTACTCTGTGGTGGGAGTTAGATCAAAACTTATAGCTCCCATATCGAGGAAAAATCTAAAGTAGCGAATCCAGAAAAATCCTTACAAAAAAAAAACTTTCAACAAGTTTTTGGTTACTGCAGTAATCCATGGCCAGGCTACCATTTCTAGACGGAATGGTGGATATTATGTTTTTGATATTTAAACCTACAAATATTCCTATGTATAAAGCCTACAGCCCCTCCCCCCCCCCTCCTTAATTTTGGGTTCGCTAACACAAGGAAACCTTTCTTTTTAAAAAACTTAAAATCTGGACCATGTTTATTCATAGCTTTTACTACGAAGACAATATCATCTGGTTACTTTAAAGTGAACTTGAAAATGTTTTATTTTAGTGAGACAATAGTAATAGTCACTTATGTACATTAAATTTAGGTTAACGCCATATGCCATTGAGCATTGGTGGCCCAATGGTAACCGCTGCGACTTACGAGTTGTCGTAAGTTCTAACCCAGACAGGCTTAACTCATCATCATCATCATCATTTCAGCCGAAAGACGTCCACTGCTGGACATAGGCCTCCCCCAAGGTCCTCTACTTCAACCGGTTCTACGTTTGTCGCATCCAGCGGATTTCTGCGGCCAGGCTGACAGGATTTACTATGCGCACATAATTTCATCATCACTGCTCTCACAACAGTGAAGTAAAACATCGTGAAGAAACATCCAAGAACCAAAAATGTTAAGACATGTGATATCCAAAAACCCCGCACTGGGCCCGCGTGGTGGATTACCACACACTCACAGAGAGGAGCCCTGTATCCTAGCTGTGCGAATATTATAGGAGGGTTATGCATATTGCACCAGAAGGCATTCCATTCCATTTCCACCATTAGATGCCAAGTGGATAATTAACGTTCCCAGAGATGAATGCGCTCCTGCATTTGTTTTCATTTTACAAAGAAATTGTGAAACGGAAATAAATAATTAAACTTACTTACCTTGCTGGTATTTACTATCGTCAAAAGTCCAGACAATTTGTAATAGAGAAAGTTCTCGCTATAAATTTATTATTAAATTGAAGTATTTTATTGAAGTGAGTAGGCGCCTTACCGGTATCAGCATGGGAGACAAATTCATAATGAATGAAACTGTAACCGACATGATAGTTTATTTCCTCGTTGAAGGAGTTATGGTTTGTAATTGAAGTTTGAATCAATTGTTTTCCTGGCGGGCTATTTATTTATTGGCTTTATTATGTTAGTTTTAGATCGCAGTTTGCCAATGCGTAGAACTTGTTATTACTATAGCTGCAATGTTAGTTTTTCAATTATAAAAAACTTTAAAACATAAATAGAGATCTTTATTACCGTTTAAAAATCTTTAAAAGCTTTCGATTTACGTTCCGCCACCGACAATCGATCAGTTATCCAAGATGTCAAAACTATGCAGGATCTGGTCTAGACCTAGTAAGGTGGTAAACAAGTTATAGTTTTACACCAAAAAAAGACCAAATTGTCATTTACTGAGCAGTTCGACTTGCCCAGAATTTTTTGTATACTTGCGTTCAGCCTACGGTGACAGAGCTTTTTGAAAGCTATGTAGGCAATTTTCATGACTGTTTCGTAAAAGCCATTTATTTTAATTTAGAATACGTTCCGCAGCTCGGTGTGCCTTTTCGCATAGGCCTCCTCCAACTGTCTCCTGCAACATTATTGTGCTCTGTCCGCTGTCCTGTCCTGTGTTAGACAAGTACGTTTTACCTAAGGCATATTTGTGAGGGCTGTACAGCTTTTGTTAGCCTCATAGAGATTTATTTTAAATTAACCTATACGTAATAATGAAGTTGTATCAGTAATAAGTTTATTATGATTTCTGTTTTCTTAAAGATACTTATGGGGTCATAGATATTAATCAGGTATATAACAAAATATGTATTGTGGTATATCACATTTTATTTGAAATCGCATTCACTCTCATTTGGTATGTATAAAACAATAAATAGGCACAATACAATCAGTCATCAATGATCACTCAGTAATGATGGTAAGCGTGTCCGTGGGCTGGGGCGGGGTGCACTGAGGGGGCGGAGTTGTGTACCACAGCGTTGAAACTGAAAGTAAAGAGAATCATTTATATTAGCACAATGTTGACAAAGTAACTTGAGTGGGTTCGACATCCACACTTCAAAATAATAGTCCTATGAAACTTACCCGTTGTGGGCATCAGCGGTGTACTCAACCTTGCGGATGGAGCCATCAGGCTGAGCCAAGGAGTAGTATCCGTGAACAGAGTCACCATCGCGGCTCTCGTGCTGGGACTTGTGGTCACCGGTGTGAGGGTCAGCCACGGAGTATGCGAAGTCGTATTTGGGGTGAGCCTAAAATAATAATCAAGTTAGATTATATAATTCTCTTCAATTAGTTCTAATTATGGTGCAGGCGCCATGAATGGATGACTTACGTAAGTGTCGTGGCCGTCATAGTGAGCTGCAGGAGCGGCATAGTGAGCCACGGGAGCGGCGTAGTGAGCCACAGGAGCAGCGGCGTAGTGTGCTACGGGAGCGGCGTAGTGCGCCACGGGAGCAGCGTAGTGCAGGGGTTCGTCGTGACGGATGATGCTCTGGGAAGACACGGCGTGTCCATGGCCCAGGTAGCCAGCGTTGGCAGCGGCCAACAGCGCGCTCAAAGTTACGATCTGTAAGTAACACTTTCAACTTTAGTCACTAGTCCAATTAAAAACCAGATAAGGTTGGTAACTTAATTTTTTCTTGGATACACTCACTTTGCTGAACATTTTGCTGTTTGATTTACAACGGTCAATTGTTGTATGATATCAAAGTAATTGTTGTGTGGTTTTATATATGAAAACACAAAGCCGCATGCGCTAGCGCGGTGGGGCGGAGAAATGTGTGCACTTGACTTTGAATGCTTTGACAAAGCTCAAGGTCACAGTTACGATTTAAAAATATTGCTGTGTGAATTGGTTGTTACGTGCAATATTAGAATTTGTAACAGTTTGTTGGTTTTTTCTGTAGCGATTTAGGTAAAGACATTTACAGTACTTTACAGTTAGGTGGGTATAAGTTTTTGTATGGATGGGAAGGATTGATTTAGCAACGTACGTTTCACATCGTAATGAGTGGCGTTCATTTTTTGAAGAGTGCTATACAGGGTGGCAGGGATATCAACGCGAAAACTGAAACCATGAATTTAGAAACTGATTCTAGACACCTGAGTATAGGAATTTTATTCTACGGTTCATAATCAAGTACGTGCGTTCATGTTCCTGTCAACCTGTATAATCTACTTTAGATAGGTATTACGAGTTACGTAATTTTCTTCTGAATTACAATCCATTATCATATTAAAGAAGTGTCGTGATGCTGTGTGAACATTATTCACACACTCACACACACACACGGGTTAATATTGGTTAAAAGCTCAGACTACTACGTAGTTAGAGAAGCGTTGTGGTAATGTTTTGTGTGGTTAAAATATTTAAGTTGTTGCATGATTTTTTATTGACAATTTATGTAGATTTTTACCTTATCTTTTTAAATATCAGACGCATTATTACACGTATTTGTAAACCTTTTTTTTTCTCTCCCCGTTCGGTTTCAAATCTTCATCCCAAATTCATTATTCTCTATTCGACAAAAAAATATGCTCTAGCTATTACTTTACCGTACCCATGGTTGCCTGATTTATTTATTTAATAAACTTCATAATGATGATGTTACAGTTAGTGTTACATGTGTCAAAAAATATCTATGTGTGGATTATAGCACTAATAGAACCATTATTTGGAAGTTTGCTTTGTTGGTTTATCCATACGTAACCATTACTTAGAATGTCTGTTTTAAATAACTGATTGATAGTATTAAATTGGTTGGGCTGAACAGTGTAAATCATCCGCCATGCTTCTACAAAAAATATTTAATGGTAAGTGAAGCTATGTAAAAATAGAAGCCGTTTATAACTAAATACCTAACTTTAGTATAGAAATACATTAATCATGGATCTAAATAAATAGTGTAAAATTTTAATACCTCGTGAATAGTAACGGTAAAAAGGCAAATGTATCCAAATGACTTATAACTTTAGACAACAATTCCGTGTTGATTAAAACTTCACTAAGGTTTAAATGATCTAGCGGTCACATAGACCATTCCTTGTTTTTTATGACGTGCATGTGACATTCAACCTTATGGTAGTAACTTGCTTTTGTCCACGGCTGCTTTTATTGCGTAAAAAAGTAGCCTATGTCCTTCTCCATATGTCAGGCTATATTTCTGCCAAATTTCATGACGATCGGTTCAGCGGATTAGGCGTGAAAACGTAACAGACAGACAGAGAGAGTTACTTTCGCATTTATAATATAAAGTAAGGATTGCTAAAGCATTTACGAAGTCAACTATACGAATTCATATTAAATGTATTCTATTCTGACGAATTTTACGCTTAGCTAGTACACAGTTTAAAATGCGGAATAATTGCTTCTTTCAAAACTAATTAACTAACAGAACTGATATGTTGAACGTCTGCGATGTAATCTATGAATATGGTAGGTTGCTAAAATTATTTACTTAATCGTTTAGTCAGATTAAATACGAAGCTTGCTAAAATCTCAAGCTTTGCTTGTTGCTGAAAGAAGGAGCAGCTGGAAAAACATGAATGCGGAGAAAATTTGAAAACCATGATCTGGTCGCTACCTTCCAGAATTGGATAAACGATGCACAGGGGAGGGTCATTGTATAAACTAGTTGAGTTGTTTACAGAATCAATCAAATCTAATTTAGTTTTTGTTCATTTCATTCTCGTCCATCTATCTGTGCATTGTATATTTTAAAGTCGCTTCTCGTGTCTGGCTCCACAACGGATTATGCTGCAAAATACATTAATGCATAATATATTAATATTTAATGAGAATATAGTACAGAAAGCAAGGAAATCTCAATGTTGTCACATATAGTCACTTGAGTAGATTGTACTCGTGCGAAGCATGGCTGGGTCGCTAGTTTGTCATAATATCCACTTTGCGGTAAAGGAAATTTATTAATTTATTTATCGGTTTGTGCACAATTTGTTAGATACTGCTGACATAACATTATATTTACTAAATAAATAATAATATGTTTCTGTTAGTGTCGTTTATATTATACTTAGGAATCGCATATTACAAATAATTATATACAAAATAATAAATAGGCACAATACAATCAGCTGAACATACATACTTAAAAAAAATCTAATTGTTAATCTCTTCCATTTAGTAGTCGAATAAAAAGCCTTTTGTGCCCTAGAACTACGTAAAGTTCTGTATGGAGAGCTCGATTCGCCCCAGCCTTTCTCCCTCTGACCTACTTACACTTAACCTAACAAAGCCTATTAAAGGTTTCTTAAAAGCGTCATATTGTACTTTACTATTAAACGAAACTGATAGATAAGGTGCGCCTTATTTTTAATTTGTATCAGTATGGGCAATATATCGATTGTATTTTCATCAGGATACTTATGGGATTATTTGGAAAACTGTCTTTTCAGGAATATAAAAACCAAGTTTAGTTGTTTATCACATTTTATTTAGAAATCGCATTCACTTTCATTTGGTATGTATAAAACAATAAATAGGCACACTACAATCAGTCATCGATGATCCCTCAGTAATGATGGTAAGCGTGTCCGTGGATGGGGGCGGGGTGCACTGAGGGGGCGGAGTTGTGTACCACAGCGTTGAAACTGAAAGTAAAGGATATCGTATAAATATTCGCATAATGTTGACAAAGTAACTTGAGTGGGTTAAATAATAGTCCTTTGAAACTTACCCATTGTGGGCATCAGCGGTGTACTCAACCTTGCGGATGGAGCCATCAGGTTGAGCCAGGGAGTAGTATCCGTGAACAGAGTCACCATCGCGGCTCTCGTGCTGGGACTTGTGGTCTCCGGTGTGAGGGTCAGCTACGGAGTATGCGAAGTCGTATTTGGGGTGAGCCTGAAAGAATGACCGAATTAGTTAAAACTTTCCTCAATTAATTATAATCATGGTGTAGTCACCATGAGCAGATGACTTACGTAAGTGTCGTGGCCGTCGTAGTGAGCTGCAGGAGCGGCATAGTGAGCCACGGGGGCGGCGTTGTGAGCTACGGGGGCAGCAGCGTAGTGTGCTACGGGAGCGGCGTAGTGCGCTACGGGAGCAGCGTAGTGCAAGGGTTCGTCGTGACGGATGATGCTCTGGGAGGACACCGCGTGTCCATGGCCCAGGTAACCAGCGTTGGCAGCAGCCAACAGCGCGCTCAAAGCTACTATCTGAAAATCACACAGAAAACTTTTTGTAACTTTTTAACATGTTGTTTCTTGTATGAAGAAGGAGGTTTGAAAACTATTTATTATCGGCAACTAAAATCCTTCTAGGATATTGGACTCACTTTGCTGAACATTTTTGGTGTTTGATTTACAACGGTCAACTATTGTGTGATATCAATGTAATTGTTGTATGGTTTTATATATAAAATACAAAGCCGCGGTGGGGCGGAGAAATGTGTGCACTTGACTTTGACAAGGCTCAAGGTCGCAGTTACAATATCAAAAGGATTGTTGCAAGAATTAGTTACGTGAAATATTACAATTAGTGAAAATATAGTACACAAGGACATTTACGTTATTAAAAACCGGAAAAAAGTGTTGTCGCTATTTCCATGGCTATATAAAGACATTTTACGTTTTTGTGTGGACGCATGTATTCAGCAAACAGGTGCCGATTATTTTTCACAAAATTCCATCTGTTCCAGTCTGATATTCCGAGAAACATAATTTCCTGATCGATTACAATTCACTAAAATCCGTGATGCCGCTTCGCATGGGTTAAGTTCAGACTAGTAGTCTCGGAGGAGGAGGAGGAGGATTATGTTATTCGAGGTCAAGAGCATACCCATTTAGTAATAATAAAAAAAATCTAATTATGTATGTTACATACCAAGACCCCTCCGTGCCTCGGAAAGCACGTTAAGCTGTTGATCCCGGCTGTCATTCGTGGATCTTTCCAAGGGGTATCGTATTACCCAGTAACTGGGTTATGGAAGTCAGGCAGGCAGTCGCTCCAAAAAAGTTGCTAAAATACTGGTCCTCAGTTGCATCCGGTTAGACTGGAAGCCAACCCCAACTTAGTTGGGAAAAAGGCTAGGCAGATTGAGTCTAATTATGTATGTTGGTGAATGATATTTATTTGAAAATATAATTCATCTACAAAAAAAAACTAAAATGTGGATTTTGAAGGCCCAGTTATGAGGTTGTGAGTTCAAATCCGAGCAAGTACGTAGGTAGTAAAATAAAAGTAATTGATACGAGTGTGGCAACTAGTATGGTGCTGAAAATATTGGTTTTTAGAATGTTTTATCCATTCGTCTCTTTCTTTGGATTTATTTTCTGCATTGGGGCAAAAACAGCTGAACAGTTTTAGATGAATTTTGACAAACAGATAATTTATAACCTGCATTAACACTTAGTATACTATGCTCTAATAGAATCAAGGTTGAGATATAATGTCCAGTTTTGGGGAAATAGTTTTAAATATAACTGCCAGAGGGCCTTTGTACTTCAAAAGAGAGCCATACGAACCATGGTCCGGATATCACAAACCGAGGCCACATTTCATAAATTTTAAAATTCTTACTGTGCCCAGCCTCTATGTTTTAGTATTGTTGGTGAATTTCAAAAAATGCCTATATAATTATGAAACAGATGAGGAGAGACAGTTGAGGGAAAGTACGCGCAGGAAAGATATTAAAAACCAAATAAAACCCCAACTTAATATTGTTCACCATTGTCCTCAATATCAAGCAGTGCGGATTTTTAACAGATTGCCATTGGACTTAAAAACTTTAATTTACAAGAGCTCATTTAAGTCAAGACTCAAAGCGTTCCTATTGGAGAAATGTTTATATTCGATAGATGATGACATATCCACGTTTTTTTATATTAGTTATTGTGGGACTGGGTAATATTAGTATGTAATAGCTGTAGTGATAGTGGAATTTAATATTTTGTATGTTATTGATTTTATTGTGTTATGAATGTGTTAGTTTATAATTTTAACGAGCCTGTTTATTTATTTATTATGTATGTTTTCAAACACAATGTGAATTGTTCCTGAAATAAATTGAAATTGAAAAAAAAAATGAAATATATGTGACAATTAATGTCGGTAATACGTTCCCATGGGATACTTTCTGTCATCCACGCGGGTGAAGCCGCGGGCAAAAGCTGGTAGTTAATATACGTCTGAAATCGCAAACCCGTCTTGAGCAAGTCTGGTGATCAATGCTGCCCTCTTCTTATACAAATATAAGAAGATTCCTTTACCCTGCGGTGGGACAATAATAGAGAATTTTATTAGCATAAATGTGCACTTATTTGATTCATATTTTTTTTCTCCTTATTCATTTTAAAAAAATCCTTAAGCTCTAACACAGGACTTGGATGACCAAGCTCTCAGGCTAAAATGGGTTAACGCGGGTCATCAGGACAGATGGGCTAGGATCGTCACGCATTGGGTGCCTCAACGCCAGCGCGTCGAGGTAACCCTAGAAAGCTCTAGCTTGACGAATTGGATTCATTCATGAAGCACAAAGAGATATGTGGAAGCTTATGGGAGATCTTTGCCCAGATGTGGGATTGTATAGGTAAATTTAAAAAAACCAAATGCCTTACGTGTGCTGACTCCATGCATCGTTTAGTAACAGGAAAAGTCATTAAATCCACCTGTACTACTTGGGTTTGGTGAAATTTTCCTTTTTTAAATAAAACCTCTTGATACGTAATCATCACCTTTAATTGTCTGTTTTTATAATTTTTTTTGATAAATAATTGTTAGGATCTTACTGATTATTCACGAAAAAACATTAATTGAGTCGCAACGCGGGATTTAACACAGGATCTATATCCAATAATATTGTGTAATCGAATCCAGGGAGTCAAACTGTTTAAAATAAGCAAACGTGTGTAATGTCTAACTATAGGGTATAAAACATAATGCATAATTATATTATAAATAATTTAAATAACTAATGAATAGTAACGGTGAATAGGCCACTGTATCTATGTTATAGTCTTGCACTTGCAATACCTCCGTCCGTTCTTTAACGTGATCATCATTGTTTTAATGCATACATATTTCAACCTGACAAATTTTCCGCTTAGGTCTAACATAGTTTTATATGCAGAATGACGATTTGTTTCAAAACGAATTAAATAAACGAGCTGATGCCTTAAACTCTAACGATTTAATCTAGTAATATGGTAGCCGATTGCTAAAGTTTTTCTTAAATCGTTTCGTCTGGTTATATCAAATCCGCAGCTCACTAAACATGAAAGCCTTTAAGTTGTGTATAATGTTAATAATGGAGAAATATGAATGAAGAGAAAGTTTAGAAACCATTATCACAGCCTCCAGCTTTGAATTAGCGTTGCAATTGGAGGAGGATCATTTTATGGAGTACTGCATGATTTATTTAGAGAATCAGTAGAATTTGAGCGTTATTTTTCATTCATTACATTCTGCTGTACCATCATAAAGTCAAAACGTTCCTTTCTCATACAAACTTTGCAGTAAAAGAAATAATAAATAAAAGTAAGTTTCTGTTAGAGTCATTCACATTATATTTAGGAATCGCATATCACAGTCATTATGTACAAAACAATAAATAGGCACAATACAATCAGTCATAGAATTTGATCACTTAGTAATGATGATAATCGTGTCCGTGGACGGGGGCGGGGTGCACCGCAGGGGCGGAGTTGTGTACCACAGCGTTGAAACTGAAAATAACAAGAAAACAATGAATTAAGATTTTACATAAAGGTAACAAATATAATGTATACACAAAAATTACTTAATTAAAAAAAAAAAAAGTGATAAGGCAAAACATACCCATGGTGGTCATCAGCGGTGTACTCGACCTTGCGCACGGAGCCATCAGGCTGCAGCAGGGAGTAGTATCCGTGCACGGCGTCACCGTCGCGGCTCTCGTGCTGGGACTTGTGGTCACCGGTGTGAGGGTCAGCTACGGAGTACTTGAAGTCGTATTTGGGGTGAGCCTGGGAATGTAGAAATGAAGCCAGCATATTTAAATGATTATGAATTTATTAGAATAAAAAGTTCTAGTACTTCTTAAGTTAAATAAAGACTTACGTATGTGTCATGTCCTTCGTAGTGAGCGGGAGCGGCGGCGTAGTGAGCTATGGGGGCAGCAGCGTAGTGATCTACGGGGGCAGCAGCGTAGTGAGCTACGGGAGCAGCGTAGTGTGCTACAGGAGCGGCGTAGTGAGCAGGTTCATCGTGATGGACGATGCTCTGGGAGGACACAGCGTGCCCATGGCCCAAGTGACCAGCGTTAGCAGCGGCCAACAGTGCGCTCAAAGCTACGATCTGAAAGTTTTTCGTACAGTGTTAGACGAGTTTTCTTTCTAAAAAATGTATCCCACCAAATTTATGCAAATTTTAAACTTTTTAAAGAATGTTTTTTAATATGACTAGATTAAAATAGTAAAATTATAATTACTTTGCTGAACATTTTTGTTGTATGGGTACTTTCAACGGTTAAGTGTTGATTGATGCTAATGGACTCGCTGAATGGTTTTTTATACCGACTAATAGCATAACCGCACGCGCCGCCATGGTGGGGCGGAGAAATGCGTGCGCGCTCTTGATCCTGAATACTTAAATGTGTCTCAAGGTCGCAGTTATAATAATAATGATAGAATTTATTGTAAATTTTAAATTTTAGCATTAAAATTGATATTGAGTGTTTTGTTTGATTTTAATTATTTTGATTGTCTGCTATTTGAAAATATGTGATATTCGAAATAATTTAAGCAGCGTGTAAAGTTAGTAAAGCTTTACAGATAAACAAAATAAGGAAACATAGTCAGTTGTTTAATAGCTCGATTATCTATTTCTTTTGTGGACCAAACACGAAAAAATGGAAATAAGACCATATATAGGTATATGTGTAGTACAAGTGTACCACAAATTTACTGCTTATTCCATCATTTTCCAACAGGCCAGCGGCGAGAGGGCTGGATAATAGACACAGCTTGTAAGTAGTTAAACTACTAATTATTGAATTCAGTCAAGTGATTACTGCGGAGTTTATAATTGTGGCGTTAGTCAATCAACAAATGTGGCTTGGATTGTCTATGGAAAATCCTACATGACACCAAGATATTACCTCTCTAATATCTTTGTTGAGAGTCCCGTACGGTTTATCGAATTACCCATGAACGATATAATTGTCTACAGAAAGCATAGTTGAACGATAATACGAAAAAACTTTTGGTCGGTACCATTATTTAGTGACAGGACGTTTCGCCAAATAACGCTACAAAGAATGAATGGTGGGCCGATACTAAGATTTGCCGATGTCATGGTTCGCCGGAATACGCTTGAACTAAACAATCTTTTACCAATAACTATTTTCGCTGAAAACACCTTAACTTAAGGCGATCCAAACAATGTCTTCTGTTTCTGGCTCATAAAATTTTGACTAGCGTCGATTGCATTCGGTTTATCGAATTGTCGATAAACCGTACGGGACTCCTTTGTTGAAAACCCTTTATTATGTATGTAAACCTTCCTCTTGAATCACTCTGTCCGCATTATAATCTGTTGCGTAGTTTAAAAGATCTAAGCGTACAGACACGAAAAGCGACTTTATGATATACTATTTCAAGGTTAGTCTTGGAACAACCTACTCGGGTCACTAGGAGTCGGGCGTTGGTAGCTGCGCCACAGTTTTAACTATTGCAGCTATAATCGTTTGCCTTTGGATGTATTTGTTTTTTGTTCCCAATAAATGATTATTATTATTATATAATAGTTTGGTATTTTGTAAATATATAAAACGTAAGATTTATTAAAACAATTTGTTAATGGCCCATGCGCTCTTCCGCTTTTTACACGCTTTATATTAGCTTCACTTGTATGTTTGTTTGTTTGTATGTTTGTATGTAACCGACTCCTTTGAGCGCGATTTTGACCCACTTTAAACGATTAGATTTCATTGAAACTTTGTCAACTTGTCGAGGACCGATGACAATTCAATAATTTTAAAAAAAATTGAGAAAAAAAAAACAAGTTTTTGTAGTTAGCAGAACTAAAAAATAGAAAATAAATAACACGCTTTATAAACCAAACTAAAAAAGGAGAAAATAATTTAATACAATTAAAAAGCGTGGGGTGCTTGACATTGATTGATTATAAAAATACCTCAATAAGCACCCCACGCTTTTTAATTGAATTAAATTATTTTCTCTTTTTTTAGTTTACATACGAGAACATAATCCTAACTAATATTAGAAATTCGAAAGTAAGTTTGACTGTTTGTTACGCTTTGACGCTAAAACGGCTAAATGGATTTGGATGAAATTTGGTACATACATAGGCCATAACCGGGGTAAGAACATAATCATATTATGATAGACAATGTTTCTTAGCTTAATTATGAATAAGTTGGTCACAATCTTTACTGCATTAACAATGGTACACCTGAGCATCCAGTGCATTTACTTTACAAAAAGGGTATTATTTACGATTCAATATTGACCTAATTGAGTCTCGACTGCATTCAATAATTGTATTTTTTATAGATATTTGGGTGGATAATCATTTTTTTTTTTTTTTTTTGAGGATGGGAAATCATCAATTAACTTCTCCCGCTCTGGGTGGAGCAGGAGGGCGTGTCAGACTTTTACTGACTAAAACCCACCCGTGTTCCCTCAGTTGCCTGTGTGCTAGGGGCGACGGTATCTCTTTCGAACAACCCGCACCCCTGGCAGGCATCGGCCCTTGCGGACCCCACCCTTTGGTGCTGACATCTCTTTGAGGCGCGCGTGGAACACAACGCGCCGTCGACCCGGGCTTAGTCCTTACCGGACAGCGAGCTACCCATTACTCGCCGTCCGCAAGCCCGCGCCTACGGTGGCCGGGAATCAGCCTGGGATTCCCGACGCCCAGGGCTTCTCCCGCGGCGACTACGGCCGTGAGGGCGCATATACTGCCTCTCCCTCACGTGCGCCACCTCCCTCTTCGCGAGCATTACTGCTTCGCAGAAGGAGGTGACGGCTAACCATTCACTCTCGCTCCGTACCATGGCCTGCACCAGGGCCGGACGCGAGAGATCGCCGCCGCCGATCGCCTCCACGAGGACACGGCGGTGCTCCGCCCAAGCCGAGCAGACCGCCACCGTATGCTCCACCGTGTCCTCAGGGCGATCTTCGCAATGGAAGCACCCGGGCGTTTCCTCCCGCCTTATACGAAACAGGAACCTCCCGAAACAACCGTGTCCAGTGAGGACCTGCGTCAGGCGGAAGGTGAGGACGCCATGCCGCCTCTCAAGCCACTCCTCAAAGAGGGGACTTACCGCCGCTATCGTGGCGTGCCCAGGGTGGATAATCAATAATCATGCCTTTTGAAATGTATTCAATATTTTTGCCAAACTTAGTTTTTATCTTTGTTAGAATCAAAAAATTTGCTCGGCGAGTGCCACATTGTTTTATAAACAAATACATTATTCGTATTTTGCTGTAAAACTTATCAGTAAAAATACATGTGTGGTGAGTATATAACTATCTAATATTCTCTGTTTGATTCGTCATAAATTGTGCATATTGGTATTAAATATGGTTAGTTTAAAATCAGCAGAGTAGAGTTACTTTAATGTAAGTAGTTAATAACAAACCACAATGTCAATGTCGAATACCTACGTGTTTTTATCGTAGTTAAGTGTTTAATTTCCAATAATCTGAAGGAATTTCTTAATAATTTGATCAAGCTTTTATATACATACTAGCAGACCCGACAGACGTTGTCCTGTCTTAACTATGAATATTGAATTTGCAACTTTCTTTATTTTTTCTTTCATAAAAACCTTCTCCTGACAATAACAAACACAATAAAAAAAGAATTAGCAAAATTGGTCTAGCCGTTTACGTGTGATGCCGTGACCAAGGGAAATAGGGATTCATTTTTATATAAGCCTTTTCCGTAGGAAAGCCTTTTTGGTTTGACTTGCTTTATCATGTAAAAGTTTTGTCAACTGTCAAACATTCAGGAGCACTAGTATAATTGACAGAGATTGCGTACTTAAAAACATAAGTAGGTAGAGGTGGAATAACGATTTAATTTAATTTTAATTATAATGTAAAAAGCTTTACTACTAAACCGTAAATATCTATCTAGTAGATTGGTGTAGTAGCTTCCTACGGGTGTGTTCATCCGTAATTATCCAGGATTTTCCAACCACGTCCGTGAAAAAAGTCTGTGTCTACTGGTCTACTGTGATTGAATCTAGTTTTTGATTGCAATGTCTGTACAATCTAATGACGACATGCTTTCCTATATACTAGTCACCTTAATGTATATTCTATCATAATATGTAATTTAATATTTTAATAAACAGCGTGAAATAATTGCTAGTTTCAAGAAGCTGTGCAATCTAATTATTGCATTGTTGTAATAAATAAATATGTTGGTAGATATGCTTATTTCTCAACGCACAAAATATGTCATGTCATTGAGTCCGTTTTAAGTAGTGTTATTTAATTAATATTGTCAAACACAATTTTTATTGTCACCTTATGCGATCGCTGCGTTCTGGAGTGAGTCCATTTCACTGTTAGCAACCACTAAAATGACTGTATTCATCTAAAAGCAACATTAAAATAACTTAAATTTGTCACTTTTAATTAAGTGTTGTGTGAACGTTTGTTTACATTTCAGAAGAAATTATAATCCAATTTTTGTGTTTTTAAATCACTGTTTATTTATGCATTTCATTTGTGTACAATAAATAGTGGCGGTATCATCATTCATGGATGATCACTCAGTAATGATGGTAATCGTGTCCGTGGACGGGGGCGGGATGCACCGAGGGGGCGGAGTTGTGTACCACAGCGTTGAAACTGAAAATAATAAGTTTTGATTAGGTTTGTTGTCAAAATCTGTGATAACCTTCGTGACTTAAGTATCAATTTGGCCTTGACCCTTTGACAACTTACCCGTTGTGGGCATCAGCGGTGTACTCAACCTTGCGGATGGAGCCATCAGGTTGAGCCAGGGAGTAGTATCCGTGAACAGAGTCGCCATCGCGGCTCTCGTGCTGGGACTTGTGGTCACCGGTGTGAGGGTCAGCCACGGAGTAAGCGAAGTCGTATTTGGGGTGAGCCTGAAATAATTACAACGTTAAATATAATCAGTAATTTCACACTTTTAGGAAGCATTTTTCACGTTTTCCAGATGAAAGGATAACTTACATATGTGTCATGGCCCTCGTAGTGAGCTGCGGGAGCGGCGGCGGCGTGGTGAGCCACTGGAGCGGCGTAGTGGGTGACTGAGGCGTAGTGCGGTACGGGAGCAGCGTAGTGTGCTACAGGGGCAGCGTAGTGCAGGGGTTCATCGTGACGGATGATGCTCTGGGATGACACGGCGTGGCCAACGTGGCCGTGGCCATACAGGCTGGCGCTGGCAGCAGCCAACAGGGTGCCGAATGTCACGATCTGGAAAAAATCAGGTTGTTTATTAGTACACTATTGGTTAGTTTTAGCTCAATTGAAAGAAACATGGTGTGAAATAGAAACGTTAAATAAAAAAAAAACAAAAAAAAACAAAACCATTAAAACGTTAAATAAACGTTTTAATGGTTTTGTTTTTTTTTTTACTTACTTTGCTGAACATTTTGGTATTGTTTGTTACAATCAAGTGTTGATTGATGTCAATAGATTTGCTGTATGGTTTTATAGAACGCGGTCAGAATAGGCAGTGGCACGGGGTGGGGCGGAGAAATGCGCAAACGCACCTTGATTATGTAACTATGACAACAACGCTTTTTAGACCTTGTAGGTTATAGTTCCTATTGTAATGTGTAATGAGGGTGTTGTGTATGAAGTGTTTTTGTGAGGGTTATCTAATTGAAAACTTTTGTTCTGTCTTAATTATTTTAATGTAAATATTTGTTATTAGAATAGGAACATATTCCTATTCTTTTTCCCACTAAATCTTAAGATTGTGCATAATGTAAATGCTCTTTTACAATACAATTTACTACATACTCACTATACCCATTATTCGTGAAAGTTTTGTATCGGTGTGATTTTGTCAATATGTAGAATAGACTTAAAATTAATTTAAATATTTTATGCAGTGGTTTCTTTTTATGGCGTGTTTCTTATTTGTCAAATATAAAAATCTATTCTGGAAATCAAAAATATATCTCCAACAAAGCACAGGTACCTAACTAAAGAGTAGCATAATCCTAAAATAGGACACGACTTTTCGTTGCAGTGCATAAAATCTTAATAAAAGAAAATGTCCATTACTATTTCAGATTTTATTGTTATAGCTTCTATATGAAACCGATTTCTTGCCAGGTGGCGAAATATGAAAAAAAAACAACCGACTTCCATAAAATACATTACAAAGTGAAAACTAACTTTACTTATTTTTCACTTTGTAGTTTTTTTTTAAGGTTCGATTTGATTTTTTCTTCTCTTTTTAACTGTGGCACTTACCCCACAGAAATCCGGATACTACTTGCTATGTTAATGACAGTGGCAGGAAGATATTCATCATTTCAGCCGAAAGACGTCCACTGCTGGACATAGGCCTCCCCCAGAAAGTTATTACAACGCCATTAATTCTAAAGTTAACTCTAAAACTACCCAAGCAACGTTAATCATTTATATGGCATCCCTAAAGGCATTCCCTCCCTATTTATTAAAAAATAATTTTCGAAATCAATCAACAATTGCCGGAGATACCACGGAACCCATATACAATAAAAATACAGTAAAATTGAGAATCTCCTCCTTTTTGAAATCGGTTTAAAAAAACTTAGCGTAATTGAGTTTTTCTTTGTTTCTTTCTGGCATATTTATGTTTGTATCTAGCATGTGTCTAGTGTAACATTAACCAACTCGTAGAATAATGGTTCATAATGCCATATTTACTCATATTTAGTGTGGAATTGTGGATATTGATTTTTTTTAATAGTTGTAATTAGGTTACGTTAATTTAATATCACGCTTTGTTTCTCCAAAGGGTTGGGCTATCTAGACAACCCACATTTCGCTAGTTATGTTTGAGTTCCATGTAATAGGGGCGAGCTTATGGCCATCAACTGGGCACAAACTCAGAGTCCGTGCTGCTGCGGAGAACACCTTGCCGACCTGGGAATTCAACCCAGGACAGGACGACGTTACGATATTGTTTTATATTGTTATAGTTGCATTACGTAATGTGTTTCAATTATACGATTGCTGTACGTATTTTGGCAGCTATAATCCTGCATGCGTGTGTCTTGGAACCGATTCTGAATTCTATTGATTTCATAAACTTTCTTACAAATTACAACATTTTTTCCACATTTCCTGAATGCATTGTTAGGAATACCCAGCCAGTTAGACTAGTGACAAAAATATTATGGTTCGGACTTGATGTGGTTGGTAGGTATAAAATTGGGTGTAGTAGTTCTAAGTCCTATTTAGGCCCAAGCCATCTGAAATGCAACAATTTTTATTTGTAGCTTCGCTCAATGTCAGCTCGATCATAAGGATAGCAATTTTTTTTAAATTTCGTAATGCTAGCGCAAGCTAAAAAGTAAATTCTGAAAATTATGTTGAGACTTTTGTAGAAGATGTAGATATTTGAAACGTAGGATTCAATAAATCTGTTTTTTTTTTAGTAAAATTTGTTCTGATTTACTGTCGAAATATTTAATAACAGGATTTTAGAGCGTATTTGTATATTGCTAAACAGCCTTACCTTAGCTTGTGAACTTAAGATTTACCTAATGAATACCTACGAATTGTAGATTTTTGTGATTATTTTTATAAATGGCGTTAGGATACCTACGAACACTTGATGTAATTCAATATCAACGATTGACGAAGTTCTGTAAATAATGAGCAAGATAAGGATGGGAAATTTTAGCGAAGGGATTGTAACGATAGAAATGATAATGTTTGTTTTATTTATTTTTAACGGTATATAGGTACATAAACAATAAATAGGCACAATTTATTCAGATATCAATGATCACTTAGTAGTGATAGTAAGCATGTTCGTGGACGGAGGCCGGATGTACCGAGGGGGCAGAGTTGTGTACCACAGCGTTGAAACTGAAAAAGAAAATGATTTAATTAACATTTCGATATATTTATGCAGTTTAATCAATTTCACCGACCATCATCACGCGGAAACTCTCGTTTAAATGTTACTTGCGATTCCTATAGTGGAAGCTTACCCATTGAGGTCATCAGCGGTGTACTCGACCTTGCGCACGGAGCCATCAGGCTGCACCAGAGAGTAGTATCCGTGCACGGCGTCACCGTCGCGGCTCTCGCGCTGGGACTTGTGGTCACCGGTGTGAGGGTCGGCCACGGAGTACTCGAAGTCGTATTTGGGGTGAGCCTGACAAAAAAGGCTTAATTATTTATTTCTGGATAAAACAGACAGTAAGGAAGCTTAACACTTACTTACCCCTTTATTTAGGTATAAACCTTACCTAAAGTTAAGATACGTTTAAACATCAAAAATGTATGATTAAACAGACACTAATCATTGCTTAACTTTAAGCAACGTTTATAAATGGGGGCAAATGGATAACTTACGTGTGTGTCGCGGTTGTCGTAGTGCGCTACGGAAGCGTCGTAGTGAGCTACAGGGACGGCGTAGTGTAGCGGTAAAACGAAAGCCTCGTCGTGGCGCACGATAGACTGAGATGAGACAGCATGGCCGTAGGGGACGGCATTGGCCGCAGCCAAAAGGACACCAAGAATGACGATCTGAAAGAAATAGACAGAGTTTGGTAAATTGGCCTCGGCTAGGTTCCACAATTAATTAAATCAAACACTTAATTCTTGACAGTTTATTGTATTTTGTTCAGGACTCTTATGAGTTATTCTTTTAATGTTTGGACAACATACTTTGGTGAACATTTTGATGATTTTTTAGGAACAGGCAAGTATTGATTGATATCAGTGCAACTGCCATTTGGTTTTATATAAAAAAAAACAGTAATCGCGTGCGCACTTCTAGTGTGGGAGAAGTAAATGCGTGTTTATTGACTCCGTGACTTTGACATGCAAAATTATAAACATTTGATTCAAATACAAATAACTTTGTAACATGTTAGGTAATGTGTTTCGTTCCAATCTATTTTAATTAGAGCATGATTCTGTTGATAATTGTTGTTAATTTATTCTTGTGCGATAATAGATTTTGAGATTGGCCTTTACAGCAATTTAATTTACTTACCGTTACCAAGCATGTGCTATTAAATTGTAAAGGTTATGTACTCTTATATGGGACTGAAAAGAAAAATAGTGTAAGTTGTGTCAATTGGCAACTGTGAGCGCAAAGCATTATTTAATTAAACAATAAAAAAAACATGTCGGTAACTAGCTTTACCATTTTGCTATATATATTTGCTACTAGTAGCTTTTAAAAGTGAATTAAAGGTTCATAATAGCTTTCCTAAAATGCACTGACAATTGGAATTCGTTTAAATGCAGTATTATGTATTTACAGTGGCGTCCAGAATCATTTATAAGATAATAGTTTTTATGTCTGTATTCATACTAAAAGTACTACGATCACCAAACATTTTCATGTAAAATGTTGCCAAGACGAGACCATAAGTTCACAAACTCTACACCTTAGTAAAATATGTGGCTGGGCCGTTTCACTACCGTCACATGGGCGTAATGTGTAAAATGTATTAACTGTTCATAACTTTTCTGTTATACAATAGTTCTTGTAGCAACGTTAGGGCTTGTAGAGTTAGGGGTGTAGAGTTAGAAGCTTGGCTCTATATGAGATCTGAAGGCCAATTCTGGTAATTAAAAACGTTCAAAATCAAGTTGCAGTCTCATCTCGGCGACAATTAAATGTCAAAAACTTGTCAAAATGTATGGAAACTAGAAGTATTTTTGACAGATTGAGACTGAGATCAGACTGTAAACGTTCTTAAAATTACGAGAATTGCCCCTCTGATGACTTTTTGACAGCGCAAGCCATTTAGTCTCGTCTTGGTAACATTTTACAAGAAAATGTTTTTGGTGGGATTACCTTTGTCAGATTATAAATATGAAATGATGTAATTAATTATGTAAATAGGTTTTAACAAACAGATAGAGTCGTAAAAAATGTATTTTAAAACTTGACGAGCTCGGTATTTCCGATCAGATTACTCTTAGAAAAAACATCGGAACAAACACAGAAGTGACATCATTATCATCATTTCAGCCGAAAGACATCCACTGCTAGACATAGGCCTCCCAAAATAATGGGCAGCATCGTTCTCTTTGCATTTTACCAACATAGGTACTGCGATCACCAACCCTAAAAAAAGACAGAGGTCGCAGTCTCTTTTAATTTAAAGTGAGTGTGACTGTTATAGATTTGAGTGGTCCTACCCAGTCTAGCTGAACTCAGAACTTAAAGCCTACGTAAATATAAATGTCATTGTGTAAATAATATGCATTTTCCTGCGAAGCAGTAATGCTCGCGAAGAGGGTGGCGGCGCACGTTAGGGAGAGGCAGTATATGCGCCCTCACGGCCCTAGCTTCCGCAGAAGACGCCCTGGGCGTCGGGAATCCCAGGCTGATTCCCGGCCAACGTAAGCGCGGGCTTGCGGACGGCGAGTAATGGGTAGCTCGCTGTCCGGTAAGGACCAAGCCCGGGTCGACGGCGCGTTGTGTTCCACGAGCGCCTCAAAGAGATTTCAGCACCAAATGGTGGGATCCGCATGGACCGATGCCTGCAAGGGGTGCGGGTTGTTCGAAAGTGATACCGCGGTCCCTGGCGCACAGGCAACTGTGGGAACACGGATGGGTTTTAGTCAGTAAAAGTCTGACACGCCCTCCTGCTTCACCCAGAGCGGGAAAAGTTATTTGATGATTTCCCACCCAAAAAAAAGGTACTTTTCATTCCTTCACTGGAGTCATTGTTTAATCTGGTTGATCAGACCACTTGGAAAGTATTGCGAAAAAAGTTTTGAGAGACTGACCAGCTATAATCTATTTTGAAAATATGATTATTTGTAAGTAAAAATGGGTACGTTCCAATTTTAAAATTTCCCTCAACATTTTTTGCGAGCTTTTTTTTGAGAGTTTTTTAATTTAAATGATCGTGTCTCATTAACAAAACGGGTCTGCGCCGAGAACATTTTGGCGATACGATTTTTTACAATTTCAAGTGTCGCCTGAAACCGGACGAATCGTACGATAGACTTTAAATGGCATTCATGGATGAAGGCCCTTCTAAAGTAACCGTGTATTGTTGGTATAACGAATTCAAGCGCGGCCGACTAACTTTGAGGGATGAAGAAAGAAGTGGTCGCCCTTTGACTGCTGTTACGGAAGAAAACGTGCTAGCAGTGAAAATTTTCATCCATGACAATAGGCGAGTTACATATATCAAGAGATTCAGCACATACTGCAGGTTGGATTGGGAAGCCTTAACGAAATTCTATACGTGCATCTTCGCGTGAGGAGGATAGTGTCACACTGGGTGCCGCACAACCTCACCGATGTTCAGAAGCAGGCCCGGGTGGAATGGTGCCGTGATATATATAAACAAATTTGAAGCATGCTCGTCTCGGCGTGTTTACGAGATCATTACAGGTGATAAGTCTTGGATTTATCAATACGATCTAGAAACGAAGCGCCAGTCGACGGTTTGAATTCCTTTACGGAACCAAAGAAGCATCAACGCTGAATGGCTTGCCAAATGCCAAATGCTTGGGAGAAGTTTTGTTGTGAGCAACAAGCGACCAAACACAGGGCTCCGCGGGCTACTGCTCCACCACGACATCGCGCCTTCGCACACCGCACTCAAACGAGGGATTTCCTGGACAGCACACTGGTCAAACTCCTGGGTCAACCACTTTACAGTCCTGACCTAGCACCGTGTGACTTATTTTATTCCCGAAAATAAAAAAATCAGCTCAAAGGGATACAATTTTCGTCGCCGGAAAATGCGCTGTCAGCGTTCGAGCAGGCTGTAAACGAAGTGTTTGCGGCGGACTGGAAAAAGTGTAAAACTGGTTCAGACGCATGAAACTTTGTAAAGAGGCTACTGGAGAGTACTTTGAAAAGATTTAATCACAAAATATTTACCTTCAACATTTTTATTTTAGCAAAACTTTCTGAGTGTTCCACGTAGGTACTAAATATCCATTATGTACCTACAAGATTGTAAACCTCGTTGCAAACAAAGTTTTTTAGTATGGGAAGAAAAATTGGCATAATTATGATTGTTCAGACTAGTCGAACAGATCATAATTTCATATTAGGTGTAAGTATTGCAAGTTTCTTGACTAACAGTCATCATCATCATCTGCCTAGCCTTTTCCCAACTATGTTGGAGTCAGCTTCCAGTCTAACCTAGTCTTTTCAGTTTCTTGACTAACAGTACCTACTCTAAAGTGACAGCCTGTAGGTTATTTGAGGTAATTACAAATTATAGGTAAATTGAATTTACTCTAACAGATAATATTGAGTTTATGAAGGTGTGGATGTGAATAGCTGATACAGGATAACTTGTTCTCAAACGACAAAATAAAAGAAAGAAAATATTTTTTTAAGTTATATTTCATCATACACATATCACACTTGTATCATACAAAAATATAAATAGACAGGTTGTAGGTCAGACATTCATAACAATCATTCAACTAGGAACGCTCAGTAATGATGGTAGCCGTGGGCAGGGGCGGGGGCGGGGTGTACGGCGGGGGCGGAGTTGTGCACGACAGCGTTGAAACTGAAAAAACAAAAATTCAAGTTAGTCCAATAAATCAACACAAAAATCAAATCGCTGTCAAGCATTGGGTGTCGAAACTTACCCATGATGGTCATCAGCGGTGTACTCGACCTTACGCACGGAGCCATCAGGCTGCACCAGGGAGTAGTATCCGTGCACGGCGTCACCGTCGCGGCTCTCGTGCTGGGACTTGTGGTCACCGGTGTGAGGGTCAGCCACGGAATAAGAGTAATCGTATTTGGGGTGAGCCTGTAAATGTAGTAATATAGTCAGAATTTTAAACTTACTACGAAACCCTAGAAGAAAAAGTTCTAGTACTTTTTAGTTAAATTAAGACTTACGTATGTGTCATGTCCTTCGTAGTGAGCGGGAGCGGCGGCGTAGTGAGCGACGGGGGCAGCGGCGTAGTGAGCGACGGGGGCAGCGGCGTAGTGAGCTACGGGGGCAGCGGCGTAGTGAGCTACGGGGGCAGCGGCGTAGTGAGCTACGGGGGCAGCTGCGTAGTGCAGGGGTGCCACATGGGTCTCGTCGTGACGGACGATGCTCTGCGAGGACACAGCGTGGCCATGTCCCAGGAGACCAGCGTTGGCAGCAGCCAAAAGGGCGCCGAAGGCTACGATCTGAAAAATCGGTTTCAATAAATACTTACTTTTATTTTGCTATGGCCTAAAAACATATTCTGATAAAATACTAGAATAAATAATATATATTTATTTGTAATCTAATCATTAACACTGATTTTCGTACAGCTGATATTATTTGAATAATATTTATTAAACAATAATTGTAACAACTCACTTTGCTGAACATTTTTGGTTGTTTAGATTGTAAGAATCAAAAGTTGATTAATGTCAATGGTCCTGCCGTATGGTTTTATAGAACGCGGGCAGCGCGTGCGCAAGCTAGCGCGGTGGGGCGGAGAAATGTGCGCGCACCTTGACTCTGTAACTTTGACATATTTCAAGGTCGCAGTTAGGGATGTCGGAAATGCAAAAAAAACATTGTTATATACTGTATCAATATTTTTCAAATGAGTTTATATCACAATCGATAAACCTATTTCAGAAAAAATCATTTGTATGTATCGGCTAAATTTGCACAGCCTTTCGAACCAAGGCGAGTTTTTTTAATACTTAGATGTAAAATATAATATTTTTGAAACGTTGTGTTTAATATCGTCACATCTAAATATTAAATATTGCATAAATATATGAATATATCGAATGAAAATATCGACATAATTAAGGATACATCGATATTTTTCCGACAAACCTAGTCGCCTTTCCTATATCAGTCTGCAAATACGAACTCGTTGATTTGTGTCCGGATCTATATTAATTAATACGTAGGCTTCCATTGTTAATTATTCTTATTTGTGCCGTAGGCATTGTTGTCTATTCATAATATCGGAATCGTGAATGATCAATCATTGTGATGTGATTTACCGATTCGTAATGCGGGTTGGTAAATCTAAGATGTTGAATTATTTAAGTATTTTATAATTATTTAAGTCCTCTTTTGGGAAATCCGGGATTTCAATAAAAGGAAATGAAAGTAGGGGGTATTCCATTTTTTTCATTGTTTTAAATAGGAATGCTTGTGATTGTTAAATACCTAGAACTTTTTGTATGTGTATTGTTTGTTTCAACTTAAATTAGTAAAAGTATCACGCGTGACTTAACTAACTATTCTTGTAACTGCAATTTATCTTTCCAAAACTTTTTCTTTGGGGCTTTGACGAAAAGTCTCCATAACATGGTTTTGTTTGATACCTACTGTAAATAAGAAATCATAGTATTGTGTGACCAAATGCCTTTTAACCTTTATGTGCCTATGTATTTTATTCAATTCTTCCCGCATTTTTGTTCCAAAGCATAGCATAGCATAATCAGCCTATAATGTTCCCACTGCTGGGACACAGGCCTCCACTCTATGAGAGGAAGTGGACCGTAATCCACCACGCGGGTTGGTACATATCACATGTCTTTGATTTTTGGTTCTAGGACATGCCAGTTTCCTCACGATATTTTTCTTCACCGTTTTGAGAGCAGTGGTGTTGAAATAATTTACACAAAGTATAGTGCCTGTCTGGGTTCGTACACAACACGTAAGTAATACATTTTTGACCCGACGCGACGCACTGAAATTCTTCTCGGTCCATTTCATATAATCTCGTGGGTATTTCAATCACCTGAACTCTGTGATTTATTGACATCGAATCAAATTCTTGTTACTACATGGTATGTCTGTCGACAATAGTTAGTAATCTGTTTGTTATATCTAATACATAAATTATAATAAACTGCGTAACTAGAGCGGTTTTTGCAATTCCAGTTTAGCATGTAGTCATGTTTCGAGATTTTGAAAGCGGTTTATACAACTGCTGTAGGATTGGATATAGGTTACATAAATGTCTCTTTCCCAATGTTAATCGCCTATTAAGTAGAAGTAGATTAAAGTACTTAGTAGGTTTTCCTAAATCCTATCGTGTTTAGAGCTTTTCAGAGTCCATTTTGCTTCTATGATAGAAGCCCCCGAAAAGCTCGATGTTATTAGAAAATTGAAACAAAGCTGTCGATAATACCACCTTCTGTTACACAGGATATGGTTATCCCGAAAAACCAGAGAAAATTTACGAAAATGCTTAAGTGTAACAACATGAAAAAGAGATCTCATATAAAACATGTATTGTCAAGTATTAACAGCTTACTAGGCATGTCATAATTAATTTGTTGTTCTAGCTTTCTGCAGGTAAGTATTTCCCATTCTATGTGGCGGACGCGCTGGTCGAACAATCTGGTTTTTGACGTCAACAGAAATGATAATAGTGAACAGATACGAGTCTGTGACGAAGTCTGCGTCACGCATGTAATCGGTCTCTTAGTGGGCTGGTTCAGGGTGACATGTATGCTGATAGAACATTACAAATCAGTACTATCATGATGTTGTAAAAGATTTCCGTGTAACAGACCACCATTAAGATCATCCTCCGTTTCCATATTGCAATTAGCTTTATTTAAAGACAAGTTGTTTTTAATTCATTTTTGTCATATACCCCCTTTTTTATAAACGCTGCTTAAAGTTAAGTAATGATTAGCGTCTGTTTAACCATACATATTTGATTGTTCAACATCTCTTAACTTTAAGCAACGTTTATAAATAAGAGGGAATATCTTTAATAGATATCTATCTACTAAAAGCTCAGAAACATTACTCATTAATTATAATACTTTCCAAGTTATTTTTATTTTATTAAAACTTTCTTAAAATGGACTTCTGTGATTACAATTCAACTCAATTCAATTACATCGGGCTTGACCGTCTACTAAATCATTAACCTATAACTTCAGATGGTGCTGACATTCTATACTCCCGGTGACCTAGATTTAAATGTTAAACCATAGTTCGAGTAAGCAGCCTTCAAACCAGGAAATTCCGGGTATAGCACAGAGAATAAAGCGTTCTATCTGCAATAAATCTCAATGAGATTACGTGCGTAAGTTGTATTAGTAAGCCCACCGAAACCATGCGGTATTGTAGGCGGTACGTCCGCCTTTGATTATTATTTGGCATAAAAGCTCAATTTCCCAATATAATCTATTTGCTTTGAGTCAAAACCTTTTAATAAAAAAAATCTTCTAAAATAATAAAAAACTTTTGTTTTCACTAAGTACCTATGTTTTTTTTTTTGTCAATAGTAAATAGTTTTTAGTTATGGTACCTATCCCATAACAATTCGTATACCAATACTTGCTATGTAAACAACAGTCACAGAAAGTATTAAAAAATCATCATCAAGATACACATTTGGATTAAAAACGTATTATCGAAGCCAACTCAAATGCTATACACACCACCACGGCGTCCTCACCTTCCGCCTGACGCAAATCCTCACGGTTGTTTCGGAAGGTTCCTGTTTTGTAAAAGGCGGGGGGGAAACGCCCGGGTGCAACCACTGTGTAGATTGCCCGGAGGACATGGTTGAGCAAACGGTAGAGAGCTGCCCGGCTTGGGTGAAGCGTGTCCTCGTGGAGGCGAACGGCGGCGGCGATCCCTCGCGTCCGGCCTTGGTTCAGGCCATGGTACGGAGCGAGAGTGCATGGGAAGCCGTCACCTCCTTCTGTGAAGCAGTAATGCTCGCAAAAAGGGAAGCGGCGCACGTGAGGGAGAGGCAATCTATGCGCCCTCAAGGCCCTAGTCGCCGCAGGAGACGCCCTGGCGTCGGAAAGCCCAGGCCGATTCCCGGTCACCGTAGGCGCGGGCTTGCGGATGGCGAGTAATGGGTAGCTCGCCTTCTGTAATGACCAAGCAAGAGAAGCAAGGGCCGATGCCTGTCAGGGGTGTGGGTTGTTCGATGAAAATATTAATGACCTTATTTAACCTCCTCCTTTTGATTTAAAGTATGTTTCAGTCTTCGTTATTGCGTTGGTGTTTGCACTGAAAATAAGTTATTGAATGAGCTGACTCCTTTTTAGTCTTATCATGTGATCATGTCACGGATGGACCGCAGTTACAATTTGCGGAAAAGCTATTTATGAATTTTGGGCTTTAAGTAAATAGGTAACGATTAAGTGTAGATTAATCTCCGTAATTGGTCGGTTGCTTTAAGAATTTGCATTGTATGAAACAGCTGCTTATCTTACTGTTCCAGTTGAATCGGCACATAATTGAGGATATCAGCGATTATACCGTTCAAGGACATATATTTCGTAAAAGTTAGGTTAGCTCCCATAAAAAACTTAGCAAAATGTTTCTAAATTAAAATACGAAACCAGTTCTTCTACTCTTGATTTCAGCAAACGTAATATATGCGTATTTTATATTCATAGTAGTAATACAAATAAAACGTGTTACTAAAACAATAGCATTCTTAATAGACGTGGTTTCATAACATTTCATTGACCAAGCTACGAGGTATTTCAAGAGTGACTCGTGTCTTAAATAATTTGATAGATTGGGCATGTGATCGCGGCCTACACTCTAGATAAATTATCGCGTTTTTTTATACAATGTGGGTCAGGTTTAATAGAAAGGCCTCACTTTGTTTACATCAGCGCAAAGATGAAGATTACACATGTAAAGTGTGTCACTTTTAACTTATCATAATTCGTAAACAAATGAGATTGCGGTTTGGAGAAAAGTCATTACTGTTTTAATGGTAAATTCGAAGCAGTTTGTCATGTAATTCCTAGTATTTTTTTGTATCAAGAATTCGTTTGTACCCACTTAACGTATGAGATTGATGTTAAAATCCAAGAAAAGAATTCGTACAGTCTTTTTTAACCAAATAAGACACGCAACTAGAAATAAACTGCTTGTACGATTTTACACCAGTTAAAATGCTATTAATGTAAGATCTGCGTTGTTCGCTCAGGGGCAGCCATTCCAACTTGATAGCTGTAATAACAATTAGCTCAACATCGAGTAAATGATTCTGTTTCATATCCGTAATTTCCTTCGGTTCCGAGGTTTCGGTTATTTTCAACAGATAATAAAACTAATATTTTATTAATTAACATAGTTTGTAAATATTCAATTTATTTAGAGGAAAGTTATCTGTAATCTGTAATTATTAGGTGTGTAGAAATACATTGGTACTTATGTCATAAAAAAGGTTGAATTTGTTTATCAGGCTAGTAGAGGTATACTTTAAATTCTATATCAGACATAATATTTTGCTGTTGAGAATTAGTCACGGACCCCTAAACTTTACCCTGTATTTAATAAATAACCTATTACATGGTATTTACTTGGAATAGCTATCATCATGGGGTTTTATAGATTCATTTACAAATATAAACACGCCTAAACGGTGTTTAAAAGTTTTGCGCTTTAGAACTTTACTGAGGTTCGTGAAATAATAAAATAAACACATTCTGGTGGTCTTGAGCCTTGGTCAACTAGACTCGACCACTTGCACGTTTTTGTTAGAATATTTCAGCCTATTGCATTCGTTATAATTAATATTTCAAACATATTTAATACAAATGCAAGTATGTAATTAGACCATGAACATTTCTAATACGAGTTGTGGTTCATTTTGGCTGTCATTACTAAATATTTGAAGGTCGCTGGACATATTTAATAACTAGTATTTGCTAACAAAAGCAATCGGATGATAATTATCGATCTAAATTTGTGGACTTAAAAGGTTCGACAAGATATCGATCTATTGGCTAATAGCGACATTACCTTTGTATTTAGTTAATATTGATTGATGTCTTTAAGTTCTTATTGTTTTATTTTGTAGCCCATAACATTTTCGAGAGCATTCATTGGTGGCACTTCATATCGCTATTCGTGTTCGCGTATTCTTCTTATTTGCCCAAATACGACGATGTGAAGGTACTCTATTCGCATATATTTGGCTATTTTTTATGAATAAGACAAATACGCAAATACACAAACACTCGTATCCGTCAGGTTGTTGGTTTTTGGTCATATATCAAAGGATTGCGAATATATACGAGTATGACGATATAAATCATGTCGATGCGTGGACGATGTGTTCGAGTTATTTGAACTTCTACACTATGTAGCCGAATAAAAAGTAAAACGCAAATACTGAATAGCGATGTAAAATGCCACCACTTCCTGCGTGTTTGTAAAAACACAATTTAGATTTTCACTGTTTTGGTTTCTTGAAAAGGGAAATATATTGACTTGTTTGAGAAGGTAGGTACCTAGGTATCTCTTGGTCGATACCAAGAGATACCTAGGTACCTACCTTCTAAAGTATGAGTACTAAATCTGCCTGTACCGATGTACAGGCAGATTTAGTACTCATACTTTTAGTGATTACCAACACCGATATTCTTTTATATTTTTTTTAGTGTCGCTAAGAGGGATGTGTGGTGTTACACAAATGGATAGAATAAGACCCGAGTACGACGGAAAGTGGTACGGAAGTCTGAAAGTGGCATCGGTAACTGAAAAGTGGTGTGGAAATCGATTGTCATGGTATGGGTATGTGAAACGGCGGAATGAGGAAAACGTCGTGAGGAAAGCTTTGATTATGAATGACGATGAATGAATTTTCTAGTGTCACATTTATACCCCAACGTCGTGCTATACTGAGGACACGCCAGGATATGCGAGGCAAATACATATATATCTACCAATAAATGCAATAATAATGGGATATTCGAATGTCAACCACCGTGACCCATATTCAGTATTCAAAGTATTCACGCTTTGCAACTAACTCAACACTGAGACAGGACCATGCTTAGCATAGTTTGCAGCACATTAGCGACACATGTTTTAAGGCTTTATTATATTAACACACAAATGTTAAGACATTCTGTCCCTATTAAGACACAGTTAATCATCAATCTCTGGTCAGTCATGAAATAATTAAGTATCTACTAACTATTTCAAACCATTTCTTGGCTGAGGAAATATGAATGGCATTGATTTAATATGCTGTGTCATAAGCTTTTCCCTTTGCGGAGCAAGCAGATTAACGTTTAGATAAACAATAAAAAATATAGCGATTAGATACTTAGCGGTTATGTAATTCGGGGGTAGTTGCTTTAGAATATGTGTCAATGTACAAGTTGCTTTTGTCATGCAAATTTTGTTGCTTGTAATAATATGACATGGATTAAGGACCATTTCACCAAGGAAACTGAATTGATCAGCACATCTAAATCGCGTTCAAGAGATGTCAGTGTCAATATTGTTGTGGAATATTGACACTAGATAGCCCTTGAACGCGGTTTAGATATGCTGATCGTGTTCAGTTTCATTAGTAAAATTCACCCTTTAGTTTACATGTTTCCATTATAATGTGTTCGGATTTTGAAACTATTATTACAAGCTATGAAACAATATGTACTTCTCGGGGAAAATGACAACTGAATTCTTACTTTTCTTGCTAGTTTTATTTAGAATATTGTATAAACATAAATATGACACTTAATTTAAAATTATTGTAAGATTTCAACATCAATCATTATCGACTAGACAATTTACAATTTGATCTATGTATTAGCACGGTTTGTTCAAAACTATGTACGTTAGAGGTGAGGGTTCCTGTCTCATGGCGGCTGGTACTCCATAATTTCTTCTCATTGCTGCTTCAATACATCTGAGTATATCATTATACGGTACAAGTGCCTCTTGATTAGGTTTCAATAATCCCTGAACCTCTTTGTGTTTACCATGACCTACTTCTTCATTTTCCTCTCCAGAATCTTCATCGGATGCGTCTTTGGATCCCTTCTTAGATTTCTTTTTATTCTTTTCCCTGGATTCATCAGTTCTTTTAGAAGATTTTTTTCGAGATTTCTCATTTAATTCGTCTTTAGACTCTTCCGAATCAGTGTCTTCTCCAGATTCTTCTCCCGAGTCTTTGAATTCTTTTTTACCTTTTTTGTGATGTTTTTCTTTAGATTCCCCAGCAGACTCCTTTGATTTCTTGTGAAGTGTTTCTTCTTGGGAGTTTTCTTCAGATTCTTCTACAGAGTCTTCGCTGGAAACTTTCTTTGATTTACTATGGTGTTTTTCTTCGGATTCTTCCCCAGAATCTTCGTTTGAGTGTTTTGGTTTTATGTGTGATTTTTCTTCGGATTCGTGCCCAGATTCTTCCTTTGACTGTTTGGGTTTTATGTGTTGTTTTTCCTTCGATTTCTCTTCTGATTCTACTCCTGATGCTTCCTGGGAGTGTTTGGGTTTTTTGAAGTAGTTTTCGTGGGATTCCGCTTCGGATTCTTCCCCTGACTCTTCGTTGGATACTTTTTTAGTTTCTTTATAATTCTTTTCCTGGGAGGTTTCTTTTTCTCCTGACACTTTAGATGTACCGTGATTTTCCTTTGCTTTTTCAGCAGATTCCTCATTCGAATGCTTGTTATGTAGCTTTTCGTGAATTTTCATCATTTTTTTTATTGAGATTTCTCCTGAGTCTTGTTCTGAGAATTCTTCTTTCAATGATTCATTTTTGATTTCGTGGCAAGGTGTGGAAGATTCTTTATTTTCTTGTCCTTGAACTTTACTGTGACCTTCCACAGCAGCGGGTAAGAATTGTTTAACCACTGCATTGAACCTGCGAGAACAAAGATGAATATTAATTGCCACTTATAACTTAAACTAATAAATACTAAACAACATGGATGATGGTCAATAATTCCTACCCCGAAATGTCGTCAGCTACATACTGCACTTGTCGGATGTATCCATCTGGCTGCAAAAACGAGTACTCCCCGCGGACTACTGAACCATCACTAAGCTCACGTTGCGCCTTATGGTCTCCTGTATTTTCGTCATAAACCACGTAAGAATATTCATACCCTGTGGCTTCCTGGAAAAATACATGAGATTTAATTTAAATTTGGAATAAAAAGAAAAATGTAATGTAATATTGATATTAATACCTGTTTGGTCGGTGCGACGACAATAGGAACACTCGGCGCGTTGTAGGTCAAGACGTTTGGACTGGAGTTCATAGGAGTCACAGTGGCAACTGGTTGAGCAGGATAAACACAAGGTGACACACAGGGTCCAACATACCCAGGTACAGAAGGCAGTGAATTGATTTGAGATAGTCTTGGATTTGCTATTGATGGATAAGGTGTACCATAGGAATAGTATCCCATAGGGACGAGTTCACTCTCCACATAGACATTGGAGTAAGAGGTACCGGTAACGTCACATATTAAGGCAGCACTTAAGATAAATATGACTATGAAAGTCTGAAATGAAAAAAAAAAAACAAAATAAATTAGGTGCACAGATACTCGTATTTTAAGAACAACCAACACTTACTTGAACAATCATCTTTCCCGGTGATCGATGGAAGACTACTGATATTTTGAGAATGAAGCTCCGCTTATAAGTGACGCTTTGTTGTTTCTAAAATATTCTGTTCGGTAATACCGAAACAAACCATCAATGTCGTAGACTAGATGAATAGGAGATAACAATTAATATGTTAATGAAGATTTAACGCAGGCTCCGTCATTTTTCTCCTGTATTCGGAACACGTGGGTGTACAAAAAGTAGGTAACGTGGCGTGACAATAGTTTTTGTCTACTTTGGTCCAGTCAGTGCGTAAGTTATGCAATGGCACAGGGAACTGCTTGCTATTTTTTTATTCCGTGAACACATAGTCGCTTCCAGTTGCACGATTATTCGGAAAAGGAAATTTTTCACTTATTCAAATTTTCTATGCGGTTATTAGCCACATGCATATCTCTAGCTAGGGGAACACAACTTTTTGCATTTGCATACATAGACAAAAATACTGTTAGGTATTAGAAGATTAGATTTTCTCTCATTGCTAGTAGAACTAGTTTTTTTTTTTGGGTGGGCAATCATCAAATAACTTCTCCCGCTATGGGTGGAGCAGGAGGGCGTGTCAGACTTTTACTGACTAAAACCCACCCGTGTTCCCTCAGTTGCCTGTGTGCCAGGGGCCGCGGTATCTCTTTCGAACAACCCGCACCCCTGGCAGGCATCGACCCTTGCGGACCCCACCAGTTGGTGCTGACATCTCTTTGAGGCGCGCGTGGAAAACAACGCGCCGTCGACCCGGGCTTGGTCCTTACCGGATAGCGAGCTACCCATTACTCGCCGTCCGCAAGCCTGCACCTACGGTGGCCGGGAATCAGCCTGGGATTCCCGACGCCCAGGGCGTCTCCCGCGGCGGCTACGGCCGTGAGGGCGCATATACTGCCGCTCCCTCACGTGTGCCGCCTCACTCTTCGCGAGCATTACTGCTTCGCAGAAGGAGGTGACGGCTAACCATGCACTCTCGCTCCGTACCATGGCCTGGACCAGGGCCAGACGCGATAGATCGCCGCCGCCGATCGCCTCCTCGAGGACACGGCGGTGCTCCGCCCAAGCCGGGCAGACCTCCACCGTATGCTCCATCGTGTCCTCAGGGCGATCTTCGCAATGGAAACACCCGGGCGTTTCCTCCCACCTTTTGCGAAACAGGAACCTCCCGAAACAACCGTGTTCGGTGAGGACCTGCGTCAGGCGGAAGGTGAGGACGCCATACCGAATCTCAAGTCACTCCTCAAAGAGGGGACTTACCGCCGCTATCGTGGCGTGCCCATAGTAGAACTGGTTCATGGCGAGTGCGGTGCGTCATTTAGTATGCTCAATAAAATGCTACTTTATAATATTTTTTTTCCTAAACAGACAAATTACCACCATTGACTATCTTACTTTATTGAAATAACTACATAATTATTCAGTTCTATTAACTGTATTGTATAGACACCATTATTATTTTGTGTTTACGTAGGATGTTTAATGGTTTTACTAATCACTCGTGAATGAAGACTACATCCGTCAATTTAGTGATGCTCCTCAGATTACAAGTTGAGTGTATCGAAATTAACAGTGAAATTTTGTACGCCTCATTTGCGGCTGTTGTCATAAATAACGCCTGTATTGAGTTCACTGGCAACATTTTAACATTGTTCGATTGCTTTATGTTTAACGCAGGCGTAGTATTCTGATTCTTGCAATTGCTGCCAACACGGCTTAGCGTGCGTATTAAGTTTCAGTGGCTGTAGATATTCCAGTAAAAAGAAGGATTTTAACTTAAATACAAGCTTAATAATTCTCATATTTATTTATTAAGGTATAATTCCAGTGCCATGTAACTACTCATTTAGTATCATCGCCATTTGTTTGACTGTCGCGTCGTTGACAAGACAATATAATTTAGTAGCGCCTGAATTCAAAACCATATGATAACTCACTATTTGACGTTCGGTTATGTTGAATTTTGTGATTTTTGAATCGAGGAGTGATCAGCCGAGCTACTCTGTTTAAATCACACTGTGAAAACGTTGGTGAAGTGAACTTAAAGAGAGCTGACATTCTACCAAATGCTAGTGATTGACCTTACTGACAGCTCACTTCAAGATCACTTCACTTAAGTTTTCACGGTGATATTTGTACAGAATATACCAGCAGATGTGAAAAAGGGGTTATTTACTTTCATGGCAAAGTTATTCAACGTGGAGAAAGGGTTCAATAAGTTGCTTCGTCATGACATAAAAAATTTAGAAAAATGTACATGATAATGTGCTGTTATTCTATATGAAATGCATAAAGTAGTAAATAATATTGTTTGTTTCTCCAGGCACTTTGGTCATCGCTGAATCTGATTAGGCTGTTTAAATGAGGTGTGAAAATAAATTATAAACAGGCGCTCAGGTCCATCGATCAGGTTGAGCTACGCTTGCCACGGTTGGTTCATAGATGGATGGCCATCTTTACGTATCAAGAGCTCTCCGAGCCTCGGATAGCACGCTAAGCTGTTTGTCATGGCTGTCATTCATGGTTCTTTGACAGTCGTTAAGGGTCGTCAAAAATCTGAAAGTCTGGTAACCAGTCATACCACGGGGTATCGTGTTATCCAGTAACTGGGTTGTGGAGGTCAGATAGGCAGTCGCTCCAGGTAAAATACTGGTATTCAACTGCACCCGGAGAGACTGAAAGCTGACCCCAACATGGTTGGGAAAAGTCTAGACAGTTGATGATTGTCCTTAGCTTGAAAAGCGAACTCGCTTGCTTATTTTTCCAAATTTTACTAGATATCGTAATCAGTATAAATAAAAGTTCTTCTATCTATATTTTTTTGTGCCTATGCTTTTTTTTTAAATACTTTTTAAAATTACTAAGTATTTTGTTATTACGTTGTGATCGCACCATTCTAGATTTCGGTCAAGACAAGACAGTGTTGTACAATTTTATTTAATAACAAGCTTTGGGGAACTTGGGGGTATAGAGCATCATCCCCCCCGTGGTTGTTGTATTTGATTTGTAATTATTTTATGTAGATTACGATGTCAGTTTAGATTCACTTTTGATCCAAAGCCATGTGCGTGCACCTAGGGATCGAAATTAGAAACTCACTTTCGGCAGCAGAACATATATCTTAATAGAAATAATAATATAATTCCAATAATATAATATAATTTCGACTTTAATAATCCTAATTATTATTAATATAACGTGTGATTTAACCTCCTGCTCCATGTTAATGTGGCACATAGAACTGAGTTTTCGAAAACGTCGGACTTTGTGTCACTACAAATATCATCTCTGTCACTTATCTTTTTGGCACTTTTCTCACTGACAGCGATGCCGACGAATTCTTTGATGCCCAGTGACCTCTTCCATTTTTTTTTTATAAACTTGTACTGAATACATTTATTTTAGTGGTAGTTTGTATATGCTGTGTGTGTCTTTTTTAATCTTACTGTGACATATTAGCCCAGGTACATACTACTGTACGCAGATTTTGGAGTACCTACTGTAAACTAAACTTTTGAGGGTGTTGGGAATTTAGTAATAAATTTTATTGTTCTTGGAAGTGGTTATATTTAATACTCGTCTCCTTAATGTTAATAATCTAGACGCTTAATTTTCATTTCACTCGGCTCTTCTACACATAGTCATCAATTTGTTTTTTTTTTAGAATCTAACATTACCTCCTATGGCCAATGGGTCCAAAAAGTTTTTGAGAGTCATATCCGTTGGACATGTCCTGTCATATCCATTGGATGGGGGCAGCGCAGGACCGGTCGTTGTGGCGATTCCTGGCAAGCAGGACTTAGGTGGAAACCCATGTCAAGCAGCTCTCGTTCTTATGGATGTGTATTTTGAGTCCACATCTGATTTTGATTCTACATACTTAAGTTATACGGGACAAACCTACTAGGTATAACTTGTAAACATACGACATTCCCTATACCTACAATACCTTCATTTTACAAGGTAAGTACAGGGTAAGTACCTGCAACAGATTGTAAGTAGGTACAGAGGTTAACAAGTTAATTACAATTAAGTAAGACAATTTTAAAGTGCTTATTATATCGTTATTAACACTTTAGTGATTTTACTAAAATATTCCAAAAATATTAATGGTTTGTTTTTGTATGGTTTACTGTGAAAGTTTCCATGAGGCCTTCCTGTCTGTAGTATTGAGATTGTTGATTGGTGCTAAGAAGACTACTACATATAGTTATGTACTTCACTCCGGATTTTCACATAATTGTGATTAAAGGCTTTGGGATCCAACTAGGAATAGTCGGAATGTAGAACAGCTAGAAAGACAGCAGCAAATTGCTCAACTTCCGTCGTACACTCATAATATTATACAAGCTAGTATCTTAACTTTGTTATTAAATTTAATAGGGTATTTTCCAATTTAATGAAGACTATTTTAATTTGAAGACTTTAACGCAATATTTAACAGAAAAATAAAAATAAATTGATTATATCCATTTTCTCAATTAAAAACGATGAAAATCAAATAAATTTTTCGTTGTTTTGAATTTACCGCCAAAACGCTCCTAACGATGACTTTTTTATCACGTGACATCGTGATGTCAGCTTTGTATAAACGGCACTGGTACAAATATTTAGTTTGGCGCAGTTTTAGAAGTATTTGTGCACAGAGGCACCGCACACCAGTATTATCACTTTATATCCATTAAAAATCTTGTTAATTATAAACTCGACATTCAGTTGTTTACTTAATAACTACTTTAGTTTACACAAAGTTGACGTCCCGTGTGGTCACGTGATAAAAAGTCATCGCAAGGAGCGTTTTGGCGGTAAATTCAAAACAACAAAAAATAAATTTGATTTAAATCGTTTTTAATTGAGAAAATGGACATAAATCAATTAACTTTTATTTTTCTGTTACATGTTTCGTCCCAATCTTCAATTTAGAATAGTTTTTAATAAGTTGGAAAATATCCTATTGTGATAAATTTTACAGATTTTAGAATCGGACAGGTATTTAATACACAATACAATATGATAATATCTACCTAGGACGGAAGGTGAAAATTGGAAGAAAAAAAAACAAATAAATAATTTTCTAAAAGTTTATTTTCGCCGCAGTCTTATAAAATAAAGGAGTCGTTGTCGACTAAAGACTATCTACATTAAGTATTAAGTGTATAATATCACATGAGAAACAGTGGCTGTGTGCGCCTGCGCTAGTGGTACTCGTGGTGCGCGGGCGCAGTGTTGTGTACGACCGCGTTGAAACTGCAACAGAAGGTAACATTGTAGCGACGTAATCGACTCGAGGAAATGCTAAACATATTGCATTCCAATGTTCAGATGTAAGCTTGTTATGAACTGTTTTCATTGAATTCATTTACATTCAGATAAGCAAGCGTAATTAAAATTGGGATGTTCTCTGTTGTAACTCTACTATCTTTTTTATTTGAAAAATAAGAAAAAATTACTAGTTACTTTGCAACTAACAACATTGAATTAATTCACGCCTGGAGTACTGGAGTACCCACCATTTAAATTGATCGGCATTTAACCCGGCTATTTATAAACGTTGATTAAAGTTAAGTAGTGATTACCGACTGATTAACCATACGCTTTTGACGTTAAAACGTCTGTTAACATTAAGCAATGCTTATAAATAAACCCTTTATTTGCTTGACTTTTTGAATTGGAAAAGCCGATTATAATAACGCAACAAACAGAATCATCGGAACGCAAAACGTTTTCTTCGACATCGCTCATATAAGGTTTCCTTACCCATTGTGGTCATCAGCGGTGTACGTGACCTTCCTGAAGGAACCGTCAGGCTGCAGCAGAGAGTATTCTCCCTTCACTACGTCGCCATCACGGACCTCGTGTTGGGTCTTGTGGTCACCAGTGTGTGGGTCGGATACGGAGTATGAGTAGTCGTATTTGGGGTGGGCCTGAGAAAAAACCATGAAAGTTATTATCTTGTTCATCATCATTTATAAGAAGAACCGTCAATATCACCAGTTGTCAATATCAATATCAAAAATATCTACGGTGCTTTTTGAGTGTTAATTAGTACCGAGATCATTGTATACCAAAAGTCCAAGTTAGGATTTGCGTCATGTCATTGTTTGGACTCCTATCTTTCGATCTTTATATGTTACCAGGCGTTTGTAAGTAACTGTTGATTTGAAATTCCAATTTAATTACTATATTTCTTGTAAGTATTTATGCAACGGAAATGTAACGTAATTTTTTCATTTTGGCAAGTATTTAGGCAGCTCAAGATCCTTATCTATTATCATGCTTCGTTGCTTACAGAAATCCATTTTTCATGTTAAACAAGTTGTGTAAACTGTTTCCAAAATTGATTAACAACTTATGTGCTAATCTTTGATCTACGTTAGTGGCCCGTTAGTGCAGTCTAAGAGATCGAGTTGATCCCATTATTGTTGCACACTCTACAATGGTTTATACTGTCAAATGCCTTACACAACTCTGCATTTGGGTCGACATCGGTCGGCAACGATTCCACATCTACCATTAAACGAGCGTGAGAGCACGAGCCACCAAGTTTATGCAAACAACAGTCCAATGGCCTGGATATCATGGCAGTCATTATGTCCCGGGCCTTAAGCGCGAATGTTGCAACCTCCCTGGGAACCGCTATGTTATCGCTCCTCCAGTCACGACCGGGATATACTTGGCTTTGCACACCGTTATGTAATTCGAAGCGGATTACTTCAAATCATAGCCAGCGGCGGCGATTTATGACAACTTATAGACTATCGACAACAGATTAAACGAAGCTTTATGCCCGACAGTTATGATCTTTAATTTGATTCACAGAATACTACATTATACAATATATTTATAGTCTTCATTTTAAAGCGTTTACGTATTACAGAGAAAGAAGATAGTGAGTGCATAACTTCAAATGTTTTCTTTGAAAGTAATCGTTAAGTTTAATTTTGTCTCGCAACAGCTATAAAAGTTGTTACTAAACTTAGTAATGTAACTACATAAAAAGCTATGAGATGTTTAGCTCTGTAGCTTGAAATGAGAGTTTCTTCGTTTAAGCTAAGACAAAATATGGCTTAGCTAATGGTTTGTTTTAAGACTACCGAGCAGCTCCCAGTATTGAAAAAAACTTCGTTATTTATTTACATGCGGATTGTGGGCGTGCAACCTGTTGGTTTGCATGATTCTGTGATTACGGCAACGCTCCGGGAGGAAACGAAATAATCATTTTATTTATTTACTTGGTCCCATTTTGTGAGAAAATTGTCACGATGATGTAAGTCAGCAGTCCTGCCACTGTGGGACTGTGTGACTGTGTCGTTGATAGGTATCGTATCCCGGAAACAGCTTCGATTGTGTTGATCGGGCGTACAACACGCGCGGTTTATGCAAGCTATCAATTAGCTTGTTACTATTGTATTACGAAACCAAATAGGTAACACAGGCCTAGGGAAACAAAACCAGCTCTTGCTGCTCCACTTACCGACGAGATATTAGCAACAGTTTGTTTGCCAGTAACGTAACCGTTATAATTAATATAAATTAGCGAGATCATGAATGTAATTCACGTGTCGTGATGTTACTTCGTGATTACGAAAACGATAACTTCATGTGTCAAGTTTTTGTGATGTTACAGTTTGCTAACATGACTATGTGTACCTTATACGGGTTATATGTGTGTCGTCGTAATAGGCTCGTTAATAAAATGCGTGAAGGCAGTACTGTCATATTTGGCGTCAAAATATTAAGATGCGTTTTTCTTGATTTGTGTATCCTTGACCAATATTTGTTACGTTGATGTGTGAGAACGTTCCAGTTGGTGCGACAGTGAGTGCAGTGTTGTAATGATCGCAACTATTACTGTGTGCACATGCTCTTAATGCGAGTAACAGGGAACAATGCTCATTAGCTGAAGGTTAGTTTTTTACGGTTTTGTTGTTTTTGCTCGAGTTCTTTGATCTCATTTAATTGAATGTGGGTCACAAATGTTTGTTTAAATTGTTTTGCTTCAACTAAGTTTTCATGACCCAAGTGCAATACATTGGTTTGGTTCTTGAACTTTTTTGTTAATGATTTAGTTCTATGCTGTAGATAAACATCATTATCTTCGCTTTTGTTCTCTCTAGCTGAGTATTGTTATTTTTGCTTCTCTATTTTCAACCCTCTTCCATTCATATGCCCTGCAACACTCACGTGCGTGTCCTCTTATTCTGCGTTGTGTACCACCGGCAATTACACCACTGTCACATGTCCGTAGGTCTCTCTGACTTACCCTCATCTTAGCTGCATCACGCCGCGTTGGCCTCTCTCGTTCCTATTCCTACCGCATTTAATCCATATGTCACTTACATGATAGTCGACATGCGTGTCTTCATGTCCTCCGTATTGTGCAACGGGCGCGTATGCAACTGCTTCGTGTCCGTACGCCTCTCCTGCGTAGCCGTGTCCTAGCGACACCACGCCAGCTGAGGCCAGCGCCAACGCACCGAGGATTACTGTAGCCTGTATAGAGAGAAAGATTTTATATATATTTGTATAATAATAGATCAAGCTGTTAAATAAGAAATTGAGAATGAACAATGGCGAAGAAAACGGTGGCTATCTTGCACTTAGTTGTGGGGCAGCAGATTGCCTTAAATACTGCTCACCTGTATGTTATTGCTAATTGACTAACTAAGAAAATTAAGTTACAAGAATAGAGAGAAAGAATAACAAGAAACAACTATTTCTTGGAAGAGACATTTCTGAATATAAGTATACTAATCCAAATCCAGTTATTGTATTTTCTGCATAGTTATTATTAGCTGTAACAAAGCTTGTCCCATTGTTGAATAACTATCACGAAAAGAAGACACTATAGTTATAAACGAAAAAGATCTATGTTGCTGCGTAACCCTTTATTTGCAGCGATGTTAAATTAGAGTAGTGTATCACAAACTGTCGCAGCACTAGATTATAGTGCAGTGACAGCCTTTCACTTTGAAATCTCGGTTTATTACATAGTAAATCTTCAGTTTGATGGAATTAGTAATAAAGAAGCCCGTTAAATCGATCCAGATAACGATCTATATAGAGCAGTAAATACAAGAAAGGATTGATATGAGGAAAGGGAAACTGATATCTACAAAACAAACTGCCTGATGTTTACAACAAAGTGGCTTTCGTCATTTTGATGTTCAGTTTGCAGTAAAAAAATATCGAAGTTTCTAAAAATAGAATCTCTAAAAGCTTGCAATAACCGAACATTTGATTGATTAAATGCTTTAGAACGAAATAAAAGAATTTCGTAAGCTAGGATTCAAGTTGCAAGCAACTTGCAAAATGTGAATATACTACAACTTAAAATGCCATAGAACGTTATAGAACATAACTGATAATGTTCTTATATTGAGACATGTATTTTAAATTTAAACGAGCAGTAGTTAATTGAGACGGAAACTTCTTAGAGTGGTTGATCAACAAGAACTTGCGAAAGCTGCGTACGCGCAAATTACTTGCATGGAAACGCACGGTAGTGCGGGTATACAGATTGGATCCTGGCAGGACCAGAAGTTGTTAACGAAGTGACTAAAGCTACAATATTGATTAAATCCAGTTTTAAAACAAAATCTCTCAGAGCAAATTTCATTGAGACATTTTCAGGAACCGATCCTGGAATATTTCAATTTGTACAAGTCCTCAAGCACTCTTATAGACCACTAGGGGAAGACATCTTGAACTGCTCCAATTCACTAACAGCAACGTCGCAAGTCCTTTCACAAACCAGGAGTAAACCACAGGATGCACTTACTCTAGCGATCATTTTCCGTTTGGATTAGGTTAGGCCCGACTGCACGATCACACACAACTGATGCCGAGGAGCGCAGCCTTCCACTTTTATATTAGTATACCGGCGAGATGCGACGCCACACACCGCCTGCCTCTACGCAAGAATACGGTAGTTTGATAATGATACAGCAATTACGTAAAATTACGTAGCATTCCACGGTTCAAGGTGATCAATTTATGGGTTTTTGACAATTGGTACTTTGTAATTAAAATCATTTTAAACAAGCACTTTTTGCGAGTAACCCCCTCTTTCGATGCAGACCTGGTTCGTTTATTGGTCATCTGCACAGCCTAAATGAAGTGTTATTAGAATTATATTACGCCTCTTTATGTAGTTGTCTCTAGCGAAATCTAGGAGAAAAAGACGTGACCGCATACGTCTGCCTAAGTTACGTAGAACAAACATGTTTCAATATTCTCTTGAAGCAGTCTATCTTCACATATGGTTTCCAATTTTAGTTTAAGAATAAAAATAAATGAGTATTAACTCATTTCAAGAGGTGTTTTATTGTTATTAACGAATACGTTAAACGTGCTTCTCATAGTGAGATGTTAGAAAGTTGATATGGAGTTAAATATTACGTCTGTCTTAACACTAGGTAGCTGATACCAACTATTTTTGTTTTTTTTTTATTTTGACTACCGATATTTTTACAAAATACACCTTGTATCTTTATTACTACAAGCTTAAGACAACACCGATTGACTCTGTTTATGAAGGCTAAATAAAATATGAATATCGGAACCAGAAGAGATGGAACGGAATTAGTAAATCTGCCAAAATATTTGAAGGCCGATATTTAGCAATGATTATGCATATTTTGCTCTTTAAGGTATTTTAATATGTATTAAGTTGGAAAGGCCACAACATACATATACTTTCGTGAGTGATAGGTGTGTATCATGCATTTCATCGGATCGAGCACATAGTTGCATACTTGAAGTAGCACTCTTTCATATTCTTTGTGCACTTGCACCGCTGCCGGATTGAAGTTCTGAATTTGAATTCAATGTATCATAGATTAGTGTTAACTAAGTCTTCTTTTAAAATTATGCATCTAGACTTTGCTAAGCACGTTTTTCGTGTGAATCATGCCTAACCTATCATAATTGACGAGTTATCATATTATGTACGCGTCACGGCAAGGTGGTGTCAGTGATTTAATACCCGAAATGCGGCGTTTTGCTAAAAATAATGATGTGTGCACTAGAATTTTATGAGTATTTAAATCTTTTAAAACTCAATTAGTCTTTAATGATGGGCCTACTGTGTTATCTAATCGTTTATAATAAAATATTAACACTCGCAACATTTCTACTCTCATCAAGGTACCTCGTTAACCTGTAATTACTACGAGTAAGTAGAGCGTTGCCATACGCGAGAGCAACGCAAAAGACATAATGGTTGCAACTCGACCTTGCTAGGGATTATAAAACAATGTATTATAGTTTTCGTCACTCTATATTAAGTAATTAACCGAATTCTCAGTGTTGGCCGAGGTTTTAAACGCATTTTAGTGTGTAATTTTAAATTCTTCATACGAATTGATGCTCTTGATGTAGAGATAAGGTCTTGCAGCAGCTTATGTGTAAGCTTTATAAAATAAGACGTTTTCAGTGGAAGGTTTATTTTTAGATGAGCAGTATCACCTTAGCTCTACAGTTAATTGCATCCAAGAACATGAATATCTGATTAAAATTAATTGTAATAGTATGCGGAATGTTTAGATTAGTGAACATTTATGATATGTTCTATTTATTGAAAATTATAATTAAAAACTCTGAATTATTTGTTAATATTTTATATGGCAGATGAGTCAGTCACATTGTTTGCATGGGTGATTGGTATAAATTGTTTCTAACATTGAAGTCTTCTGTTCCTATTGTTTAGTTAATGCAGGAATTAAAAATAATAAACACAGATTAAAAGGGTCAATCAACTATTTAACCCACACTTTGAGCAGGTTAGAGAAATCTTTTTTTTAATAAAATAAACATTAAATATCTTTTATTCTGATTCGATTAAGGCATTAGAAATATCATCAACTTTAATGATTTAGAAGGGCAGCGAAGTTAATTGAGATTTAACAGAGTTTTTCCTGTTTCTTCTTTGTTTTTCAGCCATCGATAGTCGCGCTATTTCAGGACAAGTAATATTTCTGTTTTTTTCTTAATTAAAAATGTCAATGGAAAAAAGTAATAAGTAAAAAAAAGTATTCAAAATCAAAATATTTTATTTCACATAAACCTGCATGGGCACTTATGAAACGTCAGAAGCTAGGTGCACGGTTCGAATTTGTCGCTTCCTATGGAGAGGAGCCGGCAAAAAAACTCTACGGTTACTCTTTTAAAAATAATTGGCTTTTACAATGTTTGCCTGTCAATAAGTACTAGGTACTTAGAGAAATGAATATACAGAATAGAAAATTGTCTACAAATCTAGTCTGTAAGGCCTACATCGTTCTCTCATTCACAATATGTAAAAGAATCTACCAATATAAAATGAACCTATTTGAACCAAGTGACATGATTTCCATGACAATCACTAATAAATAGTCGAAATTAAAATTGATGTATAATGTCAAATAATGACAAGAATATGTCAGACATTGTAAAAGATAAAAATTAACATTGTAATTTGGGAGCAATTAATATACTTTCACATAATTATGCTGATAATGAGGTACCAGGGAAGCCACATGTGCAGAAGGAATTAATGCCAAACTTCCCTGTCTTCAACGTAGTCTTTTATCTTTTACTGGCACTTTGAAATATTATATGGAAAGCACATTTCCTTCGCTGGCTTTTTGCGGCTGCTCGATGATGTGTCCCCGCGTCAGGTGACAGGCGCTATTTTATATTGTAGTTTCGTAGGTATTAAAAAAAAAAGTCTCTGAACTGTACTCAGTTCAGAGACTTTTTTTTTAAAATAAATAATGTAAAAGATTTTTTTATGTGCTACTGCAAATAAAAAAATCTTTTACATTATTTATTTACGTATTCATAAACATTTTTATTACTAATATTCAAGTATGTATCTATTTTATTTACCCTGCGTCCGTGTGTCACTGCGGGGTGCCAACTGAAAACCAGCGCTGGGTGTCTAACGCCCAGCAAATGCTGAGATGGTAACCCTTTCGGTATGGGCACGTTCAGCACAATTTTACTGCAATTTTATTGTTATGTTTATTGAGTATCCTGAGTTACCATAAAATTTTATAGAAATTAGAGAATTTCGCCAACGTTATCAAGTTTTCCGTTGTGCCTAAGAATGTTAGATTCAATTGTGACATTTGTTTTGTGTATGACCATCGTCAATTAGTGCTTAATTATAATAACATGTCGGGGACAGCAAAGTGTCGGTTAAAAAGTTGATTGACCCAAAAATAATAAATTGGCATGAGAAATTAGACCAAAATCATTCTCAATCAAACTCAATGTGATTAGTACCGAGTTATTAACAGGTCATTAACCTGTCGCTCGTCAAGTGCACATCTTGTGTTCCGATAAAAATAGAATTTCTATTGTGTCTCAGACGCGCGACGGGTTAATAAGGTTCTAATCGAGTGATCGTGTAATTTATATGCGCAAGTTGTAAATATTTTTTATGAGTTATACAAAGTTTTAATTATGGTGACTAGTTTAACATTTACCTGTTACTGAGGTAGGTAGAACGTACTCCACATTCTTTATAAAGTGCTACCTCTGTGAACTATTCCATTAATATTTTTTTTTCAATATCAGTCCAAATTCAGTTGTGTAAAAAAATACCTATCTGGTAAATATCTAATGAAAATAGTAAACTTAGTGTATGTGTCTAAAATCTGACGAAATTTTATAAACTCTTCAGTAAACTTCCACTACTCAAACTGGATTCCCTAAGAGTCTGTTACACAGGACAGATTCCTATGTAGGTATTGAGGGTTCCTCGATGTTGCTTCTAAGGTTATGGACAGACAGCATAAGAAAAACTGGAAAAGAAGAGGTTGAATCTTCAAATGTTCAAATGATGATGATGGTTGCTGCATGTTGTAAAGGATTCCGTAGATCGGTGTGATAAAACTTTATTCTTATTTTGATTCTTCTCCTGTGTCAGCCCGTTACTCAGATATTAAGTAGCATAGTTTCCGTGATAAAAAAAAAAAAAAAAACCTTAGCCAGTCACGATAGGTTTGGTCAGGAGTAGAGAATGACCAAAGATACGAACGATAGATTGTGGGAAAGTTGATTTTGGTTAGAAATAGAAAGGGGGTTAAATACTGAGATGATCGCGGATAGAAGAAGACATGCTTTTTTTTTTTTTTTGATGACGGGGGGAAATCCTCATGGATGTCCTCCGCCCTGGGGAGGGCGGAGGGGTCTGTCAGACTCTTACTGACTAAAACCACCCCGGTGTTCCGCCTCACACTTGCACCGGAGATCACGGGAACAAAAGTGACTTCCGCGATCCCCGGCTAGTGCCGGCCCGCCTGTGCGGGCCACCTCGCGTTAGGGGGGGAGTGAGGTGTTAAACTCCCCCCTTACGTCACATAGAGGCGCGCGTGGAACACTACGCGCCGCCATCTAGAAGAAGACATGCTGCATCAACCTCAAACAAATTGGGATAGCAAATTACAATTTGTTCAAGATTTTGACGATCAGGAGAGGAGAGAGCAGTGGTGGTCCAGCGGTATCAGCCGCGACTAGTTGTAGGGTCTGAGTTCGGTCCGAGGCAGCACTTTATTGTAATTAATAATTTCATCACTAGTGGTCTCAGAACGGTGAAGGTCGTGAGGAAACCGGTATGTCCCAGAAACAAAAATTCGAAGACATGTGATATTCGCCAACCTGCACTGGGCTTGCGTGGTGGATCATGGCCCATTGTCTCACAGAGAGGAGACTTGTGTCGCAGCAGGGGGAATATTATAGTCTGGTTATGCTGGTGGAAGACGTCCATGTTGTAATTCATACATGAGTAGGTACTGTATCTATTCTTGTTTTTTTTTTCTTTCTGGAGGACACTATTGTCGCGCTTTGCGATACTTTAAATTCTTCGTAGAATTGTAAATTAAACTTTATAATGCAATGTAAATATTTTTGTAACGTTTCGTGCTCTCGTATATCAAATAAAGTGCGCTTTAATAATTTCGTGACTGTTTGCCACATATTCGTGAACTACATTTTCCATGTCATGACCATAAACATCAAGATCTCGAAAAGAGTAAGTTACGTATTTTGAACCACTTCCGTCATCTGATAAAATTGTGATGTAATGTACTCCTAATTTCATACGTATGATAAAATAATCATACCTCTTTTAAATATAAAAGTAGGTACTTAGTTATCAGATTCAGCATAAACGAATTAGTATCAGTGGCGAATGATCTCTCGATTCATTTCGGGTTCCCATTCTGTGATCTATTCCGAAATGGCTTTTATGAGAAATTTTAACCTATACATTTTCATTTGCTAGAGATTCAGTAGCTTCGTCTGACTAAGAATTACAACAAAAATATCCTGTTTTTTACCAAATGGCTGACAAATTTTTTTTTTCTCTTATTACGTTTTAATAAGCTTGAATAGTCCGGCTAATAAGCAATTAAAATTACTTAACATCACACATCAGGTGCTTGAATTGTTTGAAGCGGTACTGCGCCGGCGGGCGTCGACGCAACGCTAATCTAACCATACCTATTCACTTTCTGCCAACTTAATATTCGTACCATTTCCTGGATTCAGTTGATGCGTGAAATAGTTTTTTTTTCTGTGGTAATTAAGTTCTAACTGGAATAATTTGTAAGTGGGTGGGTGTTAGTTTTCATAGTTTATCACCGGGTTTCACGGGCATTGCACATATTTTATGGATTATTTAATATGTATACATTTTATTAAGAATATTAGATGCAGATTAAATATAAGAAAACCTACTTAGTTCATAGAAATATTCAATCAGCTATTGGTCAATATGATAAGTGTTGATAACATCTATATAAAGCCTTTAGTGGCGCCATTTATCGTTAACAGTGTCTTGTACGAGGTGTATCTGTATAGTGACTCATTTTATCTGTATTAATCAAGATTGAAGGTACCTATAAAAAGGATGTGCTAAGGAAGGCCGCGAAATTTAATTTAGGTACTTACGTTTCTTGCATTTCGCTGTCAGTGTCAGGTTGTACCTATGTCGATTAAAATATGTTTTGCGACAGTCACACGAGTGTTTACAGAGTCGTAATCATTAAAATCGATTAAAAAATCATCAATACAACTCTAGGTTAATTTAATCCCATTGCATGACTATTTCATGAAAAATTCACCAGCAGTCAATTTGAATTTCCTGGGCTACCTTCGTGTTTCTCCTTTAATCAGAATATTGCAAGTGGTTTTGTTTAATTACAAGTTAACTGCTTTTGTCTCTAAAAGGAAATTTGGTAGGGGTAAAATAAGATCCAGATTATTCTTAAGGATAAATAATAACAGTATATTTATAGAAACTACCTAAATAATAGGTTAATACAATTTCAATGTGTTACTAAAATTTAGTGGTGGGCAGTGATAAAGTGCGCAGGCGCTGCGTGGACAAGAGGGCCAGCGTGAACCAGGGGGGCCGCGTGTACCACGGGAGCAGCGTGAACTATTGGTGCGGCGTGAACAACTGGAGCAGCGTGAACCACGGGGGCGGGGCTCGCCGGCGCCGCGTGCGCAGTGGGCTCGGAGTTGTGCACGACAGCGTTGAAACTACAGTTCATAATAAAGTGATTATACTACATAGGTAACGAAATTGCCTATTTACAGTATTCAATACATTTCACTAATGGTGCTAAACTGATTTTACGAGTAAATTGCGCCTTATTAAGTTAATGGCGATGGTATATTGTTATGCAGTTTGCCTGCAATTTATTTATGCGTTATACAACACACATAACGAGTCGAGGATAGACATGTGTTCTTCACAATTGCAGCACTTGCAACGATGCTATCTGCGTTATCGACCGAAACAACACTCAATTTAGATTAAAACTCTAATAGATTACATTTCTAAATGCTATTAGTCTCGCCAGCTCGGATTCATTAGTAATTTATTTCTTGGATTGGCCTTAACATAGTCGATGTGTTACGAAACAAGACAGATGATCAACAAGATCATATGAATGGAATCGAAGCGCATGTTACAGTTTTATTATGTTACTATTTCCGTGAGCTGCTGTGGTAGCTTACAATTTATTCATTTAAGTCAATGTTATTAATGGAACTGAGTCAAAGTTGCATTTTATAATAGGTACTGTGACACAACAGGATTTATACATGATAATTATGATATATGTGTGTTATTTAGAGCCAATATTTGACATTTTATGGTTCTCCATCCAATATATATACTTTGTATCTTTAATTTGAAAATTGACCACTTGTCAGAGCCTTAGAGGCAGCATAATGATTAAAATTATAAACAAATAATTTTGCAAAGTGATGCAACCAGTCTTACCAAGGGCTATCGTATTACCCAGTAACTAGGTTGTGGAAGCCGGATAGGCTGTCGCTTCATGTAAACTATTGATACTCAGCTGGATACCGTTAGACTGGAAGCTGACCCCAACATAGAGGGAAAGAGGCTAGGCAGATGATGATGATTTCAAAATGATGGAACATTGAACTCAGAGCTTTAGCAGGTTCAGGTAGAAATAATTACAGCCCATTAATGGGGGTCTTTGGAATTGAACACTAGGAATTCTAAATAACAATTAAATGCATTATTTTTACTACTGCCTATGGAGGAACTATGTTAACACTTAATTGAGTCAGAAGCTATGGTTTGATTGGGTAGCTTTGACATTTTTACATCCAATTTTATTTTATAGGTATCTAGATAACTGCCCTTGAATAGGTTAATGAGCATTATTTGTTATAATTTATTGAGCTGTAATTAATTACCTACCTAATGTTAATTTAACGTCATTTGATTTTGATCAAAATGCTAATGACATGTTCAACCTCTTTTTTCAAAAATGTTAATTAATACAATTCTTACCCATTGTGGTCGTCCGCGGTGTATTCGACCTTGCGGATAGAACCATCAGGCTGCAGCAAAGAGTATTCTCCCTTCACGACGTCACCGTCGCGGGTCTCGTGCTGGGACTTGTGGTCGCCGGTGTGAGGGTCCTCCACGGAGTACGAGAACTCGTACTTAGCAGGAGCCTTGAGGAAAAACATAACATATCTTAACACTTGTTTTTCCTTGAAGAGTTTGGTAGATGTGTACCTTAAGTACACTAACCTTATGTTAAAATCCCATGTTTCTCCTAGTACTAGCCCATAAATATATGTAATCCGTTGTATGTTTTTCGGTGAAATTAATAAATTATCCCCTATTATTAAATTCTCCCTCTCACAGAGAGGTCTCTGTCCCAGCAGTGGGAACATTATAGGTTGATTATGCTTATGCTGAATAAATTATATAAAAAAGGCTACGGTACAGTACGGTTCGGTTGATGGCACTAGGTTAGCCTAGTGGGCTAGCCTAGTCTAGCCTACAAATACAGACACCCGTGTTGCTACCGATAAAATCCTGATAGAAAGAGCCCAGAACCTCCTGCTAAGCAGTAGCACTTGCGACCACTGTACACACCTTACATTACAAAACATTAAGCTACAAAAAACAACCGACCTCCGGAAAAACACTACAAAATGAAAAATAACTTTAATTTCGGAAGTCGGTGACTTTAATACTGTATTTTAATTTTTTGTCACCGCCTACTAATTCGAAGTTACATCATCTTCGGGGTCAAAATAATGCATATTTATGCGATAGCAGCAATCGCGGTTGATTTGCTGTCAATTTTTGAAGAGTTCCGTTGTCTGTCTCCAAAACGCATTATCAGATCTTAAATGGGAAAATTGAAATGGGACCCTTTCGGAATCAACCCCTTTCGAACAAAAAAAGAATTTAGCAAATTCGTGTATATGTGACGGAGTTATACCCGAATATACATTAAAAAAAATATATAAACTTGTCGAATTGATAACCTCCTCCTTTTTGAAGTCGGTTAAAAATAAATTATACTATTTAAGTTTTCTGGTTGGTTTAATTTATGCAGGTACCGGAAAATATAAATGTTCAGTGTGTTGAAACTTTTAAACCTCTCGAGTCTGACTACTATATACATATATAATATACTATTACAATAACTGTGTTAATTTTGAACAAGTGATTCTTAAAACAATGACTAATTGAAACAATTCATACATTTAATTTATCAGAGTTTTATGATACAATTAGTCTTCTTTTTCGCAAGATGATTGTTTAATTGTTACACAAAGTCAATTTAGTTAATACTTAAAACATGGCTTGCTACGTAAATGTTGATCAACATAATATAATGATGTTTTTGATAAATAGACGTTAAAACCAATCACAGCTTGATAGATTGCCGAAGGTATATGTGTTACAAAACTATAGTCTTGTAATAACTAGATGCTTACACAATACTTATTTAATTGGGTTTTAACAATTGATCACAATTTTAATTGTAATACCTTTCACTTGCTTTGTGTTTGTTTTGCACACGTGGCACAGTTTGTGTGACAATTTTTCCTTGACTTTGACCCAATGAATATACTTAGATGGCCGCCTTCCTCATTTTAGCAACTCTAGACTCCATATTTTAATAATGATAAAAATTTAACGTGGTCAGAGATCGCAAGGCAGACATAGGTACTATTTAAGTGATCAATTTACAGTAAAGTATGAAGTGAAACTGTATATTAATTTTAAATTAAAGTTTTTATTTGCATATAAATAGTAGTTAATGTGTTTAAGTGTGACAAGATACGTGTGTATTATTGGACACTTTAACAAAATTAATAATATTAATTAGTATCGATATATTATGTGTTGAAAACGATGTGCGTGTTAATGATAAACTTTAAAATTAAAACATCTTCGTAAGGGAAATTGCAATAAAGTACCTCGTTAACGCATTCTCTAGAAACCCTTTAAGGAAATGAAAACCGGTTTAATGAAATGTACGTCTGCGTTAAAAAGTAAAATCTTACTTAACAAAAGCATGCCCATCTGTCCGAATAACATTAAAATAAAACGAATGTAATTATTTAGTTACCGAACGGATCTGACGTAATATGATATAAGACGAGAATGTACTAGGTGCTAGTGATTAAAAATCGCGAATCTAATTACCTATACAATGAAAAGACATCACGATTCAGACACCGCTGCCTACTCGCAAAATCATTGTTCCGGATTTGTGGACTATAGTAGAATAAGTAATCTAGAAAGGCCTGTCGAATAGTACCTACTAACTCAACTTTACTACTAGCTACATTAGCTTACTGGACTATTCATATTTGGGCTACTGATACTATGGCATGTAGGTATTATCACTTTCCTAACACGTATCTACCGTCACCAAAAGAGAAAAGTAACTAGTTTCGTTGGATATAGTTGAAGTTTAGCAAAAAACCGATGGATATTTTCAGATCCAGTTCATTTATCAAATTAAATTTCATTCGAATACATCCATCGGTTTCTTATGCCTGTTACACATGTAACGATATATCGTAGCGATTAATCTGTGCAAACCGATTTGCGCAGATTTATCGATCATGTGTTTGTAAAATCATTCCCGAAGGAATGATTTGATTAAGAGCTTGCGGTGATATTATTGTAGAAAAATTTCATACATCCGTAGGAACGACCTTTAGCTAAAACTCGCAGTGTAGCAGATACTCTTTCATGAGGACTTATTGCTTCTCTCATTACAGTGTCTTGTTTCTTTATTAGTGGAGTAACTAAAGCCAGCAGATTTAAGTATGCCTCCTCATTCATACTCAAATAATTATGCCAATCTTTCAGAGCGAATTTCAACTCATGTAATAAGTTGGTATGAAAAAATAGCTTCCTTTTCATGAACTAGTCTTCCCACCATACACTCCGCGCCTTTTTTTTTCTTTAAACACATTTAACCAGGCCTAATATCACAAGTGCGTTATCATCTTTCACCGTAGATGACATGTTTCTTGCGTGAGCATCTACGGAGAACTGACCATCGACGCCGATATCGGAGGCGTGTGGAGACACTAGGAACGTTCGATTTATCTGCAGTCTGAAATCGCTACGATATATCGTTACATGTGTAGCAGGCATTACTAAACTTCAACTCTATGCGACGACCCGACCACCCAACCGACGACGATGGTTACTAATCTCTTTTGGTTACTGTACACGGCGGTACTACAGCTATTGTCAGTAGTTTACCGGACTGTTAGGTGTCGTTTTCTATCAATGTAAATGCTCCCTGATACATCCCCCGACTTTCATGACTGGCAGATCTATCGACTAGATGCTTCGTGACAAAATCATGCGATGGATTTACCACGATTAGCTCCAACTTCCCAGATTTTTTAGGTCCTTTAAAATATGTTCTTAAATAAGAAGATGTTTTACTTACATGCTGTTCAACTTGTTCGTGGTGTCCAATGGCCACAGGGGAGTATTGCTGGACCACGGGAGCATGATGGATGGCTGCAGGAGCCACGTGTTGAACCAAAGGTGCGGCGTGAACAATCGGGCCACTATGTTGAAGGTACGCAGCTTGTTCGATCACAGGAGCCGCGTGGTGCAGGATCGGGCCAGAATGTTGCAGGATCGGGCCAGAATGCTGCAGGATCGGGCCACCATGTTCCAAAATAGGAGTAAAGTGTTGTTGCTGCTCCAAATGCTGTGACGGCTCATCGTGGCGAACTATGCTTTGAGAAGAAACTGCCTGGCCATGTCCATCTTCAATCAAACCGGCTTGACACAAAGCCAGCACGGCACTGATGACTGCGACCTGAAAATGATAATACATTATGAAATTGCCAAAAAACTTTCTTTTTTATTTTATTTATTAAAAAGTTCTTTCTCACTTTGAAGTACATGTTGGTTGTTGATGTGCTGTATTGAAGTGTGGTACTCGATTGATAAGGATGCTGGTAGGGTTGAAGTTTTTATACGTCGGAGGAAGCTGCGCGGGAGCATGTCACCCGATACCGAGAAACCGGCCTGATACATGACACCGCCACACACGATCACCTTTACACCTTACCTTACGTCATTGCGTTTTTCATTTTCGTTCAAGGTTAGGGTAAAGCTGTTTTCATAAGCCTCTTCGGTTTAATATGCGCATCTTAAGATAATTGGAGGATCTTATAGGTAGATATGTGAGCTTTTATTCTTCGCATCCAAATAACGGTTCTTTGCGTGAAGTCTGAAGTATATATAGATTGGCTTCAGTGGATATCCTCTACTTCCATTTTTACTAGCCAGATGCCATGCCAAGATTTTTTTTTAAACAAATGAAAGCACATATAGTGCTTATCAAAAGTCCAACAATTTTGAAGTTTAAGATACAATCTTTGTCAAGAGCTTTTAACGTGTTTCATAGATGTTAGAATAATTGCGTGTCTAAACTGGTTACTGTATCGTATTTTTTTCAATGCTGCATTGGCTGCATGACATGCATGACTTGCATTTATCAACTTCAAGATCATTTAGGAACTGTGGTATTTGTAAGAAAATTTGGTGAGCTTAAAATATTTAACTCTTAAAAAAAATTGTGTTTGCATTGACGAAATCATGATTAGGTTAGGTGTAAATAAATCATGTGCATCGACTCCAATTGCACGGATACAGACAGTTTCTAAAATTGGTGCAACATTTGGTTTTTATAAGGAATCGCCTTTTTAAAATAAGCGCCAATTTAGGTGATGTTAGGCAAAGGCAAGTGCTAATGAGCATTAATTAATTGGTGCACTAACCGTAAACAAAAGGCAAATAAAGATTATCGGCACATAAATATTGAATAACGAAATCAAGTGGCCAGTGTAAACGAGTCCGAATAGCGTCGGCCGGTAAGAAAGTAGCGCTCTGGGTTACACCGACTGATCCAGTAAACTCTTATGCAACGTTAGGGCTTTGGCACAACGGGTGTGTAACATTATACTGTTGATCACAGTTGCACGGTTTATGGGATTTATTTTTGTGTTTTTTGAAGAAACGTGCGAAAGTAAAATAGAAAAATGTAGTAGGTACAATTTGTTAATATTGAATAGTTACGAGTCTGATTTTGTTTAATTTTGAAAAGGTTTTTCAGTTCGAATTCATATTTCAGTTAAAATCAAACTGCCCTAGATACCTACATTCTTTAAACTGTTCTAGAACATTGACATAATATGTCTACAATTTTGTAGAAAAGGAAATCCCCATGAGCCACGCAAAAAAATGGTTGAAATTAACAACAATGAAATACACGCCAAATTGCAATACAAATCGTAGGGAACGAAAACATTTGCAATTTCAATAATTATAAAAAAAAAAACCTAGGTAGTTGCCAGTTCCAAACATGTTTTATAAAATATAGGTTAATTCAAGGTAAAACAACAAAACAGCATTTAAAAGTTTTAATCGATGCAATATTGAGATAGCAGTTAACACAGTATAAAACAACAGCAGCTTGGTCGGTTCAGGTGCGTCGCAAAAATACGAGTCGTCGTTTAGGCGGGTCCAATCTAAGTCCGTGTTCAAAAATGGGTAACGTGTGCAGAAGTGAAATCAAAATCCTTAAATAATGGCCACATTCGTCGTTAAATATCCTACAAAGCAATATGTTACGTAGCTCAAGTAACAAACGCATATCCATCAATCAATCAATTCAAGTAAACAATCGAAAGAATGAAATGTCATTATGGCAAAGGACATGTGATGCATACAGCTTACGATACGTTTTCTATTTTGAACGGATTTTCAAAGCATATTTATTATTTTAATTAGATTACGGTATAAATAGGCCGAATAATATTAAATTAATGATAACTGTGCAATAATTCTGTAAAATAGTTCTATATGGATTATTTGACAATTCCTGTTTGGCTGAATGTTGATTACTCATGTCAAATAAACACTGACCTTCAATAAAAAATAAATAAATAAAATAATAATAAGACGAATTAGACGGATATCAAGTTAAATATTTTAATTATCGTTATATTTTCACCCTAGGTGTATACTCAGATAATAATTCTCATGTTCGTATTACCTTGATTTTATTCTGAATAAAATTAAGGACTTTTCGTAGTTTTTGTCCATTTCATGCATTTTTTAGGCGTTCCCCTTTGGTAATAATAGTAAATCACTTCTTATTTATGTTTCCTGACAAGAAAAATGTAACCGAGCTTATAGCTTTCAATGCTCTCAGTGCACTCCCAGCACTACGACCGGTGTAACGAGTCGTCGCAAGCGCACCGCATATTTCCCCGATCGACTCGCATCTCGATCGTGACTCCTCGGCGATTCTCGCAGCTTTCTGTGAAGGTCACGCGCATCATCTTTCATACGCACTTCGTCGCGAAACCTTTATACTACCACCAAATTTATGCAGGTTCTTATTTTGGAGTGTAAATTTTTAAGCTGTCACGACTTCGAAACGAAATTACGGAGATAGCAGCGTTTATATTAATGATGTGACTGTTGTGTAATAAGATTATTTATATTTTACTGTTACGCATCACTTAATCATTCTCGTTTATTTCAATAGAAGCTTGTGCCCGCGGTTTCACCCGCATCCGCGTAGGTACCGGGTAACCTATTACCGGGATAAAAAGTATTTTATGTGTTTGTCCATGTTTTAGAGTATCTGTGTGTCAAAATTCATCCAAATCCTTTAAGCCGTTTTTAAGTAACAAACATCCAAACATACAAACCTTCACATTTATAATACCTATAGGATACCTATAGGATAATAGAATAATATAAGTAGAATAGCTATTATGTACTGCAGTGTAAAGTATTATAATATCATTATTGTTAAATATCGCTGGTCACATTCCCACGCTACAGATAGTAAAATGCATATACTAGATGCGTCCTACATAGTGATTGATGTGTTAGACTTGGTACGCTAGAATCTCTAATGCAAATCTGAAATCTTGGGGCAATCTATGTAATTTACGCGAACATAATAGAGATTTATCAAACATGATGAGTGTATTGACCTTGCGGTAAGAACCATGACGGATCGTATCAATACTATTAAAGCTCGGAATATAGGTAAGTGTTCCAAGTGTATGAGTATCACGCGACTACACACGCGTTCAAATTATCTCCAATGTCATTGTCCACCGTTCAACTGTACTTCACCAAGGTAAATATAAGGTAATTCAATACCGAATATTGATTCCCTGTAAGCAAAATCTGTACCCATTAAAAAGTTTAAAGCTAAACCCCGACTGCGACAAAAACTCCAACTAAAACGGTATTTAATAAACAAGACATCGATGTCGATCTTTTTCGGTTAGCATTTACTAAGTCATGAATCATACAAATAAAGTGTGGCTTCGGTTATCCGAAGCCACACTTTATTTAAATGACTTAGTAAATGCTTAGTAATGACCTAAAAAGATCGGCATCGATAATTTTATACTGCTTATAGCTTTTTAGTTAGCGTTTTTGTCGCTCTCGGGTTTTAGTTATAAGCTTTATTTTTGGGGCTAATGCATGTTTATATAAAGAAAAATAATATATTTTCAGAAAGTACGAAGACCTTTTATTAGATACCAAACACGATACTATTTTTGCTTAACACTTTACATGCGCTATAAGCCGCGACGTCATATAAACTATAACCAGCGGAATGAGAGATGAACATATAAACATACGTAGGCTATATAGCCTATTAAAATCATAATCCTCTTTTGGCTTAGTCAAGTAAAAGTTGTATACTTGACACATGAACCTGATTTCCTCGAACTTTGATTAAGGCACTTTGCATACATAATATCACCATAAAGGCATTTAATAATGCCATTTAATCTTCGGAAATTACAAAATAAGATGGTGTATTGTGATGAGTCTCCGAAAGGGTCGCTGTTTCATCACTCGCATCAATCAAGATGTTAATAAAACGAGGGACACTCGATAATCCATCGACAATTACGTTTCATTTTGGATATTGCGATAAAGATTTTGTAAGGCGATATTAAACCCAGCCCAATTAATTAACTTAAATCAACTTATTGACACGTGTAATCTTAGTTGGTATTATAATTTAAGGAGAGGTGTTTTAAATGTCAGAAGAGTACCTAGTTCAAACTGTGATTTTATAACAACTTGACCTAATTTCATGGCTGAAGGGATTGTGGCTAAGAAATAACAGCCTCACGGGTCGATTGATTTGGTTAAGCTACCGCGACTGTGGATGGGTTACCATCTTTACATACCAAGACATACAGCCGGGCTTAACTTGCTTTCCGAGGTATGGAGGGCCATGCCTAGGAACGCACGTTAAGCTGTTGGCGTGGCTATCAATCGTGGATTGTCAGTGTATTTTACAGTCGTTACGGGTCATCAGAAGTCCGAACGTCAGACAAACCACTCTTACGCAAAGCGTATCGTACTACTCTGTGACTGGGTTGTGCCGGTCAGATAGGCAGTCGCTCCATGTAAAGAATAGCTGCATCTGGTAAGACTGGAAACTGACCCCAACATATTTGGGAAAGAGCTAGCTAGATTCATTGATTTAATTACAAGAAGCGCATTTTATGTTCACTGCCTATGCATTTTGTTCAGACTCAGTGAGTCTCCAAAACAACATCTGCTGAAATTGTTGCATTTCGCAAATTGCCACAGAGCTCAAAATTTAATTTATTCAGAATAAATAATTTTAGTTCATGACCATCAATGACGATATTTCAGGTTGAACTTTCCTGGGTTTCACCTTATCGTGGGGTCATAAATCTGCCATCGACGTTGCTACATCAAAAAAGGTACCGCAAATTCTTATAAGAGGATTAATTTTATTTACAGCATATTTCAGCTTCTAAAAATGTAAGATAATAATGTGCAACACCTACGCTTCGTCGCATTTCTGTCACATAGCTGTACGCAATTAAGGTATACATTCAATTCAAAGTCGTTATGTAGTCAGTCGATATCTGTGTGATCTCAATTGCTAAATGTTTGAATATTAAATAGGTAATATAGGGTTTACCGGCTACCTGTGTTGGGTTGCGCGGTACGGTCGGTAGTCTAGTTCCGCCAGTACATTGCTTTCACTCCTTATTTCGGCTCAGACATTGTATGGTAATATTGTGATATGCAATTTGGATGTGATCTTATATCTTCTCACGCTCCACTGGACTTGTTACTGCAATTAACACTTTCAGTCCAATGCATGCACTATCGCAACGTGTTGTTTCGTCTATCACCGTTTACGATTGTTCTAATTGTTTTTTGAGATTGTGTTCATATTGCATAACTTAGGAACTGCGATTTCGATCTAATTTATGTATGTCATTCATTAAGTAGTTGTTCAATACTGAGGAAATTAATATTCTTACAAGCTTTCATCCACACTGAGACGTTAGTTTGACAAGATTATGATTCATTGATATCATTTTAAAAAGGATCAATATTTCATATAATATCCGACGATATTAAATTAGCTATCAAAAATTGTTTCCTTTTTCGTAACACTGACTTCCTCTGCATTATGTTTTCATCATAGTCAGCCGACATGTCGTTAAAGGTGGCTTGACAAACCGGCTGCCCTGTTTATTAATCTTCATTAACATTAAAACCATCTTCAATTACAGTAGGTACCTATACTTGTTGACATTGCCTTCTAAAAATAGAAGCTATACTAATAGTCACCAAACTGGATTGGTCGGTGACCCCAATATAAGTGGTCTTGGTGGCGATGGTGCTACTTATCAGGGGTTAAGAGAAGCAGCTTATGTAGCTCTTTCAACCATTGGTTTTGTCTGGTCGTGATGCATCCTGATGAACAGATACCATATTTCGAGTGTGGGATTTTTACCTCACTAAAATCACCCCGGTGGTTACCATCTACACATGGAAGGGCCATCGTTCCCTCTCTCTCTTCCGATCCCGCTCGGCAGCCATCTTCTGGACCATCACAGTCTCACAGAAGGATGCCTCTAGTTATCCGACTCCGCTAGCATAAATCCAACTACTACTGGTAGAGATAAATCTCGCCCAATCCTGGCGACTAGGACCGACCTGTCTTTCAGAGGCCTACGGCTTTCAGAAGGCTACCAGTCATCAGATTGATGGATTACTATTTTTCTACCAACACGGTACCGACTATACTAATTTACAAACGTTTCACTCTCTCTATAGTGTTTGAAACATTTTGTAGGTAAGTATGAAACATCTGTAAAAAACACAATTGACTACTAAAACGTTTTTAGTTAATCAGGGACCTGAAGCTTCAGAAGCAATGAGAACTTAAGAATTATGTCAGTAGATACGTGGAAAAAAAAACTTTTAAGTCCTACAATAATATAAATGTGAACGTTGGTATGTTTGTTACTTAAGAGGAACCTAGTCGCAGGCTCGAACTCACTAGTGGGCCTGGCTAAAAAGCACGCTGTCTCACCGGGCATCGTGCCCGACAGCGGTAGTACCAGTGATGAGCATTTAGACGCTAGTCTACACGCCCAACGTTATTGAGTGAGATGCAGAATCATTTATAGTAAAACAGGCGCGTAAAAAATTAAGAAAAGTCCTTCGGAAGATCGGGTTTTATGAAAAAACCACTGCATAAATCAATAACCAATAAAGTTTATTGAACTTTTCGATATTTGAGCTTTGTCGATATCGACCTGGTTTTAGACATTTTACACTTCTTTAATTACATAAACACGCCCAAAGTTAGGTTAAATAGCAAGAAAAACGAATCTTTGTTGACTCCTAACTTTTTAATGGCTCTTTATTTTATTATTATGTTTCCGTACAGACAATACTAATAATGAGACAAAATCATACCATGTTTAATTTTTTATGTATATTCTTGAACAGTGGAGTAATACACTCCCGAAGTTTGTGTGGAAAAAATGTCGACTCGTTTCATCTCATTCACGCAAAAATGGCCTAACGGATTTGTATGAAATGTCTCACACAGATACTCGTAATGTACAATCTGGACTAGATTCCGCCCGCGGCTTCGTCCGCGTGGAGGTCGGAAATTATCCCGCGGGAACGTACTATCGGGATAAAAAGTATCTTATGTGTTTAGGTTATAATCTATCTGTGTGCCAAATTTCATCCAAATCCGTTCAGCCGTTTTTGCGTGAAAGAGTAACAAACATACATCCATCCATCCATCCATCCATACTTACAAACTTTCGCGTTTATAATATTACTCGTAGTAAGGATAAGGACTTATTTATTCAGAATATTTACCCTCATTATCTACACATTGCTGCCATCTAAACGGAAGTTCATTTATGCCTTTTCGATAGAATTCTGAGGATCTAGGTCGGAAATTATCCCGCGGGAATGTACTACCGGGATAAAAAGTATCCTATGTGTTAATCTAGGTTATAATCTATCTGTGTGCCAAATTTCATCCAAATCCGTTCAGCCGTTTTTGCGTGAAAGAGTAACAAACATACATCCATCCATCCATCCATCCATACTTACAAACTTTCGCGTTTATATTATTAGTACCTATGGATTAACACATGGAAATGTTTCATCTAGGTAGTACGTTTCCCTGGGAAAATTTCCGTCTTCCAAGTGGGCGAAGCCACTGACAAAACTTAGTCTTCTATAAAATGCATCTGGCACCTGAGTTTCTCTTAAAAGGAGAAAACTCATCGAATTCTTAAAAGGTTATTCGAGTGACCCGCAGCCGTTGTGCGTTTTTAATCATCGATCAAGCTGACCAACATACATTAAATACCTACATGCGTTTATTCAACGTAATAAATATTGATGAATTCCTACAAAATGCTCAGATAAACCTCCTGGCCACGACACGTTGACTTAAGCCTTTTTGCAGCAAAGCCACAACTTGGGCCGCCTCAGCTTCAGTAGTGTCCATTATTTTTAAACAATATTAATCAAAACTACAGTCTCAGCAATTAAACTTAACGAAATGTACATGAAATCCCTCGAAAACTCTGTTTCTGACTGGAAGAACTTCAAGCGAATCATCATCATCTGCCTAGCCTTTTCCCAACTACGTTGGGGTCAGCTTTCAGTCTAACCGGATGCAGATGAATACCTATCTGTCGTCCACAACCCAGTTACTGGGCAACACGATGCCCCTTGGTAAGGCTGGTTGTCAGACTTTCGGGCTTCTGACGACCCATACCGACTATCAAAGATCCACGAATGACAGCCGGGACCAACGGCTTAACGTGCTTTCCGAGGCACGGAGGGGTCTTGGTATGTTAAGATGGTCACCCATCCACGGACTAACCGCGGCAAGTGTAGCTTAACCTAAACGATTGACCCGTGCGGCTGTTATAACTAACATTGCTTCAAACGAATAGAGTTTAGTAAACAAAATTAATATAGTTTAAAGTGAAGCCTTGCAATGATTATGGGTATTTACTTTTCATTTTTATTTTCAATCCTTTTTACCCGACTGCGGAATGGATGTTCAATTTTCCATTTTTATTTCCTCCATCCAAAGCTGCGAAAGATTTTATTACTGTGTCTACATTAATCAAATCCTATTCTTTGTGTTAGTAAGTATGTACATAATATGACAACTTCACGCAGAAACTAATTGACCGATTACGATGAAACTTGATAGCTGTTACCTATAGCAGTTACTTTTTACACGCTTTATATTAGCTTCACTTGTATGTTTGTTTGTATGTTTGTATGTAACTAAAGAACCGAGTATACCCCTGGTATTTCAAAACCGGGTATACCCGGGTGCATGCCCTAGTGATAATATGATTAAAATCGTTCCAGTAGTTTCGGAGCCCATTCTGAGCAAACAAACAAAAAAATCTTTCCTCTTTATAATATTAGTATAGATTACATTTTTCTGCCAGAAACTGTGAAGCTCTGCGTGGGAAGCGCCCACCATATTAAAGATTACAATAGTGCACAAAAACATGCCAGTGTGATGACTTTTGCTCTTTACTTACGATCGGTAGGTAATGAAGAAACTGGTTTTCTTCAGATGCCTTTTGCAACGATAAAGATTGATTGATAAATCGAATCACTCAATTGATGCTTTTTTTGTGCATAGTTTGTAAATTACTTATTGATTTAACATGACATTTAACAGAATTACTGATAGTTATTGAAATAGATATATGCACAAATAGTTTTGTATCTTGATGTGTTTCATTGACAAAGTTAGCGTGTCGCAAAGAAGGACGACATTCTCTTTAAACACTATCTCTAAAACTCACAAAGCAAACTTATTAAAATTTAAAGGTACGGGACCACCGCGCAACCATCCCCTACCAAACGAAAATATAATTTTGAAAATTGGTTAAAAAATTATGAAAATATTGATGAACGATAAAATAATCGGTATATTATATTAAAAACATACAGATGAACACACTCTTACTTTTTTTAAGTCGGTTAAAATAGTCTTTGATTTTGTATATCTACAAATACACAGTCGCAATAATATCATATTTGTTTGTTTCAAGTTGTGTCAAGTTGTTGTTGTTGTTGTTATCATCATATTTTATTTACAATCATATTTTCTCTTTAGCATAAGCTCCGTTCGTATTATCGGAAGTTTAACACTAGCCGAGTAAAACTTTTGTTCCTGATGGCTCAGGAACAAAAGTCAATTAACACATCAGTTTTGGTTTTTTAAAGCATCATTAATGAATACCATTTTACTCGGCTAAAATAATAAAACCAATAAATAAGGCTAAATTAATTCACGAAACAAAATAGGTGGTCATGATTTGAACGGATACCTTTTCAAAACATTGTCCTATTACAAAGTTAAAATGAGTATAAAACTGTTTATTTTATCATCATCTTTATTGGACAAAGCTAAGCTATATACAACAAGTTGCGCACACCGGTCAGAAAAACTATATACTCGCAAATTACATACAACTATGACGGGCCATTCATAAGATAGAATAACGCTACGCGCGTATATAATATGTACATAAAACATAGAATTTCATATTAAAACAGTCAATGATGGCTGCAGTCTACTCGTTTAAGTATTTTTCATTATCAACAACCTCTTTGCATGGTGTATCATGCTCCAATGTCTATCGTGTGTCAAAAATCAAAAACATGTTCAAATTTCGAACGACGCCATCTTGTTTTTGTTTTCTGACAGTCTCTGTTGAAAAATCGCGTAGAAGTCGTTGGTCATAGTAACTAAGTACTGTTCTATTGCACTGTAAGGTATATTACTAAATATCATTAATGAGAACAGATGGAAGGCTACACACTCGACTACAAGAACACATTAACACTAATATCACAGATTGGGTAAATATTCTTCTAATGATGGTGGATCACTGGCGGAGAGTTGTGTACGACCGCGTTGAATCTGTAACATAAATAGAATGTTCAATAATAATGCCACTGAAATTTTTTCTTGTTTTGTTGATATGAAGGCTAAAACTATTTTTATTATGATTCTATTTAACTTGAAGCACAGGATACGGGAACTGTTCGGTAATTGCGTAACTCACCAATAGTAAGAATCGCTTTCATTTTGACAGTTCAACAACATTCATTGTGTTATTTACATTGTTGAGCAGACAAATATTTCGAACATATGACGCAATGGACCGCATAGAGCAATAGCCTTTAAAAATTATTCAGATTGTGATTGATAGTGTGTCATGCACGGGTCGAATTGTTTTGATTAGTGAAGCTATTAATGCCAAATTATAAAAACTGCTACATTTGTAAGTATCACTCCAACCCTTAGCATTTATGATAACAATGCCAAGCGGAGACGGTACATCATTTTATATGGATGTATTGTTTACAGATGATAATCTGTGTTTTAGTTTCCTTACCCATTGTGGTGGTCAGCGGTGTAGGTGACCTTACGGAAAGAGCCATCAGGCTGCAGCAAAGAGTATTCTCCCTTCACGACGTCACCATCGCGGGTCTCGTGCTGGGACTTGTGGTCGCCGGTGTGAGGGTCCTCCACGGAGTATGAGTAGCCGTATTTGGGATGAGCCTGCAGTTTGCAATAGAGTGTATTAGAGTGAGTTGATTAAATCGATGGGTCGCAAAAAACGTAAGCAATCAATCAATTTCATGTTAATATGCAAGCTCAATAGACATTTCTCATAGGTTAATAAATTGTTAATGTATCTATCCATCTAATTGAAAGGGAACTTTGTATTTGATTAGAATATCGGGATATATATTAGACTTACGTATTCATCGACATAGTGGTCTTCGTGGGAAGGAGCGGAATGGACGGCATGGATAGCGGGGGCGGCGTGAACGGAGTGTATGGCAGGAGCGGCGTGCACGATGGGCGCAGCGTGAATGATCGGGGCGGCGTGAGTGATGTAAGCTGAGTGAGCGCTAGGAGCGGCGTGAGCGATCGGAGCGGCGTGGACCACGGGAGCTGAGTAGTGGATTGGCGTCTCATGGTGCACGGACTGGTCGTGGCGCACGATGTTCTGCGAGGACACCGCCGGGGCGTGGTGGATGTAACCAGCCTGGCACACCGCCACTAGGGCGCAAGTCAGCACGATCTAATGAAGAACAATTAGTTTTTATTAGGTTCCATGATTGAAGCTTTGAAACCCTCATGAAAAGACAATGCTTTCAGATTCTCTTAGAAGAAAATAGGTATCATATTTTGAATTGAATTCAAAGCCGTAATTGGAAGCAGTCCGATAATTTTACGACCACAAAACTTTCAAAGCGCAGCCAAGCTCAAAACTGGCAAATGGACAATGTAATCATAAATTACATCGAGCGAAATTGTCCTAAATATTATGTAAGTAGCCCCACTTAGCCTTGGAATGAAATAAAGCTTACTTTGGAGAACATTTTGCTTTAGACACAAATGCCTTGACTGGTATCGGTATGATAGTTCACTCTTTTTATATAACAAACAAAACATAAGCGGTGGTGTGGAGGGGGTCTATTCCCGACGATATTCGATCGGATCACAGTAATTGCCGCATTGCCAATCTGCTCGCTTTATCGAGTGTCGCAACACCCGATATCGCTACAATATGTAGAGAAAATGGACGATAAGTGAGAGGCTCAGATTGTTATAATTTTTTGCGATTGTTTAATCCAATGGTACAAACCAGGCTACACGATCAGATTTTGTTTTAGGTAATTATATGGCCAATGTAGAGCAGCTGTTTAAAGATGAATCAGCGTTTGCAACGCTAATCGCAGCAGCATTTGTTTCTAAAATTGTTGTTGTCCAGCTACTTACCATATCTTTTGTTTCGTTTGGGCTATTTTATGAGACCTTATATATATACCTACCTAATACCTTTAATATGATTGACATGTTAAACGAAGTTCAAATTGGTATCCTATTTCCGTTTGTCATACGGGAATAGCACCCTTATTGCGCAAAACATTTGGATACATCAGTGCAATTCATACAATTGCTTTCATTTTGGCAATTACACAATATACAATGCGTTGATCTCATCGTCGTGTTAACAGATTCTATATTCATACGGGGTAATGTATATTTTTGAAAGGTTTAATGTAATTTCTACCCACTAATTTTTCAGCCAGATAGCAGCAAAGAGCAGTAATGGCTCAGTGGTAACGGCCGCGTTTTACAAGTTGTAGGTCGTAAGTTCGAACCTAGTCAGGCGTTTTACTTTGTGTAAATTATTTAATTACTACTGCTCTCAAAACTGTGAAGGATAACATTGTGAGGACCAGCATGTCGTAGAAACAAAAAATCGAAGTCATTTCATGTCATGCCATCGCCCAATCCTCACTGAGCTCGCGTGTTCAAAATCGAAATCAAAATATTTTATTTCACATAAACCTGCATGGGCACTTATGAATCGTCAGAAGCTAGGTGCACGGTTCCAATTTGTCGCTTCCTATGGAGAAGAGCCGACAAGAAACTCCACGGTTACTATTTTAAAGATAATTGGCTTTTTGGTGAATTACAGTCCACTCTCGCTCACGGAGAAGAGGCCCTGTGTTCCAGCAGTGGGAATATCATAGGCTGCTTATGTATGCACACATACACATATATACATACTCTCAGGCCTGCTCATGTAACTATCTAAAGATAAAAAGTCTAGATCGGAAGTTACAGATTTACATGATGATGAAACATCTTAGATATGTCTTCATGATTACTTCCATCCTATTGTTTGCCTCGAATTACGGAACGTTTTTAGGAATTATATTTTCCATGTAAAAGTATATGGGAAAAGTTTTTATTCAGTGCGCAAACTGTAACCATGAATTCAGCATATCATTCTAGACACCCAGTGCAGATTTTTTTTGTCGGTTCTACAAAAAAAAAGGTGTTTCATAGAAAAGTGATAATGTAATAATAATGTAATAATGTACGGAACAGCTGATTTCTACACGCTTTATATTAGCTTCACTTGTATGTTTGTTTGTTAGTTTGTTTGTTTGTTTGTATGTTTGTATGTAACCGACTCCTTTGAGCGCGATTTTGACCCACTTTAAACGGTCAGATTTCATTGAAACTTTGTAAACTTGTCGAATTAGAAAAGAAAAAAAAACATGTTTTTGTAGTTAGCAGAACTAAAAAATAGAAAATAAATAATAGTTTAAAAAACTAAAAAACACGCTTTAAAAACCAAACTAAAAAAGGAGAAAATAATTTAATTCAATTAAAAAGCGTGGGGTGCTTGACATTAAGTGATTATAAAAATACCTCAAAAAACCTGTTTTTTTAGTTTTTTTAACTAAAAAACAGGCTTTAAAAACGTGGGGTGCTTGATATTAATCCTACTAATATTGTAAATGTGAAAGTTTGGATGTTTGTTACTCAATACTCAATCGCGCAATAAAGTCCGAGTGGATTTGGATGAAAATTCGCAAACAGATAGTTTATAACCTGGATTAACAAATAAGACACTTTTTTATCCCGGTAGTACGTTCCCGTAGAATAATTTCCGACATCCACGCGGACGAAGCCGCTGGCAAAAGCTAGTTGATTTTAAAAATACCTTAAAAAGCACCCCACGCTTTTTGGAAATTATTTTCTACTTTTTTATTTTTTTTTTGGGTGGGAAATCATCAAATAACTTCTCCCGCTCTGGGTGGAGCGGGAGGGCGTGTCAGACTTTTACTGACTAAAACCCACCCGTATTCCCTCAGTTGCCTGTGTGCCAGGGGCCGCGGTATTTTTTAAACAATTTTATTTATAAGATGATCTTTTACGACAACCTAATCGTGAACGTCAAAATTTCACAAAACGGTCCTCCAAAACGCCCTCATATTATAATTGGACGAGAACAGTGCGTTAAAATTCAAGGATGCGTCACGTTTAGGCAGATTTCGTTACAAGAGAGAGAAGAAAGTTATAACTTTGACTGTCTCTCACACAAAATCTCTCTTATCCTTTAGAAAGTTTCTCGCCAATGGATGATGGATGTTTTGTGGTTCTCATGGATGATAAAAGGGGTGATAATATGCTAACTGCGTATGAAGATACACAGTTAGCATAATTATCATCCCATGCTTGAAGAAGCATGGGTTTTAACTTTCACCTGTCCGCTTATAACAATAAACGTGGCATGGTGATCATAGCAATTATTGTACCGTTCATAAGGAAACCTTTGTGTAACAGTGGCTTTTAACGAGTTGCATTGTATAAGTAGTGGGGGGGGGGGGGGTATGGCAAGCTTCTGTGTAACAAGCATACCTACATCAAAAGCCATATATCAGAAGTATGCTTGATGTTACGAGTATCCTTTTTCTTTTTAATGTTTTGAGCAACAGCTGCAGTTACGTCGCTATGTAAGTCTCTAGCCTTTTCTTCAACACTACAAGCAATGTTTTGTTTGAATGCTGCTTTAATTCGAAAAAGCAGAAAAAAATATGTATAGCCTGATTGGCACGGCAAGCCTGGGCCTAACGTAGTAATAATGTATTTGGTACCTACTTACTACTAAGACAATATATCGCACGAACATCTCAATCCAATTAACTTCATTCGGTGTTCTTGGCTGGATTAATCGTTGATACCACGTTGATACAGGCGGTTTATTTCCTAGATCATACATTCATTTCTTTAGTTCATTTCTAGCTTACGGAGATTGTTAATAAGGAAGTAACGATTCTATTAAGGGTTCAGTGAGCACCAATAGCGTTGCTTTGTAAATAACTGCCAACATTTATCAGCGAAGGTTCCAACAGCGAAAGTGCGGTTCCCTGTCGTTCTTGCTCTACTTTATACTAATTATTCTAAGATAAAGCGAGTTATACAAATATTTTACGACCGTTGAGTTATATAGGTATTACATAAAGACTGAGGGCGTAAGAAAATTGGGAATAATTCAGTCGAATCGAGTTTGTATCACACTTCCTGACGTGAAAAGTAGGGCTTCGATTGGTGACTATGAATAATGTTTGGTACCTACGCGGTTTTGTCAGCGCCTAACTGGTTTGACGCTGTAATTTACAGCCAGTACTTAAGAATTTCCTTAATAGACTATCAGTATTTAAAGTTGGAGAGTGTAAAGGAATGTACGCATTCGTAACCGTAATTAGGAGTTGCTAGTAATCCAGTTCTACAAGGTACAGACATATCTAATTATGTAGTGTCTATTGGTATTTCGTTTTGGTATCATTATTTCCTTTATTCCATTTAAAACACATATCAATTACATTTTTAAATATTAGTATAAAAATATAAAAAAATTAAAAATATAAAAAAATAGTAGCCCACCGGTATCAGGAACAAGGTTCAAGCTACCGGCGGTCAGGGCTCCAGAGAGAGGAACCTCCGACAATGCAAGCCGTTGTCCAGGAGTACCGCTTTCTGGATCAAGCCCTTGACCCAGCTGCCCAACGAGAGCCTCCTCAGATGTTGGTCGAGGCTCTTGGCTATCAAGCCATTGGCTGTAACGACTATCGGTACAATGATCGCTGAGTCCACATCCCACATATCAATAACCTCGTCACGAGGTTTCCGTCATGCGGGACCGTTATATCAACGATCATTGCACGCCGCTCTAGTCGATCCACCACCACTATATCAGGCTTATTGGCAACAATAGTCCTGTCAGTGATGATGGATCGATCCCAGTACAGTGTGACATGTCCATTTTCGAGAACTGCGTCGGGCACATACCTGTAGTACGGCACTTCTGATTCCACAAGGCTGTATTTCAGAGCAAGTTGCTGGTGGATAATCCTGGCTACAAGGTTGTGTCTATGCAAATACTCTTCGTTAGCTAGACGAAAACACCCGGAGATTATGTGTCTGATTGTTGGTATCATTATTGTTATGCGTTTGTATCTATACTTTCGGATAATCGATATAACAGTAAATAGGTGGGAATGATCCTAACCTTTGATTGATCAAAGCAGAATGGGCGGTGTTGTTCTTTTACCGCGAAAATAAAAACCATTAAAATATATTTTTACATCACTGCACATGCACTTAATTACTCTGCTTTAGTTATACTCAATACTCAATACTCAATACTTTAATGCATTCCATAATGTGTACATAAAACAGTTGGTATGATATTATAACATCGAATCAATTATGGACCCTGTCGGGCACAGCAAAGTTAATTTTTATTGGAGAGAGGATGAAGGCGCTTTTTGTTAAGAAAAAAAAAAAATTTTTATTAAAATAGGTAGTAGCATTTAGTTACATTCGTTTTTATAGTAGTAAGTAAGTATTTATATATTTGGTTTTAAATTATATTTATATATTGTTATATTATTTATTACACGATTTATATTATTAACACCATAAGTTATAATAAACTAAATATGTATTTACAATTTTATTCAGTCTTGAAGGATGTTATTATTATTAATTGTGCACTGTTTAGTATATACATTTCAAAATAAATTTAAAGTATTTTAGTGTTTAAAAATAATATAAATTGGTATTTTTAAAGTGAAGTTTAAAATGAAATGTAGGTATTAAGTAAAAAAAAATGTTTTTATTTTTGTTGGAATTTATCTCTAAAATATTCGTCAAAAGTGTAGTAGCTTTTGATTATCAGAAATTGTTTTAATTTATTGATAAAGATATTATTTTTATTTATGTTTTTTATGTGTTCCGGTAACTTATTGTATATTTTAATGGACATAACAAATGTACTAGAAGAGTGCATTTTTAATCGTGAAGTGGGTATGTTTAATCTGCTTTCATGTCTTAGTGCAATTTTTGTTTGGATATCTCCTCTTTTGGTATAGAATTTCGGATATTTTCGTACAAATTTACACATTTCAAGTATGTAGAGGCACGGCAGGGTTAATATTTTTAGGTCTATAAAGTGGGGTTTACAGGAGTCTGTATCTTTGATGTTCATTAAAATTCTAATCATTTTTTTCTGTTGAGTGAATAATGTTGTGTGTTATGTTAGAAGAAGTTACAAACTAGGAATATCCTTTTAAAATTACAATCAAACTAATAATTTTAATAAATAACGGACCTCATAGAGTCCCCTTGTTAAGAAAACGATAAATTCAAGCAACAATAACTCTCATTTTATTTTACAATTATAGTCTACCATTGTGTGTTACGCGGGCGAAGCAGCGGGCAGCCACAGTACCTAATAAATGTGAAGGGCATAGCATGGGCGGTGACAATGAATCAATAGTCGTAGATAGTAATTAAAGTATTAAACACGATCCGTTTCGATTACAATGGTAATAGATAGCCATACTAAATCGAATATTGGATTATCAAGCGTTTCATCATCATCAATATTTTAGCTGAAAAACGTACAATCAATAAACCTAGCCTATCTCACAAAGGCACAGGCAGAGGCCTTTATCCAGCACTGAACTGCCTGCAGGGTGTTGTGGTGTAGCCTGGGAGAGCTCAGGCTACGACACAACACCCTGTTCTCCGTCTTCCACATCCAGTCTTTTCTAGCCACACTCATAATGTCGTCGGTCCATTTAGCTGAGGCGCGTCCCATACTACACTTGCCGATACGTGGTTTTCACTCCAGGACTCGTCACCTCCACTTGCTATCGAGCGTTCAATAGACCTGTCCAGCCCACTACATGTAAAATTTACACTACTGGACATAGGCCTTCCCCAAGTGTCGTCACATCTAACGGTGCTTCAAGCGTTTAAAGAGGCATAAAAAAACTTCAAAGTTACTAGGCTAACGCATAGCAACTATTTGGATGAAACTGGGGTAGTTGCATGGAAGTTAGCACAAACAAAGAGTATATTCGTGAATTTGGGCGTACGATCAGGCCATGCGTGACGTCACCGAAATGAAAATAGCATTCAAATAAAAACAAATATGAACACAGTTGATGATAACCTACTGCTGTTAATTCACAAGCAGGTTTTCATTCAAAAATAACCGAGTCCTTATATGCATGAATAAGTAGAATGTGTTGCGCGAGAGTTCACAGAAAAAAAATAGTATTTCGAACAAGCATGACACATCAAGACTATATGTCCAAACTAGGTACTTACTTTAAAAAAGGAAGGCATCTAGATGGGTACTTATTATGCAAAAATCCAGTAAAAATATTTTGTAGGGTTTAAATAGTTTTAGTTAACATAGACCTTAGTCTAGAGATACTAATCATTATGATCTTAATTTAAAAACAAATACATAAAATTCGTGCCACTACCTCACACATAAATAATTACTTTTGTGAAACAGTCATTATAACGTGCAAAGCATTGTCAGACACATGCGTAAGTAGTCTGTGCAACATCTTGCATAAACTTAAATCTGGGACTCCGAATTAAAAGAAAATTCACTTTAAGGTCTTTTAAAGGCAGAGTGCACTGGTCGCATTCATTCGCTGAGATAAATGATGCATCTCTTCATTCTTTATTTGGCCTGTTTTTTCAAGATTCAATGGCTGTCCGAGAGATTTCGGTTTTGTAATTTTAATTTATAGCTTCACTTCACCGGCTTTCTTGTGTGAGTAATTATGTTGCAAATAAAATAACTGTGTAAGTTCTGCGCGCTCAAAAATATTTCTTTTAATAGGTTACTGAAGGTGCGGCTATGTGTGCATTTTGTAGTAAACAGCTAGTAAATTACGGTCAAAATAAATTGCTATAATGTATTTTACTATTGAGAATCTCAGGATTATAAATCGAAGTAGCACGTAGAGCCCTCTAGGAGAAACAGTCGACAATTCAGACATCTCTAGTGCTGCCATCTTACAGCTCTTGTTTGCAACGTTAACGTCGATCGAAACGACAGAAAGTTCACGATAAGAAAAGGTGGTGTTAGTATCGCTAAAACAAGATGTAGTTCATATAAATTTATTAAAATTTATTTCATGGACTTCAGACAACATTTCTTAACACTTTACAATCTACATGACTTATTCTCTTATAAAACTAATCAACAGTAACACAGTTTGCCCTAGTTAAAAGCCCACGTAATAAATTCTGGAATGGTAAAAAGATGATGCAACCTCTGAGTCTACGTTTTGTTCTTCTTTATCTGCAATTTGGTCCTTGACCTCTGCTGTTTGTTCCTCAGGGGTTGCAAGCAAGTCGTTAGAAGGTAAAACTTCAGTTTTTTCAACAACTGGTAATAGGATTTCATTGTTGATTTTGTCACTTTCGGGATTTGGAGGAATTACTGAAACTGTTGCTGGGACCACTTGTACAGTTTGAACTGCTTCTGGTTTAGGTGTCGTGATTACTTCCTGGGCTTGTTCTTGTTCTACTAACATAACTTTATCTCCTGAATCAATCTCTAGCATCTTGGGTTCCTCAAAGTTGATAACGACAGGCTCCTTCTCTTCATGGACGGGTCTGCTATCATTGCTATTTTCTGGTTGTTCTAAGTTTTGAGACTGATAGTTCTTGCCGGGGAAGTAGTGGTTGATTTTGATACCATGACCGACAGGGTAGAAGTATCTTGTGTGGTCAGTGACTGAAACGGCATGAGCACCATGCTTGTTCACAGTTTTGCTTACGACGGCGTTGAATCTGAAAGTTGAAATAGTCATTATTACAACATTTTATTTAGATGACGGTATATCCACATGTGATTATGAGGGTATTGTTTTACAGAACTACATTTTCTTTATATTAAATTACGAAACGATATCGATACGTGCAAATAAAAACATGTTGGTAATCCCAAATCCAATTAGATATCTAAATTATATTTGCTTCGCGCAAAATAAATTACCAGCTTAAAATAGATTAAGTAGAACGTGTTTACGCAAATTAACAGTATTTTAACCAAAAACTTAGCAAATTTATCAAAAACGTGATTCTATATTATGGTCATGGTCAGAACCAGGGTCATGGTGAGCTGGTGTATGATTGTTTAATTACCCGTTGTGATCGTCGGCGTGGTACTGCACCTTCCGCAATGAACCGTCTGACTCCACAAGGCTGTATTCACCACGAACTCGGTCCCCGTCACGTGTCTCGTGATGGTGCTTGTGGTCTCCGGTCTTATCGTCCGAAACTGAATACTCGAACTCATACTTTGGGTACGTCTGTAACAATATTAAGTGTGAATTCATTATTAAGTAGGGTACGTTATCATTATTAGCCCACACTTGGCTGTCTGAGTTACATTCCTCGTTAAGTAACTTGAGATAGATATTGGTTGGGTAATTACAAATTCTAATGAGTACATGCATGAGTAGAGTAGAAATATGAAACCGTTACTATGTTCCTTTCTCTGCATATTTCTTATATTTGGTCCTTGAGAGAGAAGTTGTTACTTACGTAAGGCTCGTATTTGTATCCGGACCGCTGGGGGTTAGGCGGGTGGTACACTTTGACCATCTGCCATGCGTGAGGATTCTGTTTGCTCAAGTCTTTGTAATGATTATCGGATTGGTCGATAAACACAGCTTGACTGACTCCCATGAAGTAAATTGATACTAAAATCTGAAATTAAATGAATATTAAAGACTAAGCATAATCCGCCCATAATGTTCCCACTACTGGGGCACATACATCCTCTCAGTGACATTGTATGGATAGTAAAATCTGCAACTAAATGAATATTAACGGTCTTATTCATAAAAAGTTATCGAACATCTAAACAGTTGCTAAAGTTTGGTTTTCAAAGACAAACCAGACTTTAGCAACTGTTTAGACGTTCGATAACTTTTTATGAATAAGACCGTAAAGGTTTGACTGAAACTAGTTGAATTAATTAGGCATACCAAAATTTTGGGAATGTACGTCAACAAAGTGTAATTATATTTTTATAAATTCAGATTATTATTAGATAGTGATTTAACTTTAAAGTTGTTTGAAACAAATATACGAATAATATAATTTTACCTTTCCGAACATATTGAAGCACTTAATTTGAACTGTCGCTAACAAAATGTAATAGCCGACTGTTGATTAGAAAGAGAAATATAAACCGTTTTATACTATTCCAATACTTATTACATAAATTTCGCTAAAATTGTATTATTGACATACTATTGTTTAGTTACTATACGTAAGAATATAGAGGACGTGCCCCGAACGATACTAGCTGCCTTAAAAGTAAAAAATATCTCATGATTTTTGAACCTGGCATTACTGGGTTGTTTATTCTTATTCTCCATGTAGCTTAATTATAACAGTTTTGAAAATAGGTTCCTTTAGATTCAATTAATTGTGTAGATACTTTAGCAGCATATCCATGTTAGTTTAGCCCGGAACTTTAAAGCTGTTATCGTATCATCATAATCCGTACGATCAATGGAGGCTTTGAGTACATTTTTCTTGGTATTGAGAGGAGGAGACTTGGCGCATTCGATAGTAATGGTACTTATAAAGAAATTGTAACAAATCTCAATAACTTCAACGAAATCTTCAAACTTCTGATTGGCTAATAACCCAAAGGCTGGCTTTTACCTTGGGCAGAGGCTTAGCATTGCCATACAACGTAGCAGTGCCACAGTCTCTTGGGTACATCGCCAGTCGATAAATGTCTTCTATTCTATTCCATATTTATGTTGGTTAAAAGTTTAAGTTAAGATAACTGCAGTATAACATCTGCTTGTAAATAAAATAAATATTATCCGTCAGTAATTAATGACGCATCTCATTTAGACAAAATGTAACGCCATATTTTAGTTTGTTAATATTTTTATTTAGTTTAGAATATTATATTTAATTTAAATAGTTTGTTAGTGAATTTAGTATAAGTTATCCAGTGAATATTTTTAACCTCATAAACTAGGTATGATGTAACTTAAAATGATTATTTTAAAAATTTCACACTTATTTTAGTAGAACCTATGGGTATCAATTAGTCGGAAATGGTGTTCGATTGACTAACTTACTATACAAATGAATATAAAAATACAAATAAAAGAAAACTTGGGCGTCGAAGTACTCGTCCACATAGTTGTCATCCGGAAACGTGCCCAAAAGACTGGCAGCATTGCCATGTTGTATGGCAATGGTAATTCTTAGGCCAAAGAACGAGCAAGCCCTCTGGTTACATAAAGTGTCGACCAGTTGGCCACGGGCTCCAGTGTGTTCTGCTTAAATTATATTAGCACCGACTACTTGTGACCTGTGACCAGAGAATTTTCGGTTATCTAATGTAAGTAAATCTTTCTTTCCCAAACTAAAAATAGATTCACCTCAAAATAGTCAAAGAAGTTTTCGACATGCAATCTCCTTAATTACTTAACATAACATCACGCCTGTCTTCCCCGCAGGGTTAGGCAAGGGTGTACCATAGTACAGCAATTTTTAATTTAAATTTTAGTTTAAAATGGTTTTTATTTATCTACATGCATGTTTTTTTGGAACATTAACTCGTCGCTAACTACTAAGTACTGAATTTCTTGTTGTAATTTTTTTTCCTGTTACACTTCTCATGTGGTAATATTGCAATCTCACATAACTGGCAGTACTTGCTCACCTTAGCGAAAAAATTAGCTCGCTCAGTTATTGCGTAGCGGTCTGGCCACTTTAAGGTTTAAAAGAGCCAGAGGGCAAATACTTGGCACGGTCTACACGACTACATGGCCTTAACAGATTTTTTCTCCTTGCGCTTAAAATTGGCCCATGACCTATAAGGTTGAATAAAACAGGCTGTGAGTTATTAACCTATTTCTTGTTGGTTGCGCCTTTTTTTTAATGAAATTACCTATCAATTCTCTAGTTAGTCAATAGCTCAATACCCGAAATAGTCACGCTTACTTCTGTGTATTTGCTTTGATTGTGTTATTTAACATTAAGTTTTATAAATTATTAAATTGATTGAAGTGATCCACTTCGCCTAAGTTGACTCTATAACATATAAAATTTCACAAAAGAGAGAGGATTCTGTCGCTAGTACTATCTCACGGCATCGATACAATTCAATAGACGCGAGGAATCTATTGTTCGAATGCGGGTAGCGATATATTGTATTTGCCAGCTTAATCAATAATAAAATAATTCCATTTAATGAAGATAGTTTACTTAAGCGAAATGTTAAGACCCAAATTGTGAGACTGTTGAGGAAAATGTTAGTTTTCAGACTCATAATTTGAAGGGTGCAATCAATTAGCTGAAATGAAAGGGGTCACACAGTCGCACAATTTTGACAAAAAAATAATAAATCAAACTTATCAACGAACTTATTCGTATATTTCAATAAATAAATAAATCAACATTCATTTTGGACTACATGCTTATTTGATAAGATGTTAAGTCTTAGTGGTGGTAGTAGTGGGCGGGTGCGGCAGCCTTGACGATGACTGGGGCGGCTGTGGGGGCTGAGTTGTGCACCACCGCGTTGAAGCCGTTGTGGTCGTCAGCGGTGTACTCCACGGTCCTGATGGAGCCATCGGCTTCATGGAAAGAGTAAGAGCCCTTCACAATATCACCATCGCGGGACTCCTGCTGGGACTTGTTGTCTCCGGAGTGACCGTCAGCAACGGAGTAGTTGTACTCGTATTTGGGGTAGGCGATCTCTTCGGGTTGAGCGATAACTTTGGCAACGGGAGCGGAGTGGTATGCTACGGCAGCTGGGGCGGAGTGGTAGGCGACCTGAGCGGGGGCAGAGTGGTACGCGACCTGAGCGGGGGCAGAGTGGTACGCGACCTGAGCGGGGGCAGAGTGGTAGGTGACGGCAGCGGGTGCGGCCTGGTAGGCCACGGCGGGAGCAGAGTGGTAGGCCACAGCGGGAGCGGCAACGGCGAACTTAGCCACGGGGGCGGCGTGGAGTTGAGCCTGGTCGTGACGCACGATGCTCTGGGATGAGACCGCCGCAGCAGAGGAGTAATGAGCAGGTGCGGCCAGGAGACCAGCCTGGGCCACAGCCACGAAAGCGCACAGAGCTACGATCTGGAAAAAGATTGAAAACACCGATTAATATAACTTCAGTTTTGAAATCACTAATAGATTTGCAAGTATGACTCATTTTACAAAACTTACTTTGGAGAACATTTTGGTTTATTCACTGATGCGATCGAGTTGAATGATACATGTAGTGTCAGAGGTCTACTTTTTATACTGATAAACGCTTGTATGATCAGCTGATTGTAATAAGTAGTGGAAGTTGTCAGTCGAGTTCACGACGACCTTGCCTTGCCTTGTACAAAGTTTCGCGAATCAATCCATTCACTAAAGCTTCGCGAATTTGAATTACTAGTCAAGTAGTATGCTAATTATGATTTCGCTAACGTCTAGCTAGAAATTGGAACGAGATTTGGTCGTCTGACTTTAATAAGTAACCCTGTTTTAGATAAATTAAGGATGTAGGTATTCTGTGGTGGTAGGTTAGGTTTTCGCATCACAAAGCTTTGAAATGTATATAATTAAATATTAATAACTATTGACAGATATAGTATTTTTGAATCATACCAACACAAATATTGACACCTGAGAATGAAATACCAAATAAAAGCATTAATAAATATTTGTACTGAAATCATTTATCTCCTTAATAATAAACGCTGAACTAAGGTTATACCAAAGTTGAACTTCGAAAAACCTAGAGTGACTACTCACTAAGAGCGCCCCCTATAGGGTACAGACCTCGGCTTAGGGCATCGCTGGTAGAGGTCAGCAAGAGACAGGGTGGATCGGACTGAAATTTATCTGAAGGTCATATCGGTTGTATTATATATGTCTTCGTTTACTCCGTCCGTCCCCTTTTTAATAAAAATTTGACATTTGAGCTTAAGAGCTTATACATTTTATTTTTATGCAACTTAAATGATGTAGGTTACAAAAACTGACAAAACTTTACATGGTGTTGCTGATTCAAGCCTACTTCGCAGCCAATCAGTGAATGCGAGTCAGGGACTATAAGTTCAAGCCCCGAATATTATGTATACCTTGGCAAAATAACTACAATGAGGGCTGAGGATACTCAGTCCTTTATTGCGCGTTCATGATTAGCTATATTAGGCAGCAGATCAATAGACAATGGCTAGACCTAGATGTAGCCATTCTAGAAATCTTACAACACGTGTAGCTTAATTTATTGCTTCTTGCCGGGCAGAATATTCATGACCTTATTTCGTAATGTTGGTACTTTTGGCACCAAATTTTTGCGAAAACTGACATAATTATTGTAAACTTTTTAAACATTCGCGATCGGATAATAAAAGTAAAGTATTTTTTTAGTCTTAATTTTTTTTTACTGTTCATGGTCTTTGACTGAAACTGAATTTGACTTTGAATTCAAGCAGATCTTGCAAGGGTTGGTAGCCAAAATAACCTACAGTAGTGAATGTTTTGCATCGTTTAACTGTAACTATTTGACCCCCCGTAAGGTTACTGTAAGCCTGTTCTACAACTAATACATGAGCGTGTACAAACTTGCGACTAGTATATAATCTAGAACTGTCATTCGAAATCTATCATTCATTGTTCGATCACACAAGTGAAACATTCAATATAAACAAAATGCTCGCAAAGGTAAATTAACTAAAGTTCTTCCTTTAAATATATTACTTATATAATAACATTGGACAAAAAAATAATGGTAGTATTTATGATTCTCAGATCGTAGCTCTGTGTGGTTTGGTGGCAGTGTGCCAGGCTGGTCTGCTGACCGCCCCATTGCACTACTCCTCGGCTGCGGCTGTCTCTTCCCAGAACATCGTGCGTCACGACCAGCCTGCCCAACACGCCTCGGTCGCCTACCACGCCGCCCCGGCTGCCTATGCCTACCACGCTGCCCCCGCTTCCGTAGCCTACAACGCCGCTCCTGCCCATTACTCATCTGCTGCTGCTGTTTCTTCTCAAAACATCGTGCGTCACGACCAGCCAACCCAACACGTAGCCGTCGCCGCCCCCGTCGCCTACCACGCTGCTCCAGCTGCCTACGCCTACCACGCCGCTCCTGCCCCTGTTGCCTACCACGCCGCTCCCGTTGTCGCCCACTCTGCTGAGTTTGACGTAAGTCATGGTGGCTTCCGAAATAGAATATGAAGCAATTTGTTTTCCTTTGCAGTATCTGAAACTCATTTTATTCTTTTTTGGACACAGGCTCACCCCAAATACGAGTACAACTACTCAGTAGCTGACGGCCACACCGGCGACAACAAATCCCAGCAGGAGTCCCGCGACGGTGATGTTGTGAAGGGCTCGTACTCGTTCCACGAGGCCGACGGCTCCGTCAGGACCGTGGAGTACTCCGCCGACGACCACAGCGGTTTCAACGCAGTGGTGCACAACTCCTCACCCACGGCTGCGCCCGTGCACGTCGCTCCCGCTCAGTACTACCACCACTGATGCACCGTCACTAGTCATGTATCGCGCTCACCAAAACAATGTTGATTATTAATTATTTATTGCAATATACAAAGAAGTTCGAAGTATAATATCTTTTAAGAATTATTCCTGGACCACCTCTGAATTTTGAAATTAAATAAAAGTTACTATTGATCATCTAATACCGAAAAAGTAAATGTCAATTTAGTATGATTGGCTTTTGGAAATGTAAGTTAGTTACAATCTGGACTACAGTAGCTTATGGTGTAATGGTGAAATTAGACAGCGACGGCGCGGCGAAATAAAGTCCATCATGGCCTGGCTCTTGTACCTAGGGTTGTATCCAGGCGCGGGAACTCCTCAACGGACAACAGAACAGACACAAAATTGTATAATCGCATTCAATTATGATAGCCCGTTTTAAAGTCCATCATGGCCTGGCTGCTGCATCCAGTATTGGCTTCAGACAAGGGAACTCCTCAACTGTCAACAGGACAACCGCAGTAGCAGTAAGCAGTAACCTACAATGGTGATGACGGAATCACGGTCTTATTTTTATTTTGCTTTTGACTGACTAAAGTTTGACTGTTTAAAACAACCGTATACAAACCGACAGGTTTACCTGGGGGCGGGTTTAGGCCTGATTTTGACGGAAGTGTCACTATCAGCTGATACTACTAGCTGATGTTACGAGTATTAGAAAAAACTTAGGCTACTTTTATTTTAGAAACAAATAATTTAAGTTCCGTGCAAAAAAATGTCCTTTCATGCCACGCTGTTGTACTACCTAAATAATAATAATTGTTTGAAGTCGCCGACTTTGACGTCTTAGTAAAAAATAATGCGCTTTAAGTGTAAAAATTTTACATCGTTCTGGAACCGAAACACAGTAAATCCAGACGAATAATAGTTACTATTGGCAATGTATTTTTTTTAAGACATCAAAATAAGAAGTTAGAAATTTATTACTTTTTTCTGTCATTCGAGTTAAATTTTAGTAGGGCTTCCACTATTTCATTCATAAACGCACGATCGTACGCGATCCGCTCGGTGATGACGGAGCGCGGTCCAGCTGAGCGTGTGCGAGTCAGTTGATAGCGCACTCGCGTTGGGTCAACAGACGTCGGAGGAATAAGTGGCTGCAAGTAAGTACCTACAAGTAGGTAATTCAATTCAGGTACGATTTAGGTTGGTGTAAGTTCATTTACCTCCATCATCTCTCGTTCCTTGTATCGGAAGGACGGCACGGTGTTTACCACTATCACCTCTACTCGTAAACTAGATAAATTAATTGTACTATTCAACTAGACACGACGAGTACGCTTGGGAGTTGTATTTAAGGCCTAGAATCGAGTGTCGACTAATCGAGATAATAGGTACTCAAAAGCATAAGTACCTACCTACCATATGATCAATACTAAATACTGCCTAAAACAATTTTTTTTGCGGCAAAGCTTGCGGCGGCTTCTACAAAGGCAGGCAATTCAAACAGAAAAATGAATCGTTTAATCTGTCGCATAGAGTTCATTATTAGTTGGAGGTGCTCTTTTCTATGAAAATATTGAACCTAATTATGACCTTATTTTTATTGGGTTACCTCCGTAATTCGGTTGTGCATGCTTGTAAAGTCGGTCCTTGTCAGTAGAACACGAGACAATACATTTCTTAGAATAATTTTTGTAAACTGCGTACCTACTTACCTAGTTTGGTGAAATTACTTGTAGGTACTCAGAAAAAGTATTGCAGGGGCTGGCGTATTTACAAAATTGGAGCTTTGTACAAACATAATCAACGTTGGCTAAGGATTTATTAACTTATTTACAATTTACACTTCCCTGTATCGAAGCATCTGCTCAAAATGGAGTCCACTTCGCTCGATACACAAAACAGGCTGAACAGCACGTTTAATCAGATTGTCTTTTAATTTTCCTAATGGTCTCTGTCACGTTTCACAATTGCTCCTCGGAATAAACAAGTCTTTTAATCTCGGACCACAAATCAAAATCCAGTGGTGTTAAGTCAGGGCTCCTTGCGGGCCAAGCCGCAGGGCCACCACGACCATCCACAGTTGATTCCACGTGCGCGCAGTGAGTTCAGGTGTTCCGGCTGAGCATACAATCGTCTAGCCTCTTTCAAGTTATGATTGGCCATCCCATAAAAATGCACCATTACCCAATACTCCACGTTGGAATACACGTATGGCCGACTAGTTTTTGGCGCGTAATTAGGTTGCGCGTGCGTGACCTAATGCGGCGAAACGCGATACAATACTAATAGGAAATTAGGAACAAGGAAGGGCGGGCGGTTGGTTAGACTAGGGTCGGGGGCGTGGCTTACGGATCATGCTGCCTGATCGATGAATGGATTTATCAATGGGTACCGTTCGCATGTGTTGCCGTTTGATACGTTTTACACACACATGATCGCAAGGAATCGTTACTTCGAGTTCTCATAATTTCACAAAAAAAAAACAATAAATTGAATTTTTCGTGATTTTTTTATTGTTACTTATTGAAAATAATAGTCCCAATCGATTCGAGTTCGATGATCGAGTTCATGGCTTTCAGTTCCAGACCGACCTAAAATTAACCGTGTATATTTGAACCTCCTCCAGGTTATCATTCGTCTTTATTTATATAGAGTTTATTTTTCTACTGAGCATGGGTGGCCAAATTCAATACTAAACGTAATTGCGAAATTTACTCAAAATAGTTTCGGAGCTGATGAAACCAAAACTGATCATTAGATTTGTTTTTAAATTCGTTTGCTTTAATTTAAAATAATTGATTTAGAAAATTACCCAACAATGTTGAGAAAAAGTTCCAGCATCGCCAGATACAGCTGACCGCTATTGAAATTCCGAGAACTAAGCGTATATCTACACATTAGCTGAACAGGGAATTCAATGAAAGTCGTATAATTATTTTTGTCGAACTTCTTCGTATATTGCAATAAATAATTAATAATCAACATTGTTTTGGTGAGCGCGATACATGACTAGTGACGGTGCATCAGTGGTGGTAGTACTGAGCGGGAGCGACGTGCACGGGCGCAGCCGTGGGTGAGGAGTTGTGCACCACTGCGTTGAAACCGCTGTGGTCGTCGGCGGAGTACTCCACGGTCCTGACGGAGCCGTCGGCCTCGTGGAACGAGTACGAGCCCTTCACAACATCACCGTCGCGGGACTCCTGCTGGGACTTGTTGTCGCCGGTGTGGCCGTCAGCTACGGAGTAGTTGTACTCGTATTTGGGGTGAGCCTGCGTCCAAAAATAAGTAGAATGAGTTTGTGTACAACAAAGAAAAAAAAATAAGATTCAAATAGGTACTATTTCGGATGTCATGATAACTTACGTCGAACTCAGCAGCGTGGGCGACGACGGGAGCGGCGTGGTAGGCAACAGGCGCAGGAGCGGCGTGGTAGGCGTAGGCAGCTGGTGCAGCGTGGTAGGCGACGGGAGCGGCGACGGCGACGTGTTGGGCGGGCTGTTCGTGGCGCACGATGTTTTGAGAAGAAACAGAGGCAGCCGAGGAGTAACGAGCTGGGGCAGCTTGGTAGGCAACTACTGGAGTGGCCTGGTAGATGTAGGTAGCCGGGGCGGCGTGGTAGGCGACGGAGGCATGTTGGGCAGGCTGGTCGTGACGCACGATGTTCTGGGAGGAGACAGCCGCAGCCGAGGAGTAGTGCACGGGGGCGCTCAGCAGACCAGCTTGGCACACCGCCACCAAACCACAAAGAGCTACTACCTGCAAGTAAAACATCAAAATTATTTTTCTGCATTAATGGAAGAAAACTCTTGACGAAGTTGAAGTTTAAGGGTAATTGATTTAAATTTATTTACCTTGGCGAACATTTTAATTATATTGGTTGTTTCACTTGTGTGATCAAACAATGAATGATAGAGTTCAAATGACTGATCTAGATTTTATACTAGTTGCCATTTGTTGAGCACATACATTACTTGTAGAACAGGCTTAGAGCGACCTTACGCTATGAGATATAGCGATGCAAAACATTCACTAAATTGTTTCATAACGAATCCTAAAAATAGAGCCTATAACCAAGTGTCACAATGTCATGACATGTAGTTAAAATGACGATATTATCAAAGTACGATAGTTACATAAATATTTAAATAAATTGGTCTTTAGATATTATGACGTGCAGACTTGGCTAGAAATGAGGATTTTGAGATAAATGATTAAATTCTTATTTAAAATTATTTCTAAGATCTTCAATCAGTTCACAACTGTTATATCATTACGGGTCATTATATAGGTGAAATATCTAGTTGTATTCATTCTAGTAGTATTCAGAGCAGTGGTGGCCAAATGGTGTGCTCCGACTTACAAATACTTACGGTTGGAGGCTCGTACCCAGATAGGCTCTTTACTTTGTGTGAATTTATTTCATCAACACTGCGCTCAAATTGTGAATTAAAACATCGTGAGGGAATCGGCATGTCTTAGAATCAAAAATTCGAAGACATGTCACATCTACCAACCCAAACTGGGCCTGCGTGGTGGATTATGGTGTGCTAAACTCCCTCTCAAATAGAGAGGAGACCTGCGTCGTAACAGTGGGAACATAATATTATGCTATGGTGAAGTGAGCTGTTAATATTGTCAATCCTTGAAATCAGGTGGAATGATAGCTCGCTTCAAGCTGAGTTCCCCTAAGATTTCACAGTGAGGTTTTAACAGAATAGTACTACTGTTCTTGGTCTCGGAGCTGATACGTGGGCGACTTTCACGGATCGTACTCTTGAAGGGCTACGTTTTGGTTTTAAGTTTCGATATTCCAAATTGAAAATCGCTAAACGAGCTGACAGAGAACAAAAGTGACATGGCCCACATAATAAGGAAATATAAGTAGCGACGGGCTGGTCATTTTAGCTGTAGATCCGTTGACACCGATTAAGGTTAACGTGTTCTCGAGTGAAAACCGCGAATTTGAAGACGTTAAGTTAGTTGCCCTTAGGCTAGGTGAAGTGACGATCTTATTAGGGTGGCTAGTAGCAGCTGGATGACAGTAGTCAAGAATCCAGTTAAGTGACGAAGATTAAAGAAGCCAGGCCATGTCCAGTAGAAGACTGGTAAACTGATGATAATGGTGATAAATTATATAAGTTGGTTTTATCTAACTAGGCCAGTATAGCCAAAATAGGAAAATACGGCGAGCTGTTGCTAAATCAAAGAATCTGAACATTATGTTTTCACTCAAATTCGAAATTGAATTACGTGTTATTATGTGTTTACACAATTCAGTTCTCATCCCTCTTTGTTTTGCGTTGGGATTAAATCCAGCGTGGAACTCTCATATCGAAAGTTTCGCCCAGGTCAAAACTTATTTTATTCAAATAAAAATGATTGCCTAGTAATACAAAAGTGATACAAAACGTAATGAGCACGGTGTATGTTTTTGGTACACAATATCGTACTAATATGTAGTAACATGCGTACTGTGCAAAAATTATATATTGGCGGTGAGGGTAAGAAACTAGGTTTTAACATTATGTCTGGTCTTCCATGAGCACCCCTTTTTTCCTTTATCTAGTGCCAATGTTCTGCAAGCACGAGGCCATTAAATTCCTATTAAAAAAAAAACATAAATGAAATATTAATTTGATTAATTTTAGGAGTTATCACTTTTAACGAATTTCCGAAAGCCATACTTACTTAATACTGCAAACATAAATACTCACGCCTTTTTCCGAGCAGGCAGGCATAATTTAACAACACGCCAACTGCTACGATACTTACATAAGCAGGCACTCCTTTTGCTTTGTCATTATGTACAAGTGCTACAAGGATCTTTTCGCCATAATGACATATTTACAGAGGGCGTCATTGATTGACATTAGTGAACTGACACACAATCTGTAGATATAAATAAACAAGATGGCGGCGTTAATTTCCCTAATAGTGAATAGTCCATATAGACCTTTGTACCGTAGTTCCTACGTTTTGTTTTTTAATATTGAGAACGGTTTTCCTGTGGCAATTTTTTGACAAAGTTGTAATAATTACAGTAAAACTATAATTGTAGTCTTCATAATGATACCTCGATTTATGACAACTTTGACTTAGTCGATCAATTTCCTTCCATGAAAATTCATAAATAATATTGCTCGTCATAGCAATTTTTCCCAAAATATTTGTAATTATTTTTTTCCTAAGTCTTATCAATTTCATGAAAACTCATATTGAAGATAGGCAATTTATCCGCTTTTAACATGTGGGTAAGCCATATTAAAATAACTGTTGTATTTATTATTTTATATCCTAGAACTGAATTAGCACTGAATCTTATGATTTAAGTCCATTTTATTGTTCTAAATCTTATCGAAAGTTGAAATTTAGGGGTAAATGAACACAGGAATAAATATTAATACAAAATATTTTTCGAAATAATTCGTTTAATGCAATAAATAATTAATAATCAACATTGTTTTGGTGAGCGCGATACATGACTAGTGAGGGTGCTTCAATGGTGGTAGTACGGAGCGGGGGCGACGTGTGCGGGCACGGTCGCGGGCGCGGAGTTGTGCACCACCGCGTTGAAACCGCTGTGGTCATCGGCGGAGTACTCCACGGTCCTGATGGAGCCGTCGGCCTCGTGGAACGAGTACGAGCCCTTCACAACATCACCGTCGCGGGACTCCTGCTGGGACTTGTTGTCGCCGGTGTGGCCGTCAGCTACCGAGTAGTTGTACTCGTATTTGGGGTGAGCCTGTGACAAAAAATAATCAAATATCAATCAAATCCACGAGATACAGAACTTGCACTTGTAAATGGATTCAATTAATAGCTTACGTCGAACTCTTCAGCGCGGGCAACGATGGGTGTGGCGTGGTAAGCAACAGGGGCAGGAGCAGCGTGGTAAGCGACGGCAGCAGGGGCTGCATGGTAGGCGTAGGCAGCCGGGGCGGCGTGGTAGGCGACCGAGGCATGTTGGGCAGGCTGGTCGTGGCGCACGATGTTCTGGGAGGAGACAGCCGCAGCAGAGGAGTAGTGCACGGGGGCGCTCAGCAGACCAGCCTGGCACGCCACCACCAAACCACACAAAGCTACTACCTGCAAGTTGATTTTTGTTAAGTCCTATCATTATTTTTGCCAAAAAATTATGACCGCTTTTAAATTCTCTGTCTTACTTTAGTGAACATGATGATAAGCTAGTTTCAGTAATGAGATCAATAATTGAATGATACATTTGTCGCCTCACGATAGGTTTATATATAGTGTTAGCTGTCAGTGATACAACATGTGTAAGAAGTTGTAGAACAAGCTCAGAATAACCTCACATTGGGTGACATAGATTTGCAAATTAAACCATTCACTTGAGACAGGTTGCTAGCCCATCATCATTCACAATGCATTTCCTTTGCATTACTTTTATTAATAAATGCCGAGGTTTTGAACAGTGAAAGGAAAACTTTAAATGTTTTTGTTCACAGATCATCAGTAAATAAATAATAATAAACCTTTATTAAATTATTACCACGCTCAAATGGAATTGCGCTGGACACATCTGCCGTATGTCAGACGATCAATGGCCCAAACTTACGACCCAGTGGGTCCCGCTTAGTGGCAAACGACATCGCGGCAGGCCCAGACGGAGATGGCGGGATGAGCTGGACTCTTTTAATAAAGATTGGTCCTTGTCAGCTTTGGATAGAGAGAGGTGGAAAGAGAGTACGGAGGCCTTTGCCCAGCAGTGGGACGTTATAAGCTAAAAAAAAAAAACCTTTATTATTCGACCACAGTGAAAAGCAAAGCTTTAACATAATAAAAATAAACATGGTGGCCCAGTGGTAACGGCCACGACTAACGGGTTTTAGGTCGTAGGTACGAACCTAGACAGGCGTTTTACTTTGTATAAATTATTTCTTAACTACTTGCTATCAAAACGGTGAAGGAAAACATCGTGAGGAAACTGGCATATCCTAGACCCACAATTTCGAAGACATGTCAACCCGCAATATTATGGGACCGCATGGTGGTTTTCGGCCCACTCCCTCTCATCGAGAGGATATCTTTGTCCCGAAAGCAGTTCATGCATTGTTGTTCAATGTTCTTACATTATAGGCTAATTATGTATTGAACTTGTAATTTAATTAAGAAACATAAATGTGAACCGAATCGTCTCAATAACTTAAGAGATGTAACCTGTGGCGAAAGCTGTATAAACCTCTTGAAAACTTTATGGAACCATCTGAAAGCCTTCTGCCAGGGCACGCGTTACCGTAGCCGACTTGGAAATCTCTAAATAGACTTCGAACCCAAGTCGGTCGGAGCAAAGACAATCTCCACAGATAGGGGTTCACGGACGGCTCAGATCTCAAGTCCGTATGCGGCACCTTCCCACAGACAATGGCTCACCTTCCATCCTGCGCCGCATGACTTGTGCATTTGACGATCTTATGACTGCTTCAGCGAGCGGAGTTTGCGCAGCCGAATTTTGGGCCAAAGGTGTTTGATTTTTTTTGCCATCGATACACTAAGAAAAATAACTTAGGTTATACTTTATCTGCTAGTTTTGATATTTCTTAGTTTACTGTCGGTGTAAAGCACATGAAAGCATTTTCTTCTTGCTAAAAGCAAACAGTTTGATTTCCTGCTAAAAAAAACAGTGGCACTCCGGGAGTGCGGACAGAAGTGAAAACTTGAACAATTACGTGTGTATTTTTTTTTCGTCAATACAGGATTTCACATTGGGTCTCTTTAGTATTATTCCTGTTTTGTGTTTCCCTTGCACTGTGTTTACATTTGGGGTAATTAAATTAGTAATTGAAATTACCAAGCACTTGCATTCAGAGGCCCGAACCCTATGCCCGTCGGCTAAACCATTTATTTTAAATAAACCAACAGGCACTATTGATTTGTCAAAGAGTCGGAAAGATGAAACTAGTTGCCCATTCTAATTCCGTTGCTAATTTCTAAGTCAAAAACTTCTCAAGAAACATTATCGGTCTACGAAATAATTAACTAACGAAAATAGAATCCTTTTTTGAAGACGGTAGTAGGTAAATACAATTCTTAATCGGTCTTTTTTACAGCCTAGTTAGGTGTTACACGGAAAGTGTGAATAACATTCCTTTCTGAAATTCTAAACGTGATTGCATTTACTTAGATTTCATTGTAGCCGGTCATTAGTTTCTTATACCATGTTTAAATTATGTAGGTATCGTTTGTTTTATCATTATAATGACAAACACGAACGAGCGGTTTTGGTTTAAAGTGCCGGGGGTAAATCGTTCCGGGACCAATGACTTCTGCTGACTGAAACTCCTACCATCTTAGAAACACTATAAAGAAATGTTAGTTTGGTTTTCGCTTGGTGGTACATATTTGTTACAGATTATTTTTCGTTCTAACACTTTTTGGTCTACTCCAATAATATAATGACTAAGTAATTCAAAAATTAGAATACATTCTGGGAGGCGATTCTTGCGCATCTCGCATTCGTTTTTGTCGTTCGATTCGAGCTTTTTACCCGAAAAACTCAAGTTGAGCTATTCTCGCCACGTCGATCCGAGCATTTCGCGCAGGAAAGCCACAAGACATGCCCTAGTTTACATGCGACATGCAAAGAGTGGTGGAGACCAGTCGATACGGACATGACGTCATGTTTAATGGAGTACGGACGTCAAACAGTTGTTATGTCAATTATGATTGTCATTTGCGAAATAAAATAATAAATATTTGTAACGAAATGTGTAGTTCAACCAGTTCAGTGGTAGTAAAACTAGGTCATAAACATCTTAGAAGACGCTGCGATTGCCACAACAAAGAAAAACACACGAAGAAAAGTTTCTGCCTCCGCCAAAGATGTCGACTATCCACTGCATGGGTGGCCTCGATGGATCAGATACATCTAAGATACAGAAGCTGAAGGCGCCAGCTTCAAAATCCAGTCAAATGGACGAGGACGGTTTTACTCTAGTTGAGGGCAAGAAAGGTCTATCGCGTGGCAATCACAATAAACGCAGTACCACTCTTGAAAGTGAGGGGTTTGGAGCTGCAGTGATCCTCATTCTTCTGCACATTTGCCGGTTGCACCCACAGACTTCGAGAGAGAAGGAGCCAAGGCCAAGTCAATACCAATGGAAGGACGTTGCTGAAACTGTCGCGGATGAAATCGAGCACTACTACAAATTGTGTCCTTCATTCTCGAAGTTCCGCATAAGTATGTTAGTCTGTGAGGTATTTATGTATGGGTCTTTTGTCACCTAAATTATGATACACCTATTATTATTGTATTATAATACCCCGCATCAACATGATGGAGAATTTAAAAAGCATTACAAACAATAAAGATTTCAAATAAAATGTTTTATTTTTTTTCAATATGAAACTTATTACTAACAACAATACTGTGCATAAACAATACACTAAAAGAATCACTAATTTACATGATTAATCGGCATCATGTGTGGCGTGGTGTTCAGTAGCCAGCTTACACCTCAGTCTCCACCTCTTGGCCAAAGTCTACATATTGTTAAAGTTTGCATGAATCACAGAGCATAATCTCTTTGGATGACATGTACCGCCGTTGCTATGGAGATTTTTCCTACTAGACCTGTCATTTCTTCTGTCGATCGCATTGTGTAACATCTATACTAAGGTAAGTGAATATACTATATAATGATTTAATGATCAGCGTGAGCGTTCAATCTCGAGTCTCATTATTACCGCATACTGTACCTAACTAGGTTCTAAACTATCAATTGGTAGCAGAGCGTGGTTTGCTCGAGGAACAATGTCCTCATCATATCGTATAGAACCACTAAGTAAAACTAACTATGATACAAGCTGAGGCCATCCTCACAAAATATGAGCTATGGGAATACGCATAAAAATTATCCGTGAACGCGATTGCGGAAGAGACTGAGAAGTTCCTAAAAAGGGACACGATGGCTCATGCGGAGATCATGCTATTGATGTCTCCACCTCAGCTCAAGCAGGTAACTGGCTGCAAAACATCTAAAGATGTTTGGGACAAGCTAAAGTCCATTCATCAAAGTTCGGGACCCGCGCGAAAACCAACTTTGCTTAAATAGCTCGTTCTGAAGAAAATGGCTGAAAAGGACGATGTGCAGGATCACTTAGGCAGTTTCATGGATGTAGTTGACAAACTAGCAACAATGGGTGTGGAAATCCATCCAGAACTATTAAGTATTATGATGCTGTATAGCCCGCCACAAAGTTTCGAAAATTTCAGGACTGCCATCGAAAGTAGAGACAGTTTGCCAAGTCCAGATAATTAAAGAAATAAAATAATTGAGGAAAATGAAGCCAGAAAGAACAGCAGCAATAGATATAATGCGGAAGATGCATACAAGGAAGCAAAAACAACAGAGGACCCTTGAAGTTCAAATGCAGCAAATGCAAAAGAAAGGGACATAAGGCTTCTGAATGCAAGCGCAAGCGAGAGCTGAATATAGTGATAATAACTCAAATCGTGGAAGTTTTTGTGTGCAACGAATGTCTGCGAACCATTTAAAGAAAAATATTTGGTGCCTTGACAGCGGATGTACATCTCATATCTCTCAGCGGATGTACATCTCATATGGAGATGGGGAGGAATTTTACGCACTAAACAGTGAGTTTAGAACATTAAGAGTGAGTTGCACCAAGAGCTACGTTATAGTTGTTGTCAAAGTTAATTTTAACGGTAACATTAACAATAACCATAGAATATAACATCCTGCTGTTGCACCGTCATGTCAAATGTGAAAGTTAAAGTTAAAAGGGTGACAAGTGAGAAGGCGTCTTGTTTTCCCAAAACGTTCGTGGGTAATTTTTTTAGCAATGGCAATATTTCAAGTTTGTTGTCATCACGCTGTCAAAGACCGCCAAACTCAAATTTACAGCGCATCAGTTCAAATTGTTTTCCAGCGGGATTTACATGATTTTAGGCTTGATATTTAAATTAAACACTATTTTGCTGTAAAATATTAAAAGTAAGCAAAGTTTGTGCAAAATATGGAGAGTTCAAGAGGAATACCAAATAGCAATTTACTCCACAACTTCAATACAAAGTGAATATAGTTTTTATAATATTATTTCTTCGGTTCCTGGTTCCTTCTGAATAATAAAAATACGTTACTTATTGCATACAGACGTATGCGAATCACATTTATTATTACATAAATACCTACATAGGTATTTAAGTATTAATAAATGTAATTCGCATACGTTATATATACGCATGTTATATATACGTGACTGAACGTGCGATTATGTTACACTTTAGAATCTATCCACAGCACAGAATGTTTTTGTTGTTCGTTTATTAATTAGATAATTAAACTGTGTTTTCAGAGAAAGAAGTTGTAATTTTAGCCAGGAAGAAGTTAAGAAATTACAGATCCTTGTCGAAAAATACAAAAATATTTTGATGTGCAAAAAAACCGATGGGACTAGCACAAAACAAAAAGAAATAGTATGGGACAACATTGGAAAGGAATTTAATGCCACTGGGCAAATACCAAGGACGACGAAGCAATTCAAATATAAATTTGAAAATATGAAAAGAAATGCGAAAAAGGTAACCATTCCATTTTTTTCCATAAACCATGTATTTTTTTACTTGACTGCCCAAAGAGATGTCAGCACCAAATGGTGGGGTCCGCAAGGGCCGATGCCTGCCAGGGGTGCGGGTTGTTCGAAAGAGATACCGCGGCCCCTGGCACACAGGCAACTGGGGGAACACGGGTGGGTTTTAGTCAGTAAAAGTCTGACACGCCCTTCCGCTCCACCCAGAGCGGGAGAAGTTATTTGATGACTTCCCACCCAAAAAAAAAAGCGTGTATCATTTATGCACGTGTTTGTTCCTTTATTCCACGACTAGTTCTAAACATCTGCACCTATTTGAAAGTAGGTACATATGTGGTATTTTATTATTGTTATAATTTGTTTGCAGGAGGCCACAAGGGAGCGCCAAGAAATGAGACGTACAGGAGGAGGTAAACCTCCCGCTCTCCTTCCAGCATCAGAAGATGCTACTGACTGGTTACGGTCAATGATGTCGACTTCAATAAGCGGAAATGAATCGCTTTATGACGATGATGTAATAACTCCTAATTTAGTTTCTGTGAGTTACTATTATGATTGATTCAAATAATACTATTACCTCTCATCATAATCAGCCTATAAAGTTCCCACTGCTAGGACACAGGCCTTCTCTCCGTGAGAGGAAGTGAGCCGTAATCCACCACGCGGCCCAGTGCGGGATGGTAAATGTCACATGTCTTCGAAGTTTTAGTTCTAAGACATGCCGGTTTTCTCACGATGCTTTCCTTCACCGTTTTGAGAGCAGTGGTGATGAAACAAAGTAAAGCGGCCTGCCTGGGTTCGAACCCAGACATACAAATCGTAAGTAGGCGCCGTTACCACTGGGCCACCGCTGCTCTATTACCTCTGTATTTCTAAGTAATTGAGATTATATAAATAAATTTATTTATACCTAATTGTTTCAGGGCCAAAATAATGACAACTTAACTATAATTAATTCAGATGTTGATGAAATTTTACTAACAAAAAAGGTATTCCAGTTTGATCGTGTTTTACCATTTGTTGCCTATGGTTTTCTTATAAGTATCATGAGTATAAGTTTTTGTAATGGCATTTATATTACAGAAACCGAAACTGGATAGCAATACGACTGTTTTAACGGATACTGATTATGCAACTTATAATTTACCACAGGTACGTAGGTGAGACCATTTTAACTATAGAAAACTTGCTGCCCATGACCACCTATTAGTATTTTTATTGGTTATTTACAGAATGCAGAGATGGATATAGAAAAGCCTAGTGATCTTATAATTGAAACACCCTTTGACTGCAGTACACCGCATTCTTCTCTGAGGAAACCAATGGCACAACCACTCAGGAGTGAGTAATTTATGTTTTGATTTATTTCTTACTAGCTTTTGCCCGCGGCTCCACCTGCGTGGATGTTGGTTATCGCGTAAAAAGGTAGCCTATGTTCTTCTTTATATCCCGGGCTATATCTCTGCCAAATTTCATGACGATCGGTTATGCGTTTTTGGGGGGACAGCGTAACAGACAGACAGGCAAACAGTGTTACTTTCGCATTTTTATAATATTAGTAAATGAGTAAATAGGGATTCAGTAAATTTGCTAACCACATATCCAAATCTGAAAGTTTAATCGGGATGATTCTATGCTTCTATCATTAGAAGAAGCAAACAAGATATGAGCTAAGAGTAGGTATATTAATATGAAGCTACTGTTTCTTATTGTATCTTATCCATTATTTTTGTTTCAGGAAAAATCCAGAAGAAACAGGATGACAGTATTATAAAGAGGGCATTGCGAAAACAAAAACAATCAGTTTTAAAAGAGCTTAATGAAATTGAAATGGATAAAATCAGAACAAGCATTCGAAACCAAAACGAGCTTCATAGACAATTGATGCAACACAACGACGAGAAGCATACACTAGAACTACAACTTCATCGCCAATTAAAGCGACACAATGAGGAGAAGTATAAGCTAGAACTAGAGAAACTAAAATTGGAAATCGATATTCTTAAGAAAAATTTTAATAAGTAAACAACTTGTCTATGTAACTCATTTTAGTTTCGAATGCTTGTTCTGATTTTATCCATTTCAATTTCGTTAAGCTCTTTTAAAACCGATTGTTTTTGTTCTCGCAATGCCGTCTTTATAATATTGTGTTTCTAACTTATTTTAAGCAAGTAAATTATTTGGTAAAATGAATGTAATAAGTATATTAGGTGTAATTGACATGTATGCAAATAAAATACGTTATTTTTTCAATTTTGCCTAGACTATTTTATTGTTTTCTACCCACGTGCTAACCTACTAAAATAATTGTTAATCAAAATATTTCTGTTGTGTTTGTCATTATTGCTACTGGCAAGTGGACGTGCAAATAATTCCTCTTCATCAGAAGTATCCTCATCGTGATGGCGCTCGCGTAGAATTGGCATAGGGTATCTGGATTTCTTGCAAATATTGTGCAGCACTGCCATTGCAACAATGGCAGCTTGAGCTCTTCTTGGATCAGTGCGGAGTTTCCATGATAAAGAAGGGAACCTTTTCTTCCAGCAGCCAAATGTCCGTTCAATCACATTTCTGGTTCGAATTTGGCTTTCATTGTAAAGCCGCTCCGCTTCTGTGGTTGGATTGCGCAGAGGGGTGAGCAAATACGGTTTGATAGCATACCCTTTATCTCCTAGTAACCAAAAACCTTCAAACTCACCATCTTCTAAGCGTCCTTTAATCACGCTACTATTGAATATGTGGCTGTCGTGGCAGCTCCCTGGCCAACGTCCCACAATATTATTTATGTACAATTGTGCGTTACAAATTACCTGCACATTCATAGAAAATACCTGTTTTCTATTTCTATAAATTTCAGCATCCATTCCACCCGGAGATTTAATGGGAATATGGGTGCAGTCAATGGCTCCTATTGTTTTTGGGAACGCACTTATTTCATAAAATAATTTTGCTTCCTTGTTCATATTTTGACCACTAGGCATTACCACACACTGTGATCTCAACCCGGCAATAGCTCTGCTCACACGATGTATGATTCGACATACACTGGATTTATGAACGCCTGCAGCATCACCAATACAACGTTGGAAAGAGCCACACGCATAGAACTCCAGAGCCATTAATTAGTACTTGCTGTTCCGGCGTTATAGCGTTATTCCTGCCAAGAATGAAATGATAAACATTAGATATAATACATAATATTAGAAAGATTAAATGGACTGAATATTATAGGATTTGTCGTAATATAATACCTACTTGCGCAGTTTATTTATTAGGTATTCCCTATGATGTTATAAATTATAGTCACAGGATAGTCACAAGGTAGGTAATTAATATAATAATATGGAAAATACTCACTTCATGGTTCTTGTTTTCAGCAAAGGTCCTAAGCTAGAAGCTAGCGCCCTTGCCAAGGTCTTTGGTCTTTCCTCAGATTTCTGTATAAAAAGACGTTTCACTTCTTTCCTTTCATGTACCCTACTAATTACCTCCTAGGTGTTTTGGGTTTCCACTCATTGGAGGTTAGACGAGGCTTTCTACAGCTCACAGTAGCCTGCAAAATTCTCAGAGGACGCATCGACAGTCCCGAACTCCTCGATGTTTTCTGTCGACTATTTGTTCCCGACAAATTCATCGGTCATCGTCAAAGCCGTCGACGCAATCTGTTTGCGCCGCCGTTGTCTAAAACTGTTGCCAGAGCTGAGTCCCCTGTGTGTCGTAGGTACTTTAAGGATGCTCAACGCCCTCCTGACCGCCTATCCTGAATGTGATCTATTTGCTGATGAATGGAGTAAAATCATGCGTGTGTGTTTGATGTTTTGCGAGAGTAAGTATGCTAGGTTGTCCTCTATTATATGTTAGTATTTGTAATATGTTTGTTATCTATTCAATCTGTATGTTAATTAATGTAATTGGTGTTACCGTTTTAATTAACAATAAACAATAAACAATTCTTAAACAATTCTTAAACAATTCTTTGAAACCCGGAATCTGTCCAAAATTCATTCTCATCCCACTTTAGAAATCGATCAATGCGAGGGCGATAAACTTTTCTCTTCCTAACTGGCAAATTGAATTCACTATTGGTGTCACTATCATCGCTAGAAGAGCTCGATTCCCACAATATATCGCGGAGTAAAGACATACTAATTTCGTTTCAATGGTTTATTCAATATTTTTATAGGTTACAACTGCAAATCAAATGATCCTACAATGACACAAACCATAACTATAGCCCTTAACCGCCCGAATTTGAGCGGTTAATGTTATCGTTATTTGTGACGTAATTTTAACAATTGTTAAATTGGTGCAACACTTATTTCGCTTAACCGGGGATTTGACGGCTGTCACGGCGTTGGTTATCGTTAAAGTTAGTTGGTGCAACTCACTCTAAAACGTCAGTTGAAGGAAGTTAAAATAGAATACCGTCTAAATACCCCACATGGAAGCAGATATGTTAACTAAGAGTTTACCTGGATTAAAGCTTAATGGATTGAGATCCTCACTCGGTTTAATATAGCAATTATGCTAGTGATGAGGAGGAGTGTTAGAGTTTGCATGCATCACAGAGCATAATCTCTTTGGATGTCATGTACCGTTGCTATGGAGATTTTCCTACTAGACCTGTCTGTTGAACCATGAAAGTTATAATGCACTATGTTCTAGGAGTAGTCTTCTTAGGTTATTGCCTAGCAACTGTTATGTTCTGTTCTGTCATCTTATATTTTCAGATGAGTTTAATTTTATATTCATAAAATTTAAATTACTTGATTAAACCACTGTGTTACAATGATGTTCTATTTTCATTGAAAGCAAGCTCAGCCAACAGGTTATGGACCCAGACGTGATCTGGTGTAATATCTGAGCAAAATAAAAGTATCTGATCTCAATTTCGAATATGGAACAAGCTGTTGTAAAGAGTATTGAGAGATTGGCAGGCCAAGCCAATTATGGTACGTGGGCTTTTGCCATGGAAATGTTCCTGACCGACTTCGATCTATGGAAGTGTATGAGCGATGATTTTGTGGCAGACTCTGCAGAGGCTAAAAGAAAGGATGTCAAAGCTCGGAGTAAGATCTGCCTCATGTGCAAGGAAAATATTTATCCTATGATCATGCATCTCAAGACAGCGAGAGATACTTGGCAAACGTTGCAAAAATCTTATGCTGACGGTGGCTTACTGCGACGGCTATATCTGTTGCGGAAATTATTCAACGCCAAATTGACAATGTTTTCGTCAATGGAGGAATATCTCAATGACATCCTGTCAACCAGCAAGTCATTACGTAGCATAAAGGCAGGTCTGGATGATGAATTTGTTGGGATCATTATGTTGGCCGGTTTAACCGATGCATACAATCCTCTGGTGATGACATTGGAGCATTCAAGCATGAAAATTACAATAGAGTCTGTGCAGGCAGCGTTGCTCAAAGACAGCTTGAGGAAAAGCAGCTCAATGAACACACCTGATGATGACACGGCAACGGCACTGATGTCATACTCCAAAAAGGGTGTTATATGCCATTTGTGTAAGAAAAAAGGGCATTATAAATGGCAGTGTCAACGTCGTAAAACAGGAGACAAGTCTGAAGACAACAAAGACACATATTTCACTAAGAAGAAAGACAGTAAGGAGACCTCGGGTCTAATGGCCGCTCTAACTAAGACGGTTGGTGAGGGCCATTGGGTCGTAGATTCCGGAGCTACATCACACATGACGTCTGACGTGCATATTCTAGAAGATAGATAGTCCACTAGTTCTAAGCTAGTGACGACCGCGAACAATAATAAAATTATATCTAGTAAACAAGGGGATGTGTATGTCATGGGGCGACAGCAAGTTACAACCTGGAAAGGTTTGATGACAAACTTGCTGTCGGTTAGTAAAATGTGTGCTAAGGGTTGCACTGTTGTTTTCGATGAGACTTGTTGTAAGGTTTACCAAAAGGATTACAAGTTAAAAGTAATTGGAAAGCCAGTATTGACAGCACCACTGAAACAGGGGTTATATGTTTTAGGTAAAGAAGCAGCAATGGCTCTGACGTGTCCTCCAGAAGAATCTTCTCGTGCTAGTTTTGATTTGTGGCACAGAAGAATAGGTCACCTGAGTGGAGCTCTGATGGTGAAGTTGAAAAGTTTGGCAGATAGGCTGATTTTTAAAGAAATGAGCACGGAACCTTGTGAAGGTTGCTGTAAAGGGAAGGAGTGCGTCAAAAAAATTCCGAAAGGTAAAAGTAAGAGAGCAAAAGACTTTCTTGAATTCGTGCATTCGGATTTAGAGGTGGAATCCTGGGGCGGTAACAGGTATCACCTGATTTTTGTGGATTACTTCAGCCGAAAAACATTTGGCTATTTGTTGAAATCCAAGATCGAAGTTTTAGCTAAATTCATGGAATTCAAGGCACTAGTTGAAAATCAGACGGGAAAGAAAATAAAGAAATTTCGTAGCGATAATGGCACTGAATATACCAATGGAGAATTTCAAGTTTTTCTGAAGAAACATGGAATCCAACACCAGAGATCAGTAGCTTATACTCCTCAAAAGAATGGAGTGGCGGAACGAACAATCCGCACAATAACTGAGAAGGCTAAATGTATGGTGCATGAGGCTGGTTTGGACTAGAGATTCTGGGGTGAAGCTGTTGGTTGTGCCGTGTACCTGAAGAACCGATCTCCAACAATGGCACTCAAGGATAAAGTTCCAGAGGAGGTTTTTACAGGAGAGAGAGTCGATCTATCGAATCTGAAAATATTCGGATGTAGAGCTCAGGTTCTGGTAAAGGATCATAGTCGCAAGAAGTTTGATTCATGACTGGGTATTCGACCAATTCGAAGGCGTACCGATTTATAAATTTGAAGGATGATCCAACGAGGATTGTCATCGCCCGAGATGCTACTTTTATGGAAAATGTTGCCATGATTATTAAAGAAAAACAAAAAACTGCTGTTCCTGTTTGTAAAAAGGACGCTGTGGTCATAGATCTACAGTATGACATTCCAGGAGTTAGTCGTTCCACTACTCAACCAGAGGTGCCAAGGATTGCTGGTCCTGCAGTGGAAGAAGAAAGAATCTGGAAGTGCATCTAGTACAGCGAGGGCTAGTTCACCGACGAGATCGGATTCCGGAGAGAATTTTTACGACTCTGTTAACGTAGAGAATCCTACGACAGAGGATTTGCAAATTTCAACTTCTGTCGACTTAGAGCATCCTGTGGCAGAAGATTTGCAAAGTTCGAGACGTTACCCTGCTCGAAATAGGGTTCCAAAGCGGGAGAAAGACATGGTACAAAATTTCCATGTGTCAGAAGATCCTGATCCTATTTCTGTTAAGGATGCTATGGAGCGTTCGGATAAGAAGTTTTGGGTGGAAGCGATGAAGGACGAATGGTACCTGGGAATTAGTTGATTGACCATTAGACGCTAATGTTATTAAAACAAAATGGGTCTTCAAGTTAAAGGTTGGAGCGGATGGCAGCACCCAGCGCCATAAGGCCAGGCTGGTAGCTAAGGGTTATTCGCAAAATCCTGGTGAAGACTATTTTGAAACATTTGCACCGGTAGTCATTATGTCGTTAATTCGCCTTCTACTAGCACTGGCAGTTGAGAAGAACCTGAGTGTTCATCATATTGATGTTACCACCGCTTTTCTAAATGGAGATCTGCGTGAAGAAATTTATATGGAACAGCCGCAATCTTTTGTTGAAGAGGGGAGTGAAGGCAAGGTTTTCAAATTGAAGAAAGCCATATATGGTTTGATGCAAGCTGCCAGGTGTTGCAACCAAAAGATTCATGACCATATAATAAAGATGGGTTTTTCTAGGTCTAAATATGACCAGTGTGTCTACACAAAGATTCATAACGAAATTTTCACTGTAATAGCACTGTACGTGGATGATTTTTATATATTTACAAATAGAGCTGTAGAAGCCAGGACGGTGAAACTTCAGATTGGCAGATCCTTCAAAATAAAGGATTTGGGTAAAGCAAGAGAATGTCTTGGAGTCCGGATTGAGTGAAAGAGTGCTAGTGAAATCCACTTGTCTCAAAAGAAATATATTTCAAAAATCTTAGCGAAATATGGAATGTCGGACTGCCAACAAGTTAGTACGCCAGTAGAAGTGAACCTTCGCCTGAAATCTGGTGAAAAGAACGACAATACCCGATCTCAGGAAATTATCGGTTCACTAATGTACCTGGCATTTTGTACAAGACCTGGTATATCGTATGCAGTAACGATGCTGAGTCAATTTAATAACTGCAACGATTCTACTCACATGGCGGCACTGAAACGTGTGCTTAGGTATTTAAAGGGGACAGCGGAACTAACGCTGAGTTACAAGAAATGTTATAAGCTTATAGGCAACGAAAAGCTTTTAACATTTGCTTATAAGCAGATGCAGATTGGGGAAATGGGCCTGATGGGAAATCTTTCTCTGGATATACCCTTATTTTCGGTGGTGCAGTGGTGTCTTGGCAGTCCTTAAAACAGCGTTGAAATAAGCAGCTCAGCTTAAGCAGCGTTAAGTACTGCTGAAGCTGAGTACATCACAGTCTGTGAGGTCGCTAAGGAAGTGATATCAGTTAATGGATTATATTCTGAACTGACTGGCTATAACACTACCGTTACTATTTTTAGTGATAGTCAAAGTGCCAGTAAGCTAGTTTATACTCCTGCTATTGGAAAACGTTCTAAACACATATACATAAGATATAATTTCGTTAGAGAGTTAGCAGAGCAAAGGGTTATTTCTGTTGAATATCGTGAGACTACCCTTATGCCTGCTGATATGATGACTAAGGGAGTTGGTAAGCAGAAACATATTGTGTTCTGCACAAAACATAGTGGATTAAGTGGGGGTGTTGAACCATGAAGGTTATAATGCACTATGTTCTAGGAGTAGAGTCTTCTTAGGTTGTTGCCTAGCAACTGTTATGTTCTGTTCTGTCATCTTATATTTAAAGATGAGTTTAATTTTATATTCATAAAACGTAAATTACTTGATTAAACCACTGTGTTACAATGATGTTCTATTTTCATTGAAAGCAAGCTCAGCCAACACTGTCATTCCTTCTATAGATTGCATTGTGTAACATATAAACTATTGTAAATGAATATATTAAATAATGGTATACTGTTCAGCGTGATTGTTCAATCTTGAGTCTCATTATTACCGCATACTGTACTTAACTAGGTACCAAAATATCACATAGATTTCAACGACGTTCGTCTAGTACTTGCAGCTCAATCAAATTGTAGTTCGTGTTGTAAGGAGACTTCTACCTCTTGACCCTCAGGCAGGAAATTTGGTTACACACAGATTTACAATATATTTTCAGACTTCGTAGAGTAATGTAGCTGGAATAAGTAGGTACAACTGCGTCGTTAGAACAGTAGGACGCAGCAGCCATTCTGAGAGCCTTTACAATTCGGTCTTTACGACAATCACGCTTCCACTTCTCCATCTTGATAAGCCTTGAAGTTATTTAGCAAACGTTGGCAAACGTTCTGTTGTACATTTAGTGTTTTATCTATGACATTCTATTTAATTTTATTACATTTAAAACCAATGTAAACAGACAATAAAATATGACTTTAATTTGACGTGACAAAAATCGTTGACATTCACAAATCAGCATCTATCTATAATCAGCCATGCATTATGTTGTAGTAAATACAAAGGAGAATTTATTTAAATATTTGTAATAAAAAAGTTGCGGAATCAATCATGTATTATTTTTGATAAAAGTTTATCAAAAATAACACTTTATTTTTCATAAACTTATAAAATGGTGCTGAAAACATTTTTTTGACTTAAAAATCACTTATTAATATTGTTGACTTCTAACCTAAACCAGTCAAATGCATCACGAGAGTTTCACTCTAGTTGAAGGCAAGAAGGGTCGATCATGAGTCATGACAAAGCCGATAGCAAGACTATTATACATTGTAATTTCTACATCCTCTAGATTCATCTGCGCTGCAAAAGGCTGAGTTGTGTAGGTCAAGATATTACAGAGAAGCAAGACCAATACTTAACTCCCATGTGTGGACATTTTTTTTTTGGGTGGGGAATCATCAAATAACTTCTCCCGCTCTGGGTGGAGCGGGAGGGCGTGTCAGACTTTTAGGGGAGACCGAGGAAGGTTGTGACAATTTTTACTTAAAAGAACATATCTCAGTAAAGAAACATACCACCGTTATGAATTTTAGCCACGATATAGCTCAATCCTTACCCTTTTAGATTTAATCATCAAAGCCAACATATAATATAAGGTTTCTGAAAAAAACCTTCAAAACTGTAACTACTCCCTTTGTCACAACTCTCCTAACACCGAGGTAAGTTGTGACAAGTACCAAGGTAAGTTGTGACAGCTGTGTAATTACATTTAATTTTATAAATAAAATTACTTTTACTTTAATTATAAACAAAACGCACTTTTTTTTGCATAAAGGAACTTTAATTATTATTTAGAATAATTGCAGGAATTATAATAACAACAAATATGAATATAAAAGTATTAAATTATTTTTTGAACAATTAGGTATTATTATGAGATCAATACTTTCAAAATCAGTCAATAGTCTTAACCTAATCAGACAAACAATTATGGCAGACGTATTGCAGCTCGCCCCCAGTGCATTCTTCGTGAGACCAGCCTTTACACTCCAAGCATTGAACCCACTTCTCATTCGATCTGCTATTGGCATAAGGTTCGAGGCAGCACAAGCAAAAATAATCATTTTCTTCATCTTCTTCAGCATCATTTGCACTCTTCTTGTTAGTCTTTTTGGCTTTTTTAGGTATATTCTTTCCTTCGCTTAAAACGCGTTTTTTCACGCTTTTTATCTTCCTGCTGGCTTCTATGGCAGCTATTTCATCTTTAATAGGTGTGTCAGTAAGCACAGCCGATTTTATCTTGCGCCTATTAGGTTGGTTATTTTTTCTAGGCGGAGCTTTTGGCAACGGCCTCACTGATTCTGGCGAGAACACATTAGAAGTAGTAGCTAGAGGAGTACGAGCTCTAGACGTGGAGGCGACGGGTTCATTGGCGTTATTCATTGGCAAAGATTGATTGATAGATGATGTTGTGGCTTGATCAATGGATGTAACTTGAGTAACGGCTCTTGCTTCATTGAATTCAATGGTGCCAATAGTAGGATTTGGAGTGTGGGGTCTATTTTCTACATTAGCCGTAATTTCTTGAACGCTTGACGATTGCTCTGGTTCTGGATTTGGCAAAATACGGTCAGTGACTTGACTGGGCAGGAAATCGGCTTCTCCAAAGATATCTGTATTAACAGGCCATGTTCCAGTTGCAGCAAAACCAGCACTGATATTCTTTGCAGTGATCGCCACATTAAACGCTGATCTTGTTATGGATGGAATATCATATATACTCATGACTTTCCCAGCGTTAGAGCGCATCCAATCATCACAAGCTGTATTAATTGCTTTTTTTAAAGGCCCAAATATAGCACGATCTAAAGGTTGCAGCTTATGTGTGCAGTGTGGGGGAAATGTCAGCAAAATAATCCCATTATCTCTGCAAAATTCAATATTCTTCAAAGCTGTGTGCGAAGCATGGTTATCTAGGAGCAACAGAGCTTTATTCTCTTTTGACGGTCTAACATGATTTTTGAAATGCTCAAGGAAAAAGTGGAAGTCATCCTCCTGCATCCATCCCGATCCGTTAGCGGTTCCAACAGAACCAGTAGGACCATCACGAATGAAATGCTCTTGGAATCTCTTACGTGGAAATATAAACATAGGCGGTATATAATTACCTATTGCGTTTCCAGCAAAAGCCATAGTCACTAAGGTTCCTCGTTCCGCCGATGTCATCGCACTGACTTGTTTTTCTCCACGTCGCGCTATAACCCTGTCAGGTTTCTGAACTGTTGTAATGCCTGTCTCGTCGACGTTCCAAATATCTTTTGCCACAAGATTATGTTTGTTTAAAATGTCAGTATAGTTCTTAAAGAAAGCATCCACATTACTTTTATTAAAGCTCGTTGCACGAGCTATGCTTGTAGCTTGTGGTAATCTTAAAGATAAATTGGAATGTCGTTGCATAAACAATTTAAGCCACACTTCTCCTGCCATCTCATTTTTTTCCCATGACGCCGGATATTTTTTATTATATTTTTTTGCTAACATGAACGCAATTCTTCTTGTTTCTTTTGTTGTCAGCCCATAATTGGATGCAGCACATGTCAATAAATACTCGCATAATATGTTTTCTTCCTCATCTGTAAAAACTTTGGGACTAGCATAACCCATGGACGGAGTCACCTCTGTTGCATTATCTTGAAAAGCCTGTTTCTTTTTAATATATCTTTGCAAAGACATGTAGTTGAGATTGTAAGAGGATGCGGCATTTCGGAGACTTTGACCCCTCAACGTAACTTCTTCAAAGGCTAGTTCGTAAATGTCGATACTAGCCATACCCCTATCAGTCTTTCGTGTATACTTATTTGGCATTCTGAAATAGAAAAACAGGAACTCAGCATACAATACCAAACCACATGCCTAAGTAAATCCCTGACAAAAAAAATATATTTTTAAGACGACTTTAATTGCCGAATACTTTTAATATTAAAATTAGACAGTAAGAAATGATCAAAGCATGCAAACATGCATGTAAACACAACAAAAAAACATTGCAAAAAGCGTGTAAAATGAGCTACCCACATAATAAACTTAAATAGGAGAGTTGTGACAGCGTGTCACAACTCTCCTAGGTAACAAAAATCGCGATCTGGTCAAAAAACATTTGTTTTATTTGGAAACGAGATGCAAACACAACAAAACAATGCCACGATTTCAAAGTCTAAATAACACACAACATAAGAAAAAATAGCTCAGCCACGTTAATATAATATACAAAGATATACATACAATAATTGTTTTAATAAAAAACTTACTTTTCGTTTCTTTTTTTATGCAGACGTCGCACACACGCAACCGCTTGTCGTGGGCTTCTGGCGCGTACTGAGTCAAGTATCGCGTCTTTAAACAAACAGTCCTGCGCTGTTGCCAGCTCGCTAACGGTCATAAGTTCCGAGAAATCGTCTTTGTCACAACTCTACTTTGTCACAATCCTCCTCGGTCTCCCCTACTGACTAAAACCCACCCGTGTTCCCTCAGTTGTCTGTGTGCCAGGGGCCGCGGTATCTCTTTCGAACAACCCGCACCCCTGGCAGGCATCGGCCCTTGCGGACCCCACCATTTGGTGCTGACATCTCTTTGAGGCGCGCGTGGAACACAAAGCGCCGTCGACCCGGGCTTGGTCCTTACCGGACAGCGAGCTACCCATTACTCGCCTTCCGCAAGCCCGCGCCTACGATTAAATATACCTTCATTTTATAATAAACTATAGAAGACTCAAAGTATCAAGATGAAAAGGGGCCCTGATTACTTTCATATTCTACTGAATATCGTTACAGCGTGGTTGCTATAAATAAAAAGCAAACATGTTTACTAAATATTTTTGTTTATTAAATAGTTTTTTGGTCTAGTGATGGTAGTAGTGGGCGGGCGCAACGTAGGCATGAGCGGCCTTCACCAGTACAGGGGCGGCTGTAGGAGCGGAGTTGTGCACCACTGCGTTGAAGCCGCTGTGGTCGTCGGCGGAGTACTCCACGGTCCTGACGGAGCCGTCGGCCTCGTGGAACGAGTACGAGCCCTTCACAACATCACCGTCGCGGGACTCCTGCTGGGACTTGTTGTCGCCGGTGTGGCCGTCAGCTACGGAGTAGTTGTACTCGTATTTGGGGTGAGCCTGTTATCAACAATAAATAAAATGAGTTTGTGATACAACAATGGAAAACAAATTGATTCATTTTCTATTTCGTGGCCATCATGACTTACGTCGAACTCAGCGGCGTGGGCGACGACGGGAGCGGCGTGGTAGGCAACAGGAGCAGGAGCAGCGTGGTAGGCGTAGGCAGCAGGGGCAGCGTGGTAGGCGACAGGGGTGGCGACGGCTACGTGTTGGGCTGCCTGGTCGTGACGCACGATGTTTTGAGAAGAAACAGAAGCAGCCGAGGAGTAACGAGCTGGGGCAGCTTGGTAGGCAACTGCCGGAGCGGCCTGGTAGGCGTAGGCCGCCGGGGCGGCGTGGTAGGCGACCGAGGCGTGTTGGGCTGGCTGGTCGTGACGCACGATGTTCTGAGAGGAGACAGCCGCAGCAGAGGAGTAGTGCACAGGGGCGGTCAGCAGACCAGCCTGGCACACTGCCACCAAACCACACAGAGCTACGATCTGAAAATTAAATAATTTTATTTTTATATACCTACATAAATCAATATTTGCCAATGAAGTAATGCTAATTTTAATAATATTTTATTAAAGTTTAAAAATAGATTAACTTACTTTGGAGAACATATTGTTTGACTTGTGATCTAACAATGAGTGATACATTTTAACTAATAGTTTTAGTTTATATACCGTCGATGGTTGTACAATTTAATTAGTAGAAGTAGTAGAACGAGCTTAAGGTGACCTTACTCTGGGTCACATAGTTTCGCGACTCCATTCACTGATTGGCAAACTATTTTTATAAGTAAAAGTTAATGTTATGGTATTCGTGCTCATAGTCTCAAATTGCAGTAAGATATATTTCCAATAAAATATAGTTATCATAGAAGTATAAGCATTAAACTTGGTAACCGTGAAATATTTTCAACCTCCATTGCATACAAAATGTTGTTGTTGATGTTGTTTACAAAATGTTCACATCGGGCAACCAAAAACGTAAAACGTAACGTAACGTAAATGTAAATTGTAAGAAAGGATCTTTGTTAAATAAAACGTCCATTCACTTAATATTTATGCGAAATAACAATAATGTATGTTTTTAATTAAGATAATCCTAAGTTTTTCAAAATAGTTGTCTTCTTAAACGGAACACTACACAGTACAGTGATGTTATTCGTGTGTTTAACAAACTTACTTAACGTGCCTGAAAACTTGGTGTTGTTGCTATGTTTAGTGCTTTTACAGCAGGGTTGGTTTAGTGGTCGCAAGCGCTACTGCTGAGCATGAGGTTCCGGTTTCGATTTCCAGTGTTATTAGGATTTTCGATCTGTAATTTGTTAGTAGCAGCCCGAAGACTGGATTTTTGCCCGGGTTAATAGCAATAGGCTCACCCCCTTTTACGCGGGACTTTCTGCTTACTCTTCAGGAAGTACAGGCGTAATGTTATGTTATGTTACGTTTCTTATACAATTAAAACCGTATAAGTGTAGAAAAATATTTGCTAATGCACATTTTCTTTATAACAAACTTCGGCCCCACTAGGAATTTCACCTGTACTGTGGGTGCGTTTACAAACATTTAAACTCACATACACAAACAGCCAGACCCGGAACAAGTACTTGTAGTTCATACAAATATTTGTTCCGTGCGAGAATCGAACCGGCGACACGCAGTACAGCAGTCAATCGCTTGACGACTGCGCCACCCGTGCCGTCGAATTGAAACATTGTGTCTTGTTTTGTTGACAAAAGCTTGTGACACAGAAGTTTTAACCTTTTTTTTATTAGCCTACACTGTCTTACTGCTGGTGTAATGCCTCCTTCATAGGCATTCTTTTCCAGGATCCCCTCGTTCCAACCCTTGCAATACGCGAGGTCGTCTCGCTACCTCTTCTTGGCCCGGCCTCGGCAGCGCCGTCTATCTTCAGGCACCCACCGCGTGGATACTATTACCCAGCAGTCACTGTGGATGCGGCTGACGTGGCCCGCACCATCCCATTTTCGTCTAGCAGCCTTTTGCCTACGTCTAGGATTCCCGTTTTGGAGGGCAGCGTGGTGTTTCGTTTTCTTTCGGTTCGTTTAACACCTAAAATGCTGGGTTCCATTAATCTTTGGAAAACCCCTAGGCGGAACTTTTGCGACTCGGTGAGTGACGTAAGTTACGGGCAGGATACACATATCGATGACTTTTCGCTTCAGGGAAATCGTAGCTCACCTTTCATTAGCGTCTTTAAGGACCAGTAGTTTTTCCAGGCATTTTCGATGTGGCGATCGATTTATTTTCCTTGTCTGTTTAAGACAAAGGGAACTTATAAATTCCCTTTTAGGTACCTAATAATTATTAACAGGGCTATTACAAAATCAAAGTGCTCAGTTTTAGGTAAGTCTAACGGCACGTGGGAGCTTATCGCGCATGTTGTCTATTGAAGTATGTTACGCACACACGCAACCCGCTATGCGTGGGACGCCCAGAAACAAACCGGCGGGGACTAAAGCTAAAGCCCGCGTGTCCCGAGATTTACGAGTATTACTGATTTATAGCATTGCATACAACAATTGTTTAAAATTATTTTTCTACTTTGAATTATACTGTCTTTTATTTTTCAAGCAAGCTAGTAAGCTTGCTTGAAAAATAAAAGACAGTAAACTAAGTATAGTTACCTTAGAAATTAAATACTTTTTGTTTGAATTTTGATTATACTTGATAGATAAAAAATAATAGTTTAAAAAACTAAAAAACACGCTTTAAAAATCAAACTAAAAAAAGGAGAAAATAATTTAATTCAATTAAAAAGCGTGGGGTGCTTTCTGAGGTATTTATATAATCACTTAATGTCAAGCTCCCCACGCTTTATAATTGAATTAAATTATTTTCTACTTTTTCAGTTTGGTTTTTAAAGCGTGTTTTTTAGTTTTTTAAACTATTATTTATTTTATATTTTTTAGTTCTGCTTACTACAAAAACGTGTTTTTTTTTGTTTTCCTTTTTTTTTTCATTTTGCTCAAAAAAATTTTTTAATATTGAATAGTCATCGGTCCTCGATAAGTTTACAAAGTTTCAATGAAATCTGCCCGTTTAAAGTGGGTCAAAATAGCGTCCAAAGGAGTCGGTTACAAACAAACAAACATACAAGTGAAGCTAATATATAGCGTCTAAAATTTAATTTCAAACGAAAAATTATCATAAATTCTCTGTTTTACGGTTATTCCGTAAAACAGAGAATTTATGATAATTTTTCGTTTTTGGCGTATTACTGTATGAAACATAGTAAATTGAATTGAGCATTCCAAAGAACAAGGTACAGTCCTATCATGAACATTTTTATTAATAACTAACCTAATATTATATGTTCTATTTATCAAAGCATCAAAAGATGCCCCGAAAGTAAAATTTTATGAAACATCCTTTGCCGAGACAAGGTTTTTACTAACTGTAAACAAATGAAAATATTTTTTTTAGAACACTCCCAAGACAAATAATGAAATTTACTCGGACATATATATAAAAAAAAAAATTGTGGCTATTTTTAAACCAAAATCATACATCAGTCATCTCTATCGTTAATCGCTCAAATTCAAGAAAAATTGTGATGCGTGGTGTGAATGTTTCTATGTTGTAGCGCTACTGTGTTGTAAGCACAGAACATTATATACCTCAAGCGGGTTGTAAGAGCCGATTAACACCTGAATTTACATATTCAAATAATGGTTTTGAACCTAATGGAATAAGTTTTTAACTAATGTACCATTTCTTTCACGCAGCATGGTTATTTCCATGTTTATTCATCATTCAGATGGTAACTGACGAAAGTCGTGCGTCATTAATCATACGTTTTTAATTTTTTAAGGATTAATAAAATACAATCATTTTCTTATGGCAGTTTTGTTTAATAAATAGTTGTTTTGGCTTAGTGGTGGTAGTAGTGGGCGGGCGCAACGTATGCATGAGCGGCCTTCACCAGTACAGGGGCGGCTGTAGGAGCGGAGTTGTGCACCACCGCGTTGAAGCCGCTGTGGTCGTCGGCGGAGTACTCCACGGTCCTGACGGAGCCGTCGGCCTCGTGGAACGAGTACGAGCCCTTCACAACATCACCGTCGCGGGACTCCTGCTGGGACTTGTTGTCGCCGGTGTGGCCGTCAGCTACGGAGTAGTTGTACTCGTATTTGGGGTGAGCCTGTGTCCAAAAAAGAATAAAATGAGTTTCTGATACTGCAAAGGAAAACAAATTGCTTCATATTCTATTTCGGAGGCCATCATGACTTACGTCAAACTCAGCAGAGTGGGCGACAACGGGAGCGGCGTGGTAGGCAACAGGGGCAGGAGCGGCGTGGTAGGCGTAGGCAGCTGGTGCAGCGTGGTAGGCGACGGGGGCGGCGACGGCTACGTGTTGGGCTGGCTGGTCGTGACGCACGATGTTTTGAGAAGAAACAGCAGCAGCAGATGAGTAATGGGCAGGAGCGGCGTTGTAGGCTACGGAAGCGGGGGCAGCGTGGTAGGCATAGGCAGCCGGGGCGGCGTGGTAGGAGACCGAGGCGTGTTGGGCAGGCTGGTCGTGACGCACGATGTTCTGGGAGGAGACAGCCGCAGCCGAGGAGTAGTGCACAGGGGCGGTCAGTAGACCAGCCTGGCACACCGCCACCAAACCACACAGAGCTACGATCTGGAAATTAAAATACAATGAAAGAAAATATATTATATGCTTTTGAATGAATTAATGTTTATTGCAAATACATTTTTTTTAATTTATTTTACTCAATATGATTAATTAAACGTTCTTAATTAAACTCTATGTTTTGATTGACTTACTTTGGAGAACATATTGTTTGACTTGTGATCTAACAATGAGTGATACATTTCAGCTAATAGATTTAGTTTATATACCGTCGATGGTTGTACAACTTCATTATTAGAAGTAGTAGAACGAGCTTACGGTGACCTTACTCTGGGTCACATAGTTTCGCGACTCCATTCACTAATTGGCAAACTATTTTTATAAGTAAAAGTTCATGTTATGGTATTCGTACTGAATCTGCTTATTGAGGTGATGAGGTGTGACAGACAATTGCAGCATGGTACATTTCAGAGAAAATGTAGTTTTCATAAAAGTATAAATTTTACGATTTGGGTAACTTTCTAAGTTATTAGGAAAAAATAAAAAAAACTTTTTCCAGAAAAAAAACACAACCGACTTCCAAAAAAACACTACAATGTGAAAAACAATTTTAATATCGGAAGTCGGTGACTTTGGATATGTATTTAATTTAATTTTCATGTCACCAGTCACTAACTTCCGAAATTAAAGTTGTTTTTCACTTTGTAGTGTTACTTTGGAAGTTGGTTTTTTTTTTTTGGAAAAAGTTTTTAATATTCACTTTTTAGTTATAGTTACTACCCAATTCAAAATGTCATCATCCTTGGGGTAAAACAATGCATATTTTATGCGATAGCAGCAATCGCGGTTGATTTGCTGTAATTTTTTGAAGCTTTCCGTTGTCTGTCTCCGAAACGCATCATCAGATCTATAAGTTGTACCACACGGGAAGCACCAGCTTTCAAATAAAAAAAGAATCATCAAAATCGGTTCACCCAGTCAAAAGTTCTGAGTCAACAAACATAAAAATAAATACAGTCGAAAGGACGAGGTTCTCAATTCGACAGTATTTTTTTTTAAAGCCGGTTAGAAAGGACATAAACGCTTGTGTAGAGAAGGTTGTTAACCAATTTATTAAGACAAGTATGAATTAATATTGTGGGTATATTTTAGCCAAATCTTAGAATTGATCATTTCATGAAGTGATCGGTCATTTTCATGAAATAATAATGGTGGTGTTTCATGAAATAGCCAGCTAAATTAAATGAAAGCTAAATGAAGCAGGTAGTAAAAATTCTACTAAAGAAGGTTTTTTTTATTGCTCTTGAAAGCACAAAAAAACAATATACTGCCATGCTCTTCGAACTTAACATGTCTAAATTGGGGTTCCCTAAGTCCCGACCCATCTCGTCTTATTAAAAAGCGAGCAAAGGGAGGGAACAATGACCCCGCCATCCCCTCCGTAGTTATATTATTGTAAACAATTCAGCAGTAGGATGAGAATGAGTGAGTAGTGAGGAGAAATCTCTGATCGGGTTAGTACAGATATGTGTATTATGATATGACATGTTTTCATAATATACCTTTACCTTCTTAAGGTGAACCTAGTCCACATTTTTTGCATACAAACTTCGGGAGTGTTTTACTCCACTGTCTGGCATGGCACATCCAAAGTAAAATACGACATCGTTTTGTCTCATTATTAATATTGTTGGTACGGAAACAGAATACTAAAATAAAAACCCATTAAAAAGTTAGGAGCCAACAAAGATTCGTTTTTCTTGCTAATTTTACTTAACTTTGGGCGTGTTTAAGTAATAAAAGAAGTGTAAAATCTCAAAAACCAAGTCGGTACCTACAAAATTCAATTATCGAAAATTTCAATAACCTTTATTGGTCATTGATTTATGCATTGGCTTTTTCATAAAACCCGATCTTACAAAGGACTTTTCTAAAAAAAAATCGCGATTTTTTTACTATAAATGATCCTGCATCTCACTCAATAACGTTGTGCGTGTAGACTAGCGTCTAACTGCTTATCACTGATACTATCTCTGTCGGATACGAAGCCTGGTGAGACAGCGTGATTTTTAGCCAGGCCCACCAGTGAGTTCGAGCCCGCGACTAGGCTCCCCTTAACGGGTGTCTGCAAATCCGCGAAATATAAGATATGACTTAAAATAAGATAAAACATTTTATTGGTGTAAAAGATTAATGGGAGTTGGTTTGATTTGAAAAGGGATATAGCCATCAGGATTTTATCAATTTTAGTATTAAGGCTTTCAAGAAGTTTTTCCAAATTGAAGGCTATTTAAATTTGTTCAACCGTTTGAAGACTGACCACATTATTCAACCGAAATTAAAAGTTGTCAAACATAGCCCGAGGTATCAGTCTGTATTTTTACATGCTTTATATTAGCTTCACTTGTATGTATGTTTGTAACCGACTCCTTAGAGCGCGATTTTGACCCACTTTAAAGGGTCAGATTTAATTGAAAGTTTGTAAACTTATCGAGGACCGATGACAATTCAATAATTTTAAAAAAAATGAGAAAAATGAAAGAAAAGGAAAAAATAATTATAAAAAAATCACGTTTTTGTAGTTAGCAGAACTAAAAAATAGAAAATAAATAATAATTAAAAAAACTAAAAAACACGCTTTAAAAACCAAACTAAAAAAGGAGAATATAATTTAATTCAATTAAAAAGCGTGGGGTGCTTGACATTGATTGATTTTAAAAATACCACAAAAAGCACCCCACGCTTTTTAATTGAATTAAATTATTTTCTCCTTTTTTAGTTTGGTTTTTAAAGCGTGTTTTTTTATAGAACAAGTTACCCATAGAATTCAAAACCATAAACAGTGTTAACTTATTTAAAAACAAATTGAGAACCTATTTATTGGGGAAAGGCTATTACAGTATCAATGAATTCATAAATGACATATGACTTTGTAACTTAAAATTGATTTTATTACTTTGACATTAATTTATTAATTACGATCTGTACTTGAATTCTTAATTGACCGTTATTGTTTTTATTAACTATTCTAAATGAATTTAATGAATTTTATTTTAATTGCAATTGTTTAATGTTGTTTTTTGTAATTTTTCAACACAATGAACCTATATTGTTATGAAATAAATTACTTATGACTTATGTATGACCGAGTCGATACCAAATCAAACAGGATAGTAGAAGTAGGTATGGCAGGTCTCGCTTAAGGAGGATGCCCTAAGATAGCCCACGATGATCTTAGAGGGTTGCCGGTTATAGTACTGATTTTAATTCTGTAAATACTTACATGTTATGGTTGTGAATCATATATTGTACAACTTACAGCCTAACAAATGCTGCAAATTGCTTAGAACGTAATACAATTTGAATTTCGCGCGTTATCTTGCCGATTCCCCAAATTAAATCTTGATCCATTTTCGCGCGTTACCTTGCCGATTCCCCAAATTAAATCTTGATCCGTACCATTTTAAGACTGCCTATGGTGATCCGACAACTCGATCTACTGTGAAATCTTGATTGTTGATCAGCTATAGTTTCTCAATTTCGAACGATATTCGTTTGAATATAAGATTAGTGTTTTCTTTTTCTTGTTTTGTGTCGATTGTCACACACAATACATACTTCACACCAGTCGTTAGACTAAGTTTTTGTTTTATTACAATAAGTATATTCTTCGTATGGGCAGATGATGATCATCATCTTTTTATTGTATTGGATTTAATTGATTGTATAATTAACGACAAAAGTAGACACAATATTCCACAGGTCCTTGACTTTAATATCATCAAAAGTCGCTGAGTAGCCTTGGCCACTCAATACGGTGACCACCATAGGATTACAAATATTAGTGTTTGTTATAGAAACATATTGACTGAAGACGTCTATACCTACAGCAGCATCTTCAATAACAATCAAAGGGTTTTGAAGGAAATTCTTAACCTATTGCTTCATAGGTTTGAAAAATTTGTCTGCTCATCAAAGTAAAAACGCAATGAACAAGGATGAAATGTCAAAAAAGTCTTTGTTTTCATTTTTTATGTGCTTTAAGCGAAGACCCTTGGTATTCTTAGGGCTGATTTTACCAAAGTCAGATATATTTTATCCGTAGAATAAAATTTACGTCTGGCAATTCTACTATGGAAAATCTGTCAAAAATTAAAAAAAAAATCTCAGGATAAGACTTATTCTAGGTATAAAAGTTTGGTGAAATTCGCCCTTAGTTACGTTGTTTGGTTGCCCTTTGTTTTAGGTTAGGGGATAATAATATGCAGAAAATATTTAGTTGATCCAAATAATTAATGAGCTTTATATGAAATTCGCCTTTTTAGCCAATTTTTCCTCTATAACCGTCTTTAATCTTCTTTCAATTTAATTTAAATACAACTGATTTCCTCGCGACTAACATAGTTTTTTAAGATAATGTTATACTAACTAAATATGGGCAATTAATAGTCTGAAATAAACGAATTTTATTTATTTATTTAATGTGATGATTTTACTAGCTGGTTTTACCACTTTAACTTTAATAACAAAGATGGCGTCTGAGGATTTTATAAGAGGTTTGTCTGAAACTAGTTTGAGAGCACTAGTGAAGTCTTCCCACTTTCCAAATTTTCTGTTGTGCCTATGTTCGCAAGAGTATTAGGTATAACCATTTACAAACAGATTTCGCATGTATAAACCATGCGAGATCTCTATAATTACTAACAGAATTCTGGGTTAATACCATGTATAAGTCGCAGCCATCTGGTTAAATTAGCCAGCAAATTGGACGCCTAGGCGGTTCATTAAACGCCGGCATCCAATTAAATAGCTGAAGGACAATTAGCCAAGTCATTGAGGGCAACGTTTAACCAGATGGCGGAATGTCGTGTAGTTATTTAGTAAAATTGGATATTGATGAATTTGTGTTGTTTGGTTTGGGTGACTATATGAGTTCACAAATTATGTACGACTGCTTTTTACTAATACCTACCACTAAGTAACTAGTTATAGTGAAATGTTTGTTCACAACAAAGTACATGACACGAATATTACTCAATAATAATTAAGTCAGTCAGTAAGTTCAGTCAGTTTAGACTCAAATATTTCGCGAAAACTTGCAGAAGATGTAGTATTTTTGGCACCACCATGTTTTCATATTTCACTTAAAATTGCACACAAGAACGAAAAATAACATTCACGGTTTGCGCTATTGACGCCATATTTGTTTTGGTGACTACTAGCGCCGCAGTGGAAAAAAATGAACTAAATTTGAATCACTTGGCTGAGTCTTGGTCAGTCATCTTCAAAGGGCTGACTTTCAATACGCCAAATTGTTAAACGTAGAACGATTCTAGTTCAATTCGTTATCGGCCTAGGCATCTAATTGGATGCCGTGGTTTAATGAACGGGCTAGGCAGTCTTTTAGCTGGCTAATTTAACCAAATGGCTGCGACATATATATTTGGTTTCTACTACGTGCAATTTCCCCGAAGCAAAACTATACTGCACAATAACCTTCATTGTGCAGTGTGGTTTGGTTTCATGTTGTTTTCTCATTTCGATAATCCATAATGAAATTCGTGCTCATTAATCACGAATAACAATTTTTTCAAGGGTTTAATAAAATACAATCATTTTCTTATGGCAGTTTTGTTTAATAAATAGTTGTTTTGGCTTAGTGGTGGTAGTAGTGGGCGGGCGCAACGTAGGCATGAGCGGCCTTCACCAGTACAGGGGCGGCTGTAGGAGCGGAGTTGTGCACCACCGCGTTGAAGCCGCTGTGGTCGTCGGCGGAGTACTCCACGGTCCTGACGGAGCCGTCGGCCTCGTGGAACGAGTACGAGCCCTTCACAACATCACCGTCGCGGGACTCCTGCTGGGACTTGTTGTCGCCGGTGTGGCCGTCAGCTACGGAGTA